>CAWUFW010002724.1:0-600000 GCA_963921515.1 Calotriton arnoldi | reverse complement strand
AGGGGGTCTCAAAGAGAAAGTCCTCCTCTAGAGGTTCGGTGTGGATATCCAACTTATGGAAGGAGGTGGCCCTACCAATAAGTTCTTGGTAGGACGTAGAGGAGGGGGCGGCTCCTCCTTAATGGTGGAGGAGCATCACCCCACTCGTCAGAGTCAATCACAGAAAAAGAAAATGATAATAAAACAATATCATTTTATTTTTCTGACACTGGCTGGCATGCCTGTGTAGGGCGGGGTCGGGCCATGAATGGGAGGAGAGGTGGGCACTTAGAAGTCTTAGCCCCGCCAAACAGACATGCGCAATTCTATTTCTCCAACACAGCTGTGTTCAGAGCCAGGTTGGAGAAAAGCTGCAGGCTCCCTGGCAGTGTCGGAGTGGCAGAACAGGCCACTCAAACCAATCCTGGCTCTGCTCTCATAGCATGAGAGCAGCGTCTGGATTGGGTGGGGAGCCTGTGCCTTCCCAGAGACTGCTGGTATTGAAGGATTGAGGCAGCCTTCAGAGGCAGCGAAAGGTAAGTTTTTTTTAATCATTATTTTCCCCTAAATTCTCTGTCCCTCTCCCGCCCTCCCGCTTTTGGTTTGTGGCGGCCGCCACTGACGTAGTGTCATCCGGAGTGGAGAGACGGGCAAGGTACAAGCCAGGGTCTGTGTCTTCCGGGAGGTATGCATCATCATAGAAGTTACAGGGGTCGCCCTTCGGAGGAGTATCAAAGTCCCCCCCCCTCCCATGACCTCTGCATCAGAGTGAGGTGACCCCTCAGGTGTAAGGGAAAGAGGCAAAGAAGGTGAGCACTGTGGAACAGGGTGAGATGATGGGAGTGTGAAAGTCAAAGGGCTAGTCGCCTGGTCTACTTTCTTGCGCTGCTTGAGTGGAACATGCAAAAAGAACAATTGATGGACAGAATGCAGAACAAAGTCATACATTCACCCCAGTACAGAGATCTGGGCCTAAATCCATCGTTTTTTTGCTCCCCGTGCCATTACAGTTTGAACCCAGCCATATGCAAATCAGTCTTGACCCTGCGCCCAATGGGAACAGTCCAGCCCGAACTGCCAGGCCAGGTCCTCCCTGGACTGGAAACAAGCATCCTAGGACCGGTTTCAGGGTTTCACCCCTCATCAGCCAGGATAGCTTATGGCCAGGTCTAAACTGGTGTGGCATGGTGAGCAAAAGAATGATGGATTTAACCCAGATCTCTTGACTTGTGGTGAATGTTTTGATTTCTTCTGCATTCCGTCCATCAATTGTCTGTCTTTTGCCTGAGTGGAACAGGTATGTCCAAGGCTTCCTTAAAGGATAGCTGGCATTTGGATGGCTGAGCAGCAGACCCCGGAGGGCGAGCGAGGATCCGGCCCATATGGGTATGAATGACCAATTGTCTCTGTTGAGCGTCAATATCCTCTTGGAGTTTATGGAGAATCGGTTGACAGCACGCTAACTGAGGTCGTTCTTGCTGGTCGACACCAAGGGTTTCAGCGTCAAGGGTGTCAGCCCAGATGGTCAGGTCGGCACCAAGGTGGAAACAGTCGGTGCCGAAGCAGGTGGCCTCGATGGTTTCTTCGGCGCTGAGCCTGGGCTGGGCATATATCCGATGGTATCCTTTTCACGTTGAATTAAGGAACCACTAGATAGCATAGATGAGTCGATCTAAGATTTCTAATGGGGATGTACTTTTGGATGCAAGATTTAATAAAAGCTTGACTTTTCATGTGAAGGGATTTGAATACCATGCAACATGTTTTAAATGCTGATCTCTGGGCAACTGGAAGCCAGTGAAGATCTTTTGTCACTTGAGAGATGTGGCAAGGTCTGGGGAGTTGAAAGATCAGCAGTGCAGCTTGGTTTTGAACCATATGGAGCCTACGGGAGTGATAATTGGGAAGGCCTAAATAGAGAGAGTTGGCATAGTCCATTCTTGACATGACCAATGCAATTATGACTTGGATAAAGCCGTTAATGGTGAGAAATTTCCTTATCTTCTTGATTCTGAGGAGTTGGAAGAAGCAAGAGAATATCACAGAGCCAAGTTGTGGTTTCAGAGAGAGATCCTCTTCAATAATGAATCCATTACTTTTTGTCGATTTCTTTGGAAGGGGGAATAACCATCTCAGTAGGCCAAAAGAAAGGACTCCAGAGAGACTGAGCTTATTTTTGGTAATTACTATCTCTGTTTTATCAGAGTTTATCATCAGATGGTTGCTGTTCATCCAATCCCGGATGAACAGCATGGTGTCTTGGAAATGCTTCTTAAAGTTAGGGGTATTGTCAATTGTGAAGAGAAACTGCAATGTTCAACATGCTCAACATTTCATCATTCTGGGTCAAAAACATGAGTAGCGTCAAGTTAGGCAAAAGCAATTACTTCCTAATTTTTGATGTGAGGTCAAATGTAGGGACATTTACCAACAAGGAAAACACGTCTTATCATTTAGAACACATTTGTTTCTTTTTACACTATAACACCAGTTTAAGCATAAGGACATGTGATGTAGGCAATTTTAGGTACTTTACCCGAAAAATTTCAGGATAATCCAATCTTGACACCAATACCAGACTTTTTGGTGCAAATACTTGTGCAGGCTGAATTAAACCAGATTCGTCATCTTCGTTTTCAATCTCTTCATGCTTGGTACCCTAAAAAACAAAGTCATTAGAATAATGTAAGTAAGTAGTGCTATGCAACATGTGTATTTCTGATGTAGATTGCACAGCAGTATCTGAAAAATCACATATAAAATCTTGAGAGAGCGTGTGACCAAAGATCATAAATACATCAGTTAATAAATACGAGAAAAAAATCATCATAATGTACATGACCTTAGCTCATCCTAAATAACACACCGAGCTGTCTTTTATACTGTGGATTTTTGGCAAGTATTCAGGCCAAGTGGAGATTTTCTGTAACTTTTTTGTTATTTTTGTGTAAGAAAAGAAAAAACAACTCAAATCTTACTGTCTCTTGTGAAATTTGAAAAACGCTTGTTTTAGCTCTTTTGCCAAAAAGAGAGCAAATATTACATGGTAGATGAGAAGAGAATAGAGATTTTTCGAAGTGTGTGTGTGTGAGTATGGATGTAAACTATCTACTAATAAATGCTTGTTCTATGTCTAAATACAAGCACCACATATTGACACACACACAGAGCCTGCCTTACTCTTCATAACTGAATCATGGCTGGGGGGAAGACATGGCTCAGGTATTGCATGAAGCTGTTCCCCCAGGCTATCAAACCGTTACAAAAAAATCGCATAGGCAAAAGAGGCGGCTGCTTAGCCATCATATTTAAGGGAACAACAACTCTTACCAAAGATAAGGATGTTTTCTTAAATGGGCTGTGAGGCCCTCCTTGCCAGATGCAACCATAAACCAACCTTTTCCTGTAACTGTTTCCTTGTATACAGACCTCCACTTAGGGGTTGGACATTCCCAGACAACTGTCTAGATACAGTCTCAAGCTTACTTATCAAATACTCAGACCTATGCATCTTTGGTGACCTGAACACATGGTTGGACAAACCTAATGAACAAGTTTCTTATCTTTGGTACTGCTGTTTCTGGCAGAGACAATAGTTCTTCGTGAATGTATGAAGGGATGCCACGTAGCTGCCTGGCAAATGTCCAGGACAGCCACCCCATGTGCCAATGCTGGGGTAGCAGCCTTGGCTCTGGTGGAGTGAGTCTGCAAGCCCTCCGGTGAGGGCTGCTTCTTGGCCAATACATGACAACGTAATGCACTGTCTTTCCTTTCTCCGCTCAGAGAATTCAATAAAATGCTGATCTTCCACCCGGTGGTCTATGGTACGACCAATATAGAAATTAAGAGCCCTCTTTGGATCATATCAATGAAATCACTCCTCCACCTTAGAGGAATGAGGTGGAACAAAGAACGCTGGAAGGGTGATGTTCTGCCTCACATGAAATTGAGTAAGTACCTTTGGGCGGAAAGAGGCTCGAGTCCCTGGAACTAATTTATCGGAGTAAAAAGTGGTGTACGGTGGGTTGACAGAGAGGGATTGTAGCCTACTCACCTGCTGTGCCGATGTTATGGTGACGAGAAACACTAATTTGCGGGTGAGCAGATGAAGGGGACAGCTGTGGAGAGGTTCAATAGGAACAAACAAGAGGAATGTAAGAACCAAATTCAAATCCCATCAGGATATAATAAACAAAGAAGAGGGCAGTCATATACTGTAAACCCTTATGGAAACACATCACTGTGGGTGATTGAAACAAAAAAGGCTGGTCTGACAACTCTAAAAAGGCTGAAAGAGCTGATATATACACTTCAACAGAGCTAAATGCAAGTCCTTGCTATGCAAGGGACAACACAAACAACACTTTGGACAGTTTAGAATGAAGTGGGTCAATCTGCTTGGTAGCACAACAAGCCACAAATTTGACCTACGGCAGGCATATACGGACTTGACTGAGGGACGATTGGCAGCCAACATGACAGGAGAAAGATCAAAAGTGTTTGACTACTGCTGTTCAATCTTCAAGCATGGAGGTGGAGCGTGTGCAGGTTTGAATAAAGGTCCCTGCCTTGCTTCTGTGCCAGGAGATTCCCCCCCGCCCCACCCGCCCCCCAAACGGGCAGCCTGATCAGAGGAATAATGCTAATGCCCAGGAGTTCAGGATACCATTTTATTCGTGCCTAATCCGGTGCCACAAGGAGGACTTGGACTCAGTCAGCCCCAATTTTCTTCAAAACCCAGAGCAGGAGAAATATCGGCAAAAAAGCAAACAGGTCATGAATTCCACTATACACGGAACGGGTCTTCAAGCGAGAGATGCCGTGGAAACGCCAACAAGCAAAAGTCCTGAAATTACGTGCTCCGCAGTGGTGCAAAAAAGCGACTCAGCCCTTGCACCGCCTCTGGATGTAACCGCGTTTTGTGATTCGCAAGGCATCGACGACTGAGTTCATCTACCTTGGCATTGAGAGACCCCGCCAGGTGGCAAACCACAAGGAAAATTTCCTGGCGTTGCAGCCACGTTCTCAGGTGCTGTGTCTCCTGCTTTTTGCATTGCCTTATAGCAGTGGTGTTGTCTGTAAGCAACCCTACCAAATTTCCTTTGATGGAAGGAAGGAAAGCTTTTTAACGCCAAGCGCATGGCTCGGAGCTCCATCTGACTGATGTGGAGGAGAGCCTTCGCCGGAGACCACCAGCCTCTGATCGATACCTCTCCTATGTGGCCATTCCAACCTAGGAGCAAGGCATTGTCACCATCATCAGCTCCGGGTGAGGTAGGAAGAGGAGTCAGCTGCTGACCCAATCGTGGTCCCGCAGCCACCACTGCAGGTCTTTTGCCATCTCCTTTGAAATCTGGACCATATGGGTGAATCCCCCTTGGTGCTGTGCCCACTGGATCCAACAGCAGAACTTGCATATGCCATCTTGTTTGTGTCACCAGCAGAATACAGAAGGTCATTAATCCCAGCAGCCTCAGTCATCCTCACTGAGATCCAGAACAGGGTCTGAAACATTCGGATCATACCACGAATGTCCTGGACTCTCTTCTCCGGGGAAAAGGCCTGAAACTACACCGTGTCCCGAATGGCTTCGATGAGGGGGGAAGCATCTGCGAAAGAGTCAGGTGGGTGACGACTGCCTGATGTGAACCAGTCTTCAATAGCAAGTCGTCTAGGTAGGAGAAAAATGAAGCCCCCAACATCCAAAGATGTACTGCAACCACCACCATTTCTTAATGAATACCCAAGGGGAGCTGGTAAGACCACGAGGGAGCACAGTGAACTGAAAACGCCTGTGGGCCTGCAGGACGAGGATGTGGAAAAAGTGTTTTTCTGGTCCAACGCTACTATCCAGTCGCCAAGGTTGAGAGCAGACAGAAAGGCGTTGAGAGGGCGAAGGTAAAATATAGGACAGAAGCCCCAGGATACTGGAAGGTGGGGCAGGCAGGATTTCGCAAAATGGTAAGACATAACCCTGCTGAACAATTTACTGGATTTACTTGTCCAAAGTTGTCGCCTAACACCCTGGCAGACCGTTTTGGATCCTGCCTCCGACGGGGTGGCTGCGTGTCGTCAAGGGGACGCTAGAGGCTTGGTGAGGGTGCAGCAGCTGGTGGGGGGTAGGGCTGAACACTGGGCTGGCATTGTCCCTGTTGACTTCTCCTGAGGGTACTGCGGCCACGAGAAGGCTTGGTGGGGGGATTGCTGTACTGTCTGGGTCTGTTGACAAAACTGGAAGCCCCTACCATAGCCACGGAGGAGGAGCAATTGCTGATGTGGCTGGCGGGCAGGAGCAGAGAGGCCCAGGGAGAGCGCTTTAGCCCTGCTATCTTTGAAGCGCTTCAGGGCCAAATCTGCTATATACCCCAAAAAAGTCTGGAACTGTCAAATAATGTGTCCATTAGAGTGGCCTAGACTTCTCCCAAAAAAGTGAGTTGACCTCATTCAATTGGGCCTGCGAAGGGCCATACTGGTGCCAATAGCTCTACCAAGAGTAATTTGTATTTAGCCCCCAGCATGGCCTGAGAAAGGATGGCACAGTCTTCTTCCGGGACCATGGCCAATAACTGGGCCAGAGAAACCCACAAGGCATGAGAATATCAGCCTTAGAGGTAGCTAGCGTTCACAGACTCACTTACCACAGGTCTCTATTTTCTCCGGTACACAGTTAGGAGTAGTAGTGGGGTACAAAATCAGGTTTACCTTGCTGGCCGACGCATGCACCACAAGGCTCTCAGGAGTGGGTTACTGGGTGAGAAAGCCTGGGTCGCCCAGAGCCTGTCGATTAAAAGGGGGACCTTGGTAGGGTTTGGCCCAGGTTCCCAAAAGAGAATCCGTTACAGCATCATTAAAGGGAAGGAAGGGCTCAGAATTCATTTGGCAACGCTGATGCACCTCAGTCAAGATGTTGGTCTTAAATCCCGGAGTAGGAAACTGGAGGTCAAGAAACTCTGCTGTCTTTCACACAATCATTGCAAAGGAAGCGCAGTGTGCCGTGGCAGAGCCCGGAAGCAAACCCAGTCCAGTATTGGGGTAGGTATCCAGACCACTGGCATTCTGGAGGTCCTTCTACCAGTCATTCCCCTGATTTAGCTGAGCAATTTCATCCCCAGCATCAGAGCCACTGTTTTCAGAATTTGTGCGAAACAGTTTGTGAAGGACTTGAGCTCGGTGGGCAAAGGCACTGAGTCAGAAGAGCAGCTGAATGGCTGCGGCTCAGTGAAAGCAGCATGCAGCCTCGGTTTAGGTCAGGGAGGCGCTGTCTCCGCGTCAGACAGCACTATGTGTTAGCGTCATCGCCCAGAGTCGATGGCGGCAGTTGATCATGCCTCTGAGTGGGTTGTGACACCAGAGAGGGAACTGGCACCGAAATCAGTCTGGAACCCAGAACAATACCCAGAGGACCCAGCGGGTGCCCAGGGTGGACCCGCTGGCAGAAGTCCATTTGGGAGCCTTTCGACTCCCTGGGGCCAGCAGGTGCACCAGGGAGAGCTTGTAACATGCCAAAAAGCCACAGTATGGCTTCACACAATTCCTCGATTTGCTGCAGCATTGCCAAGGGCCCTGAAAATGCAGGTTGTCACGGGACAAGGGCATGAATCGGCTCCGAAGTCGAAAGACTTCGGAAGCATAACCGGAAGGCATGATAATGCCCTTGCGTCTTCTTAGGAGATCAAGAGTGGCAGGATGGCACAAAGTCCCGCTTGGACTTCTTCTATTTTTCTTAGACTTACATTAAGATTTTGGACCGCAACGACAGTGTGTGTGGGAATGGCCTCAGAACCGGAACTGGGACCTGTATTTGGGCCTCAGCTGGTCAAGACATGAAGTCTTGCAGTGTTTCACCATAAAGAGCTTTGCTTCCCAGACCTGGATGGCCTTGGGGCGCATCAAGGCCCAGTCATCTTAGACCGTAGAGTCGTGGTCCCATCCCAGGCAAACCACATGTGGGTCAGTCACAGACGTCTTTTTTGCACCATTGCTCACATGGTTTGAACCCCGTAGATTTGGGAAGTGACATTTTCCCTTGCACTCTGCAGAAATTTAGTCAAAAAAGAGGTCTTGAGAGAGAAAAGGGGTGGCTCAGGATCTGTGTCTGTTGGCGCACAAAGAAAGGAACTGATGTTGACGAACATGGGTGGCTACTATGTAGGGCCCTGTGCATCACTTCCAAAGTGAAGTAACGTTGGCGGGGAGCCGCGAGGCATCACTGGTCAGCGTGCATGGGTACTGATTAAGATTTTGCAGATCCTGTCTGATGCCTGTAGAGTATTCAAAAGGGGAGGAATTTGTGGTTAGAAGTCTCTATCAGAAATGCCCCACTCTGGAAAACTCCTCACAGGCCTATACAAGCTCAACCTACAACAGTTCACTTCCAAACCCACACACACTGGAGGAGAGTAGCCACCTTAGATGTCATTTTTGGCAACTCAGGCCTACTTGCCTTCCAAAGAATTACTCCAACCATGTAGTCAGACCACCAAGTGCTTGCCTTCCAAACACAAGATAGCACAACTCACCGCAGATAAACTCAGTTTACCCACAACTACATATCTACCTTGGAACAAGCTGAATTTGGAGAACCTAGAACCCAGCTTACTTCCAACACACATATGGACACAATATCCTCAGTTCATATCTCTATGGATGGCTCCATGAAGCTTTTGATATATTAATTCAACAAAAACATTAAAACTTAAGAAAAGAAAAACAAACCCTTTGGATGAATGTGGATTTAAAAAGAGAAAAAAACAAATGTCAAACCTTCAACACACTTGGTTCACAAAACAAACAATTCTCAAGACAAAATACACTTACACTGTACAAGTCAACTAACAAAAAAGCTAAAAATAAAAAAGCTGCTACTAAAGCAGAATCCAGAACACACAATGCCACAAAATTATTTTTTGTTAAAAAAATATGCACAGAATTTCACAATCCCTAATGCACTGAAGGAAACCATCCATTCTTGAGAGTAAATTCATCAAAACCCAATTAGCATACAGATATCTAATAAATCATGGCAACCAAGATTCATTATAAGAATCAATACATTATACCAATATCCAATAAATCATAACAATATATCCATTATATCCATCACATAGCTCAAGACATCAAATAATCCCACATATTACCCCAAATACGATTAAATCTAGCAATAGATCCTCTGACTTTGGCTATCTGCAATTCGAATTCATATGCCTCCATAATTTCCTTCCACCATTCTTCATAATTGGGAGCAGAGACAGATTTCCATTTCCTAGCAATCCTCAGCTTTCCAATGGTTAGAGCTTAAAAGGCCCAATCTGTTACCGCTGTACCCAGCAGAATCTTTTTGGCAGCAATTGTTTCCCTGTATGTTATATAGTACCTATTTGCAGTAAAACAGAGGACCAGAATTCTTCGAGTTTGTGACATGTAACAAATGTGAATATTATCAACTGCTCCGCTCGAGCAGCGTAAGCAGTGATGAGGTGTATTATACCACTTGCCAAGTTTAAAGGAGCTTATATAAAAGTCAAATAAAGTACGATAGACCAGGCCTTGCAGTCTGGTATGCGTATTAACCCTGTAAAAGCGAGCAAGACTTCTAGCCAGCTCTCGATCTGTTACGGGCTCATCTAAGCTTGCAGACCCACTTGTCAGCCCATAATCCTAGGTCGCTTTGACAGTGTTGCATCAAGCATTTATATCCGTTGGAGAGGTTAGATTGATGATTGCTAAAGTTCAACTGAGCAAATTCAGACTGTTGAATTTACTCCTAAAGATGCAAGGATTTTTCATAATAGAAATGGCATGAAGCCAATTATCGGGATGAAAATCACATAGCAATCTAATGCGACTAGCCATACTGGCCCAACAGTACAAGCGCCATTCCGGAAGTGTCCACCCACCCCTAATTATAGGGAGTTTTAAGAATTTTAGGGCTCTGTGTTCTTTCTTCCCTTTCTGAATATACTGTGTTACCATCTAATCCAGTTGTTTGAAATATTTGTGAGAAATATACAGATGTAATGCACGAAAAAGGTATAAAATCTTTGGAAGAATATTCATTTTAACTCGATTAATTCGACCAACTAGGGAAATAAGCAAGTGCATCCACTTGACCAGCAGCACCTTGATCTGCTGTAATTGCAAAGTGTAATTATATTCATAAGACAATTTGATCGTAGGAGCAATAATAATACCAAGATACCTGACTCTATCCGTCACTCTGGGATCAGGAATGGTGGCGCCACCCACCAGGATAAGTTGTGATTTGTGGTCATTTAATTTATAGCCAGAAATATTACTGAACTCTAAAGCGGTTAGTTCGATAATATTAATAGTTGGGTCCGTGAAGTGAGAGAATACTAGTGCGTATACGGCCAAAGATGAAGCTAAGGCTAAATTCGGGTTAGTATGAATTTTCTTCATTAGAGCCTAATATAAGGCTCCATATATAAAGCATAGAGGGCCAGAGACAGCAGGCAGCCCTGTCGAGTGAAACAAGCAAAGTAAACCTTTCAGAAAACGTGCTATCAAAGGAGACCTGAACAATAATGAATAATCTAGGAGACACATGAAAACCGACAAGCCAGTCAAGTAACCCTGGATTGAAGCAAAACACAGGACATCAGAAAAGCAGGATTTAAAATTACTGAAGCCTTCTGACCTACACTATTGTACAAATTTGTTCCAATGAAATACACAAATGGACTCGTAAATTTTCGGGCATTTCTGACATCTGCAACTTCATAAATGGAACAAAAGGATTCGAGCTGGCAACACAATCTCTAAACATGCAGCTACAGTGTTTTGGGACGGAGTGGATAACAAGACCACCCGCTGCATAAGCATGTTTGCCCTGTGCAGGAGAGAAAGGGTTGGCCGAGTACCAACAGGTCAGCGTTCCACATGTTCATTGCCCAATCCAGGGTGATTGAGATAGCTGTGCTCGATCCAACCGTACCTTAGGTAGGACTTCTGAGAGAAGCAGAACTGGAGGAAATGCACACAGAAGGCCTTAAGACCAGCTGAACTAGATGGTATCCCTCAGGGAACCATTCGAGGGATGTCTAATGTAAAAACACAAGGACACTTCCTGTTCTATGCCATGGCAAAGAGGTCCAAGTATGGGCACTACAATCTGGAGAAGATCACCTCTAGCACTTCAGGGAGCAGCTTCACTCGTCATTGTCCACCAAGAAATGAGGGGGAACATCCACTTTCACATTGAGACAGCCTGTGAAATGGGCAAAAGTCAGGAAAATGTCCTTTTGCTGCACCTACTACCAAAGGCAAACTGCTAACCAATGCAGGATCTACAACCCCATCCTCTCTCTATCAGTTGATACACAAATTGTCGTGGGCAGGGGAACAAGATCTGTATGGAACTCCTAGATACCGAAGAGAGGGAACATCTGTAAGGCAAGGTTTACTGCCCACAGCTCTCGCATATTTCTATGCAGACACAGCTCTGAGGACCCAAGGTCCTGTGCCATCATGTTACCCAGATGGAAGCCCCAGCCCAGAGAGCAGGTTTCTGTGACCTTGGTAGCCTAGGTGGAGGAATGAATGGCCACACCACCTCAGATCTGTAGGGGGCATCCACAAGTGAATATCTGGGGGAACCAACTGGAAGATCTGCACCTGAGCTGAGGACTCCGTTTGGGAGCCATTGCCCCAGCAGGCACCACTGCTAGTTCCTCAGCAGCCATCTGGGATGCGGAACCAGAAGGATTCACTAGACCATGACACCAATGAGACATAAGATGTGTAGGACTGGGAGATGTACTTGAGTCAGAAATCTTGGAGTCCTCTTCTGAATATCTATGATCCTTTGAGGTGGAAAGGCATTCATGAGGGTTGTGTCGTATCATACTTATGAAAGTTGCAGTGAGGTAGACTTGGTAAAATCGAAGTCATGGGGAAGAGTCATTGTGTACCAAAGATGCTCCTAGACAGCATCACCAACTCTGCCTCCACCAGCCAGTTGTCCAAGTATTTAAATATGTTAACAACCAACAGTCGCAGTAAAGCCAACTCAACCACCAGCACTTCTCTGAAAACAAAAGGCGTGGTCATCAGCCCAAACATCAAGACTGCAAACTAGAGGTGCTGGGACCCCACAGTGAACCTCAGGTAATCCCTGGGAGCAGGAAGAATTGGAAAATGGATGTAGGCGCTCTGGAGGTCCAGGAAAGCAAACCAGTGCTCAGCGTTCAGGACTAGTAGAAGTTGACTCAGAGACAGCATTTTTAACTTTCCTGCCCAAGTGCAGAAGATGGAGATCCAGGATGGGTTTCAGACCTCTCTCCTTTTTGGGACTAAGAAGTAAAGTGAGAGAAATGTCATACCACTTCTATGGCCCTTTTATTCAGCATGGCAAGGACATCTGCCTTCAGGATTGAGACATAAGACAGGTAGCACATCCTGGCAGAGCAACAATGGTCCAAGGGGACGGTCAGCAATGGTAGGATGTAGCCCTTGCAAATCTACTGGATGAATCTGTGGTCCATCATGATCCACTCCCAAGTGTTGGATGAGTGGGATACCTTCCCCACACAGGAAGATGGTGGTGCAAGTGGATGTGAAAAGTCAGAGAGGTTTTGATGTAGCGGATCTGTCAGAGGATGGAGGGGACTGAGAGTATTATCTCTACCGGGACTGCTGAGCCATGGAGTAGCCAATGAATTTTCTGTATTGCTGATGGAACAACCTTGCAGGCAGAGCAAGGGACACTGACTGGGCTTTTTAAGTGCTCCATGAAGATAGTTCCCCATCAGGAGACTTACCCGTAGGAGATGGGGTATGCTTTGGCATGTTCCTCCGAGCCTTGACCAATAATAACTTGGCCTCCCATTCACTGTGAGCCTTTAGGTGCATAAGGGAACACAAATCATGAGCTGTGGTGTTATGGTCAGATCCAAGACACCCCATGCAGATGTTGTGATGATCTAACAAAGACATATGCCTGATGAACTGACCACACGGCTTGTACTCTGAAACCTTTCGAGGAGACATTTGACTTACTTGCTGTTGAAGTTGGGAGACATTTTACAAGTGAAGCACAGAGAGAGCTCCAGACTGCATCAACAAGACCACAAAAACAGGAAACTAATTCAGCATACATGTTGGTGTTTATTATATGCCTGTGACATGTCCAATGGACAGGTCTTAAATGCATGGTATCACCTGAACTACTGCTGGGGGGAAATATTTTCTGGACCAATGTAACACCTAAAGCTGAAGAATCTCCAGGAAGATGTATCCATTAGAATGCGAATGTACGCAGACCTACATTCTGAGACAAATTCCCCCAAAAGTATGGGCATACACTGTATGCTGAAAACAGTCGAAGTACAGAACAATACACTTTAGTTTGAAAGATGCCACTACTACCAGCTCTCAATGAACAAAGTTATAAACGTAGGTAAGTTCGTCGTGCCATCAGTGACGAAGCCACTGTGTCAAGGGCCCTAGTACAAAGAGGGAAACGTAACCCGTCCTCCTCCCCCGGCTTGTTGGAACTGTGAAATACATCGATAATCAGAGTTCAGTGCCCCCCTTCCCCCCTGCCCCCAGGCTTCTGAGCCCTGGTGGCACTACACCTGCTGCATCAATGAAAGCTACGCCCCTGCTTGCTATCTCCGTTCCTAGGAGATTTAGCGCCAACACCAAAGAAAGGCATTGCGTACCCTGATGTGAATGATTAAATGTCTTCCTCGCTCTAGCTATGGCGTGGTATAAAGGGTATAATCATGGAAAGCGTGGTCACCGTATTTAGCAAGGCAGTAAGCACTAAAACTAATAAAAAACAACCAGGCTTCTTTATAGAGCACTGGTGGTTTAGGATAACAGTGCTCGGGTTTGCACAAAGGCTTTCATTTCGACACACTGGCATTAAGGAAGGTACACTCCGTTTCCAATGGGCCTAAACCTTTTAATCAAGTATTTTTCGCATGACCTTTTGAATTTCGTGAGACGCGGCCGTGGAACCTACAATTAAGGTTGCATAAATCATTCACAAACACGGCGTCCACAAAGCTCCTTGAACGAGACGCGATAACAACATTAACACGTTATTTCTAAAGCGGAACCCCCGAGATTTAGAGTGAATCCGACCCAGATGTCAGCAGCTGCACCTGCGCAAGCAGAAAACTGTACCCCCGGCCTGTGTTCTGGGTCACAGCTCCACAATACATTTCTCATTTACTAACACCTCTGAACGCATGACCGTGAACAACTGCATTGTAAGACATATGAAGACACACAACAATTCCCGAAAATTAGGTCTTTTCATGTTTTAATGGTTTTTTAAAGCATATTTGTTTATTGGTTTTCGTTGTACATGTACATTCCACCAAGTGTAATGCAAACCATTACATATAACAAACATGACTGTGTTAAAGAGTCCCCCTCTTTTCCTGACAATATTCATTTGTAATACAGACTGATCGTCATTTTCCCGCCCAAAGGGTGATGACCTTCCCATACAGCAGTTTTTCTGACATTTTACGTATTCCTTTCATTACTCGTGCATATATATTCCATCCAGTACGCCCGTAGTAGTGATCCGTCTCGGTCCCTACCTCCCCGCCATGAGAGCACGGCGAATCGCTACCCCCTCTCCCCCCCCCGCTGCGTAGGTTTTCTCCCTCTCCGTTTCATTCACTAAAAGCAGCGAGTAGTTTTGTCCATGTTTCCAGATCCTTCGCCACCCTATCGTGCCTGTGTGACATTCTTACGTGAATCTCCTCAGTTACCGCCCATTTCATCACGTCCCTTGCCCAGAGTGGGACTGCCGGGGCCCCATGGCGATTCGCCTTTTCGCTAATAGCGCAAGGTGTAGGAATTTCAGGTGCATCTTCCCCCGTTTCAGCTTTTTGAGGATTTCCAACAGACAGTGCTACAGTGTAGGTTCAAGGGCAACCCCAATCACTCCCAGGAGCACGACGGCCCGCCCATACTCAGTACAATGGGACAACTCCAGGTCAGATGAAGGAAGCCTGCACCGCCCTGTCCACAACCTTGGCAAGAAGCATATATTCTGCTTAATTTAATGGGTGTGAGATAAGTGCAGTGAACATAATTGAAGTGCATTAACTTAAATCTAACGTTGCTAGACGTCCCCCTGACCAACGAGCACGTTGAACCCCAGTCCATACCAATGAGCTCTTCTCCAAGGTCAGTACACCTTCCTAGGCCTGTCAGCCTTTAGGGCTCTATACAGCAGTGATATCAGATGTCCACCCTCTCCTACCTTGAGCATCATCTGTAATGTCCCTGCCTGGGGTGTAGCACTGGGGAATCCCATCCAAATATCCCCGACGGTCCTCCCTCATTTTTCATATTGCAGACACAAGAACATCTCTCTGGCTTCCTGGTAGGAGACGTAGTGCTCCCCGGAATATAAACCACCCGGTAGTCTGCATCCCGCCGTCTAGAATTGTATAATGGACATGGTATACTGATATCCTAGAACGGCTTTAAGACCCATAGTTCCAGGTCTCTAGAGAAGGGGGGCTGCCGCAAGACCCTTACCTGTTCCCATATATGTGTGTTATGTCGCATCAGATCTGGGTATTCTCCCTCTACTCTGGAGCCCCTCACCAAGAGCATCACCAAGGGTGTGTCAGCTCACGTTCCGGTTAGCAGCCTCTTTCTTTTCCCAGCTGTCTGTCTTGGTGGCCTATTTTGCCGCTTGTTATCTGTGCGCTGCATAATAATATAGTTGACTGGGAGTCTCAGCCCCCGCCCTCCTGAGTCCTGATCTCGTTTAAGAGTATCCAAACCCACTCAACTCCTCACCCCGCCCACACTAGTGCATATGAAACGTCTCTTGAGGCAGCGTGCACAGTGAAGTTTGGACAGCCAATAGGAATGTAGGCAGAAAGACCATCTTCGCAATAGCCACCCTTCCCTTCGTTGACAGGGGCAGCGCGGTCCAAACATGTTTTGAAGCAAGCAGCCTGCTCAATCAGCCTTCCCACATTGTACTGGTATCACTTTTCGGGTGTCTCAGTCATCATATCCACAAGCATCTAAAGCTGTCCAGTTACCACTGAAGCCAAGGTCCGGCAATCGTTCCCTGGGTCGTTCTGCCAGGCCACCCAGGGGAGAAAAGGATGGACTTTTTCTGGTTGATCTTGAGCCCATCCACCTACCCGAATTCTGCCAAATAAGTCAGTAGTTCTAGTACGGCCTCTCTAGGCAGCTGTAAATAAAACATAGCATCATCATAGAGTGAAATCAAATGAGGGGAGTCGACCACTCTAATCTCTCGACCTGCAAGTACTTCTTGGAGCCACTGCACCAACGGTTCTATAGCCACCGCAAATAGAAGTGGGGAGAGGGGGTATCCCTGTCCCTCTCTCAACTCCCTAATCCTCTGAGAGAATGTCCCCGCTCCGAAACCTGGCGCAGGGATCAGTGTACAACAACTGCGCCAATAAGCTTAAAACTAGGAAAAAGCTCATACGCCGCAGACTTCCATCAAGAAGGGCCAATCCAGAGTGTCAAAAGTCTTGATATATCAGCAGCCACCAGTGCCAACTCTGTGTCCCTCATGTGCACTGACTGCAGTATATGTGTTAAACGCAGTAGGTTCCTGGTCGTACTGCAGTCTAGTATAAAGCCACATTGGTCATCATGAATCAGTTGCCCCACTACAGTTCTAAGGATTGCTACTAGGATTTTGCATAGGACCTTGGTATCCATATTGATCATGGTCAGCGGCCTATAGTAGGACAGGTCCATAGGGTTCCAAACCGGTTTTAGCAGCATGCATGATTCCCTCTCATAGAGGGGGCAGGGCTTCCATGACATAGGCCTCTCACAATACCTCTAGCAGTTTTTCAGAGATGAAAAATGTTGGTAGTACTCAACCGGGGATCCCCTTTACCCCCCTCGGGCTTTTCCCGATGCCAGCCCCCCATGTCTGTGCTTAGTTCTTGTAGGGTAATTTCTGCTTTTAATTACTCTTGGAGGGTGCCAGGCACCCGAGTTAGCGTGACCCAATCTAGGAAACCCACTACCGAATCCAGAGCAGCCCCGCTCACAGCTTTATACATATCCCCCAGACGATCCTGAAAAACATCTCAGCCTGCATCTTAGCCAGCATGCCATCGCGGAATTTCAGCAATCTGACCAAGGTAGCCTCTCGTTCCCTCTGCAGCAGCCAGGCCAATAATTTACTGGGTTTATCTCTCTTTCTATGTAGACGCTGCAGATATTCCCTCTGCGTCAGTCTGTCAAGTGTATCCCATGTTTCGGTTACCGATCTGCGCGCTTCCAGCAACCCCAGACTAGGCTCTCTGTTGTCATGCTCCGTTTGTTGTACTGCGGCTAGGTGCATTTCTTGTTGCGTCAAGTCTCTTTGGAGTTACCTCATTACCCCACAGATTTTGCTCATGCAGACTCCCCAAAACACTGTGATTAAAGCCTCCCATTCATTCCCCCTGGTAGTCATGGAACCCAGTTGAGGCCTAAGTAAGAAGAGATCTAGGTCTCCAGGTCCTCCCTGCACTCTAAATCTCCAAGAACTCCAGGTGGAAACTTCCATGGTGTGTTTGCCCTGTTTGTTCCCCCACCATCAAACTCCACTTTCAGCGGTGCATGATCAGATAGGAAACAGGATAGGTATCCCGCCTCCCTCACCATGTGGTGAAAGTCCCCCAGTGCCAGTAACCTATCAAGCCTACTGTATGTGTGGTGTGTTAAAAGAATTACATGAGTATTCGTGTTTCTACTGTCTGTATTTTGCATCACTGCTTTAAGTCCAGAGGTCATACTAGGTGTTGTGTTGTGTTTAGGCGGGTGTCAATCTAATGCCCTATGCAGTATACAATTGAAATCTCCCACCACCTATAGTGATGTCTCTGCCATCCAACGTCCTTTGCAGGAGAATTAGCAGTTCTCGATGCCCGCCTCGGTGTATGTGAGATTAAAAGAGCTCTAGGAGCCACCCACACAGACAGCCCCTGGCATAGGCAGAGTATGTGGAAAAAGTACAATTGACCTCACCATTACTACTTGAGTTTCTCTTCTTCAAGGTCCGCTAAATCGGTTTCTTGTAAACATGCAATAAGTACTTTATGCGTCCAAGGTGTGAGAGGACCTTGTGGTGCTTCACATAACCACATTGCTCCCGAACATTCCAGGTTAAGTTAGATCTAGGGCCCATAGTATGTTCTGTCTATGTGTGTAAGGCGTCAAAGGAATCCCCGCCCATTCCTCCGCACCTGGGAGGGTTCATCATCCACTCCACCATTAGTGCTTCCGTATACCTGGTTGATTCAGTGCACAGCCTAAGAAATGGAAACACAACAACCCCTTTCCCCACCTGAGGGGTAAACACGTTAACAGTTCGACACAGTGCCTGCCCATTTCCCATCCCTGAACTGCTTAAATCTCAGTCCCCCCCCAATAAAGACGACTGTCCAACTCTAGAAACTATACACAGGGAGAGACTACTCCACGCGGCCTCAAGATCATACAATCAGCTGAGACCCGACATATGTCCTGACGCAGCACACTGTCCCAGAGTTCCAGCCATGATCAGATGTCCTCTGGGGTTCAAAGAAGTGCGTTTTTTCTGTGTCACAACTCGGAGACGGGCTGGGTATAGCAGCATATAAGGCAGATTCAGAGCTCACAATTTTTGTCTCACGTCTATAAAGGTCTTTCTCTTAGTTTGGACCTTCCTGGTATAGCCTGGGTAGATTGCAAATTGACGATCATGATGCAGCTCTGACTTTCCATGGCTACAGTTACTTGGATTAAGTCATTTTTCCCTTTAATGCTATGATAAATCTATCAATAGACAGCTTCTGATGTGCATAAGGGTTGCTTAGAATGAGTGGCCTGTCCCCCTGTACTAATTAACCGAAGTGTATTCGTGTAAGGATAGTATTTACCACTGTCCAGAGCTGTTGAGAGGCTACATTTGCCCCAATTCCTATTCTTCCTCATCACACAAAATACAGTATATTTCAACATATTTATTGATTTCTTACTGACTTTTATAATGCCTCATTAAAGGCATAAGCAAACCGTACTCATTATGGAGTCCGTTGTATTCCTAAACTAACTGTCGCTTCTCCTCTGTACACTGGAATGTTCTTCACTATGGGGGGCAGAGGGGTCGGAATCCAAACATTTTGCAGGGCAAAGAAAAATAACTTGCAAAGCCAAAGCACATTTATTTGTTTACATTTATAGTAAGAACAGAGAAGGGTAGAAACAAGCAAAAGGCTAGGGTAACAAAAAGGTCTGCTCACTAGAGGGAACAAGGACTCCTCTCTTTTTGGATGTGTAGAGTTAATTCATTCTGGATTTTAAGCCTGACTACCGAAAAGCAACAGTAACACCAAATCTGTATGTAGTTTGATAAACCACAAAAAAATATACTGATCCCTCGAGTGCAATACCATTCTAGGCTGGGAAAAGATATGCTGTATAAGACAGGAAACTTCCAATACACACAAGACACTTAACAAGTAGTATTTTAATTTTGAACTGTGCTCAGGGCTTTACAGTAATATTTGAAACATGGTCCGTCCTATGGTTTCCAAAGTTCAAGTGCGCTGTAGCATTCTGTATTCACTGCAGTAAAACCAACCATGTTTCTATGAGGATAACAGAAAAGACATTTCCGTACACAAATTCTGAACTGATGAACAGTGCTGAGAATTGTTAGTGAGTTGGGAAGGTAAAACACACTACGCTTCAAAGTTGGAGCTTTTGTAACCAGCGATCCTCAACAGTGCTGCCAATGTGAGGCTCTGTAAATAGTGACGGACCGACAAAAACACTCAGGAAGAGGATATGATTAAGGGGACACACAAATCAGTCTTGGGCTACTGAGTTTGAGCCTTAATGCAGCCACAACCCCCAACCAACAAGTGGTGTTATTAAAGCATAGTTCTCTAAAAGTGTTATTTGGGTATTCACCCGCATATTAAGATATTGTCCACATAACAGTAGGATTTCAGGATTTCCAGATGGATCCAGTGGCTGTTTATGTTAAACAGCAATAGGACCATAGATCACCCATGCAGAAGCTTACAATAAGTAGCCAGAGGGAGAGAGATGAAAGAACCCCACTTGACACACTGTACCATGCCTGTCTTCCCCAAAGGCAATCCACTATCATAGAGTTAAGACGATATATAGGTCCAACCACTACTTTCAGACTTTACAGTAATCAAACAAGGATAACAGTGTCAACCACTATGGAGCGGTCCAACATAACAAGAAGTGATAGATCAACTTGATGAGAGACTAGAAGGAATACATCCCAGAAATTGACTAAGGCAGCTCTGTGCCATGTTTGAGGAAGAAAACAGATGCCCATGAATCAAGGATAATATAATCTTCCATATGAGCCTCTAGCTATATAGGACTGAAGGACCCAACAATGTTTTTTTCTGAATGATAGGCTAACTGCTGCCTCCTTTACGGTGGCCAGAACTGTGCCTGGGGTTGTTGAAATATTGACATCTTTATGTTCCTTACCCACCAGTGGCAGCAAGGGAGCTTGTGGTTTACATGTCAGTTTAAGTGTAAGGAATACACTCAGTCATTCCTGTTCACAAATTTCTCGAAGTACAAATGCTGAGCTAATATTTCAAGCTTATGGGCAATGAAAAGTTGGAGGGTAATGATTGGTGAGGCTCATGTATTTTGGACACAAACCAGGCACAAAAGGCAGGTCCTCCACTTCAGAAGCAGGATCCCTTGTATGCCAGCGACTTGAGAATTCTATTACTTAGCCATACTGCTTTAGTCATGTGACCATCTAGCCAGTTATGATGGCTTTTGATAGGCTTACTACCTAAAAACATGCCTGTCACTGCTTTGTGCCATACCTCAATATACCAGATGACATAATGGTAGTCTTCAATGTCTTTCGATACCTTTATCAATCTCTGGGTGCCTCAGGAAAGTAGAACTTTTTTCTCTTATGAACACAACCTTGCTCTCCTTTGGAGGCTTCACTGGCTTAGACTGTGAGGGATAAGAAATGCATTGGAGATATAACTATTTTTTAGAGACACCGATACTCACAAAGGGCAACAAGAATTCATACATAAACATTTTCAAAGTCTTGTTCACTTTTTAATTGGTCCTGATGAATCAGTGACAAATTTACCACAGCAGTAAAATATGCTGACTCATAACTAGAAAACTCGAATAGTTTTAAACTTCTCCAGCCACACCATCAATAAAACAACTGGTGTGCCTTGTCCAACGCTTTAACCTTCCCCTTTCTTTCACTTCTAGACTTCAACTTGGTCTACTCTCTTTGTTAGGGTGAGAGTTAGAGGTGGCACACCACTGTTTATTTTCTGGTAGAGGACAAACGGTAGGATGTAGCACTTAGGGGAAGTTCTATTTGGAATTGCCCTCCACCCACACACTGCCAGGATACTTTGGGAAAATCAATTACGAGAAGCTAGGGTGGTGTTCCAGTAGGTTCCTTGGACCACCTTTAAGTGCTCACGTGAGGTGTCTTTGTTTGTTTTCTTTTAAACTATGCTAAATGTGTACTGGTCAGGCATACTCCAAGATATTTGCATGGTTAGAACACCTCAGTGTGGAACAGAATTTGAACCAGCCATTTGTATTGATCATTTCCTAAATAACAATAATGGCAATCTAAATATATGAAGTGTTTAGCTCGCTTTGAAAACTGTTTTCCTTGGATTGTATCTTTCTAGAATCTTGTTTTCTGTTTTGAGTTTTGTATTGAAGGCTAGATGTATCCCATCTCACTATTTGTTAGGATGATAAAAGGCATCCTGTCTAGCGGTATTTACAGATCTTCCAAAGAAGTTCTCTGGTAAAGAAAATTCAGAAAATGCAATTGGCTTATCTACATCTCCTAAAACTGAGAGAGATTGTTCTTTTGGCTACACAGATCCAGCATCCACTTAGTAACAGTATAGTAATTATTAGAGGCCCTCCAAATGGTTTCCAATTAGCGGCAAAATATCCTTATAATTGTAAGTTCACCATGGAATCTGGGGCCTTTACATGTTGCTTATTAACTTGCTAAATAGCAATTTTTATGATATAGCTGCTGTGACAAAATAATTGATCGAATATTTGCTGACAATTGAAGGTAGAAACAATACACCCCATTCCAGGGGTTCCTTCAGCAATGCCATGGGGCAAGGTGGCCTTCAGCACTGGCAATGAGATATTTTTCTTAGACCGATAACACAATAACGGAACTACTGAGACCAATTCAGTGTCTGTTATGAGAATGTGAACCATAACATACTGGATCAAAAGACTAGATCACTAAGGTACTGGATGGGATTTAAAGGACAGACTTTTAAATATCACCAAATCCAGAAAATGTCCCAGGTCATTAGAAGTTCAGTTTAGCTTGAGCGTCAGTTTACCATGGGCAGTTCCACCACACTTTAAAATCCCCTATTGAACACAGTCATGAAGGCTGCTAATGAGAAGTGTTTAGCAGAGCTCCATTACATTTGTTGGGGGGGTGCGGCGTGCAAGGATTCCCCAGCTAATTACTAATTACTCGGACTCTGGTATGTACTTCTTAATCAGGTAATACTCTGTGGGAACTGGTGCTACCATTGCTGAGCAAAGCAGAATTCTTGGCAAGGCACCCCACGAGGAGAAAATTGGCCGTGAAGTGGCTGCTCTGGGAAAACTCTGGAGATCAAAGATAATACCCTTCGCTGTCCTGAATTGTAAGTCAAGCCCCAAAAGAGAAGACAGGCTGCCCAGAGGACACCATACCTATACAAGCTGGCACAGTTACACATTCCGAGGATTGGACAGACCCAGTAAGTTTGTGATTGAGGGAGACTTAAACAGATCCTTGTGACGTCTGAGAGCTTCCAATCGAGCCTGCCATTGTCTTGCTCAGACAGCGTTTGCACTGAACGTCCAAGGGCGAAGTCTAGATGATTTCTGTGCCCCCGACCAGTGCTCATGGTTCCATTAATGGGGAAATGACATACCAATATGAGGTATAGTTAAAGGTGTATTTAATCACAAGGAGATGATGGACGGAGTGCTGAAACTGTTCAGACACTCATCTCCAGTCACAGATCTGGGTTGAATCCATCATCGTTCTTTAGCTCACTTCGCCACCCCAGTTCAGACCCAGCTATTTGCAAATCAGTCTTGACCCTGTGCCTCATGGGAACAGTCCAGCCTGCACTGCCAAGCCAGGTTTTCCCTGGACGGAAACAAGCATCCTGGGACCAGTTTAGGAGTAACACCCCTCATCAGCCAGGCTAGCTTGAATCCAGTGGCAAAGTGAGCAAGGGACCCACGCCTGGGCATACCCTGCCAACTTAGGGCAAAGAAAGCAAACACAAGGAGATGATGGACGGAGCGCTGAAACTTTTCAGACACTCACCCCCAGTCACAGATCTGGGTTGAATCCATCATCGTTCTTTAGCTCACTTTGCCACCCCAGTTCAGAACCAGCTATATGCAAATCAGTCTTGACCCTGTGCCTCATGGGAACAGTCCAGCCCGAACTGCCAAGCCAGGTCTTCCCTGGACCGGAAACAAGCATCCTGGGACCGGTTTCGGAGTAACATCCCTCATCAGCCAGGCTAGCTTGAATCCAGTGGCAAAGTGAGCAAGGGACCCACGTCTGGGCATAGAATATGGCACTTTATTCCGCATGCTTTTTTCCCGCATGCACTTACAACGCAGTCGTTACAACGACCGCGTTGTAACAACGCATACCATTACCCCGCAAATCGTAACAACGACTTACTCTGGGGGGGGGGCGCCGGATGTTGGAATAGTATAATTTACTATTCCAACTCCAGTATGTGCAACAGTAGGGAAGGTGTTGGATTTTAAATCCAACACCTTCTGCCCCCTGCGCAAGTCGTTGTTCCGACTTGCAGAGTAATGGTATGCGTTGTTACAACGCGGTCGTTGTAACGACCGCGTTGTCATTCCTTTGCAGGAAAAGGATTCGTGGTAAACGATGTTTACCCTGGGCATACCCTGCCAACTTAGGGCGACCAAAGCAAACACAAGGAGATGATGGACGGAGCGCTGAAAGTTTTCAGTCACTCACTCCCAGTCACAGATCTGGGTTGAATCCATCATCGTTCTTTAGCTCACTTTGCCACCCCAGTTCAGACCCAGCTATATGCAAATCAATCTTGACCCTGTGCCTCATGGAAACAGTCTCAAGTAAATGAGAGGGACCCAATACACGAAGAAAGTGGGTACCGTCAGGACAAAAGTCATAGAAAAACGTCTTTCTTCGAAATAATCTACACCAATTCACACATACAACAACATCCACAGCCAGAGGATCTCTTAGGTTATCAATATATCTCATATATATAACATATTTAAAAACATATTTAAAAACAGGGGGAAGCGAAAACAAAAGTAGGAAAAAAGGAGACAAAAGACATTTCCTACAAAAAAGAGATAATATGGCTGGCACAAACAATGGATCAGGATCATATAATGGAAGAGAATATACAATAGTACATATATATTTTTTATGTTTTCTCAACCGGCAATATGTCCATATAGTTACACAGCACAACTTAAAAGAGCATCGACGCGTTTCGGTAGGTCATAAATTATCGACCAACACCTTCATCAGGAAAAAACATCTATATATATTCCCACCATCAAAATCAATTCCTGTTTTTAAATATGTTTTTAAATATGTTGTTCTAAATCATTGCTGCTAAATTGCATTTATTGTATTTTTGCACATTTTTTTATATGTTGAATTTAATGAAACAATAGTGTACTTGATGATATGAAGTTTTTTATTAACTGTATTGAATAAAAATATTTTAATCTTCTTCAACTAGTGGTATAGATACTTCTTGTGTGCATTGCCGATATATTGATAACCTAAGAGATCCTCCGGCTGTGGATGTTGTTGTATGTGTGAATTGGTGTAGATTATTTCGAAGAAAGACGTTTTTCTATGACTTTTGTCCTCATGGAAACAGTCCAGCCGGAACTGCCAAGCCAGGTCTTCTCTAGACCGGAAACAAGCATCCTGGGACTGGTTTCGGAGTAACACCCCTCATCAGCCAGGCTAGCTTGAATCCAGTGGCAAAGAGAGCAAGGGTCCCACATCTGGGCATACCCTGCCAACTTAGGGTGAACAAAGCAAACACAAGGTATTTAATGTCTGCATTTGCCATGGGAATGTTATTATTCAGTAGTGGCTAGTGACATGTTAAGGTTCGATGATGACATGTTGAGGTTCCTTGACAGAACACTGGCGAGACACTGAGTGAAGTGGTTGGGAACTAGATGTGTCTTCCGGGCTCAGTGCTTATGTAACTTTAAGTGTTCTTATCTACCAATAAAGAGTGCATTGGTTCAACTTCCTGCGGCTACCTGTACTCATCACTTCATATTTGGCGACTATGTATTTGAGGAGATCTCTGGAAGCTACATTCTGAGCCCAGGAGATTTCTATTTTAAAACAGTACATGTACTTTGCAGTCAAGGAAGATAAACGGTCGACAAACTGCAATGGAGGAAGTCTGGGTAGCAACTTTCCTGATTATGGTAACAGTGTCTTCGATCTGTGTTATTTAGTGCAGTACTTTTGGCAGTTGGATCTGCTCAATCTCTCTTGCTCGAGCGTATATCGCACTGTGGTCCATATGTACTGCGATCCCGAGCTGCCATTCTGCCCGAGTCGCACTCCAGGCCCTTTTTTGTGTATACAAATACCACATGCACAGTCAGAGCGTGCAGATTCTTATCTGCGACTGATCGCTGCGCCTCAAGACAAGCCCCATAGCTGCAAAGTGCCACATCACATAAGCGGAGCAAAGTAATTACGGCTCCCCAAATCAAGTGTCTTAGCCACCAAGTGCGCCATCATATAAACTGAGCAGTTAAACTTTACCTTAAAGCGTCCCGACAGTTTCTTTTTGCCGTCCACGCAGCGGTGTGCTCTCCTCTACAGTGGGGAGCAAGGAAGTGTTTTTCTTCACTACGAGAGTCAGCGAGCAGCAAGTAGAGGCGGGTTATATTGCCTGCAGATCCACCTACTTGGCACATGTGGAATTACAAGACTCGTGCGAACTGATTAGCACGCTTTTACAGTGGAGCTGATGTTGTTTCATTTGACTTGACTTGGTGATGACAGCGATTAGCACGCTGACATCATATGAGTTATTCTGTACTGTGCTGACAGTGATTAGCATGCTTTAAGTTCATACTATACATATTGCACA
Organism: Calotriton arnoldi; assembly: GCA_963921515.1. NCBI lineage: Eukaryota > Metazoa > Chordata > Amphibia > Caudata > Salamandridae > Calotriton > Calotriton arnoldi. The sequence goes on along the minus strand of CAWUFW010002724.1, from coordinate 573,796 downwards.
CTTTGTTCAATATGTGTAGTAGATAATAGTTTTTTTCTTTTCTCTTCCTTTTCGAAATATTAACGTGCTTTTGTCAGAACAGTGACCAGTGTATTAGCACATATATAAAAATAGTACATAGTACGTGCAACTTGTAATACGTTGTGACCCGTTTTAAGAAGGAATATATTGTTGTATGTGTTTATTCAGGTGAGGTGTGTTTAAGTTATTTTCAAAATGATGCAAAGTTACACCTCCGGCACCTTTTCTCCAAGAACCTGGAGAACCCCCATTAAATTGGCGGCTTTGGGTTAGGTCATTCAATGCATATCTTGGTGCCATTGATGGTCAGAAATTCAGACCGGACAGGAAAATGAATTTGTTGTATTACTATTTAGGTGTAGAGGGACAAAAGCTATTTGATCATTTGCCTGAGTTTAGTACCCCTGAAGATGAAGTGCCAGATGAATATCAGCGTGCAGTTAGGCAATTAGAAATTCACTTTGAGGGCAAAGTTAATGTAGTCGTACGTAGGCACAAATGTTTTTACCAGAGTGCAAGCCCCTTCTGAGTCTATTGACACGTATATTACTGCCCTAAAAGTGTTGACTTCTATTGCGCTTTTGAGAATTCAATATTGTAACCTATAACGGATCAATTAGTGGTGATGGAGCAGTAAAAATAAAAAAATTTAACCCCTAACAAATTATATAATTAATTAATTAAAAATGTTCGTTTAAATGTATTAATCAACATTGTATATGTGGGAATGGTAATATGCCAATGTATGTGCTAAATAATCTATTAATGAATGTCCGTGTGTCTAATCATAACGTAAAAATAAAAAGCGTACTAAATAAAATAAATGCATGTTATTGTGCTTCATAGAAATAAAACGTGTTGTTGCAAAAACAAATAGTGATGGTAAGTAAGGAACGGCTTAAATGTTGCTTTCTGCTAGGTAACAACTAATTGGGGTACGTAGACGGGAGGGAAACGAAAGGGATATTTTTCTCTATTTTAATTATGTTTTATTTGCCTCAAATTAGTGCTTCTAAAGTAGAACCGAGTGGCGATATAAAATGGCCGCCAGTGGGAAGATGTGCGCAGGCGCAAGGGGACACGTGGTACGGGATGAGATTGAAGAAATCTGGAGCCTCGTGATGTCTCTGAGAGGCTAGGATGCAAGAAATGGTCAAGGCTGGTGTGACCTAATTGAACTGATAGTGTGCCGTGAGGATCAGGAGAGAGTCCGTGGGAAAGGAGCCCAAGAGAAAGGACAATGACTGCGGAGTTCTTGAATGTGTCAAAAGAAGATACAAATGGACTGATCGAATCGGATGGAAATGTTTAAGCGTATGGGAAAGGAAATGATCCAAGGACCCTTGAATCCAAGAGAACTTGATTAAAGAATGAATAAGCTGACATGCATGGACCAATGAAAGAAAAGCGTGATATTAATGTTGCAACAGTTAGTTAGCAAAGTTAGAATTGGGGTATAAGAGGGCCTACTCTTAGTGGGAGGGGGTCAGTTCCAGGGAAGTTCCAGAGAGTTCCAGTCAGAGTTCCAAGCAGTTCGAGAGTCGTGGTTGCAGCAGAGGAGACGGGTTGCAGGTAGCTGATGCTGACGAGCTGAAGTTGCTGTTGCTGTCTTAACTTTACAGTTGAGTATGAGAATCAGGCTATTTCTAATCCCAAAGTTAGGTTAGAAATCATTAGGCTAAATTAGGAAGCTAGGCAGGTAACTAGGGTTTTTGGCTTCATGACAAAATTTCCTTTTCTGCAATAAATTGGTTATGCTTAATAAAATTGTGAATTTAAAAATGAATAATTGAATAAAGTATTAAATTCTTTCCATGCTTTTAAAATTATATAAAAATTAAGATTCTTTAAACCCAAAATGACTCAGTGGTTATTTTCCTAAATGATTGTGACCTGAGTAATTGGTTGATTGTGATTCAGCTGGTCTTAATCACTATGAACTAATTTCTTAAATGAATGATTCATCGACAAAACAATGAGCAGGAATATCTTAAGAAATAACTAAAAGAAAGTGACAAATTAAGGTAAATAGATATCCTTGCTCTTCCAGCGGTACACAAAATGGTGTTCTCCATTTAGTTCTCATGCTTCTCCTAGGAGTACAGAATTTCATACAGGTGTAAAAGGAAATCCAGGTGTGTGTGTGTGTGTGTTAGGCGATGTTTATGGGCCCCATCGTCATGAGGATATGAGAAATATAGTTTACCCCTGGATGACCTATAAGTAACCTGGGAGGAGAATAATTTTCATTGTACGCGCTGCATCAGATTTCTTGGTAGCAGAGTTATGGTTTTCTATAGATTAGTTTAGTGGTTATTGTTTATTGATTATTGATTAATTTTTTTTTTGATTAACACTAAATATTGAGTCACGTTATGTTATATGTAAGTTTTCACGCTTCTGGGATGTAGGAAGTGGAACACGTGTGGCAAGAGAAGTCACATGGAATTTGGTACATGGTCTGAATTCATTTTGGTAATAACACAGGTTGTGTTATGTTAGGGATTTTCTGTATGAAAGGTGTGTAACTGAGATAGCAAATCACGTTTACTTGTGAAACTTTGGCCTTAATTCTCAGGAGCCTAGTCTCCACATGTGTCTTATCCCCAGAGAAACGAGTAAATTGTTTGTTTGAAAGAAGGGTAAGGTAGAGGGAAGTGCTACTTTATCGGCGAGAGTAAATAATTCTGTGGTAGGGTAGAGGTAAGCGCTGCCTACTGGAAAAACAGGATTCTTGTGTAAAAGGACAAGGCTGTCACTTTGTTTAGCGAATCAGACTATGGAATTGTTTATTTGTTGTAACTAACGAAGAAAAACAGTAAAAAGAAAAATTGCCGATAAATTTTGTAAAGGAGGGGTAAAGAGTAGAAGTGACGTGGAAAAGTGCCGCGCTAGGATTGGTTAGTGCACTAGTCACGTGAATACAGAGCAGGAGTGACGTAGAAAAGTGCCGCGCTAGCATTGGTTGGTTCGCGGACGGTGGAAATTGTTCTGATTGGTACGTTAGTGTGAATCGCGCTGTAATTGGACGAAGTTCCGTACACAGAAACAGCGTTAGAGTAAAGAGAAAACAAAATAGAAGACATGCCGTATTACGAGTATGAAAGGGAGAGAACGTCATGGACGACGAAATTAAAGAATTTCTTTAAGAAAGACAAAAAGGTTGTGACTAGAGAGGGACAAGTAATTCCTCCGCCGAAATCAGCAGCTTCACATATGATGCTGAAATATGGATATCATACGTGTATATGGTTGGACAATTGGGTAAAATATACAAAGAATGATGGAGCATTGGCTTTTCCTGAAAATGGTTCCTTTAATGTAGCGATTTTACGGAATTTAAAAGAAAAGATGCTTAAATTGGAACCTAGACCTAGACCGACACAGTTTGAGGCTTTAACAGAATGGGAAGATGAGATGTACGAGAAAGAAAGATTCAGAGGTATGAAAGGTTATGAGTTCGTGCCCGGAAGATTGTGGGGAATGAATCATGAGGACAGAATAAAACGATGGAGATGTGCTAACATGACAGGAGGTTTGTTTCCAGCTTTTACAGTTGAGGAAGGGACTAAGAAAAAACGGACTGAGAAAAAGAAACATTTAGAGAGAGAAAAGTATATGCATGAGAGCGAAACGGATGACGAGTTGCTGGAAGATATATTAAATAAAAATCCACCTCCGTATCAGCAGAATTCTACAGTGGTGACACCAAATGCGCCACCAATAGAAACTATGCGAAATAAAAGTCCAGAAAAAGACAAGAAATAAATAGGTCACAAGAACAAATAAGAACTTCCCAAAATGAGGGAATAGAAAATGATAGTGCAAGAGAATTGGCAAGGACAACAAAAGAATTAACTGAGAAAATTAGAGAATTAACCAAGAATATGGAAGCAGTTACCGTACCTGTAACAATAGGTCCAGTAATACCAGTTTTCGAGAATCAGAAAATTGATGAACGATCTTTGGTGATTCCCTTGAGTTCGCAATTCCAAAGAGAAAAGGAAAGAATGGAAACAAGTCCAGGTACGAGCAATTTGACTAGTGCTTACAGACCAAGTCCACCTGAAAATTTGACAGTGAATGAGTGTAGCGGTAGGAAAATGCCTATGGTAACTGAATCTGCAACAGTGACACCTGAAAAGAGTGGAAATTGGACAGAAATAAATAGTACTCCTATAGGTCCGACTCCTGATGAGTTAAATGAGTGGATAAAAGCTTTTAAAATAAAAGAAACAGAAGAAAAACCATTAGATGTGATCAGATTGAAAATTGACATGGAAGAATTAATTCTAGGAACGATTGGTACAGAAAAGATAAAGAATTATCAGGATGATGAAATAATGTTTCTGTGCAAAAGTATAACATGGAGGGCAAAGAATTTACATGACAAACTAGAAGAAGTGGCCGGTGAGATTGGAATAGATTTTACAAAAGTAAAAACGTTGCAGAAACCATACAGAGTAGATTTTTGTGAAAAAGATATTGAAAATTTGAATACAGCAGGAAGGCTGACACAGATAAAAGAGTTGATTGTTTTGTTGAGAAAATGGGGTGATGTGGACAGATGGAAGGTTAGATGGACAAAGAAGAATGAGAAAAGCGTAGACAAAGGTTCATTGGCTTTTATGATAACAGAAAAGGAACATGTTGTTAAAGAGTACCCTATGAGAGAAACTCCAGGTGGTAGTTATGTGCATGTTCCCTGGACTAGGCAGGACATCCTGTCATTTACAAATGACTTTCCAAAGTTAAGAGAAAAGCCAGTTGAGTGGTACCGACAGGTAGAAAGGTTTGTAAAGGTCTCGAAAGTGTTGTGGATAGATTTGGATGGATTGTTTGACATAGTAGTACCAACGGATCTGTGGTCAGAATGTAAGATTACAGTTGACTGGAAACTATAGAATATCCAAGAGATCCTAAGACAGGAGCTCCAGGACCAGATGTGATGAAGAAATACGACAAGGTGATTACCTTTTTGAAAAATAAGATTCCTCCAAAAGAGACAGATTGGGTTAAGATTGATAGAACTACACAGGAAAGTAAGGAGAGTGTACATGCATATTATGAGCGATTGTTGTTGGTTTTCAAACAGTATAGTGGTTATGAGGAATTAAGTGAGAAGGATATGAGTCATTTTGTATACCGATTTGTATTTGGCTTGAAACAAGAAATAAGCGATATGATTAAGCAACATATGATAAACTGGCAGAATGCAAGTGTAGATGAGGTACTGAGGTATGCTAAGTATTGTAGTGATGAAATAGAGAGTAAACAGCGTAAGTTGAAAGAAAAAGCAATGTGGGCACAAGTGAAAGTGGCAGAAAAACAAGAAGCCCAATTGGATAATAATAATGGAAACGAATCAGGACAGAATAAGATGCGACCAAATATAGGTAAAGGGAAAGGACAAGTGAGTTTAGAAGAGGCAAAGAAGAAATGGCCATGTCATAATTGCGGAAAATTAGGGCATTGGAGAAATGAGTGTAAGTTCCCACCTAAACCTAATCCGGAACATCAATCATTAACTCCACAGGTGCAGAATGAGGTAGTTGTTCAACAAAGTCAGGTGCCACAACCACCACTTCCCAACACTGTTAACCAGCAAAGATACAGTACAGAAACAGGATTCTACGGAGGAGAGCAGGTAACACAGTTGCCGAGAGCAGCTAACATTTCCCAGTATTGGTTGCATCAGAGTGAGGATGACCCGGATGAAAGTTTCTGACGGTGCGCAAGAGAGGGGAAAGAGTGCGTGCTTGGCGCAACTCTAGAGGTAGATCAGTCTGGTCCCTTTGTGGATGGAGAAGTGAATGGAGCAAACGTAACATTCCTTGTCGATACTGGAGCTACCCGTTCTACTGTTAGGTCAGTGGAAATTCCGAACCTTCCTCTCTCAGGTGAATGCATCCAAGTGGTAGGAGTAGCCAATCAGCAGATTAAAACCCCACTTACTGAATTGGTAGAAGTAAAAATTGGTTCTTTTAGAAAAATGCATAAATTTGTAGTGTGCGATTGTAGTCCTGTAAATCTTCTAGGTCGTGACCTTTTGTGTAAAATGAATTGCACGATTTATTGTACACCAGAAGGAATAGGTTTTCAGACTTCGGATGAAGATGTTTTGTATAAAGTAACTTTGATGAATCAAGAACCTGAAACGAATGGTTTATTTCCTGCATTTGATGCAGAAAAACTTCCAGAAGAACTAAAAGGTGCAGTAAAAGAAAGTGTGTGGGATTTTACAGGAGAGGACATTGGATTAATGAGAGAAGTTGATCCCGTAAAAGTGACAGTGAAAGAAGGGATAAGTTATCCAAACACGCCACAGTATAAATTAACTCCAGAAATAATTGAAGGAATAACTCCTGTGATAAATAAGATGATTGAACAGGGAATTCTGAAAGAAATCATAAGCAGTCCATGTAATTCACCTATTATGGGACTGAAAAAGCCAAATGGAACATACAGAATAGTACAGGATTTGAGAAAGATCAACAAAATAGTTGTACCATGCTGTCCAATAGTGCCAAACCCTGCTGTGATTCTATATCAAATTCCGCATGAAGCTGAGTGGTACACTGTGATAGATTTGTGTCATGCATTTTTCTCTATTCCTTTGCATCCAGATAGCCAGCCATTATTTGCATTCCGTTTCGGAGAGCGTATTTTGGCATGGTGCCGAATTCCACAGGGGTATACAGAAAGCCCCTCAATTTTTAATCAGATTCTAAAGAGATCTCTGGAAGATTTAAAAATGCCAGAAAAATCAGTGATGGTGCAGTATATCGATGACCTATTGGTGGCATCGAAAACCAAAGAGGCATGTGTAAGTGACACAATTGCTTTACTGAACCATTTGGAGAAAAGAGGACATAAGGTGTCCCCTTCAAAATTACAGTTTTGTCAGAAAGAAGTCCAGTATTTAGGACATAAAATTGAGAAAGGAGTGCGGAAAATAGCGACAGAAAGAGTAAGAATGATTCAAGGAATGAGAGCACCAATGACTCAAAGAGAGGTAAGAATGTTTTTGGGAATGGTTGGATATTGTCGACAATGGATAAGTGGATTTTCTTTGATTGCAAAACCATTACAAAAATTGACAAAGAAAGATGTAAAAGACCCTTTTGAGTTAAACAAAGAAGAAATGAAATCTTTCAAAGAATTGAAAAAGAAACTGTGTGAGGCCCCTGCATTAGGCATGCCTGATTATGAGAAGGATTTTGAGTTATACTGCAGTGAAAGAGATGGATGTGCATTTTCAGTACTGGTACAAAAACACGGCACCATGAAGAGGCCTATAGCTTACTTCTCAGCTGTTTTAGATCCTATAGCAAAAGCATTGCCTGGGTGTCTGAAAGCAGTTGCTGCTACTTGTGTAAGTCTGGAACAAAGTGAAGGTATAGTGATGGGGTATCCACTGAGAGTATATGTTCCCCATTCAGTAGAAATTCTTTTGACAAGAACAAAAACACAGTACATGACACATAGTCGGCTGACTAAGTACGAAAAAGTCATCTTGAGTGCAGAAAATGTGACCATAGATAGATGCATAAATGTAAATCCTTCGACATCATTGCCAGATGAAGAGAGTATAATTGAACAAGATGAAGTAGATCATGATTGTCTGAATATGCTGGAATATTGCACAAAACCAAGAGCTGACATAAAAGATGAACCGTTAAAGGAATCCGATTATGTCATGTTTGTAGATGGTTCATGTTTACGCACAAAGGAAGGAGTGTTAAGCGCAGCTTATGCAGTATGCACAGTGGCAACTGTGATGGAAGCGTCTTGTCTGAAAGGAGTTAGGTCAGCCCAAGTTGCGGAACTAATTGCTTTGATTCAAGCATGTAAATTGGGGAAAAATGTACGAATCACGATTGTGACCGATAGCCAATATGGTTTCGGCATCGTACATGATTTTGGCCAGATTTGGTCACAAAGAGGATTTTTGACATCTGCAGGAACACCTATCAGAAATGGAGATTATGTTAAAAAACTGCTTGAGGCGATACAGCTGCCTAAACAAATAGCTGTAGTGAAGTGCAAGGCGCATAAGAAAAACGAAGACTACATAGCGGTCGGCAATAATTATGCTGATGAGATCGCTAGATATTGTGCGGAAAACATGGCATCCCTGAACAAAAATAGAGAAAGGGAGCATGTCTCTTGTCCTTTGCTTTTCACTAATGCAGTCGAAACATGGGATGAAGTAAGGCAGTTACAAGAAACAGCAAGAGATGAGGAAAAGGATTACTGGATTAAAGCAGGATGTAGAAGACAGGAAGATAATGGAGTGTGGGTATACAGAGATGAAAGACCAGTTATGCCTGATAGCATGATTGCAGACATGGCACGGATGTACCATGGACAAGCTCATATTGGGAGAGATGCAATGATCAGACTTTTTAGACAGACCTGGTATAACCCAAAATTCAGAGCCATTGCTGAAAGTCTTTGTCAAAGATGTCTTATTTGTCAACAGTTTAACCCAGGAAGGAAAACCGTAGTGAGTCTAGGAACAATAGGACGAGAAGGAGGTCCATTCACAAGGATACAGATGGATTTCATTGAGATGCCCCCTAGTAACAGATTAAGATATGTTCTGGTGGTCGTCTGTTTGTTCTCTCGTTGGGTGGAGGCATACCCCACAAGAAGGAATGATGGAACAACAGTGGCAAAACTTATGCTACGAGAGTTCATTCCGAGGTATGGGTTTCCAGTCACAGTTGAGACAGATAGAGGAACACATTTTCAAAATGAGTTGATCCAATTGATTTGTGAAGCACTGAGTATTAAACAAAAATTACATTGTGCTTACAGACCAGAGGCTTCTGGGGTAGTAGAGCAGATAAATGGAACAATTAAAAATAGATTGGGGAAAATGTGTCAAGCTACAGGACTCAAATGGCCAGATGCATTGCCTCTTGTTCTGATGACTATCAGAAGCATCCCTGAAAAGAAAACGGGACTCAGTCCTCATGAAATGATCATGGGACGAGCAATGAGACAAGCCCACGTACCAGTCAACAAGTTATTAACAATAACTGATGATCTAATACTGGATTATTGCAAAGGACTGGCTGATGTGGTGCGTTCTGTGTTTCATCAGGTTGGACCGGATGCGACCACTCTTGAAAGAAAACCAGCCCACGACTTGAATCCAGGAGACTGGGTCCGTATTAAAGTCCACAGGAGAAGAAACTGTCTAGTTCCGCGTTGGGATGAGCCAAGACAGGTAATCCTAGTAACAACGACTGCTGTCAAGTGTGCAGGAGTGAAGAACTGGGTTCATGCCAGCCACACAATCAGAATTCCAGAACCTACAGATCGACATGTGAGTCGGCGTCTGGAAGTGTGGGATAAAAGTTTAACGGCTGGAACAACCAAAATAAAAGAAAGGGTGCCAGAACTTGAAGATCGACATCTGGAGACCCCAACGGAAAACGCCTCTATAGAAGAAGAGGAACAAGAAGAAGAAGAAGAAAGAAATTCAGAAGTTCCAGAACTTGAAGATCGACCTGTAAGTCGACATCTGGAAATATCTGACACAACTTCAGGATCTGATGATTCAGCTGCAAATTGGGAAGAATTCCGAAAGAAAACTTGGGGTTATAAACCAATTAGAGAAGAAACTGAGCAAGAAATTGAGTTAGGTGAACAACCAAGTACAAGTTATGGTGGAAATCCTTCAGAAACAATATTAATAGATGAAGTAGGGAAAGAAGTACACAAAAAGTTAGAAAATCGAGAAGAACCCCGAGGAGCAATAGGGATAGATAGAGAAACAGGAGAACAGGGAAATTCAGAAACAGATAAGGAGGAAAACACCAAATCGGAAGAACCCCGAGGAGGGACAGTGATAAGGGAAAACAAAAAGGAGAAGACAGATCCACCAGTAGGAGATGACGAGATTATAAGTTTCAAAATAAGAGACAATAGTGAGACAGTTGAAACAGAAGAAAGTGGAGGAGAGGAAAAAGCAAAGACTGAATCAAGAAAAAGAAATTGGAAATCAGAAAGAGAAGAAAGAGAAGGTGAAGCCAAAAGGCCAAGAAAAGGAGATAATTGGCCCAACAGCTATGTAAGAAAATTGAGATATAGAATAATAAGAGCAGAAGATGAAGATGCTGAACAAGTAAATGAGGTGACAAGTCAAAAGGGACAAGAAAAACCCAGTGGAAAAAGATTACAAAAGTCCAAAAGGACAAAGAAAGTGAATTCAAAATTTAAGTCACCTGAGTGGCTGTATATTGCATTAACTGATTACAAAGAAGAAGAAGAAAACACTCACGGAAACCAGAGACTGAGAAGTCGGATGGGAAAAGGTGAGATGCAACGAAACTGAAGTGAAGACTTATAGTGCTTCTGCCGGACGTGACAAATTTACTGGACGTGACAAATCACCGGATGTGACAACGAAAGAATTCTGGAGAGAATTAAAGAAAGTACCAAGCAAAGACTTTTTGAAAGCAGAGTGGCGTCTAAGTCATCTTGAGGTGTAGTGACACAATTTTCTGAAACTTAACAAATAGAAAAAGAAAAATGGAAAATAATAGGGATAGAAGAGATAAATGTGAATTTATAAAGAGATGGTGCAAAATGTGCTGCTTTTGTACAGGGTTATTAATGACCATATGGATAGTATTAGCAATCACAATTCCTATTAGTGTAGCTGTGATAGAAGCAAAGAATGATACTAAACAAGAAAAAGAAACTAATATTAAAGAACAAGTTGTTTTAAGAAGTAGTGCAGAGTTGCATAAGGATAGGTCAGTAACAGATTTCTCAAAGAATGTTTTTACAAAGTTGTTGTATGAGTACGTAAAAACAATGGAAGTAAGAGATTGTTATGTTTGTATGCAATTGCCTGCATCAGTATCGGAAGGTGTGACTTATCATCACTTACCTTTGACTTATGGAATAACATGTAGTGTAATAGCAAGTTTATTTTATAAAACAGGTAGATTAGAATCTTATTATACGGATATAGATAAGATATTTGCAAACATTCCTGTAGTACCAGAACTTAACAAAGTAAAACCAGCAAAAGTTTTAGGAGAATTCTTTTTAGAACATAGAAAATTAACGTTAGAAGAAATAGTTGGTAACAACCTTACCTGTGAGTTAAAGAAAGAAGAAAAAGTATTTTTGGATATGGTTGAAGAAAGAAGAATGAAATTTCAAAAAGAAGCAATAAAAGAGGAAGGAAAACGTTTATGGACGTTTGAGGAAGGAAATCATGAAGGGAAAAGGATAAATGCAGCAATGACTTTAGATTGGCCACAAACAGGAAAGTTGTGCATTAAGAGAAATAAGACAGTCTATGACAATTACTTTGTAGGTTCCAGTATCTGCCATGACAATTATCAAATTCTGGGAGGTTGGGGATTCAAAGGTGGAAAGGACCCAATATTTCCAGGTATCTATTATATTTGTGGGAATAGAGCTTATTACAGGTTACCGGACCATTGGTATGGAACTTGCTATGTAGGCCTGGTCTTTCCAAAGATTTTTCACATGGACAGAGAAGAAAAGGGAACATACAAGATGATTAATAGATTTACACGTAGAAAAAGGGAAAGTTTTTCAGAAATTGTAGGTGATATTTTTGGAGCATTAATACCAGCAGTGGGAATATCTTTGAATGCATTTAAAATTCGGAAGTTATCCACAGTAGTAGATCGTTTGTCTACAGATACTGCGGGAGGGTTCTTAATGGTAAATACCGAAATGGTTGCCATGAGAGCTATGGTGATGCAAAATCGGCTTGCCCTTGATATTCTTTTGGCAAAAGAGGGTGGAGTCTGTGGAATGTTGAAAGTCCAACATTGTTGTACTTACATTCCGGATAACAGTGAAAATATACAGAAGTATATTACAAATATTACAAGTCTGCACAAAGAATTAGTCCCACTGGAGGTTGAAAGTGTTTTGGGAAAACTTGGTAGAGGGTTTTCCTCAGTAGCAAATTGGTTAACTAGGATGAGTAAACTAGTAATAGGGAAAGTTATAATAGTAGCAACTATAGTGATATTGTTAGCCATGACATTGAAAATAGTAATAACATGTATAAAGAGAAAAGTAAGACAGAATAAGATAAGAAGAAATAACAGAATAATGAGAGAAAGAGAGAGAGAAATGGGTGAAATTGAGTTGGAGAAAATGAAAGAAAGCATGTATAAAGAGACTAAAAGGCAAGATGAAGAAGAGACAGAGATATGAATAACAGAAAGTAAAGGATGAAAGACATGCTGCCTGAAAAGAAGTATGACTTGGTTTTATGTGGTGATTTAAAAATCACCAAAGGGGGGATTGATGGAGCAGTAAAAATAAAAAATTTTAACCCCTAACAAATTATATAATTAATTAATTAAAAATGTTCGTTTAAATGTATTAATCAACATTGTATATGTGGGAATGGTAATATGCCAATGTATGTGCTAAATAATCTATTAATGAATGTCCGTGTGTCTAATCATAACGTAAAAATAAAAAGCGTACTAAATAAAATAAATGCATGTTATTGTGCTTCATAGAAATAAAACGTGTCGTTGCAAAAACAAATAGTGATGGTAAGTAAGGAACGGCTTAAATGTTGCTTTCTGCTAGGTAACAACTAATTGGGGTACGTAGACGGGAGGGAAACGAAAGGGATATTTTTCTCTATTTTAATTATGTTTTATTTGCCTCAAATTAGTGCTTCTAAAGTAGAACCGAGTGGCGATATAAAATGGCCGCCAGTGGGAAGATGTGCGCAGGCGCAAGGGGACACGTGGTACGGGATGAGATTGAAGAAATCTGGAGCCTCGTGATGTCTCTGAGAGGCTAGGATGCAAGAAATGGTCAAGGCTGGTGTGACCTAATTGAACTGATAGTGTGCCGTGAGGATCAGGAGAGAGTCCGTGGGAAAGGAGCCCAAGAGAAAGGACAATGACTGCGGAGTTCTTGAATGTGTCAAAAGAAGATACAAATGGACTGATCGAATCGGATGGAAATGTTTAAGCGTATGGGAAAGGAAATGATCCAAGGACCCTTGAATCCAAGAGAACTTGATTAAAGAATGAATAAGCTGACATGCATGGACCAATGAAAGAAAAGCGTGATATTAATGTTGCAACAGTTAGTTAGCAAAGTTAGAATTGGGGTATAAGAGGGCCTACTCTTAGTGGGAGGGGGTCAGTTCCAGGGAAGTTCCAGAGAGTTCCAGTCAGAGTTCCAAGCAGTTCGAGAGTCGTGGTTGCAGTAGAGGAGACGGGTTGCAGGTAGCTGATTCTGACGAGCTGAAGTTGCTGTTGCTGTCTTAACTTTACAGTTGAGTATGAGAATCAGGCTATTTCTAATCCCAAAGTTAGGTTAGAAATCATTAGGCTAAATTAGGAAGCTAGGCAGGTAACTAGGGTTTTTGGCTTCATGACAAAATTTCCTTTTCTGCAATAAATTGGTTATGCTTAATAAAATTGTGAATTTAAAAATGAATAATTGAATAAAGTATTAAATTCTTTCCATGCTTTTAAAATTATATAAAAATTAAGATTCTTTAAACCCAAAATGACTCAGTGGTTATTTTCCTAAATGATTGTGACCTGAGTAATTGGTTGATTGTGATTCAGCTGGTCTTAATCACTATGAACTAATTTCTTAAATGAATGATTCATCGACAAAACAATGAGCAGGAATATCTTAAGAAATAACTAAAAGAAAGTGACAAATTAAGGTAAATAGATATCCTTGCTCTTCCAGCGGTACACAAAATGGTGTTCTCCATTTAGTTCTCATGCTTCTCCTAGGAGTACAGAATTTCATACAGGTGTAAAAGGAAATCCAGGTGTGTGTGTGTGTGTGTTAGGCGATGTTTATGGGCCCCATCGTCATGAGGATATGAGAAATATAGTTTACCCCTGGATGACCTATAAGTAACCTGGGAGGAGAATAAATTTCATTGTACGCGCTGCATCAGTGGCAAAGTGTAGTTCTAAAAAAATCCAAGAGAGATTGTTAGAGTGTAAAAGTCCAACACTAGATGAGGCTATTGATATAACCAAGAGCACTGAGTCTTCAAGGGAAGATTCAAAACAGCTTGAAAATAGTTTGCAGCACATACCTATTGTGAACCATGGTCCCAAAAGAGGACAACAGTCAGGTCATCAGCAGCCAGGCTCAACATCTGTACCCAAAGGACAGGGAAACACTAAACCACTATGTTTTAGGTGTGGTTCCTCTTATGTCTCTAGTTTTAAAAACTGTCTGGCAATTTCTCAAGAGTGTTGGAAATGCAACAAACCAGGGCATTTTGGCAAGGTATGCAGAGATGGTAGACATCCTGTGGGTAGTCGAGGCACAACAAGAGGCATGTTCGTTGGTGCTGTGCTAAGTTGAGATACCATGGAAGAGATACAATGTTTAGAAAATAAAGTAGAGGAATTGGTACTAGCATTAGATGTCATAGAAAAAAAGGGTGATTGAAATACCACATTTTATAGTAATCCATTGGTGGAATTTGTGTTTAATGGATGTACCATATCCCTCTTGGTGGGCTCTGGTGCTAGGATCACTACCACTGATATCACCAAGTTCAATTAAAATTGGGCTGCCCAAGTGTTATTACCCCCCCCCACCCCGATGTGATAACTACAACTTTTGAGAGAGGCACGATTTATTTACTGGGGTATTTCTGGGCAACTGCTGGCTTTTCCAATACGGAAATCAGTGGCTTTTCCACTAAGAAAATGAAGGAAATCGAAAGGAAAGTTTACATGGAAAAAAGGGCATCAACATACTTGGTTGGTGGGATCAAGCTCATTTCGGTACTGTAATAGGGAGATGGAAGAAACATTCAGTAGCAGTTGAAGACAACCATGATGTTGGAGGGATTCTTACTAACGAAAATGTTCACTGGGATTCAGAGTTTACCAAAGTTTTCACTGATCATATTGGAGAAATCAAAACTTTTAAGCATGAAATCAAGGTAAAAGAAGGCTGTACACCCATTAAACACAAATTGTGCAATGGGTCTCTTAGTGTAAGAGGCGATTTATCTAAGATTTTATCTCAAATGCAATAGAATTGTGTAATTGAGCCTGTAGATGCAACTCTATGGTTATCCCCTGTTTTAGCAAAAAAGAGATCAGGAAAACAATGTTTATGTGTCAATTTGAGCAGTGTAAACAATGCCATATGGGTGGAAAGCTTTCCAATTCCACGCATAGAGGATATGATTACAGCCGTGGGTCAGGCCAAATGGTATCCAAAATTGGACTTAAAAACGTCATACCATCAGGTTGTGATAGAAGTTGAATCACGTCACTTGACAGCTTTTGAGACACCTGATGGTAGGTTCCAATTTTGTAGAATGCCATTTGGTCTGGCCTCCGCTGCTTCTGTGTTTCAAAAGGTGATGGCAAAAATATTTCATGGAATAAAACACGTTGTTGTGTTCCAAGATGACACCTTGGTATTTGCCAACACTGTGAAGAGCATAACGTTACATTACATCTTGTACTGAATGCATTAAGCAACAATGGCATTACTCTAAGAAAAGATACATGTGTATTCGCAGTTAACAAAGTAGAGTATCTAGGTCATATTTTGTCATCTGAAGGGGTCAAGCCCAAACCAGGATTGGTGGATGGAATTGTTAAAGCTCCTCATCCCAAGGACAGGGACCAACTTAGATCTTTTTTGGAAATGTGCAAATTATACTCAAAGTTCATGCATAATTATACTGATATGACTGAATGTTTCAGAAGCTTGCTAAAGAAGAATTCAGACTTTGTTTGTTCTTCCGTGGGTCAACAGAATTTCGATCTTATCAAAAAAAGCCCTTTTTCAGCACCAGCATTGCAACCATATGTAGAATGGCGTGGAACATTCATCACTGTGGATGCCAGTGAGTAGGGTTTGGGAGCTAAACTTTTCCAGTGCGACAAAGGCAAAGAAGCAACTGAATTCGCCTCCAGAAGACTGACTGAAGTCGAAACATGATATGTAATCAATTGAGAAAGAAATGCTGGCACTGTACTTGGGGTGTTGAAATATTTTAAATCATATGTGTGGGGAAGATCATTTTGTTTACAAACAGACCACAGGCCATTAGTGGATATTCTCAATAGAATCAAGATAAAGAAGTCCACAGCTAGGCTTGCAAGACTTTCTGTAAAGTTGTTAGAATTTAATTTTGAAGTGGTTTACATACCGGGAGGGAGGATTTGCAAAGCACACTGCTTGTCAAGACTACCTATTGGTGACCAGACAGATCCTCTAGAGGAAGAGGAGATTAAAGAGTGCATGATTGCGAAGGTTGAGGATCAGCTTGAATGTGAGAACCTTGATGAATGGCGTAATGCAGTAGTTGGTGATTTGCAAAAGGTCATGGAGTTTGTATTGAACGGTTGGCCTAGAGAAAAGAGTGTGATGTTCAGTTTACAACCGTTCAGGAAAATTGCAGATGAGTTGTCTTTGGAAAGTGGCATCCTGGTCAGAGGAGATAAGTTAATTCCTCCTGCGTGCTACAGGCAAAGAATTATTGAAAGAGCACATGCAGGGCATTTGGGCATGACTGTCACAAAAAGGTGTGTGAGGACTATGTATTGCTGGCCTTCAATGGATCATGAAGTGGACGACGTTGTGAGTGGGTGCTATCAGTGTTGTCTGAGTGATAAACATCTTGTAACCTCAGTCCTAGAACCCAGAGTGTCTCGAAGTCCTGACAAAGTTTGGAAAAAAGTGTCAATTGATTTCTTGGGCCTGTTTCATGTGTTACCTATGCACATGAAATATATGATCGTTTTGATTGACCATTTGTCCAGATGGGTGGAAGTGAAGGGTGTTGCCGAACCTAATACTGCAAGTGTTGTTAAATTCTTTAAAGAAGTTTTCTAAAGTGAAGGTGCCTTAGCTGAGGTGTTGTCAGACAATGGAGTACAATTTACTTCTGCAATCATGGAAGAGTTTTTAAAGAAAAATTGGATCTAACACACCCATACTCCGTTGTATTGCCCACAATTTAATGGAAAAGTGGAAAGATTCAACAAAGTATTGGTTGAGAGCATTCAAAGTGTATTGAAAACTCATGCCGATGGCGTGGATGACATCAGGGACACCATATGGGTATATCACACTACCCCGCACTCTGTTACAGGACAAATTCCCTTTGAAATAATGAGGGGAAGACGTGTGAGATCACGTCTATCTCCTGGATGGATGTCTGATGTTGATGTGGGTGTTGTCGGAAAAGGCATAAGCTGCAAGTGATGAAGTGGGTAGGATTAAAGTTAAGAGATGGATTGTGTAGAAACAAAAGGCGTAAGAATGATATAATGGTGCGAGTAGGAGATTGGGTTATTATTAAAGATCCTCTGCTGCCAAGAAAGGGTTTGTCACAGTTTAAAGAACCTATTCAAGTGAAGAGAGTGTGTGGCAATTCAGTTCAAATTTCTAATGGCCAATGGTGGAACTTGTCCAGTGTAGCTAAAGTGAATAAGGACAGTAGAGAATGTTCCAAAGATGTGAGGGTCGATGTTGGTGGGAACTCAGTGTGGAGAGGGGGCGCTCTGGGACAAGGGAAATGCCCAAAGTCCATCAGATGCAGGCAATTTGGTAACGATAGATTTCGCGTAAGAAGAGATTACCTAAAAGATTTATGGAATACGTTTTTTATATTTGTCTGTTGTACGTTGTGTTGAAGGTATGTGGGGTTGTGTTGTAAAAAAAGGGGGGGGATGTGTGGCATAGGTGTATTCAATGTCTGTATTTGTCACGGGTATGTTATTATTCAGTAGAGGCTAGTGACATGTTAAGGTTCCATGATGACTTGTTGAGGTTCCTTAACGGAACACTGGTGAGACACTGGGTGAAGTGGTTGGTGACTAAATGTGTCTTTGGGGATCAGTGTTTATGTAACTTTAAGTGTTGTTATCTACCAATAAAGTGTGTATTTGTTCAACTTCCTGCGACTACATGTCCTCATCACTTCACAATAGTCCTTCATGGGATGCTGGATTCCTACTTCAGCCCGAGAGACCATCCAGGGAATGAAGTACTTCTTTCATGAGAGGCCTCTGGAAAGGGTGAAAAGACTTCAACGGCTACTTGGAGAGCTTCCATGAAAGGGTGGATCAATTAAAGAAATACCACTTCAGGAGAGGGAAGACTTGAGGCCATGGCTTTGAGAGATCTGGTGCATAATCAGCCATCTATGCCTTTGAGAACATGATGAAACCATTGAAGAATTAAATAACCATGCAACAGGAGACTAACACCTTTTTTCGAACTTTTTAGAGGTGTGCCGTGACTTCAATTACCAACTGGGAGGACAGGTTGGAAGCACTGGAAAACCTTGAACATGCTGCTACCAGCCAACAAATCATATTTTGCAAGTGGTATTTCAAACCGTGGTAAAGCACAGGGCCGGACTGGCCGTAGCGGACACCGGGCGTTTCCCCGGTGGGCCACCATGGTGGGGGCCGGTTT
Organism: Calotriton arnoldi; assembly: GCA_963921515.1. Classification (NCBI taxonomy): domain Eukaryota; kingdom Metazoa; phylum Chordata; class Amphibia; order Caudata; family Salamandridae; genus Calotriton; species Calotriton arnoldi. Next base: position 555,304 of record CAWUFW010002724.1, on the reverse strand, counting down.
TGGGCCCCTGATGGCCGTTTTTGTTACCGGGGGCCAGCAATATCGGCCCCCTGTAACAAAATCGTCTGAAACCAGCCCTACCAAACAGCTCGGCCGCACCCCCCTTCCCCCTCAGGGGGGCCAGCCGAGCAGTTTGCCAGGGCCGGTTTTGGGTCCCAGTCCGGCCCTGGTAAAGCAAGTGGTCCATTTGCCATCAAAAATGTAAGAAGGAGGACAACAGCAACCACTGGTTGGTACTTCTCACACTACACCATTCAAGCATTGGCAATGCCAATAGGTCTCGCCTATGAGACTATTGGCTTTGCCAATATTTTGTAACTATGCTGTACAGCAGCGGGGATTCTTTGTAGTATGGCTAAAACTAATTTTAAAAAGCGCTATGACGCAGCCATGGATCATTGCGCCTTTATTTTTTAAAAGTGCTTTAGCTCTGGATGCCTCATAGTCCTTTATTTAGTATTTTTAGCCAATCTGCACATCAGCCAAGCTGCTACACAGCATGGCTACAAATCATTGCCAAAGTCAGCAATGCCCATGTTGTATGGCATGATCAAAAGGAAATGGCAGAGCCATTAGTCTCAACGCAAGACCGTATTGGCTTTGCCAATGCTTGTTAGGTCACTGCAGAACACCTGTGATTTTAAGCAAAACAGTAAATCTCCCCTTGCTTGAAAAAGAAAAAAATATGACATTTGGCAAAAAAATCCTATGCCGTAAAGAAAGCTATTTCGCCCATGTCCATGTCTTAGTGAAAATATATTTGGAAGCAGATAACATCTGTTCACATAATAAAAGCATTAAGCAGATACCGTCTGTTGTCACAATAAACACCCATTTCAAAGGAGAAAAGGTATTCTTTGAAGTGTGTGTGGAATACTAGAACGGCTACAAATGGCAAGAGGTTCAACAAGAATGACAGGAAAGAAGAAAAGATAAAAGTACTACCTCAATCACAGCACAATCAACGGAAGGACAGCTATCAAGCTGAAGCAATCAGTACTTGGTCCATGCTCCAATCAAAAGAAGAGGAAGTGAAGTCAGCATGTACTGACCAATTAGAAGGCAGCAACAAATAAATGTGACAATTGAGCCAACTAATGTAAAGAAATGGGTGGGCTGCAAACCCCATGTTGTATTCAATATCTTTTGCAAGCGAGAGCACATGCAGCGTATGCACTCTCGCAGGTAATACCTAAAAATGCACCAAGGTTTAATATTAAAGTCGGAGTCAAGAAAAAACAGCCATACTGCAAAAACACATGAAAAGTGAAGTTTCTGAAGAGCTTTCGTGTACCCTCCATGGTTGCTTTTAGAACAAGGAAAATAATTTGATATCATTGCATCAGTATATCCTGACTAAAATACAGTAATATACACTGTCAGGCACTGTTCAGAGTACTATCGAAAACCTTACTTTTCCAGTTAATATCCGCGCATAGATAATGTTGCTTACAGCTTGCCGTGAAGCCATGAGAAAAATAAAACATACATATCTGTCTTTGAGATAGAAACTTATGTCTGTCTGTCACGCTTTCAAAAAGTCCCCTTTTGCTAGTATGCAATCCTTGTACAAAAAATGCTATACTCGCAGCTAGGAAATTATGCTCCAACACTTCAAGGAAAGAAGGACATACTTTTCCTAAGGAAGTAGATTGTTGAGTACAAAAGCATCCGTGTTCTTAATGTTGTGCAAGCTGGAAATTAAATATGCCCGTTCCTTATTATTAAAAAAAAAAAAAAAAGTTTACTCAATGTAAGGGATTTAATGTTCAATGTATTTCCCCTCTAGTGGCAATTATTCTAAAACAGATGAGTGTCACTAAGTCCCGATCTTTATTTGACTGAAGTGTTGTAAACGGGCAAGACAAATACTAAATTAAAAGCGTCTCTGCAGAAAAAAAGTACATACTGGAAACAAGACTGAATGTTTAAAAATTACAAACACAACAAAGCCCTCCACCATGCACAACAACATAAGCAGATTACGTAATACAATAAACATTTACTGAAAACTGATTTTAAAACAAACATTTCTGTAGGAATTAGTAAACCATTACGAAAAAGGGTTTCAAAGATATGAATAGAGGTCACTTTCAAGCCAAATTAAACACTTGGGGTATTTGTAGTCCGGATGTCTATCATATAAGTAAGCATACACCAACACTGGGACTTTGTTTTTAAAATCCCATACTTCTAAATGACTTCACTACATAGAGATAGCGCATTCTCTGAATAACTTCCCTCTCTTGATATGTTCAGTGACATAAGTAATTATGACATGGTTAGTGTATACAAATAAGATTCATGAACTAAACTAATATAAAGCACATCTTGCATACTTGATGTTGGAAAAAATAAATGCACATTATCAGTCACAGCAATTACCTATTCAGGTTCTATAAGCTGTAATGCAAATAAACTCAAAACAGGTATTTTGTGCAGTACACCGGTAGCCATCTGGGGCCATATTACACACACTGCCCTGGGGGCGTGTGTGCCTGCTTCTTGTGCCCCGGGGGCACTATAGTATTAAAGAAGGGGGTGCAGACGCTACTGCAGTCCCTTCTGTAATACCTATAGTGCTTGTGTATGGGGCAGTGCTCTCTTCAGAGGGTGTTCCCTCATTTGCATGGGGGCGTGGCACCATATGTAAATAATATGGGCCCTGGTGTTTACAGTGAACAACTCTACATCTGGTCATTGGGACAAAGCGGTGTGTTAGAGGAAACCTACCAATATATATCTACAGTCCTTCCATTTGAAACTGGAGTATACTCTAAGAATACCAGGGGGGTAATGACGGGTATGACAACCTCTGTCCAGAACCAATATTCTTATGGCAGCACTTATGCTCAAGAGACAATCTTCAATTTTAACTCCCCTCAAATGTTTTATTTCCTCAAAAACGCTTGGCTCCAACTGGAGTTCATTTGGTATTATGCGGCAATAGACAATTCAGAAGAGGAAAACTACAGAGCTGAAATATCTGAGGTAGAGTGGGATGATAGAAATGTCAAGCCAAAATCAAGAATTGCATTCATAGTGATTCAATTAAACAGTCCTTTGTCTACAAGGGGTACTACAGTCAATAATGCACCCTTAGTGCTTGTAAAACATGCATCAAGGGGTGGGAGGAGTGTGCTTGCTTTGAACAAAACTATTTTTAATATAATGACTAAAAATATCATACTAGAAAATTCATGAATTGCAAAACCTCCCATTACATCTACCAGAGCAAATATGTCTGTCACAAAATTTACGTAGAGGCAATGATCAGACCTTTGTTAACAGACAGAACGAAAGACTACAGAACAAATTATTATGATGATCCAAATTGTCAAAGTCAATTGAATGAACATAATCTATACTGCGGTTTCATGTCATGGAACATATTCTTGAAGCAAAGGGGCAAGGTGACTACTGGTGCACATACACAGACAGGAAGAACAAGTTACTTAACTTCAGTAAGTCTCTTTCTAGTGAATACTCTACCTAACCGCAGATTCCACACCTTAGAATCCACCCCAGGTGCCAGACTGGACCCGGAAAGTTTTCATGAGCAATACTCCTGTCACCACTGGGTGGCGCCATGCATCTCCGCTCTGATGTCATACTACCCCAGAAGTGACAGAACAGAGCCTGCTTATAAGCACTACCCCTGCTTAGGATGTCAGGTTCTTGCTGGTCTCTTTCCATGCCCTCTGTTCTGGAGTGTGAATGTAGCAAATCTGCCTTTTTGGCATGGTCACCTCAGATTTTTCGCCTTTTTCGGGATCATGTTATTACTAGTTTTTTTTTTAACTCTGTGCACTTCCCCCTGCTAAATGGGAGTAAAGTGCCAAACAGGTTGAAGTTGGCTTAATCCTAACTGGCATGCTTAACTTTCGCATAAGGCCATAATATATGGTGCAGAAATACACCCCTGGTATGGAAAGTTAAACGTCACTTGTGGACTGAATCACTGAACTGTGCCATTTACTACAGCTTCAGGCCTCTCTTGTGTAGCCCGACTGCAGCAGGCTAACCTATTGTGTAGACCTGACAAAATAAACCTTTTTGACAGGCACGAAACCCTATTTTATTTATTTATTCATGCAGTTGAAACAAAATTAAATTACACGCAGTAATCAGACCATATTTTTAAATATTAATAAGTTGCCCTAAAATACACCTTGTTGCCCACAACGTAGGCTGCCTGACGTTTAAAAGTGGAACATGTGCAAAATTAAAATAGGAACATTACTCCAGTGACCAGTCCCCAAATGTTAATTTCACTGGAATCCTAGAAAATGTCAAAGTACAGATTGGAAACTTTAATCTGTAACTTTTGACAGGAAACGGCTACAAAAGTCATTCAAACATTATTTTTTAACATTAGTAAAAATGCAATTTAATGGTTACGTCAGATTTTCCATAAATATGTAAGAAAAGATACATTTGAACAGTTACCTTTTACCTGCCTCAACCTCCAGCAGACTAACTAGCATCAGCCTACTGACAGCTGGTTTGCCAATGTCTGGTCTTAATGTGGTTAGAAAACTGCTGCCAGAGCAAGAACAATGGTCTGGGTGTGGAGAGGTGTTTCTGTTCCCCTTGCAGGAAGATCAGTAATGGTGGATCCAGGAACTTCTTTAACTTGAAAAAGGGGCTGGCAATTTCACAAGTAAATGTGAGGTCAGACATGTAGAGGGCAAGCTTTTGTCCCCCCCCAGCCAGGCTGGCACCAAACCTAGTGGGAGGGAAGCTACCCCAGAACCTGTTTTGAGTGAACACGGAGGAGGGGACTCTGAATTTCCCTGTGTCCACTCCTGGGTGGGCACACAGGCTCTGCACAAAGGAGGAAGGGTCTCACCTTCTTGGATTTTAGAAGTATGGGGTATTGTGGGATTGTTTGCAGTACAGCAAACGTGTAATGCTGCATAAAGAGGTAGGGATGCCCCTGGGAATTTTTACCCCATTGGTTAGGAAAGAGTCAGGCGCCACCCCGCCCACTAGCTGGTGCCAGCCATAAATGGGTCACCCAAGCCACCCTTCTCAAAACACGTTCTGGAGATGTGGAGGATCAGAAGAGAACTAGACCCTGCTTGCTGTAACCTAAGTGGAACTCTGAAGTATTGGACCTGCTTCCTCTTATATCCAGGGCAAAGAACTGCACTCTAAGGGGCAGTTCGCTAACCTCCTGTGTGGTTACAGGGACACAACAAGCTGCAAGATGTCTTTTTTCCTGAAATTACCAGCTGACCAGTACCAACTGGACCTGGACTGGTCTTTGCTGGTAGCTTCTGCTGGACTTAGTCCAGGCCCCTAAGTGCTGTCCCTGAGGTCCTGAGAGTCTTAGAATGACCGAGAGGAGCTGCTCCAGAAACCCTGAAAGGTTGTGATTTCGAAAATCTTAGGACTTCCAAAACCTCCAGGGCTGTCAGGTGGACCTTGTGGGCAAGGTGTAACTGCACTATATCACGGACACCCTGAAATTGCGCCTAGTTGCTGGTCAACAGCTTCCATAAACTATCACCGATGCTTAGTACTATTAGGCACTATTTTTTGTGAAAACTTTAAAAACTCATATCTTTGGGTCTCCCACACTGGATTTTTGTCGTTTTGGCATCATTTGGTTTATTAAATTGTACTCTATTTGCCTAATTCAATTTGGTTTTTTTTCTTTGATGTTTTGATTGTATTACTGTTTTGTTACTGCATATATACTTTAGACATTGCTCTAAATTAAGCCTTTCTGCTGTGGGCCCCAGCTACGAGTGGGTTGAGCTCTGGTTAATCTAGTTACTTTATGGTTCACCCTGACAAGTTATTATTATTGTTCCTTCAAGTGGGAGACTACCCACCTCAAATAATAATCCACTTTTTTACAATGAAAAATTGTTAGTACCAGAGCACAGATTTCTAACTAGGGATTTTTTTTAGAGGTTAAAAAGTGGCTTCTCCACAGAAAGGGGAGGTGGGAGGACAGTGAGGAATTTGCGAGCAGACAGAATATCCACCAGAAAGAGCATTACCAAAGGTTTGTAACTTGTTCTTCTAATGGACACTTCTAACCGCAGATTCCTCAATTTAGAATAGACACCAAAGGAGTACCTCCACAAGTCGGGGATCTGTGGTGCGGACTCAAACCAATAAGCCTTGCACGACCGAGCAGTTGAACTGTCCTTCCCACCAGACCTAGCTGTCAAGGTAATGGTGCTTCGTGAACATACGCAATGACGCCCTTGTCGCAGCCCGGCAGTAGTCAAGGCAGGCAACTCTGAGTGCCAATGCAGTAGTAGCCGCCTTAGCCCTGGTGGAATGGGCTCCAAGACCTTCCAGTGATTGCTTCTTGGCCAATGCATAGCAGCTCTTCATGCAGAGGGCGATCCACATTAACAGTCCTCTTCTGCACAGAGATTTTCTTCGCCTCAGAGAACCCCACAAAAAGTTGACAGTGCACACAGGATCCTTGGATTGCTCAGTGTAAAAACCTAAAGCCCTTTTGGGGTACAACCACTGAAGCCTTCATCCTCTTTCAAAGGGTGAGGAGGGGTGAAGAATGCTGGTCGGGTGATGGGTTGCCCAGCGTGGAAAGGAATCCTGACTTTAGAGAAAAAGGCTGCCCGAGTCTTCTGCAACAGTTTATCTGCAAAAAAAGGTGGTGTGGGTTGGTTGCACCAACAGTGCCTTAAGTTCACTTATGCGACGAGCTGAAGTGATCGCAATGAGGAAGATGATCTTGAGTGTCAGAAGATGCATCGATCATCTATGCATCAGTTCCAATGATGTGCACAAGAGAAACAGCAAGACCAAGTTAAGGTTCCACATGCGAGTCAAACTTTTAATAAACTGCTTCACAACAGGTGATTTAGAAAGGTTGGTCTGGCAAACACAAAAAAGCCAAAAGGGCTGATAAATAACTTTTTCTAGTGTCAACTGCAAGCACTTGCAAAACAAACAATAGAACATCCAACAGTTTGGCTTGTAAAGGCTCTGCCTAACAGACTCCACATCAGGCATCAAATTTGTCCAAGCGCCTGGCATAAATGGACTTTGTGGAAGGGCAACAGCCAGCAAGGATGACAGCCACAACTTCAGTTGGCAGATCAAACTCTGCTAACTGCTGTGGTTCAATATCCACGCATGGATTTGGGTGACGGACCCTGCCCTGCTGCTGCGACAGAATATCCTTCCGAAGTCGTAGTCTGATCGGCGGGCAGATGCTCATGCTCCGAAGTTCGGGGTACCACACTCTACTCGCCCAAAATGGAGCCACCAGGATGACTTGTGCCTGGTTGTTCCTGATCTTTTTCAGAACTCATGGCAGGAGAGGCAGAGGTGGAAAGGCGTACAGGAGTCCTGTGTTCCATTCCAGCCAGAATAGAAGGTAAAACTTGCACTTCTTGCAACAGAATAGACCAGTGTTCCCTTTAGATTCGCTTTGATGTGGGGGAGATAGCAGGGGAAGCAGAAAGAAAGGGTAGGACATAGCCTGCTGAACGATTTAAAGGAGCCATCTGTCTGATTTGTTTTTCAAATTATTTTTATTGTGGTATTTTACCAGTACAATATGGCATGACAGGACAATGATAACATATAGGTCATAATTATCATGAGGCAACATGAACGTATCAGTCCACATCAGGCTGTGGAGCTCAGAATGGAATCAGAGTGTGGCAAAGCCATAGACGGACCACCACTGGGAGAGGAACCGTGTAAGCGAACTGAGTGGTCTGTGCCGAGTGGCTGAAGGAGTGTGCTTTTCCACTGAGTTATTTTCCAGTACAGGTACCTCTGAAACAGTAGGGGTGAAGTTCCATGACAGCACGAGACTCATGGGATCATAGTGTCAGGAAAGGGGTTGTGGCGGTCGGGAGGGCATCAAAAAATGCGTCGTAGCAGGGGTCTTGGCTCATGGTGATATTGAATAAGAAGCCGCATCAGGGGCCATGCATAGAGGATTCTAAGGGGGCTTACTCAGCGTGTTCGGGGACCTGTGGGCCCATGCAGTGCATCAGTCATGAGGGGGGGGAAACGTGGGCGGGGGGGCCCTCATCCTGATGTCTCAGAGGTGTAGGGGGGGTGTCAGCCACCCACATCTCCTTGCGGAACCGTGCGAGTATGGGGCCCCATGCTTCTGCTATGGGCTGTCTGCGGAGGTGTGGGGGGACCTCATGATGCAGATTTGTGCTTTCGGCATCTCCTCACCGGAAAGGGGCATTTTGCAACTTTATCGGAAGCGGTAGCTGGGAAGCCCTCCAATGAAAAGTAATAATTCTCCTGGCAAGTAATAGCGCCAAATTTGAAAAGCGAACCCAAACTATGTGTTTTGGCTCTGTTGCCTCCCATGTACTTAGGTGAGTGAACTCGGTAACAGATGTCAGGGCGTCATGAACAGCTTGCCAATATGCAGCAAGTGTGTGACACTCAACAGCATATGTCGGAGGTCAGCGGTATCAGAGTTGCATCTGGGGCATGTGAGGTTAGCAGTGGGGAATATGCGGTTACGTTTTGTTGGGGTCAGATAGGCCCAGTGTAAGACTGTGTACTGGATGCAAATAAATCGCGTGTTACGGGAAATGACACGAGGGGAGACGAGCCCTTGTCTTTATTTTGAATCGTGTAGGGGGTCACCCAATGTCATCCTTCCATTTTTGCTGCAGGGATGCCAGGGAGACCACGGTGGGCTCTCCGATTGCTTTATGGAGCCAGGTGATTAAATAACACCCAGTGCCTATAGTATACAGTGTACGGACGACTGCAAGTGTGGGTGGTTCCTCGTCTACTGTGTGCCACAGCCTGCGGCACATTGCCAAAAGCTGGCCATATAGGATGAACTGGCACAGGGAAATGCCATGGTTTTGACACAGTTGGTCAAATGTCATCAGGTGTTGGTCCTGGAACAGGTCTCCAGCGTTTCTATTGATCTATTGTACCAATGGGTCAGGTCCTCTGGCGCAAACAAGCCTGGAAAGCAAGGTAGTTCCTGGAGGGGGATCCCGGGGCCTATGGTAGGATATGGCGCATCAGCTGGAACATCCGGGTCAGGCACTTGCAGGCTACTCATGCATGCAGTGTCCAGGAACTGTGAAGTTTGATGGAGGGGAGTAAGAGCTGGCAAAGAACAGCTACTGGCAGGGGACCATCATCTGTGGTGGTTTCATACAGGTTACCTCCTGCCAGCCAGTGCGACACCCACTGGAGCTGCGCTGCCAGGTAGTAGGATTCAAACAAGGAGGCATCAAGCCCGCCCTGTCCCACCAGCAATTGAAGCTTGTTGAAGGCCACTTGGAGGCACTTATCGTCCCACAGCAGCTCCCTCAGCATGACGTCTAGGTCGCGGAAGAATGTCCTTGATGGACATACTGGGACATTCACGAAATAATAAAACAGGCGGGTGAGAACTATCATCTTGGAAAGGGTGATTTTTCCCATGATCGTTAGTGGGAGGCGCTTTTAAAACTGGGTCTGGGATTTGAGGGAGGTGACGCCCACTTCAGGCTCCCCTCAAAAATGTCAGCCTATGAATGGTAAAACTGGATCCCTAGGTATCGAGTTATCTTACAGGCCCAGTTGAGGGTAGCACCACCCAACCGTATATCTGGAGGAAGCTCGTACCGGCAGATGTATACTGTTACTGCGTGAACTCTTTCCCCCACCCCCAGAATACACCACAGTGTGCCCACTGCTCTGAGGCAAACAGAGAGGGGTTCCATAGAAATGGCAAATAAGACAAGGGAGAGGGGACAGCCATGGTGAGTACTCCTGCCAATTTGAAAGGGAGCAGAGATTAGGCAACCAATACGCACTCTGGACCCTGGACTAGTGTAGAGCAGCTTCGTGTACGTAAGCAGCCATTCTTCAATGCCTACCTTCGTAAGGGTCTGGAAAAGGTAGTCCCAAGACAGCATGACAAACACCTTCTCCAGGTCAAGGCTCAGGGTCGCAGCATGTGGAAACTGCAGCAATGCCTGATCCATCCAATGAAAGATGCACCTAAGGTTGTTGAAGGCATTACGGCGACAAACCAGTTTTGTTCTGGGTGCACAACGTTGGTTAGCACTTTAATGTAGTGGTCTGCAAGAATTGGCCCTAAGATCTTATAATCGGCCCCCAACATTGCTATGGGGCAATAGGCCGATAAGTGTGTAGGGTCCTTCCCACGTTTTAGTAGGAAAGTTATGAAGGATTCTCTGAGTGTGGGAGGCAATGTCCCCGTTTCAAGTGCCTCGTTGTACATATCAGCAAGTCTCAGATCTAGATGGGCCAAAAAAACGGTCATAGTACTCGACGAGCAAACAGTGCATGCCGGGTGACTTATTGCGGACCAGGTCGTGGATGGCCGTCTTCACCTCGGCCACTGAGATGGGAGCGTCTAATTCCTCCCGCTCCAGCGCTGAAATACTAGGGAGGGAGCACGTTATAAATTAGCTTGCTGCTACTGAAAAGTCAGTTAAACATGCGCGATGTAAAACTGAATAAGAGGCATGGAAAGCTTGGAGGATATTGTGCTGTGTAACACATGATCTCCATGATTGAGGGTGCGGCGACCTCCGGACACGTGAGCCACGCCAGGAGGCGGCCCGGCTTATCGTCCATGGAGTGCATCCCCGGCTGTATATGCTGCAAAGTTGTAGCAGCGGAGACACCAAAAGGGCAGAGTGCCTGGTTTCTGTGTAAGCGAGGGTCGCTTGGGCTTCTGCATCATTTTTAAAATATATTTTTATTAGTTTTTCCCACAACAGCAGGCAAATAATACAACAATAATACTACTACTCCGTATTGGGCTTCTGCATCATGCAGGGCATGACACTATAGCTTCCTCAGGGATGATTCTGTCTGGGTCAGGTCTCTCTCTAGTTCCAGACACATTCCCACTACATTTTGAATGCACAACTTTAAAGGCATCCCATTTCATGGTTCGCATGGTGGCCATGGCATGGTGCTCTGCAAAATAGTGGCTGCTGATATGTTTGAGTTTGGTGTCCCGGAAGCTAGCGTCCTTGAGTATTTCCCAGAGGAGTCGCCAGGTAGGGACCCGGGTGGGTGGTGCACTCCAGTCCACGTTCATGATGTGTGCTGCGTGATCAGAGATGATATGCCCTCGGTAGTCGGAGTGTTTGACCTGCAGCAGGATAGTAGAGGAAGTGGTCAATGTGGACATATAAATCATGGGGAGCCGAGTAATGCGAGTACTGCTTTAGAGTTGGATGGTGAGCCTTCCAAGCATCCAACAAGGAGCAATGTTAATTGCGCAGAGATAAGGTGAGTAGGCGCTTGCGAGAGGGAAGGATGAGACCTGTGAAGGTGTATGTATAGCACACAATTTTAGTCCCCGCCAAGTATCCAGGGTATGTCTAGCCATTGCGCTAGGACCCTGGACAAAGCAGCCCAGAAACCGTCATGGTCTGTATGCGGGGCGTATATGCTACCCAGGTGTACTTGAGTTCCGTCAAGGCGCCCCTCCGCGAAGTTGACAACAGTTGTAAGTGGTTGGAAAGGCGTGCCTGGGTGGACCCAAATTAATGCTCCCTATGTTTATGCAGAATATGCTGTGCAATAGAGCGTTCCCTGCCACTGCTTCCATTGGCATTGTAGTTCTACGCTGGTAAGGTGCGTTTCCTGTAGAAAACACATATGCATGTTCTTTCTCTTTAGATAAGAGTTTATAGAATAGTGGCGGCGACCTGTGTGCATGCCCCTGATGTTTAGGGTGAGGAACCGGATCTGCGAACAGTGTGTCATCTTCTAGAGATAGGATGATGTTGACGAGGAGATTGATGACCTCCCTGGAGCAAGCGCCCCCCCCCCCCACCGATGCAGTGTGGGTGCATAGTGTATGGTGACGATCACTCGCGCTGCATCGGGTAAAACTGCTGGAACAACATGGCAAAGCCAGAACGGTGATCAGAGCAGTCAGCAACTGGCTGCTTGCCCAAACTGAGATTTGACAGTCATCATGGATGTGGCGGTGGAGACAGCGTCTCCTAGCGGGTCAAACCAAAGTGTCTGAAAAAGATAGGGGATCAAAAGGCAGAGAAAAAACTCCAGAGGGGCAACCAGGGATCCAGGGGAGGAGAGGATCTGGCACCAGACCACCAGGACATATGCTCTGTGGGGATGCTAACAGGGGCAATATCCAGCAGGGCCAGTCTCAAGATGCTGCAGTATCTACTGGAGCCATGGGGCGCGCTTCTCCCGGCCGGAGGGGAAAGTCGCCACTGGGACCCCAGAAACGGAACCTGTAGGTATGGACCCCATCCTTCTGTGGTGGCATGGTTATCAGAGTATATCATTGGACGTCTGCGGGGTAACTTTTGGGCCTGTCACAGACCCCGGAGAGGGAGGCAGGTCGGCCCCAAGGCAATCATTGCTTGCAGTCGATGCAGAATCTGAGTCGGAAGGTACCACAGGCTGGCGGAACAACAGGGCCATAGCGATGGACAATTGCTGACCCTCCTTTAGCTCCTGTTAAGAAGAAACTCTCTGTGAACTGGGTGGGCCTCTGGATCCGTGACTTCGGTGTCCCCACGCGACCAGGCCCTGGGTTTCGTTCCGCTCCCGCTGGGGGAAGAGGTGCATGGGACTGCCTAGTGCTCTATTCAGTCACTGATGGATGAGGGGTCAGTCAAGAAATAAGGACCCATCTGTCCGATGTGATGAATTGCCATATGTGGCTGGCCCAGGCTGTAAAATTTACATAAGGACATCTGTCTTAACCTCAATAGAGGGCAGTTATAGGTCCAAGACCTCACCTGCTCATTCAATTGCCACTGCAAATAATGCACTCTCTTCCTTTGGTGGTCCAAATGGCGAGCTCAAACCTGTATCAGGGAATGTATCAAGCCTGCTGGCTCTTGTAAGTCCATATAAAAATTGTCCTCATAATAATGAGGGGGTAAAACATCCCCATTCTCAACAACACCATATCTGGGATGTGGCAAGCTTTGGTCAGAATCGGAGCCAAATAGATAATGAAGCCTCTTATGGCGTGTCTGCTCTAGTAGAGGCATATGATTAGAATCAAGATGTATGATGACCGGCTGCACTTTAGCAATTTTGTAACGCAACATCAATTGGGATTGCATTGAAGTTATTTAGGGGTCAGATATCTAAACTAGTACCGGTTACTTCTCCGATACCGCTGTGATAGAGGGAGCGATGGGCGCAGATCATGGGTCCAGGTTAGAAGTCAGTACCAGAGCCAATATGGAGGCATGACAAAAGTACAAGGGGTCAAACTTAGCCACGGATGGATATGCTGACAGGTACCCGACTGAGGGTCCCTGTGAGTCCTGTGGGCCCAAAGGCACACCAGAGGGAGCTTGAAGAGTGCCAAATATCTGCATTATGGCCTCCATAAAATCTTCAATTTACTGCTAAGTCGATGGCCAACAAAGTTTGGGCACACTAGGAATCAGCTACACAAGTGGAGATCTGGAAGGAGACTGACATCCTGGCGCCTACAACATCTAGCTTTGTGGCATTCATCAGAGTTGAGAACAAATCCCGCTTTTGTGATTGTAAATCTTATTAAATTAAGAATGTTCAATTATTTATTATTAATGTTAAGAAAAAAACCCTAGCAGCAACTAATGGTTTGAACTCAGTAGTTTTTGTTTCAATCATGCAATAGAAACATGGGGTATTTCTAGCAAAAATTGGGTTAAAAATTGTAACAAATTATTTCTCCAATCAATTTACTAATTTTTGATGCCTTGCACACAACCAATGAGAAGTCAGAATAACCAACCAAATATAAGTATGAGATGTGCCGCTGAAGGTCACCAAAGCATCATTGCTGCTCACTCTGTTAGTTAACAAAAAAATTCCTCATCTCTGGATATATAAATTCCCCAAAACAGAAACTTATGTAAGGTTACCCTTAATAAATAGTCAACACATTTTTGGGACTTGGCCCTTTCTGCAGGGTCATTCCTAAATGTTTTGCTTTTGCCCTCCACTTTTGGCTGAATTCGTTTTTGTTGGCTTTAGGACTCTACGCACTTTACCACTGCTAACCAGTGCTAAAGTGCTTGCGCTCTCTCCTTAAACATGGCAGAATTGGCTTATGCTCAAATGGCATATATATTTTACTTGTAAATCCCTAGTAAAGTGGCACTGTTTGAGTTCAGAGCCTGTTAACTAAATGGTACTAGTGGGCCTGCAGCACTGATTGTGCCACCCACCTAAGTAGCACTCTAAACAGGTCTCAGGCCTGCCATTGCAGCCTGTGTGTGTGCAGTTTTAAACTGCCATTTAGACCTGGCAAAATGAACCTTTTGCCAGACCCAAACGTTCCATTTTAATGCATACAAGTCACCCCTAGGGTAGGCCATGGACAGGGTACAATGTATTTAATAAGTTAGACATGTACTTTTATGCTTTGCATGTCCTGGTAGTGAAAAACTCTTACACTTGTTTTTCATTACTGCAAGGCCTACCTCCCCCACAGGATAACATCAGAGTTACCTTATTACATTTTATAAGTGTAATTTCCAAATGGAAATAGGTAACCCCTTCATGTTGGTGTCTCTGGAATTGTGATGAAAAATCCTAACTTCTTGTGAAGTCGATTCTAAACTACAATTTTGAAAATGCCACTTTTAGAAAGTTTATAGAACACAGATTATCCTAGCTGTAATTATTCAAAGAACAGTTTATACTCCCGGTCAAGTAAATGGTTTTTCTTGACCTGTGTATTTATTCACAACTTATTTTGTGAACTTCTATGCAATTTTTTACACTTAAACATATCCATTAAACCACATTCAGATAATCAAAAAGACACATTTGTACACTATACACTGTACAAAAGTCTGACATTACTTATACCATAGTGATAAATACTGACACATACTCATATGACCAGTCTGATAATGAATAAAATGCATAGATTGTAGTTGCTATGATTATTTATGCAAACCCTCTTGCTACTAGTGTCCCTTGGGGGTTCTAAGTCAGTTCTGTTACAGTAGACTATCAGTTCTTAAGTATTTTTTGAATGTCTAATGAGCAGGAACTGGAGTGACACCAAGCCCCAATGTAATGCCAAAAGAAAATGAGAACCCTAAAAGAGGACAGAAGGATGCTGTTTGAACTTGAAAAAGCACAATGAATGTGCTCTAATTCAATAAGAACGAGAATTATAACCAGTCAGGATCCTGAGGAGAACACAAAAGGAATAAGAGGTTTGAAGCCTGTCAACGGATAAACTTGGGGAGTTTCTTAATTGGATTTAAGTAGTACAGTAGAATATAAAGTGTTCTTTAAATAATTACAGCTAGGGTAATCTGTGTTCTATATGTTTTAAGGAGGCCCAACCCAGCTGTACTAAAAGGGCCCAACCCCCAAATACGTAACTTTTAGAAAGTTGGCATTTTCTTGCCTTAACAATTTGGTGTCTGCACCCTGTCTCTGGGTCACATGACTGGGTGTAGCTGACAGTTGAGCTTTGTGTATTCATCCTAGACAGCCACACACATTGGAGAGCTTAGGTGTGACTGGATGGGCCATCACTAGCAGGTTGGGAGGACAGAGCTGGACCCAGCCCCACTTACACTTGAATAGGCAGTCTTGATTCCACACAAAGGGCTGCATCCCCCTGTAGATAGGCTGGAGCCGGGCCCAGGAATGCATGGCACCTGTGCATTTCAAAAGCATGCCTCTAGAAGCTTATCCCCACTTCAAAGGCACAACTGGGTATAAATACTGGACCTCAGACACCAACTCCTCAGGACACTTCTTGACCGATGGATATAGAAAAAGGACTGCCCTCAAGCTGAAAGGAATGCCACTCTTCTGGACTACTGCTCTGAAGGACTGCTGTCCCGCTGTGCTGACCTGCTGCCTTTTTGACTGGGTAAGAAGGACTGGACCTGCATCTGTTGAACTCAGAACCCTGAGTGACATCAAGGGCTAGTTGGCTAGCTTCCTGCTCAGAAGCCTCAGGGACACAACAGGCTTCCAACAACCTTGCATCTGCACCTGGACTCTGCCATCTGTGAGTATACCCTGCCAAGTGGTGCCACCCCAGACCTGGACCCTTAGAAGTGGCCTTAGGGTGATTTGCCAGCTTCTGTGAATCCAGCATAACCGACACATCTCCTCTGCTGCGTGGCACAAACCCGAGAAGAACCGACGCATCACTGCTGCTACAAAGAATGAACCTGTCGCAAAGACCTGCATTACTGGTGCAGCCCATCTGAACCGCTACTGCACAATGTATCCTTGACGCAGGCCCTTGCATCTCACATCGATGGCAGCCTCAAAGACGACCACGACAGACTCTGCATCTTAGCTCTTCAAAACACACATCGCTCCAACTGCATGTCACAACACAAGCCCCGTCAATGAGATCCTCGATGACTATGGAGGCCCTTGAATCGCAGCCTCACTGCATCTTGAAACCAATGCATCGCTTTGGCTGCACGATGCAGCTTTGACGCAGACGTTTGCGACGCTCCGCAGACCAAGATTTAAGGTACTTTGTTCAGTAGGCCTAACTGGGTCCCTGTAGCTGGCCCCCACTCCATCATGGCTGGCCTGAACTTTTAACTTCATCCCGGTCCAGAGTGACCAGATATCCACAGTTGGCACTTTGTGCTTTTTGGCACTATTTTCACTAAAATCTTAAAAATTGCATATCTCTGGTTCTACTGATTGGATTTTTGTCGCTTTGGTCTTGTTTCATTTATTAAAGAAAATCATATTTATCTGACTTGGTGAGGTATCCTTTTTGTGAGCTGTTTTCACTTTATTACTGTTTGAAGTGTTGCACAAATACTTTACACATTGCCTCTAAGTTAAGCCTGACTGCTCTGTGTCAAACTACCAGAAGGATGAGAACACATTAATTTAGGATTGGCTTGTGCCTCACCCTGATAAGGACAGTCGTTGCTGCTTGACCAGGGCTCACACCCCGGCCAACCAACAACCCAATTTCTTACAAAATTCTTTCTACGAATGTTAAAAGAAGATTTTATTGGGAATCAAAATCTTCTTGTACCATGAATCTGGTAACATTAAAAAGTAGGATAAGACGCAAAGCCCTTCCGCCTCCCAATTTAGGGCATTCTCCTCTACTGTATAAAATCCAGATTTTCAGGCCCACTTTTCTTTTAAAATAATTCTCCTCAGTCCGTCTAAAGTCTTTTTCAATGTAGCTATTTTTACTTCTCCCCCACCACCCATCCGGTGCTCCTAGATTTTATTGTCCATTCTTCAAAACATGTTAACCACGGAATTCCTCCCAAGTGGTTCAGAAAGTAATTTGTACGGCTTCCTTTAGTAGGGAATTGAAATTGTGGAACCTGGCACTCTTTCGAAGAATTGATTCCACCATGTCAATGGAGTAGTGGCAGGAGGGGGGCTGGCTAGAGGTGGGTGACCTTTTTGCCAGGAGACACCTTTATATCCTTTCAGGATGCACAGGACTCCTTTGGAGTGGCACCGGCACATTTGCTTTATTACGCCAAGCTGGAGAGTGTGGCGAGAGATCTGTGGGCTGATTTCCCGGCAGCTCCTCGCCCTTCGGGAGTCCTTGATGGTCTCAATGGATGGGGAGTGGCGCCATCTCATCACACATTTCTACAAAGCCCTTAGAAGTGATATGCAGCCACGACATACACTGTGCTGAAAGCCTGCGAGAAGGATCTGGGCACACCCATCTCCAATCTGGACTCGGAAATTGCATTACATCTTGTTCGCACTGTGTCCTGTAATAACAGGTTTAAACTTCTGCATTTCTATTTTCTGCACCATACACGTTACTCCGTACTACTTAATAAAATAGATCCTGCGAGGGGCGCTGCTTGTGCGCATTGTGGGGTGGTTGGGGCTACTTTCTTACACTTAGCCTAGGAGTGCGCCCAAGTTCAAACCTATTGGACACATGTTGTGCCCTGCATAGGAACGGCTAAAGGAATTACCGTTCCACTGACACTGCTGGCCTGTCTCCTGGGCGTGGTGACGCGCTCTAGAGGACGCATGATCTCCTATCGGGTAGCCCAGCTGGCCCTGCTACTGGCAAAGAGACGGATAGCTATTGGCTGGATGGGGGTGAAGGTCCCGATGCTGACACATTGGTTGAGGGACCTGCTGGAGTGGGGGTCGCACATGCAGCTCTCACGTAGTGGGGATGGCGCATCTGAGGTTATAATACAATGGGCCCAACTGCTGGGTATGTTCCAAGACGATGATGACAATTCCACTGAGGATGGGTCTGCGATGGGGGATTGAAGAGAGAGCTGGCTTAATCTAATTCTTGTTTTCTCGACGACCAAGTGGGCATTGATGTTTTACTGTATGATATCCTGCTCGATATCTTGGTTTATGTATCAGTCTTGAACTGGCCTCGGACCAATGGACAATTCCATAAATACATTTTCATATATGTTCTTAGTGTATGTCAAACGATGGATCCTGTAATACTCTCATGATGCACTGTATGATGTTTTGTTGTTTTTTTCAAAACCAATAAAATAGTTATTTAAAAAAACTCGGAATTTCTCCCTCCATTTGTGTAGTACACCCTCGCCTTGGTGTGCAAAGTTCAGAGGCACTTTGACTAAACAATGCATGTTTTCGTTCCATATTAGCCAACCTGCCGTCACTGCAAAGTTCAAGGCAGGCAGAACAATTATCTTTCCGCACAGTAAAGTATGTGCGTTGATGTCTGGCTTAATGACCATGAAATGTGGCATGCGCAAGTATTATCTTTGGGTTCCGTGAAGAAACAGGATGTTTGGCGATAAACAATGCAGTCATGGAACACATTTCACCTAGCAAGTTCAGCTGCAAAATATGCATCCTTTAGAAGATGGCCAGAAACAATCTCGTGGTTTAAATTCTTGTTGATAGTACTCAAATACATGCTAATATTTCCACTAGATTAAACCGTACATTTCGTTTACAGAGTTGAAAACCAAATGAATATCAAGAGAAAGAACTGAAAGCAGCTGTTGGAATAAGCAAAGCTACTAACATCAGTGTATCTTTGGCCACAGTAAACATACACAACGGAGAACTCATAAAAGAAATGGAAATACTCCAGTCAAGATCATGGGACCGTGTAGTGATTAGAATGAAAATGTTAAAATGGGGCTAAATTTCAGCGATGGACAAAAATGTCAGCAGCATGTGGGTTGTCAATGCCTCCTCCATCAGTCTACCCCTATATGTATCGAACTGACACTATCTTGCATTCCCGCGCCACATCTGTTTGCGCTCCGTTGCTTGGTAGATGTTTGCACTTTACAAACTTCGCTACCTAAACTCCTAAACACACATACAAGGTACTGCACTCGAAAAAGTGGCAGTACGTGACTTGATTCATATCTGCAGGATAAAGTGGGAGTAGAAGACAAAAATGAAGATATTTTTAGAGCCTTCAATCAGTTCCAAAAGTTAAATAAATAGAAGAAAGTGAAAATCGACCTTCTTGAACTCAAGAGCAGTAGCAGAAAGGATAAGGGTCAACATGAGCGTATGGCAAAAGGAACAAAGACCCGCAGCAGCATTGACAGGTTCTATACGAGCACATGATTGAACAGAGGTAGTGCAGCTTATCCTGCACCCCTTGCTGCTCACAGCGCGCAAGAACATTGAGAGGGAAATGCTTAAAGTCCCCGTGCAGAAAGAAGGGAGGACAAGTGATGACTTTTGGCCAAAACCAGAAGTAAAGACAAAACTGAAGAAAGAGGTGGTTGAAGTCCTAAAGAAAAGAAAGGAGTAATTCTTCTTACATTACACTCCTTCCTACTCTGCTTATCTTTTCTACCTCCCTTCAATTCTCTGAATCCCACACTGCATGTTTCCTGTCTGTGGCCCTATTTTTGGTCCTATTCAACAAGAGAAAAAGGTGCACATTCATATTAGTTATTTATGTACAAGCGCTCATTAAATGTCTTTACAGACCATGCCATATAAGCCACTTTAAAGTACAATATTAGGGCAAAAAGATTTTACCTCCAAAAGCAGATTGTCATAACCAAATGAGGAGATCATTGCCCAACTCTGCCTTAATCTCCAAGTTTATAAAGAAAGACTTGAGAATTACCTGCAAACATATTTCAGAAGTATGGAAAAGGAGGATGAGAATACGGTGAACAAAGCGAGCATGCTACGACTGCTGAGAGAAAACAAACCATTTTCAGGTAAAGTCAGCCAGGGCGGGCATATGAATTCACAGATACTGCGTATAGGCAAAATCCATAAATCAAGACAACTACATAGGCAAAGAAGCAGCACAAATAACCAAATTACAGCCCATCACCTATAAGGAAATATTGAGAAGGTAAAGCTCTGGGTTGAACACCAGTTATCAGCCATGAAAAAGATGTTTCATACGAGATCTGAAAACTATGGTCCAATAAAGGTAATGGATTTTTACCGCAAAGTACACATGTATCAATGCTCAGGCCAAATGTGAGAAAACGTGGACCTATGCAGGTCCCAAAGGGTAGCAACACAGAAAGAAGGTATACACCCCATCCTATACAGAGCTCAACCACAGATTGACTTGGAGACCTTGATTATTAGGAAATTGATGTAGGAACCAAGTGCCGCAAATAAGACTTTGCAGATAATCTAGACCTGCTCCAGATGTCACAAGTAAGAGGAGTAAAGGGATTTGTGAGTGTGTCAGTAGGGCTTTACACTTGCTGAGTGGATTGGCAGTGCAGAGTTGTTAGAATCAAGGTCCACCACAGCACATTCAAGACTGGAGGAGAAGGCCGAGGAACAGGGAGAACACCCTGCGAGAAATCTATAGGTCAGAAGTGGGAAGAAAGGAGTTGGAGAAGGTGAAGACTGGACTATAAATTTTATAAAAGACTACCAGAATCATTACTCTGACAAATCATTCGGAAGGAACAAGCTGAAGGAGTAAATAACCATGCTAAGCTAGTTCACAGAGAGAGATGTGGCCCCAAAAGGAGAGGTAAGCAATACAATGAATATCAAAGAAGGGGTAGAAATCCAAAACTTCCTAGAGCCCATAGCAAGGTACTACAACGACAAGCAGTTCCAAGCTAATAGTAAATCATTACCTAATGGGAGCTTGAAAGTTACAGTTGCAAAAAGAAGGTTCTTGACAAATTGAAGGAAAACACAGGAAAGACTGCACAAGATCAAGGATCTAGGGCAGGGATCTATGTGGGCCAGGTCCCTCTGTGTCTCATACCTGGCAGTAATTAAAAACAGACACTGAAACGGGTCCCGATAAGGCCATATAATGATGTCCTTAACTTTACGGGAAAAAAAATCAATGATTGGGTGAATAATGACTGGGTGAACAAGAGTGTGCTAGAGTGGGGATAGTTTCAATTAAAGTTTCGATTCATCATCATCAGGGCTACTACCCTCTGCCTTTCCTCTCAGGCCAATGGATCTTTGCTGTTGTTTTACAGAAGAGCTGTATATTACATTAAATTATCACAATGACTACACTATCTCAGTCAGTAAAGAGAGTTTGTTATGATTTAAACGGTGTTAATAATCAAATTATTTCAGAAAATCATCTTTATTAACGTCACAAGTTAATTTCATTAATCTCAGTTATCACTGTTAACAGAAATCGATAATCAAAATAAGTAATCAATAAATCATAATAAAATGTATTAAGCGGGTTCCATGAAGGAAATATCCCTATTCTAAGAATGAAAAGATTAAAATGGTGTCAGACCAGAGACCTATAAAGAGTTCTGGAATCAAGAGAAATCATAAAGCATAAAGCTTCAGTATCAAAGTTAGCTCAATAAGTCAATGAAAGCAGAACTCCCCATGAAGAGAGGTTCAAGAAACTCAGTAGAGTCTCAAAGCAGTGTGGACAAAGTGTGAAGAGATATGGATATGCAGGTGTCTCCTACTCCAGGAACACACACTATTATAGACAAACAAAAATATTATTTCAAATCATGTTGTTTCTCCTCTCTTCTGTCGACCAATCAGCTTCCGATGCGCCCATGGGAAAGCTTTCACTCCCTGTCTTCTCACAGGAACACAACTTTTTGTTAGACAGCAACTTCTAAAACTGCAACTATGCTTTATCGTCTCTAAACTTTCTTATAATTTTTCCTCCCATTTAAGTCTACATTCCCATGTGTGAAGCTTCATCCCTAACCTTCTAATTAACAAGTTGATTTATTAGCTGATAGTCGTCTTTTCAGAAGTTGAAACATTTATATAAACCAGAAGAAAAAAACATTTTGCATAACTATTCATTAAATAACAAGTTTGTTTAAAAGGTCAAGATCAAGATAAATGCTGCATTTACAGTTACTTAGCTCTGTTAACTTTAAAATGGCAGTGTCTCAGCTTATTAGGCCTTCCATATTTAAGTATGATTGACTAGTGCAATTCTGCATGAAATTTACGGTTTAAGTCTCATTAGCTTTGTACATTATTTAACATTATTTCTCAATATTTTTAAACGCTCTTCCTATTCCCCCCTCTGATGGTTTTCTAACCATCACTTCTTCTTCACTCTCATCCTCAGCTAAGTCAATTCTCTTTCTTTTCAAGGTTCCAGATCCTTTCAATCTCTTGTATTATTTATTCTTAGCTTCTATTAATTCCTTTATAATCTGTTTGTTTCTTTCTCTGTTCATTCCCTTATTAAAATAATACGATAACTTTTATAAAAGGCAAACAAAGTTCATAAGAAAAACCCAACTATTAATACTGGCACAAATATGGTTCTAAGAACTCCTCCTCTAGTGGTAGCAAACCAGTAGCCAATGGCAGAAACTCCAATCCCTAAATTTTGTAAAACACCAAGTGCTTCTAATGATTCCAACTCAGGTTTTAAGTCCTTAGTGAATTCTAGAATTTTCTTATTCTCATCAGGAATGTAGGAGCAGAAATGCTGAGCTTTCAGCATCTTGCAGACTCCGCCTTTTTCAGCAAGCAAACTGTCTAATGCTAAATGATTTAGTAAAACCATTGTTCTAATAGCCACTAATTCAGTATTAACAACTAGTAAAGTTCCGGAAGTACTGGTTGCTAATTTATCCAATACTGTTTTTTGATTTTCTCATCATTTAAGACAACTCCCACTGATGGTATGATTGCTCCAAAAATATCTCCATCTAATTGTGTTCCCTCACTTCTACTACGTTTATGTCCATGTGATCAAAGTCATTGTGAAATCATCTATACTACTTACATGATACATCTTAGGAAACAGAAAAGCGAAATAGCAAATACCCTCCCAATCAAATGGCAATTGAAAATAAGCATCCTGTCCACAAACGAAATAGACTCCTGGAATGATTGTTTCTTCTCCTTGTAAAATCTGCCATGAGCCTCCCATAAATTAGATCACAACAACTAATCAATACCCGTCTTTTTCTAAATTGGTTTCTTCTTCTGTAAATACATATTTTACCCTTTTGTCTCCTATCTAATTTTAGTTTTGCATAGATCATTTTCTTTCTGTATTCATCTTCTTCTTTCTTCCAAAGGTTTTCCAAAATGTCTTCCCCTCTGGTTTTATTATGTGTAATGTGTGCCCTTCTTTCCTCTAATACCATAATAAATGTCTTCTCTAAATGTCTCATAAAATAAGTCAAAGTGTTTTCATATACTCAAACAGTGTCTATAGGTGTGGATGGCCTAAAATAGTACCAAGCTGTGACCATTTCTTTTGCTTGTGGATGAAGGTTCATGCTCTTCAGTAAGGGGACTTTTGAAGAAATCATGTCATAATTTGAGTGATAATATTCAAAGTGTTCTTGCCTATATACTAGGCTAAGCAAAATACTACATGTGATTGCGTATGACAGAAGTATGTGATGGTATGCCACCTCCTCTGCAGCTGATGAAGGTAAGCATGCACAGACGTAACAATCCTTTGCGTCTAGTGCCTGTGTGTATTCTTGAACCAACCTAGAATAAAACGTTAGTTGAAAATTCATCCTCTGAATAATCTACAAATTAAGCTTTAAATGTTGTTTTATCTATTGTGTGTGCAGGTGTTGCAGTTTCAGGACATAGGCTTCTTGTGTAAAATAAATCCATATCACTAATGTTATGACTATTAACACTACTACTAAAAATGTAATACCCATAATGATCTTATATCTATTCTTGGTTAATAAACAAGTTTGTCTGCAGTCAGATAGTTAAATAAAAATATATAGCAGCAAATAGTCAAAAGTTGGTTTTCTGATTTTTTTCTTAAAGCAGCTTCTCTGATCTTCTTTTGCAGTTCATTTTTTTCAGCCTTATACAACAATCTTTGTATAGTCATCCCTATCCTTACTCCGTCTTCTTCTAAGTGTGTTATTCCTACTCTTCTACCATAGCCTTGGGCATAAGGAAATCTTCCTAATTCTTTTTAAGATATCAATTTTTATTTTAGCCTTTTTTTCCACTTTCTTATTTAATAGTGTCACTCAAACTCTTGTTTTTTTTACAAATATCTTTATCCAAATTAAGTTTTATTGCAATGTCATGGGGGCTCAGACAGTTCTGAACTCCGGTCAATCAGATCCTACCCTGATACATTTAACACTTGATTTGTGCAGTAGGTCCATTCGTGTGCAGAGTACCTACGACAAGGCACTCTCGCTCTTTTTGAACTTCTTAGAGTCTGTTGATCTTCTTCTGTGTCACTTACACTGCTTGACTGGCGATATGCATTCAACTGACACACTTGATAACTTTCTTTCGAGCGTAGTTTCATGGCCATTCAGCATCATGTGTGAGCCCTTTTGATCCGGTACTTGTTCCTTCAGCTGGATCATCTATTTGTTCCTGTGATGTCTCAACTACTGATTGTTGTTGAGCTCTTGTCACTTTTTCTTCAGGAGCTTCCTCTCCACTTTGTGATTTGTCAGGAACTTGGACTGGTGGAACAGCTTGAGATTCTTCTCCTCTCTCTGCTCTTTGAAGTGTTCCTCTTTGCGGTGGTGCTGTTTGGATGGTGCTGTCACAGGTATCATTTGTTTCTGGCTCGTAGAACACATTTTCTTCATAAAGACATCTTGCTTTCTGTGTATGTGATGCATGCACCCAATTCGGTACTCCAGTGCATTTAACAGCAGTGTTCGTAATTAAGATGACCTGGAACGGGCCCTTACATCTTGGTTCCAGGTAGGATTTTGGCACATGCTTCTTTATCAACACCCAGTCACCGGAACTAAGGTCATGGCACTATCCCCGATGCGGATTTGAGGTAGCAGCTTCAACCTGGTGAGGAACAGAACGCACCAAATCAGTCAACCTTTGCAGTAATCGAGTATCATGTCACCTGTGATGTTCAAAAGTGCACTTTCAGGTACAGTAGGCAGTCTCATTGCACGCCACATCAATATTTCATGTAGCGATAACCCTGTCAGGAGTACTTCGGAGGCTCATTAACACCAAAGTCAAAGCTTCTGGTGATTTCAGTGATGTGGAGGCACATACATTTGCCAACTGGGACTTTAAGGTTCCATAGAGTTGTTCAACAATTCCAGAGGCTTCTGGGGCAACAGATTAATCTCTGTTCCATCTGTAGAGCTGCACAAAGCATTCTAATGACTTCATTGTTGAAATGAGTCCCGAAGATCTGACTCCAGTGAAACCGGTAGTCTGAACTTGAGTATTAACTCTTGCCACAACAATTTAGCTATAGTGAGACTGTCCTTTATACGTGTTGGGTAGATTTCCATCCATCACGAGAAAATACACACTACAACCAGGACATATCTCAGCCCGTTACAAAAGGGCATCTCAATAAAGTCCATTTGCATTCGGTTGAAGGGACAACCTGTTCTCCCTATGTCACTTAATATTACTGGTGTTCTTTTCCTTACGTTTATCTGTTGACATGTCACACATCGATGACACAGTTCCTCTGCAAGCATCCTAGCCTAAGGTTAACCAATTCTGCTTGAATAATCGTACCATTGCATCTCTTCTAAGATGTGTAGGACCATGAAAGTGTTGTGTCATAGGAAACAGTAAACTGTCTGGCAACACTGGCTTCCATCCGGTGAAATCCAAATGTCATCTGCATTTTTACCACATCCTGCTCTAATACAACACTGCTGTTCTGCTTCTGAAACTTCATACTGTAAACTCTTTAATTCTTCCCAAGTATCAGCCACTGACAACAACATTGAAAAAGCAGTGTCCCCTTCAGATTCATCTGTGTAAGCCCCATTAAATGGACAAGCTATAAGGGAACGATACTGTGCAACTTTATCAGCAAATCTGTTTCCAACTGTAACATAATCATTGCCACTTCGATGAGCAGCACATTTCACCACAGCAATCTCTGCGGGCATTTGTAAGGCATCAACCAATCTTTTTACATGTTCGCCAATCTATTTGTGTGAGCCAGATGTGGCCATGAAACCTCTCTGTGACCATACCTTTCCAAAATCATGGACCACACTAAAGCCATACTGACTATCTGTAAATATAGTCACTCTTAGGATTAAATACATTTTTATTAGGTTTTTGGCATAGAATAAACAACACTGGACACAACTACTCGCCTACATCACAAGGCTTGCGAGGGATGGAAAGGAGGAATAGAGGAGGAGGAGAATAGGAGGAGAAGTGAGAAGGGGAGGGAAAGGGGGGAGGTAGATCCTCCATACTGGAGGAGAGAGTAGAGGGAAGAAAGGATAGTAGATGCCTCCTCAAAGAGCAGCTCACAAGTCAATTTGCAAACATGAGCCCTTCCATCAGTGTAGAGCTAAGGAGTATTGGGACATCTGCCGTGAGGCGAAGCACCCTCAAGTATATCGGGCATGTGAGCTCCCTAAAACTATGTGCTAAGAGCGTCAAACAGGGACCCCGAGTTTTCTCAAAGCGGGGAAGAGTGTGGTTCACATAGGCTGTCAATTTCTCCATACTCAAGAGGTCCCAAAGCCTGTATAGCCAGTCCATGTGTGTTGGGACTAGATCTGTGCCCCACTTTGAAAGGAGGGCTTGTTTAGCCGTGCATAAGGCCAGAGTGATAGTCCTTCCTCTTGAAGAGCGGAGTGGATATGTTAGTGCATTTGGTAGGCCTAAAAGGATGTAACTGGGGAAGCATGCGATATCTGTATCGAACATCTTGTCGATATCTGCTAGCACGTCAAACCAGTAGCAGTGCAATTTGAGACAGTGCCACAACAAGTGGGCCAGGATGCCAGTATTGTTACAGTGCCGCCAACATCGGTCATTGCGTCCCAGACCCCATTTAGCCATTCGAGCAGGCATATAGTACCAGTAGTGTAGCATCATAAGCAGCGTTTCATGCCCTGCAGCACTGCACACCAATGCACGGGCCCTCTGGATGATGTCTGCCCATTCCCTATCCGAAAACGAATGCTCACACTCCCGCTCCCACCAGGTGCATGCTAGAGAAACAGTGGGATTGGCAGTAGTATTAAGGAATTTGTAAAGAGCCGAGAGGGTACTGTTATCATTTGATCTAGAGAGAAGCCACCTCTCAAATAGTGTAAGGGGTCTGCTTGCATGTGGGCATATGGACCGGTGTGTTACCTGTTTTATTGCAGTGTAGTGCCAACATTCGGTCTCTTGGAGGCCAAAGGTGGTTTTAAGTCGTGGGAAATCCAGGAGGCCTTGGAGATTGTATCGGTCTCCAATCAGTTTACATCCCTGTTCCTGCCAGAGGGAGCAAGGCCAGTCTCTGAGAGCTGGAGGAAAGTCTGGGTTCTCTAGTATGGGTGTAAGCAGGGAGATGGGGTAGAGAGCTGCTTAGACAAGCTCACCTTATCCCATGCCCCAACCGTGGCGCTAATCACTGGGAAAATGTACACTCCAGGTGGGCGGTGTTTCTTACGAAGCCAGGGGAGTTTTCAGACATAAATGCCGGCAATGGCCTGGTCAATGAAGCACCAGTGCTTGGTTGTTGTCACTCTACCAGGTATCGCAGTTGTGCTGCGCAATAGCATTGGGCTAGATGTGCGATGCCCAGCCCTCATCGCCATCAGGAGGTAAGTCCTCTTCCTAGCCACTCGTGATCGCTTCCCTTCCCAGATAAATGTTTCGATCTGTAACTGAAGTTTCTGGAGAGCGTATGGTGGAGGTTTGTAGGGGCAGTGTCTGTAGATGAAACAGGATTTTGGGGAGAAGAGTCATCTTAATGGCAGCTATCCTCCCAAGCCACGAAAAGGGCCCCCCACGCCAAGACTGGAGTATAGAGCGGACAGTATTCAGCAAGGTGGCATAATTACGCCGGGCTATTTGGTCTAGGGTGGAAAACAGGGAAATCCCTAAATATGTAATCCCTGAGTCGCCCATGGGAACGGGAATAGAGCCTCAAACTGTGCCCTCTACGGGCGTGGAATAGTGAGGTTAAGAATCTGGGATTTATTGCCATTTATTTTAAATCTGGATGCTTTACCAAATAGCTCAAGTTCCACCAGTAGCAGGGGGAAGTGACTGGCGAAGTTGTGTAACTGCCAGTAATACATCATCCGCGTACAGTGCCACTTTATGCACTTGACCGCCCATGGTAATGCCCTCTATATATTGGATGTTGCCTGATCCGCTCTGCTAGGGGTTCCATATACAAGGAGAAAAGGAGCGGCGACAATGGGCACAACCCTGACGCGTCCTGCGGGAGATAGAAAAGGGGCGAGACAGCAGCTCATTGACTCGAACTGTTGCCGTGGGGCCGGAGTAGCCAGAACATATCTAAATACGGAAATGAATGCCTAAGCCCACTTTCTCCAAGACAAGACGTAAGAAGGGCCAATGTACCCGGTCAAATGCTTTTGCAGCGTCGATCGATATCAGAAGGGCTGAGACTCTAGTTCTGCTAGATAATCAATGAGGTGAAGGATGCGCTTAGTATTGTCCCTGCAACTACGCCCCAGAATGAAGCCTGATTGGTCCAGGTCTATCAACCCAGCCATATAAAGCTGCAGACAGGTTGCTAATATACTAGTAAAAAGTTTGGTGTCAACATTTAAGAGCAATATAGATCGATAGGAGGCATATTGCGCAGGGTCCTTCCCCTGCTTAGGTATCACCAATATCGTAGCCTGTGTCATAGTATCGGTGAAGGCCCCCTGTGCACTGAAGGAATTATATAGTCTAGCCAAGACAGGGGCCAATTGGGGTGCAAACATTTTGTAAGAGTTCGCAGTGAACCCAACCTGACCTGGTGCCTTATCTACCCGTAGTTTCGACTTTGTGACCTCCTCGACCGCAATATCTTCCTCGAGGAGCTAAGCATCTCCCTCTGGCAAGTGAGCTAAGGGGGCCTGCGCAACATATGAAGCTGCGTTCCCAGGATCCAGTGTGTCCGCCGGATATAGGGCAGCACAGAAGTGCTCAAATTCTGCTGCTATCTCAACATCCCGTCTGGAGATATTATCCGATAGACCTACAAGTTCTGACACCTGCTGGCGCTAGGTCTGGGTACGCAGACGGGGGGCCAGAAGACGGCCCACCTTGTTATACGGCCCCCCCCATAATATTTTTGTTTGGTGCAAAGTAGTGCATGTTCCGCCGCATCCATATCTAATGCCATAAGCTGCTTCCGAGCCAGACTGAGCTGCCCCCGTATCCTATGCAAGCCTTCCTGTCTATGTGACTCTTCCAAGGCCCTCACTTGAACCTCTAGAGTGGAGCATTTCTCCTGTCTGTCCTTACTTAATTTTGCAGCCACTTTAAGGGTGTCCCATAGGAACGCTATCGGGGTATAGGGATTATCGTTAATAGAAAGATACGTCTGGATGGCCTCCCAGATTTTTCACTGTGGGCTCATAGACCAAAAGTTTAGGATTTAATCAACATGAGTGCGATCATGAGTGATGTGCAGGCAAGTGGAGAGTAATAGAAATCGGAGTGTGGTCAGACAGGGCCGCTACCCCGATGTCTGCATGTTGGACTGTTGACACCAGAGAACTGGAAACTAGGAAATAATCTATTCTAGTGTATGTCTGGTGGGCAGCTGAGAAGGAGTAGGCCCTCACAGCTGGGTTCTGAGTTCCCCAATTGTCCACTAGGCCTGCCTCTGCAAGTCATTGCAAACCCATAACAGTAAAGGAGCCGTCAGGCCCACCCGCTGTAGCGAATGGTCCAAAAGGGCATTCTGCGTCAAGTTGAAGTACCCCACCACCCCAACCAAAATGTTAGTATCTGGGGAGGTGAGGACCTTCCCAATCGCCCGCTGAATGAAGGCTTCTTGGTGATCGTTGGGGGCATACAGGCAGGCCACTGCAAAATTGTGTTGGTGGAGAGATCAGCAGGGTCAGCAACCGGCCAGAAATTTCAGAATGTATTTGAAGAACATGCCCTTGAAAAAGCGTGGCCAGAAGTATAGCCACCCCCGCTTTCTTCCGAGAGCCTGAGGAAAAGAACTGTCTGTGATACCATTTGGACTTAATTCTGCCCCAGTCGCGGCGTAATAGATGAGTTTCTTGCAAAAGGCAGATGTCACTACGGGAGTCCTTCAACAGTGCCAAAAGGGAAGTCCCTTAACAGAGTCGTTGAGACCTCTAGCATAAATGCTCAGCACCTTCACCATGGTCCCTTAAAAGGAAAGTGGTCGGAGAGGCCCCGAGGAGGCTGTGTCCCAATAGGTTTCCCCCAGGGCTCGGTAGATTCCATTTGGCTGATAGTGAGTACCAAGTAAAAGCAATCTGGAGGCATCTTGGAGGGTGGGGAACAAGTAAATTGGGGATATAAACTTAACTGTGTAGGCCAGTATATGGTACTTTGAGGGTCCATGTCTCGGGCGATAGTTCGTTTCAGAAAGTCCAGAAGTTGTTTGGGAGGTCCGCCATATCCATGGGTTAGCAAATAGGGAACTTTGGTATTCAGGGGCATGTGACCAGTGGGCTGATCAGGCTCAAACTCCCAACGGGGGGCAAGCCAACGATACATCTACGGAGCGGGCGAGAAGAGCAAGTGGTCCCACGTGGGCAGCCGGGTGTCCCTTCACTCCGTGACAGAGCCGGGGGAGCACTCCCCCGGCCGTGATGCTGTAGGAGGGCCAATTGCTCCCTATAACTTTCAGCCGCTGATGGTTTGCTAGGTTTCTGCCGGGTACGATGGCGAGATCTCCCCTTGGCCCGAGGTGGCAGATAGTGAAATTGCTGACTTGGCGTCGTTATAGGGTCAGTCTCCTCCTGTTCCAGCCCCAGTATCAAGGCCGCCTATCGCGGACTGCACGTATTTCTCTGTCCCACACAAAGATGAGACAGAACGGGTGTTCCCACCTGTAACGAATTCCCTTCTCACTAAGTAAAGTGGTTGCCGGTTTCAGGGCCCTGCACTGTTGGAGCGTGATGAGTGATAAATCATGGTACATCCATAATTGAGTCCCGAGTTTCCCAGAGGGGCACCCAGTTCTATGAGTGCGGTCCAGATCTTTATCCGCTAGCTCTAGGACTATGTGACGAAATAGACGAGTGACATATTCCTCAAGTTGGCCAGCATTGGCCTGCAATGGGACCCCTTTTATACGAATCTTGGCTCTTCGGCAGCTGTTCTCCAAATCTTCTAAGTAGTAGTTAAGATCCGTACTTTGGTCCTGGAGTTCAAGAATTTGGCGGCGGCATGTCTCTAATTCTGCTTCTCTGGCGTCATTTCCCAGTTTTATTGTGTCGATTTGTTGGCCAAGTTCCCTCACTTCTCTGCAGATTTCTTTAATATCCCAGCCACCTCGTGATTCATGGTTGCTATGTCTTCACATAGCGTTTGGAAGAGAGTTTCCATAAAGACTCGGGTCACAAGGGACTCATCTTCTGTAGATTTCTTCTGGATATCCTCGTGGGCAGGGCGCGAGTGGGGCTCTGATCCTACGGCGCCCTCTCCCTGCTTTACTGCAGACTTAGTCAGCAAGTCCTTAATGGATGTGTCTCCCTTGCCACATGAAGTTGTCATGGCCATATAGCGGTATCTCTTTTCTCGTGGTCACTACAGGGGTCCACAGACAAAACTGCGTCTTTTTCATGTCTTCTCCTCCTCAGTCACTTCTGATAGCAGCTCCTGGGGTCCAGGGCTACCACTGGGCTAGTGTCGCTGCTCCTGTGCATCTCAGCCAGCCCCTCAATGTCGCCAAGTACAAATTCCGCTGTCTCTCTGTGCGGGCGGTCAAAAAATGTAGTGGGGGTCACCAAGTAGCGATTCTGTCCCTCATGCACCCATCAGTCACAGGTTAAAATGGTGTCAGACCAGAGACCTATAAAGAGTTCTGGAATCAAGAGAAATCAAAGCATAAAGCTTCAGTATCAAAGTTAGCTCAGTAAGTCAATGAAAGCAGAACTCCCCATGAAGAGAGGCTCAAGAAACTCAGTGAAGTCTCAAAGCAGAGTGGACAAAGTGTGAAGAGATATGGATACGCAGGTGTCTCCTACTCCAGGAACACACACTATTATAGACAAACAAAAATATTATTTCAAATCATGTTGTTTCTCCTCTCTTCTGTCGACCAATCAGCTTCCAATGCGCCCATGGGAAAGCATTCACTCCCCGTCTTCTCACAGGAACACAACATTTTTCAGGCAGCAACTTCTAAAACTGCAACTATGCCTTATCGTCTCTAAACTTTCTGATAATTTGTCCTCCCATTTAAGTCTACATTCCCATGTGTGAAGCTTCATCCCTAACCTTCTAAATAACAAGTTAATTCGTTAGCTAACAGTGGTCTTTTCAGAAGTTGAAACATTTAAATAAACAAGAAGAAAAAAAACATTTTGCACAACGATTCATTAAAAAACAAGTTTATTTAAAAGGTCAAGCTTAAGGTAAATGCTGAATTTACAGTTAACTAGCTCTGTTAACGTTAATATGGCAGGGTCTCAACGTACTAGGCCTAGCATGTTTAAGTATGATTGACTAGTGCAATTTTGCATGAAATTTACGTTTTTGGTCACATTATTTAACATTATTTCTCGATATTTTTAAACACTCTTCCTATTGTAAAAACTGTTAAACTAATCCATGCCAGCATATGTTAGTTTTTAAGTTTGCAACATTTCATACATTTTACTTTATGTTGCATTCCCGAACTGTTTGTTTTTCAACGATATTGTGTTTTAGTCGTTTTTTTCCTGCAGCATATTAATTTTGTATAGTGCTTAATGTAAGCTGAATGGTCTCTAGGTGTCTCTGAGTTCAGTTTGTAGGTGGGTGTTTATAACAGGCCACAATTGACAGCTCTGAAGTGGAGACGAAAGGCAATGCAAGTTTCTCACAGTGCTTGTCAGTGTGTGATAAAGGGGTTCAGAATACATACGCATGCAATGCAGAAATGTTGTGTGGGGTTATATTTTTGTGCATCAACGTTTACTATGCATTTTCACACGTTTCTACATATATGGACTGAATTAACATAGGTACAATTGAAACAAAAGTCCTAGGATGTAGGGAAGTGCGTTTATTAATGTGCTTTAGTTAGGCCACATCTTTGTATAAAAGCGTGCTCACAGTTGCGGCTGGTGACATTTGAAAGTGGTGGACGTAAAATTGTCATACTGCACCGCAGCGAGCGAGCGTGCCCGAACAACCTAAGGAGGGTTCGGGGGATTTTCCCCCCCCCGAGAAAATTTTGAAAGAAGAGTGGACAAATGGTGCATTTTCAAGCAAATTTGAGAAAGCAAGAAGGTTAATAAAGCAATTGTGAAAGTGCAGTTATTACATTAATAAAGAGATGTCATATAACATAGGCAGCTGCTTATTCAGTATAACCACAGACCTTCATAACAGACTTCGAGATACAATGCATTCCTGAGTAATATCAAAGGAAGCATTTTTTTATTAGCCACAGTGCTGTACCAAGACTCCAAGAGGCAATATGGAAACATGAAAAAGGATCAAGGTGCTGAAAAATAGCCTTGAACATAAGCTTCCCAGCCCAGGACATGAGCTCAGCAGCACCCACATGTTTAACGGGCATACCTGCCTCGCCCAGGGAACTGGAAACCAAACACAGGGGAGTATTACATGTTTAACACGCCAGAAACCAGCTCCCCACCTTCAGTCTTCATGCTGAACAAATCAAACATTCACCCCCAGTCACAGATCTCGGTTAAATCCATTTATTTTGCATGCCACGCCATTCCAGGTTAGACCCAGCCATATGCAAATCAGTCTTGGCGCTGCTCCCCATGGGAACAGTCCAGCCCGAACTGCCAGTCCCGGTCTTCCCTGGACCTGAAACAAGCACCCTAGAACCAGTTTCGGGGTATCATCCCTCATCAGCCAGGCTAGCTTGTATCTGGTGGGGTAGTGAACACGGGACCCACGTCTGGGCATACCCGTCCCACTTAGGGCAAACATAGCAAACTGGCAGTTTGTGCTGGACTGTTCCCATGAGGAGCAGGGTCAAGACTGATATGCATATGACTGGGTCCAAACTAGGGTGGCATGGTGAGCAAAAGAACAATGGATTAAACTCAGATGTCTTGACTGGGGGTGAGTAGTTGAAAAGTTTCAGCACTCCGTCCATCATCTTGTGTTTATTACAGAAATCGCAGCACTTGGTCTCTCTCTCTCGTCTTCCCTGACTCCTCTTCTCTCTTCCCCAATCCTTCTAACTCTCCTCTTTCTGTCTCTTTCTTTCTTTATGCTCCTCTCTCCTCTCTCCTGCTCTATCTTCATCTTCTATTCTTTCTCTTTATCACTTCTGTCTCTCTCCTCTCTTCCTCCTTCCTCTTTCGTTCTTTCTCTCTCTTTCTCCACCTCCCATTATTTACCTGTCTTGCTCTTGCTTACTCTCTCTGCTTCCTCACTCTAGTCGGCCCCTTTCTCCTTTCTTTGTGGTTTGTCTTTTCTTTTCCCTCTGTATCTCCCCGTCACTCTTTCCATATATTTCTCTCTCCTCCAAGTGTTCACACTTTTTCTCCTCCCCTCTTCCGCTACTAAGGACGTGGAATGTAGCTTGGGACTGGTGCTGTGAGATTTAGGAGCCAGGACTCTGGCAGCACGTGCTTTTAAGTTGCCTGGGAGGAGACCGCAGCGGTAGAGCAATGGTTCCGGCTACCCTGACCCAAAATAAGGGCTTTTTTTAACACAATGCCTAAAATCAAATGGAAGCCTACTGTGCAAGATCGTCAGTGACACTGGACATGGTATGTTGCCACCCGCACAGGTTCGTCAGCCACACTTTAGGCTACTTTACAGACAGAGATGGCATGCTGCCTGCTACTAACCAGGATCTCAGAGGGTCCGGAGATATGTCATCAGGCCACAGGCTGCTCGTGATCTGTTCTTCGATTCATGACGTCTAATCAGCTCAGTCCAATTGTCTCAAACATCACTGATTTGCCACCCGAGTCCGGCTACCCGCCCTGATGCTCTTCAATTGCCCATACAGCACGAGCGTCCCTCTCTCAATCACACTAGGTGCTATATTACTGAAACTTTGCACTGCTCTTAAATCAACTGGACAAATCCAATTTAAATCACTGTTGCTGCCTGCATAACAGGTAATGACACAATCTAGTTACACACTATTCTGTTATGTTATCTAATAAGAGGTGCAAAATAAAGTGCAAAACAGTTTGCTCTATGTTTCTATTACAAAAGATTGTTCATCTAGCATTCTAGCACGCATTTAAAAATGAATTATAAGCAATTCTTGTCTGATATAGAGATTCACAATCCCTTGGTTTTAAAAAAAACATTTTTCACAAGTATAAAAACGATATATGGACTAGATCGACATCTGTTTGCACCGTTCACTATTGCTGAAGCAGCAAATGGCGAGTATGATGAGTTTGCACTGCTTTTGTGCACCAGCGCACATTTTCTATAACATGGCAACTGATTTAGAGTCCGTGGGTCAGTTTCGACAACAAGCTGTCTTATCACTCAGGTGAACATTACAATGTAGTCAAAGCAGCATTCTTTAACCACTGCACCCCCACCCCTTGAGATCTTCACTATGCTTTGCATCCCCCCTATGTAATTGCTGCCTTTCCAGATCGCCCGATTCTGGTGGTTCAGCGGACTACATGCATCCACCGTAAGGATCACTGTTTGACTCTGAGCTCATAGTGCCCAATGAAGGTGGGGACATTCAGTTTTCAGATCGATAGAATGAGTATCATAGCGATGGATCACAATAACCAGATTGTCAATAGCGCCAAGAAACCCTTGTGAATGTGCGTTCTATAGCTACATCACCAGTAGTGCAGCTGCCATCCAGCAAAGCCTTTCAGTCAAAATGTTAGACAGCAAACGAGGCATAACTATGCGACATACTCGTTTCTATGTTTAAAAAACTGAACACATCATCCATTTTGAGCTGCTGCTTCTCCAGTCCGATTACAAGGTAAGCAGACAGCGGAGTACAAAATGGCTTGTAGAGTACACACAAAGCTTTGAACGGCCTTGCACCTGCCCATCAAAGCGCAGGCGGGCTCCGAGTGAAGCAGGCGGGCTCCGAGTGAAGCAGGCGGGCTAATCGCGGGGGGTCGTGCGGGGGTGGGAGACCGGGGGGGTTCAAAAATAAAGTTAAAAAATACATTGGAAACTTACCTGACGTGACGGTCTGCGCTGCCTCTGCTGTGTGCTCCTGGCCCGGGCCGGGATCCGCGTTGGTGCCTTGTTCGTGAGTGGCTGGTGGCAATGGCAACCCCTCTCAGCCAATCCAGACGCTGCTCCAGCAGCGCCAGGATTGGCTTGAGCAGGGACTGTCCCCGCCCATAGGAGACCGGGGGCTGCGGCCACTGGCCAGTAGAAACCCTCGCCCTCGCTTGCTCTCCTAATGCAGGGGACACTGCAGGCTAGTACTAGTGCACATGTTCGGGCTGGTCAGAAAAATGACCAGCCCAAACCCGAACATGCGTACTGGGCCTGCCCTGCTGCTCAGCTGCTGTCAGTCAAACAAGGAACAAAGTAACAAACCCAACCCTGCAGTGCTGCCCCACCCCCTTCAGCGACACGTCCCGACTGACTCCGGCCGGCCCGATTTCGAGTTAGGACGGTGAAGTTAACGACATTCTTCCTCGTTAACTTCAAGAATGTGGCCATGCTGTGGCCATGTGGCATTAGTGGGGCAACGCCCCAACGCCCCAATGGACGCACCGCCACTGCGTGCTCACACCGCAGAGGAACCGGACCGCCTCCTGAAGATTGCCTGATGTGCCCAGAACAGGATTGAACTTGTCTCCCGCCCCGTGGGCATCCTGCCATTACGAGGCCCAGGCCCGGAGGTGTCCGGCAGGGAGCATGCTTTGGGGAGTGAATGTCTCCTTTCTTCTGGCCTGGTGGGGGTGACGACCGAGAGGGACTACAGGACTTGGGGAGCAGCAGCATCGCACTGGGGGAACTTCTGTGATCCTCTGGCCTGATCGGCCCTCGCCAGGGCGAATGTGGATCCCAGCGGCCTCTGGGTTGAGAACGGGACCCTGCCATTGCCTCTCTGCATATGCCGGTCCTGTAGGAGGAGAGAGCTTGATTCAGAGCGCCCGCAACTCTGGCATTCACAGGACAGAGGCCTCGCCGTGAACTGGAGACATCGAGGCCTCCTGCCACTGTCTTCCTGGGCCTGCTCTGCCCTGACAGAGCCAGCCTGACGGGCCTGAGTGACTAAGAGAGGGCTGGAGCATACAAGGTTAGTCCGAGGGGTCTCTGAGGCACTGACTATCACGCCTGCAGCTTAGGGTGGCAGTCTGGCCTAACACGGCCCTTCCTGGACGGCCCCTCTCCTTCCATCCGTACCATCGGATTGGGGGCCATCGGAAGTTTGGAGTCCCATAGCTTGAGTGACTGGCTCATGCTGTGGTCTGCCTTGCCACGGGCACTGACTGTTGGGCATAACATCAATGCTCTGAGGCCCTGTGAGTGGATTTGGGCTGGGCTGAGCCATCCCTCTTGGCAGTAGGATCCGATAGCCCCCTGCTACCGTGAGGTTATCATCAGTCTTCACGGTACTGTCAGTTCTTTACTCTTTTCTAGTCAGTTTACCTATCTGGAAGTTCATTGGTTTGTGAGCACCATGGGCAAGAGAGGGAAAGGTATAAGACTCTATTTTGAACAAGATGGAAGCCATCTCTGTCCCTCACTCGTGCTTCCCCCTGCACATCCTCTCCCCACAGGCTCCGCAAACACACAATCAAGCTGATGTCATAATGGTTTATTTCAGCTGTTGTTGTCCTGCTCATGATGAATACTCCATGGTGCGGGTGTAATATTGTTACATATAGCTATGTTTTCCATTTCTTCATTAGTCCTTTTCATTCGAAGAAAGTCTTATTGTCGAATATTTCTTACTTGTTAGACCATCTCCAGATGTCATTAGCATAGGCAGCATTTTTGGAGAAAACAGGATAGTGCCAATGTGTTAAGCCAATGACTTATCTTTCTGACTTGCTGAAGAAATGATGCATATGCTCACACTAAGATGAGACTGCAGGACTGCTAATATTTTATGCAAGAATTTTGTATAAAATCCCCTTGATTTTGAGACATACCAGAAGATTTTCCTATTCTACTAGGGATGCTGCCCGAATATTTTTGGATTTTGCTGCTCATCTGGGATTTACATTTTTCAGACTTTTGCCTGCTCTGTGTAGTTCTGCAACTGAAAGCCTTCATGGCATTTACTCTATACTGCTTAATTCTGATTTTCTGTAATAAAACCCTTTAAATTTCCAATGATCTAGAACTCATGTATTGAGTGGTCCCCATTACTTTGTTTTTTCTGCTAATTTGATGTTTGAGGAGGTGCCTTAACGCGGGGACACATTGCCTCATGAAACTGAGGTTAACACCGTCTCTGATCCAGTAAACTGTGGGAGGAAGGAATGAGGTCAATTTTGGGGTGTCTAAATTTTGGGGTGCAGTTTTGCTCCCACAACAATCCGTGACCTCTCTGCAGATTGCACAGAGCAATGGTCACGTGTGTCAATTGGAATTGTGATTCCATGCGAAAGTGTGTGAAGGAGGTACACTTCTGCTGAAATATTGATAGCGCAAAAGTAAAAGAAAATGCAGTGCTCACAGGTGAGTGTATTGTGCGTGTAGGGGCCGTGAAGAAGACACAAGATAGTACATGCCGGAGTGAAAAGAGGGTGCTGATGAGGAAAGAGACAGGTGTGAGATTTTAAATTGAAGATTTCAGAAAAATGTGGGGAGGAAAGGGACATAGGTGTCTAACAGAGATATTACAGAGGAAAGTGGTGTGACTGGAAGAATGGGAGTGCATGAGACACCGAAGACTACCGCCCCTTCTACAGACTTTCCAATGTTTAATTCCCTAATATTTTCAAAACTGAAATTTTTTTCAATTCAAATTATTCACAACAAAATCAGTAACAAGCACTGGCAAAGCCAAAAGATTTGGCTTGTTTTAGGTACGTCTGTCACTATTTGATGCATCTTTCATGAATGCTCATGGAGTAGCACCGAAATACTTGCCAGATGGTGCTTTGGGAGCACAGAGTTTTTGTTTTTTAAATGAATTAAGACATTCCCTTATTTATATCAGTGGCAGCTGGCATGTCCCTAGGGTGATGGGGGATAAAAAAAAAATTTTAAAACATAAAACACTTACCCTCCTGCATTCCTGCAATGAGGCGAAGTTCTACGTCATCTTCTCTCCTCGAGGCTGGCTCCCAAGCCAATCCTGGCGCTGCTCTCATGCTCATGAGAGCAGTGCCCTGATTGGAGAAAGCAGCCTCTGTCGGCGCTCCCGAGGGCACTGGATGCCTACACTTACTCATTAGGGCCAGCTTTAATACTGGTGGTGCCCGCTGCGACAATCTTTTTTGGTGCTCCCCTCCCACCCCCCCCCCATGGCCTTTTCCTTGGATTCGCATCACTACCACCACGCAAATGTGCCCCATTGCTCGTCATAGCTTCTCTCACATACATTTCATTTGTTTTAAAGCACTGGTAAAGGCTGGTTTTACTAATCCACTCAGCTATCCACATAAAATATAGATCTGTTCTTTGCAGCAGACATATTAACCTTCTGCACTACTTTATGCTCAGTCAAAACTGCCACTAGACAAAACTTCAATCTCTCTCTCTAGCAGGAGCATTAATCACAAGAGTTATCTTGACATATTTATTGCTGCCTGAAAGCTGAACGCACAAGGTGCTTTTTATTAATAAGTTATTGCTAAACACAGTGCTTCCCCGGAGGTTGGTGCCCCCCCTCTAGGCCAGCACCCGGTGCGGTCGCACCAGTCGCACTGCCCTAAAGCTGGCTCAGTCAAAACTGCCACTAGACAAAACTTCAATCTCTCTCTCTAGCAGGAGCATTAATCACAAGAGTTATCTTGACATTTTTATTGCTGCCTGAAAGCTGAACGCACAAGGTGCTTTTTATTAATACGTTATTGCTAAACACAGTGCTTCTCTAGGTCAGCACCCGGTGCGGCCGCACCAGTCGCACTGCCCTAAAGCCGGCGTGGCTTACTCTCAACCCAGCTGTTTTAGAGGTTTAAAGCGTGCATGTGTGTCAAAGATACATGCACACTTTAAACAAATGCAAAAGGCAGTCCACCCTCTTCCCTGCTGCTGATGCCGCCAATTCAGCAGTCGCCAACCCCGTCCTGACACTCTGTTCGGAACGGGGGGGGGAGGAGGGAGGGTGGGTTTGAGGAAGAAAAAAAAAATGGTAATGACAGCTTCATTACTATTTTATTTTTCGTCTTTGGGGCATTTCAGTGGGGCGACGCTGCTCCGCTAAAACGGAGGAGCCCCCCTCGATTTATATAGGTCACAGCCTTGGAAATGATTGAAAG
This sequence comes from Calotriton arnoldi, assembly GCA_963921515.1. Lineage (NCBI taxonomy): Eukaryota > Metazoa > Chordata > Amphibia > Caudata > Salamandridae > Calotriton > Calotriton arnoldi. Next base: position 514,661 of record CAWUFW010002724.1, on the reverse strand, counting down.
GATTACTAGTTACACAACGTAGGCCGCGTCCCTTTTAGAGATCCCCCCCCATCCCCCTAAAAGACCTGGATAAAGCCAAGGATGCAAGAAACTGAAATGATTGTAGGGACATGAACAAGTTTAAGTTCAAGTTTGATACCCCTCCCTTCAGAAAGTATGCGACGCCAAAACTATTTGATCTGAAACCCCTACATGTATTTTCTAATGTAGGGGTTTCTAATGTATTTTCTAATAAACCGACATGTGTTACATGTGTCATCTACGGCAATAATCTATTAAAATGTGTGCGTTGGTGCCAATACTAATTTATTAAAAAGATTCACAAACAGAACGGTGAACGCTGCAGAACACAACCTTTCTATGTGCAATGTATCTACTAATGTTAGTGTCTCAATAAAAAAGTCGCAAGGAGAATAGTGCTTTCCCCATACTTTAGGCGATGGCAATTCCCTGGCTGTATCTTAACCAAACTTTGCACAAAAAGATGGTAATTCATATAAGTGAGGCCAACCCATATGAAGCTACCGGCCGGATGCCACAACTTAACGATGCCATGATCGCCGCTTAATATTTTGAACTTTGCACAATCTAAGACGTTACCAGCTGTCCAGGCCTATTCCTTCATCTTTCGTCAAGGCCTGCATTGTCCCCGGAGTTTACCTTCAGATTGATCTCAGCCTCGTAGAACGTCAGGCAGGCGCAGTAGTGTCGATCTAAGTCGATATCCGTAAGGACCACCACAAAGAACGTGGGCTGCTTCCTCTCTCTCGATAACTGCCATCCCCCAGGCTGACAAAACTACAAAAAGAAGAAAAAAATGTTAAATAACGTAAGCCTTTTAAAATTGAAGAAAAACAATCAAATTGGGGGCTCGGGAGACTGTGGCTAAAATAAGTACAACCCTCTCAGTGAAGAATGTATTCTATGCATACGTCAGTTACGTAATATTGCTCTATTATTTTACATTTTTTTCTAGCGTTGTGATGCAATGTACTGTGTTACGAATAAAACATTTTAAAAAAAGTGTTACGGGTTTGGCATTGTATGCTTACGTTTAATAGTGATCCTCATATGTAAAATCCTACATACAGGCCCATATATTCATCAGTCTTTTATCTCTGTTCAGAGACTAGTACAGAACCAGAACCACCACCAGAACCACCGCCAGAACCAGAACCACCACCAGAACCACCACCAGAACCAGAACCACCACCAGAACCACCACCAGAACCACCAGAACCACCAGAACCACCACCAGAACCAGAACCACCACCAGAACCACCAGAACCACCACCAGAACCACCAGAACCAGAACCACCACCAGAACCACTACCACCACCACCCACCCACCCCCCACTGTTGATGGTTCATGACGTTTACCTGAAGTGTTTGTATTTGAAATATGAATACATTTCATAAGTTCATAGTTCAACAATACCGTTTTGGAGAAAAATATCTTTTCGCTCAAAAGTTTTCGTTTTCAACATTGTTAATGTTATTATTAGAGGTTTTTGTAAAATGCTACAAAACCAACAATCGATAACCTAAGAGTTCTAGCTACCGAAAGCTAGTGCATGTGGTCAAATCGGCATGGGTTTGGGGCTTGTCTAGCCTCGATATTCAAGAATCTTTGTAGTCTGCTTGGCTTATGTCTGGGAGTCGAACATAGATCCTATTGGCATTGTCAAGGTGTTACAGTTGAAGATTTCTTGAGGCCGGAAACCTGTGGGAGAGTTCCAGCTAAGAGAAGATCCAGCATAGGGTTCTCTTGGGGATAGACACCAGTTTTTGCCACTTGTTAGCCTGAAGTTGGAGTGAGAGTTTGGAGTACGTGATGAAGCTTCACAGGGAGGCTCCAATTTCCTTCGGCCAGCTAATGGGGTGTGTTAGACCTGGTTTTTCAAGCAGGTTTACCCCCAGACTTTTTGTTTTTTTGGCCTCCTGTTTCTGACCTGTTTTTGTTGGTTTTATGACTCTGGCCACTTTACCACTGCTGATCAGTGCTAAAGTGCATATGCTCTCCCTGTAAATTGTTTATGGATTGGCGTTTCCATGATTGGCTTATTTGATATACTACTAAGTCCCTAGTACAGTGCACAGTGTGTGCCCAGGGCCTGTAAATCAAATGCTGCTAGTGGGCCTGCTGCACCGATTGTGCCACCCACACAAGCAGCCTTTCAAAGGTGTCTCAGACCTGCCACTGCAGTGTCTGCGCGCAGTTTTTAACTGCCATGTTGATCTGGCAAGTACACCCACTTGCCAGGCCCTAACCTTCCCTTTTGTTACATGCGTGTCACCTCTAAGGTAGGCCCAAGGTACCCCTGTGGGCAGGTTGCAGTGTATGTGAAAGGTAGGACATGTACTGATGTGTGTGACATGACCGGATAGTGAAATACAGAGCATTTCGTTTTTCACTATTGAAAGGCTATCTGTCCCATAGGATAGAATGTGAGTTTATTTATAACCTCTTATAAGTGTAACTTATAAGATGTAACAATATAGAAAGATGGAGTTTAGTATGTCTTAAATCAGAATATAAAAATGCATCTTTTAGTAAAGATAATTTTTATATTGTGTGTGTGAAAATACCACTTTTAGAAAGTGGGTATTTTCTTGCTTAGCCATCCTGTGTGCCTCTGCTGGTTGTGGATTGACTGTCTTGCTTTGGAGTGACAGGGGCTGTGGATGTGCATTCTCTCTGACAACCACTGGGGGTGGGGGGGTTGAGCTGTGTCCTGCCTTTCCTGGATGAGTCAGGGCTGGGCTGAATAGACCTGGGCTGCATTTAGAGTAGTGGGAGGAGATTTCCCTGCATGTGAATAGGCCTGGTCTGCCTTGGACAATGTTGTCTCCACCTCCTGCCGGAAACCTGGGCCAGAGAGGACAGAACTGGTTTTGACTGAGCACAGAGCCTCTCTGCCACAAGAGAACAAAGAGAAACTCAGTATAAATATTGGGGCCCAGACCCCAGAAATTTAGATTACTTCTGGACTCAAGAGGAACCTCTGCCAAGGAGAAGAGCTGGGAAAGCTGGAGGAGAAGTACTTCCCCTTTGCTGTGTGCTGTCTGGGGTTGGCCTGCAGTGGCTGTTTCTGCCAAGGAGAGGATAAAGACTTTGCTGTGTGCTGTGTATCCTGCTTGAATAAGATCTCCAAGGGCTTGAAGTAGAGCTTGCCTCCTGTTCTGAAGATTCAGGGACACAAAGACTTCACCACCAGCTCCCCTGAACTTCCTTGCTGGGAGTTCTGACCTGCCAAGAGGTGCCTGTTGCTGTGTTGGGCCTCTGGAGGTTGTTCCTGCTGCTGGGAGCTGGAAAAGAGACGCAACTAAGAGAAGCGCGATGCATCCGCACCCGTTTCCGCCGCATCGCCACTGAAGAAACCGAAGCAGCGCCTGCCCGCAGCCAGAGAAATCCCCGTACACTGAATCATGTGCACCAAGCTCTGACGTCCGAGATCACTGCACCGATTCGGACGCAGGCCCTGCTGTGCAGCTGCAAGAACCAAAGCATCATGGGACAGCGGATGGAGACCAACGCAGCGGCGTTGCCGGCGCATCGAGAACAGACTCATCCCTGATCCCCATACATTGCACTGAGGCGCCAAGTCTACAAGAACGCCGGGGCAAGAAACCAACGCATCACCTCTCCGCACAGTAAGAAACCGACGCATCACCTCCCCTTCAGTAAGGAACCGACACATCACTTCCCCTGCGAGGCAGTAAGGAACCGACGCATCACCTCCCCTGAAGTAAGAAACCGACGCATCACATTCCCTGGGCCTAAGGAACCGACACATCACCTTCCCTGAGGCTGTTTTTGTTTATGATTGTGACGCATCCAAGGTAGTTTGTGTTGAAAGCGTCACATCTACAGTTTGCTATGGAGAGAACTGTTTTTACCTTCTAAGAATCACATTTTGATTATTGTATGTTGGAGTTTTGTCATTTTGGTCTTGTTTGGTTTAAATAAAGATTACTTATTTTTCAAAACTGGTGTGGTGTCCATTTGTAGTGTTTATCACTGTATTACTGTATGTGTGCACAAATGCTTTACACACTGCCTCTGAGATAAGTCTGTCTGCTCATGCCAAGCTACCAAGGGGGAGAGCAGGGGTTATTTTAGAAGTGTATCCCCCTTACCCTGACTAGGAAGAGGGGTTCCTACTTGGACAAAGGTGCAAACCATTGCCAACTAGAGACCCCCATTTCTAACAGTGTGGTTTTATTTTTGCCATGCTGCCCCTGGTAAGGATCTGTTTTTTGTTGAGTTAGATTAAATGGCTCTGAAATATCTAAATTTGGACTGCTTTTAGAGACTGATTAAGAATTGATGTGTAGACCATTCCCAACTTGGATCGGTTTGGTAAAGGGACAGAAGTAAATCCCTTTGTATGGCAAAAATGGGACCCCGAAACCCGAAAGCTGGTGGGCAGGTGGGGGAAGGAGTTTGTCAACAAGGAAAAAACTTTGACATAAAGAAAGGAAAAAGTATTGCCGTTTTATTGCGCTCATGAACGGTAGTTATGAATGAACAAGTATACTGTATGTTGAATTATACACATGGTAATGCCATTTTATTAAACTAAGTAGGTTTCTTCCTAAATATGAAGCATATTTCTTAAATGTCTGTTTTTTTCAATTCACAAATGTTTGGAAGATTATGTCTCGGAAGCTGTGACAGTCACAGGTTCCCAAGACTACTTCTCGAAAGCATCTGAAAAGTCCAACTGTTACACATATTTCATTTCCTCCAGCTCAAAAATGTCCTATCCAGAAGCCCAATATTGTAGCTGAATGTCTGGGATCGCATATAATTTGTTTTGATAAAAAATAGCCAACTGGGCAACCATATCAGTCATATCTTGTTGTCCACTTTGCTTAATGGTCATTAAAATGAACATTTACTAAATACAACTCTTACTACGTAATATGACAATAGATTGTACTACTGATGTTCGGAGCTGCCCTACGTAGACTTCAATAAGGGGAATGGCTGATCTTTATGTAATTTATTGAATTTAATAGTCAGACCTTTTAAGCGTAATGATTTACAATTCATGATTGCCTCTATTGCAAAAGTTGTCTAATTTACCAAAAGTTCATCTACTAGCTCCATCTTATCATAATGCGCTACTACTATGACTATTATCCACGGTTCGTTTAAACTGTTTGAGTCACTAGCCCGATCCCCACCCTATAATGTACGATAGAAATATTCAAAAGCATTGTTGATTTCCCATAGTTCATTTACTATACAACTGTCTTAGCACTGGTATTAACCGAATATGACATTAGCTTAATTCTGCATGCCAAAGTTTGCTACAACTATCACCAGTTTGGTGCATCAGTCTTTACCCTAATACTTGAACTTTTCAAGGTCCATAATCAATTTTAGCTGTAGTTAACTTACTACAGAGCTCTTTACAGCTAGTCTTGTCGCATTCCAATCGATCTTCCTCCAGAACTGCTCTCTTTCTACCTTTCTCGACAGATTATTTGTGTTTTGGCGACAGACAGGTAGATAGCTAGATGTTACCTGTATGGGTGCTTTTATTGCACAAAAGGCAGCGGGTTATAACCCATTTGTCCCTGGGAAAGGATGTTAATTGACAGATATGACATAGTTCTTGTGGAATAAGGATTTCATACAATAGGAGGCCTAGATACTGTCGTTTCCTTCCCCCCAGCTAATTAGTCCTAAAGCATAACAATACATTTAGATCTTAACAGCCTCAAACCATTCTACAGTGCTTAAGCTATGTTCATTATTTAAACTAAACGTCATGAAAGATAATCTAGACCTGAACCTGCCAATTACAATGGAGGTGCACTGTTAGCTATATTTTGTTGGCAGCAGCTTAACCCCTTGGCCGCGGCGGTAATTCCGCGGCGGCGCTGGGGGTGTGGGGGGTGAGCGCGGCGCCGCCATGCTCGTGACGGAACCACGCCATCATGAGTCACGGGCGAGCTGTGCTCATGACGGCGTGGTTCCGTCACGACCCCGCCCACTCACTAATTCGCCCGCACAGGAGGGGAATCAGTACCACGTGGGCGGAGCGGCCGCAGCATGACGGAACCACGCCGTCATGAGCACACGCCGCCCGTGGCTCATGACGGCGTGGTTCATCATCCGCAGGGAAGGGGTTAAACAAATCTGACATTTACTCACAGAATGTTTATTTTTTTACAGTACCTAAAACATGGGGAGAGGATGTAGCCTTACAGCTAGAGCGGTCGACCTCGAAGCTGGGGAACCGGGTTCGAGTCTCGGCAACGACGCTCAACATCCTGTGATTCTGGGAAAATCACTTAATCGCCCCGTGCCTAACAAAAATTAATGTGTCCTTCTGTAACGAAACTGGTGCTATGCAAAGCGCTCTGATACCCGATGTCTCGGGTCTAGTTCGCGCTATATAAAAATCTAAAAAAATAAAATAAATAATTATATTCTTAACCGCACAGATATTTTCCACTACAATCAAATTGCATAGTATGGTATTTGCCTTACCCTTTCCAATAAACAGTGCCTTCTTTGAGAAATATCACTATTACTGCACAAAAATAAGTACGTACTATAAAAACCACATAACATGTAGCATGTGTAATATGCTTCTGTAGTGCAATCTTGTGGGGTTCTGGTGACGTTTACAAGAAACTGTGCCTGAAGTCTCGTCGTCATCAGAGCCCTTTAATGGAAATAGAATAAGACATTGCACAGCTACTTGTTATGTGTAGCCTATTGTACAAATAGGTTATAAATAACAAACACGTTACTTAACTCAGGTAACACTCTTTCTGATGGATACTCTGCAGATTCCTCACCTTATTATATCCCCAGGTACCAGAGTGGATCCTGTGATTTTTTTTTATAGTAGCCTTCCTGTGCGCTGCTAGGTGGTGTTGATCTGCTGCATGTTGGCTCCATACCGCCCGGGGTTGATGGACAAAGACGCATATAAACAACACCACTGCGTGCTGACGTCAGTTTCTCATTGTTATCGCTATCAGACTCAGAGCTGTAACAATTGTTGGTCACAGTTTTCGGAGTACCTAAGTAGAGCCTTTTTAAATATTAAAAAGAGGACACTCCGTGGAACAAGGAGGTGGGAGAGCAATGAGGAAGATTATCCACCAGAAAGAGAGTTACTGAAGCTAATAACTGTCTTCTGGTGGATATTTCCAACCATAGATACCTCACCTTAGAATAGATTTCAAAGCAATCTCTCCTCAAGGTGGAGGGTCTGTGGCGTGGATTATAACCAAGACGTCTTGCAGGACCGAGAAGGCAAAGAGTCCTTCCTGGCGGTCAAGGCAGTAGTGCACAGACGCCCAAGTCACAGCCTGTCAGGTATCAAGGAAAGGCACTCAAGCCAACATAGAGAAAGCAGCTTTTGCCATGGTGGAATAATAAAGATAATTCAGTTTTGTTCAAAGTGACCACATGACGTTGTTGCAGGTTTTTCATCTCTCCCAATGTTTGTGAATATTGGTGAAGATTTATTATAACAATCCCTCATAATCACCCTGGGGCAAGCAGACGGACAGGCAGTAACTAGAAAACACTCACCTGCCCATGGGCAAGACAGAGTGAATTTTTTTAATGGAACCCCATCACCCCTTTTACAGGGAGGGGGATAGCTAGCCCAGCAATAAAAAAAAACACTTCTGGACGAGGTCGGAGTAGGAGAAGGAACCTTACTTTGCCCTTAGAAAAGACGAGGGAGATGGAATAGGTTACTTACTCTGTAAGCATCCTTTAGTGGCATGAAGTGCTGTAGATTCACATGCTCTGCAGATACCGGCCATCTAGTTTTTGGTCCAGAGTTGTGCAAGCTGTTTTTCTTCGACAAAGTGTTTAGAGGCACTAGGTCGAGTGACTCCTCCTCTCGGTGATAATGTGCACGGGCATTGACTCGACTGTGTTCCCGCAGGCGGGGGAGAAAGGAGTGTATAGTACTTGTAAGTAATGCGATGACCATGCTAAATGTGTATACAGTGAAAAATAGTAGATGGAAAAAACTGCAACAGCCACATATGCCCGGGGAGGAGGGAGGGTGCTTGTGGATCTACAGCACTGCATGCCACGAACAGATGCTTACAGAGTAAGTAACATATTATATTTGATAACGTGTGGCTGTAGATACACATGCTCTGCATAGACTGTAAAACAGTCCCCCTCACAAGCGCTGGCTAACCTGTGGGTGTTGCAGCTGTTTAGAAAAGGGTATGTAGCACTGCCTGACCTACATTGACCTGCTGGAGTGCTAAACCACCCACACAATAATGTTTAGTGAAGGTGTGTGGTGTGTACCATGTAGCTGCCTTACATATGTCAGCAATGGGAATGTTTCCTAAGAAGGTCCTGGTTGCTCTCTTTTTCGGAGTAGAGTGCGGTCTGGGAGGAACAGGTAAAAGTCTGTTAGCCTTAGCATAGCAAGTTTTAATGCATTTTACTATCCATCTAGCTATGCCTGATTTGGATATAGGGCTGCCTTTGTGTGGAGGTGAAAAAGCAACCAAAAGTTGTTTAGACTTTCTGAAAGTTTTTGTTCTATCAATATAGACCATAAGTGCTCTTTTAACATCTAATGTATGAAAAACCCTTCCTGCAATAGAATCTGGTTGTGGGAAAAAAAACTGGCAATTCAATCGATTGAGGTGAAATTGAGACACCACTTTAGGGAAAAATTAGAGTTGGTGCGAAGGACCACCTTGTCTCTGTGCAGTTGGAAGAAAGGTTCTTCCAAGATTAAAGCCTGGAGCTCACTAACAAGTCTCAGTGAAGTGCTGGCAACTAAAAATGCCAATTTTCAAGAAAGAAATTGAAGGGGCATGAGTGTAGGGGTTCAAATGGGGGGCCCATGAGTCTTGCGAGGACGATATTGAGGTTCTAGTAAGGTGCTGATGGAACTTGTGGTGGAATATCTGGTTTGAGCCCCTCCATGAAGGCTTTAATTACTGGGATTTTGAAAAAAGAAAGATGCTGTCTATTTTGGAGATAGGCAGCCATTGCAGCAAGATGTAACCGTATAGATGTGAACGTTAACCCAGCCTTTTGTAAGTGAAGTAGGTAGCAGACAATGTGTTGTACAGTGGCTTTGAAGGGCTCAATTTGGTTTGAGTGAAAGTAGCAGACAAAACGTTTCCATAGCAAGCTCTAGTGATGGGTCTACGTGCTTCCTTAAGGATGTTCATACATTCTGGGGAAAGTCAAGGTAACCAAACTCCATGACCTCAGAAACCAAATTGCTAGGTTGTCCATGGTTCTGAGCGAGAAGGTTCAGCCTGTTGGGGAGCTTCTCGTGTGGAACTAGAGAGGTCTAGTAATGTTGTGAATCAGGATTGACGAGCCCAGGTAGGAGCTACTAGGATCATTGCAAGAGACGTCAACCAGAAACGGAAGGAGAGAGAGAGGCAGAAAAGCATGGGTAAATATCCCTGACCAACTCATCCATAGTGTGTTGCCCTTGGACAGTGGGTGTGGGAGTCTGGAGGTAAAGTTTGGGCAATTTGCATTTTCTGCGCTTGCAAAAAGGTCTATTTGAGGGAACCCCCACCTCTGGAAGTATAGGAAGAGGACTTGTGAGTGGAGTTCCCATTCGTGGACCTGTTGCTACATCCTGCTAAGCAGGTCTGTAAAGTTGTTGGCTGTTCATGGAAGATATTCCGCTAGTAGGTGAATGTTGTGATGTAGCGCCCACTTCCTGATGTCTGAGACAGGTGAGACAGTTGTGAAGACTGTGTCCCCCCCCTTGTTTCTGCAGGTAATACATGGCTGTCATATTGTCCGTGTGGACTAGGACAACTTTGTGAGTGAGGTGAGGTAGGAATGCTTTCAATGCTAGGTGAACAGCTTGAAGCTCTAGGTAGTCGATGTGGAGACTCTGGTGCTTGCCATCCCAGAAAACCTGCACTGTGAGGTCTTGAAGGTGTGCAACCCAACCAGTCTTTGATGTGTCCAGTGTGACAGTGATGTGGGGAACAGGGTCGAGAAAAGGCAGTTCTTTCAACAGATTGGTGGTATTCCACCATTGCAGAGAGTGGTGAGTCTGGCGGTCTATTAACACTAGATCTCCTAACTGACCCTGTGACTGAGACCACTGTTGAGCTAAACATTCCTGTAACAGCCGCATGTGTAGGCGTGCATGGGGTACTATGGCAATGCAGGGAGCCATCATCCCTACAACATGCATTTTTTTTAAAAACAGATTTTATTGATTTTGTTGCATATACATCGTGACTTGTAATCCAGCCATGTCAAAGCATAACTTTTATTATCACGCATTTATATTTCTGGTTGTGCAAGCTTATGATCACATTGTTAGTTCACTACTTAAACTGTGTTCTTATCCCCCCGTGAGTCAGCTGTATGTAGTTTATATGGACTGGGTGCTTGTTGACTGCAGCAAGTGTCGATGCTGGGTGTGGGTAAGGGACTAGGGTATGCCTGGATCGTTCCAGTAGCTTACCGGGTACAATGAGAGAAGGTCTGTGCGGTGGGGTCTTGATCTTAGGGTGGTACATAGCTCATGGAGCTCTTATTGGGTTCTCGCGGGTGTTCCCTCAGGGGTCTCCGGGTCAGGGTGAGATAGGGCGTCCACTAGGGCCTCCCAGGCTCTAGCCACTATTATATTCTTATATTCCCCAGTCCCCTCCTGGCTTCTCTTAGTAGTATTTGCCCTTCACAGCCCACCCACTTCATCAGTTCGTTCTTCCATGTGGCCAGTCTGGGTCCCCCGCAGTTTTCCAATTTCTGGCTATTTCGCACTTGGCTAGGATAAATGTCAGGTCTTGAAATTTACTGGTTACTTTGGACTTGGATGTATGGGGGAACCAACCCAGTAAGCAATAGGCCAGGGTGTGCGAGAGTTCTCTCTCAATGTCTCTTCTATTAGGTGCAAAACCTCTTCCCAGAACTCGCACAGTCTCGGGCAGGACCAGAACATATGGAGAATGTGCACTCTTTCTTCTCCGCATCGAGGGCAGGCTGCCTCTTCTACTTGGAAGTATCTGTGTAGATAAGATCTATGCAGTACATAGTAGTTAATGAGTTTGAAGCGCGCATTCCTAGACACTCTGGGTACCCCAGCTAATATATTGTCCCAGTCCTTCAGTGGGATCGGGATGGCTAACTCCGTTTCCCATTGGGCTCGTAATTTCTCCAGCAGGCTCTGCCGGTCTGCACGCAGAGCTTTGTACAAGCAGGATACCGCTTTGATAGTGCCTGCTGATAGGACCATGTAGTAACAGCTCTGCTGCGGTGGAGTCTCCGCAGTGCCGGTCCGCCAGTGCTTGCGGTTTTGCTGATGTGATCGCTCTGTGCAAAAAGAAATGTCAGCGAGGCAGGTTCATCTCTGCTCTGTATTCCTTCGAAGGAGAGCAGCTCCACGTTTCTGTAGAGATACCCTATCTTTGTCACCCCAGCCTCCACCTATACCTCCAAGTCCCGCCATTTGTCTCCATGTGGCAACGCCCTAAGCATGTCTAGTAGTATATCCGCAGAATATGGGGCCGTAGTCCTCATTTTCTGCAGAGCTCGAAGCCAGCACTGTGCCTGCACGTTAAATTCATGCTAGCATCCTTGGGGTGAACTTTCTATCCCAAGGAGTACCCACAAAAGGAGTGCAATCCTGCAATCACAGAGTGGCAGGGTCTGCCAAAAGGCTATGGACGCCCGCAGCCCTCGCAGGGCCCGCCCGACATTTCCCTCGTATAGGTCTGGTAAGGTGTGATATATTCGGACTACTAAGTAAGGTACCAAATTAACAAAGGAGGGAGTGAAGCGGTAATGCTCAAGGAGCATAAGAGGTGGATACGTCCTCAAGTCAATGTCAAAAACAAAGGGATCCACCCTTATGAAAAAATACAGAAGTGTTCCTCCAGACTACGTGTTTCTCCTACAATGGTGGGAAGCACACAGCTTTGTTTAAATACCCCTCACCCACCAAAAGGGCCCTTGGTGGCATACTTCATCATTGGGGTCTTCCTGATGAGAAGCCCTCCCCTGGCTTCTCATCAGGACCTTGAGGAGATCCCTTCTACACTCAAAATGACAAAAATGATATATATTCCTCAAAAGTGTATTTACATATATTCAATACTTAGTGGTGCACATAACACTATAAATGCCGCGGCGAGGTAGTGTCCTGGTGAGGAGGTAACCTTGATATTTGTGTGACTATAGGTACTCCTTCCCTCCCGTTTTTGAAGGCTCATGTGGCATTATTTGGGAATAATTAAAACCCTATCCAGCAATATACCTATTGGGGTATAGTATATTGTGCATGTATATAGCCTGGGGAGGGCTTCGAAACATGTCGACACAGGAGAGACTACCCATTGAAGCATAGTATCTCCATCTCATTCCCCATTTTTAACGATACCAGCTCAAAGGAACATTAAAGTTTATTTTTTCCGCCGAGCCAGGTATTTAACATTTCACTATTTTCAGTCACTTTTGACCCTTCCACTCACACTCCTACACCACACATAGTATTGTTTTCAAAACCAGTGCTCCCGCGTAGTCGTAGGTCGCAGCACGCCCCGTCCCACAGCGGGGCGGGAAGACCCCAATGATGAAGCATGCCACCAAGGGCCCTTTTGGCGGGTGAGGGGTATTTAAACAAAGCTTTGTGCTTCCCACCATTGTAGGAGAAACACGTAGTCTGGAGGAACACTTCTGCATTTTTTCATAAGGGTGCATCCCTTTGGTTTTTTTGATACTAAGTAAGGTAGGCAACTTAGTTCCCATTGTAATTGTGTTAAGTCAGCCGGGGGTTGACCAGTGTGCACCACCGAGAAGAGCCTAGACTTCTGCAAGCTCACTATTAGCCCGGAGAAGGAGCTAAACTCCTCTAGCAAGGAGCGGGATCCCGGCAGGTCCTCCCGCCCCTCTTGCAGGAAGAGTAACAGGTCGTCAGCATAGAGTGCTATTTGATGAATAGCGTGTCCTGTGTTAAGTCCCCTGTAGAATTGCCCCGTTCTAGCCGCAATCGCAAGTGGCTCCATGGCGATCACAAATAATAGCAGGGAGAGTAGGCATCCCTGTCTGGTGTCCCGCTCCACCGACCATCCTCGCAATACAGTTTGTCCTGTGCGCACTCTAGCTGTGGGCCTGGTATATAGCAGTCGGGTCCAACTGATAAAGTCCTCTCCTAGATCCATGCATTTCATAACCTTGTATAGATATCCCCACTCTAGGCTTTCGGATGCCTTTTCTATGTCTACAGCAAATATCGATGTGTTTCCCCAATCCTCCCGGTCCATCTCCATGACATGCAGCAATCGTTTAATATTTCCGGCTGTGCCGCGGCTCGGGATAAACCCGGCTTGGTCCGGGTGTATTAGAGTGGTCATGTAGGGTAATAAATGAGTGGCCAAGATCCGGCTTAGTATTTTATGGTCGATGTTGAGCATTGATAGTAGGCGGTATGCTGACATGTCACGGGCTAGTTTATTAGGTTTCAGAATGGGGACTAATACTGCTTTCCTCTTAGTATCCGGGAGGCAGCCAGTATCTTTAGCTGCCACATACAACCTTGCGAGTTGAGTTGTCAGCCCAGCAGAGTACATAGCATAAAATTCCACCGGTAGTACCTGGGGTTTTGTTGCACACCATATGTTTAATGGTGGTCGCTATCTCTTGCGCTGTAATATCCCCTTCTAAGTCCCTCGCGTCGTCCCCCGTGATCTGTGTCAGCAGGAGAGCCGCTAGGTATTCACGTGTCTCTTGCAGGCCTCGTGTGGGGGAACTAGTATAAAGCTCTAAGTAGTAGCTAGCAAATGTGTTGTTAATCCCATCTTGTGTACTACTCGAACACCCCCTCCTTGTCTTCTAACTCTACGACAGGAGACCCCCCCTTACCTGGATTTGCCAGCCAGGCTAGTAAGGAGCCTGACTTGTCCCTCTCCCCATGCGTCTTGTCTATGTCGTGTTTATAATCAAAACACCGCAGCCGTTCTACTTGTGTCGCTACCGCCTCTTTAGCGGTCAGGAGGTCAGTCTGAAGATCAGGGCGATCGGTCGTTGGGTCTCTATACGCCTCAGGTGGTTTTCAGCTATGTCTACATCGTGCACCAGCATTTGTCTAACTCCCTTAGCCTCAGCTATGCAGTATCCTCGTGCCACTACCTTAAAGGCATCCCACTCTATCTGAGGGGGTAGACATCGTACCTGTGTTATCGAGAAAATACTGGGTGATTTGTGTTCTAATAGACTCGCGGAAGACCTGGTCTTCCAATAATTCGGGTTTGAGCCGCCATGTAGGTATTGAGGGCCTGGGCTGGGCCCATTGCAGGTGTAGCATAACAGAGTTATGATCTGAGATAGTGCGGGATAGGTATTCTACAGCTGTAATCCGGCTATGTACGTCAGGGGTGGAAAGAAAAAGTTATAGCCAAATGTGCACCTCATGGAGGCCCTAGAAAAAGGAGTAGTCTTGTGCGGGTTTAGTCGTCTCCAGGAGTCTATCAGGCCCCACTGCTGTTGCCACCCTGTGAACATTTTAGCCGTGTAGACTGTCTGGGAATTGCGCAAGGGAGGGTGTGAGCGGTCTAGCAGGACATCGGCCAAGCAGTTAAAGTCTCCCCCAATAATAGTCGCTGCCGTTAAGAACAGTGCTAATTTTCGGGATAGATTCGCGAAGAACCCACTCTGTTCAATGTTTGGGGCATATATATTGACTATTGTCAGCTCTTTGCCCTCCAGTCGAGCCCGTACTACAACATACCTGACCTCAGTGTCTATCTGTGCGTCGATGATTTGGAATGGGACCCCAGCTCGGATCCATATGAGGACCCCTCTGGCATATGCAGAGTATGTGGTGTAAAAAGTCTGGCCCCTTCATCTTCATCGCAGCGCTATTCCCTCATTCTCAGTGAGGCGCGTTTACTGCAGTAACGCTATATGCACTCCTCTACTATGGAGGAATGAGAATACTTTATAGCACTTCGCCATGGAGCGCATGCCCCTAATATTCCATGTCAAGCACTTTAGGCTAGGTGTCCTGCCATATTAAATCACAGAAGGGATACAGACTCCTCTCGTCTCTCAGTGTGATCCCCAGTGTGTCTCTCCCAGTCTGTGTAGAGTAAACACATAGATTCAGAAAGTGTGACTCAGCAAACCACAGCTTCAAAAACAACCCCCAACAAACCCAACTACCCCTCCCTGGGATGAGTAGGAGAACACCACCCATCCAAACCGGATTACCAGTCAACAATTTTCGTGGAAGTAGGTCCACGATGCTTGGTAGCAAAAGAAAAGGGGGGGGTACCTTATGAGCCTCTTTGACATTCAGGTCTAGCTTACTGAAGTACAGATGTGAAGCAATGCATAATGTACACGTTTATCATTTGTAGCAACATATAGCCAATATGCCCAGTTATACTTTTCAACCGCCCGTTACCAATGTACTGAATGTCTCAGATTATGTGTTATGCTGTTCTCAGCGTGATTCTGGGCAGTTCCAGGCTCGAGGTCTCCAATGCGCTAGATTCAGGAACTGAGTCTCAGTCTGGGTGGAGGGGCCTCCGTTCGAGGGTCCCCCAGCTCGCCTGTTTTCCACTAAGTTGGGCCACCACCTCCATCACTTAGCTTCGCCCCAGCTGCGCCTCAGCCTGAGAGGGCGCCACCAGGCTCCGTCACTGGCGCTTACGCCTGGAGCTCTGCCGCTGCTGTTGCCACTCTCCATTGCCTGCGTCTGTCCCCGTTTCATTTTGGTTCTCCAGTCAGTCCCATACCTCCTGGGAAGAGTGAAAAACCGTGCCCCACTCGAAGTCACTACTCTCAATTTTGCCGGGAACAACATGGCATACTTGAGGTTCAGTTGTCGTAGCTTCTTTTTGACCTCCTGGAAAGTCGCTCGCTGTCTCTGGACTTCCCTGGAGAAGTCCGGGAAAATGCGCACTATGGCATTGTTCACTCTGAGCGCTTCTTTCTTCCGTGCCCGCGCCAATATGCAATCCCGATCCTTGTAATAAAGCAATCTCGCCACCATTGGTCTTGGAGGGGTTCCAGGCTGCGGAGGTCTTGCCGGTACTCGGTGCACCCTTTCTATGGCAAAGAACCCAGAGAGTCCCTCAGGAGCTACTTCTGTATGCAGTCAGTGCTCCATATATTTCACTGCGTCTGGGCCCTGGCTCTTCTCTGGAAAGCCCACCACACGGATGTTGTTGCGGCATGAGCGATTTTCGGCGCCTTCATCCCTAGTAGAGGCATGACCGCCCTTACTGTGAGTTGCTGTTTTTCTTGAAACTGGGCCAATGTTGCCTGAAAGTTCTGGATTCTTGCAGGATTGGGGTAAGCTAATCCTACCTGTGTATTCAGGATTGCCCCTAAGTGTGGCTGAACCTGTTATGGGTGCAGGTGAGACTTGGGAATGTTGACAGTGAATCTTAAACTGTGAAGTAGATCTATTGTCATCTGATTTTGTTGTTGACACTGCTGAGGAATGTTGGCTTTGATAAGCCAATCGTCCAGATATGGAAATATGTGGACATTTTGTCTGCATAGCTGAGCTGCTTCCACTGCTAGGCATTTGATAAACACTCTGGGTGCGGTGGTCACCCCAAAGGGGAGAACCTTGAATTGGTAATGTTTACCTCCTATGACGAATCGTAAGTATTTGCGGTGAGCTGGGTGCATTGGTATGTGGAAGTAGGCATCCTTTAGGTCTGGAGTTTCCATAAAGTTGCCCTGTTGAAGAAGAGGAATTACATCTTGTAAGGTGACCATGTGGAAGTGTTATGATAGAATGTATTTGTTTAGTGGCCTGAGGTCTAAGATTTGCCGTAAGGACCTGTCCTTTTTGGGGATTAGGAAGTACAGAGAGTACACCCCTGCACCCTGACATTGAGGAGGAATGGGCTCTATAGCACCTTTGATAAGAAGAGCTTCGAATTCTTGAGTAATGTTTGATGCTAGTGTGATAGCCTGTGAACACGAGGTGGAATGTTGGGCAGTGTGGTAATGAGCTCCAGGCAATTACCATGTTGGTTAATGGCTAATACACACTTGTCTGAAATCATGGATTGCCATGGGAGTTGGAAATTCTGAAGCCTGCCCCTGACAGGTGTTATGTGATTGGAGGGAAGGAGAGGGTAGTCACTGCCTGGTGGAGAGTGTTGCACCGCTGGGGGGAAGCACCCCTTACTCTACCTCTGGCACTGTTACTTCTATAGGAGCCACAATAGTAGCCTTTGAGTAGGAGTCATGACCCTGCTGTTTTTGTTGAGAGGTGGAGGCCTCAGAAGAGGTGGATTTTGAGGCTCCATGGTAGCCTGGATGACGAAAAAAAACACAAGTAGCAGATGTTTGGAGGGTTCTCAAAACTGTTGTCGTAACAGTGTCCTTTTTTATCTTTTCTAATGTGGAGTCCACCTGAAGACCAAAAAGATGTTCCTTATCAAAGGGCATGTCTAACACAGCTTGCTCTGAGGCAAGCGTGGCGTAAAAGTAAAATGCTTGTGTTCACCCCTCTTGCGGCGGTGTCAGCAGCATCTAGTGCATGCCGTATGGAAGTATTAGTGATAATTTTTCCCTCAGACACTAACTGTTGGTTGCGTTTTTTATGTTCCTCTGGGAGATACTGAATTAGATTTTCCATTTCATCCCAGAGGGAGCGGTCATAGCGTGCTAGAAGAGCTTGCGAGTTGGCAATACACCAATGGCTAGCAGCCTGAGCTTCAACCCTCTCCCCGCAGCATCTATTCTTTTACTCTTCTCGTCAGGAGGCAGGGTGTCTCCAGTTGCCTGACAGTTGGCACGCTTGCGTGCTCTGGTGGTAACTAGGGAGTTTGGCGGTAACTTTCCTTTAATGTAAATAGAGTCAGATGGTGTGGGTTTATATTTTTTATTTACCCTTGGTATTAAAACCCTAGCCCTAACAGGGTCTTTAAATATGTCATCAGTATGCCTAAGCATGCCTTTTAACATGGGCAGGTAATGGGTAGTTCTATGTGAGGTGGAAAGCGTGCTGAAGAGGAAGTCCTCTTCTAAGGGCTCTTTATGCATCTCCACATTATGATATGCAGCAGCCCTCACAATAATTTCTTGGTAAGAGTTAGCATCTTCAGGAGAAGAAGGGCATGCAGGATAAAGAACAGTATCCGTGTCAGCATGGGGATCGGTGTCATATTTGTCCCAGGGGTCATCCCTTTGTGGCCCCCCCCATACCTACCAGTATCTGACCGTGGAGACCCCTGTGGTGAGTCATCCACTGGCTCTTCTGTAGGAGATGGTGGTGCAGTAGAGTGGTAGTTGTGGAGGTGGGGTGAAGCAGATAGAGATAGAGTTGCTATTGGACGTGGAAGGGGTGGAGGGCTGGCAGCCTTGTACATAGTCTTCCTTTTAGGAGGGACTGGCATGCTCAAAGCCTCTTCAAAGATAAGTTTCCTTTTAGGTGGTGGAGGAGAGGAAGCTTTGGCCAGTATTCATCCAGTATCAGCCTGGAAATTAATTTTCTTCTGGCGTGGGTCTAATTTTTCCTGTAATTTCTGCAGAATTGGTTTCACTTGTGGCTCAGGACCGGGTCTGGAGCCTGGCTTTGATGTCTTCGACTCCGAAGCTTTGAGGTGGAGGGTGCACATGGCATTGAGGTAGTTGCTGCAGACCCCCGGCTCTGAACAGAAGATCGCGATGGTGCCGGTTTCTGGTCTTGGTCCGAGGAACACGAAACAGATGGACTCGGCTTTGCATGTGCTTTTGGCGCCAAGCCCATAGGCGGGGCGTCCATACCATTTTTTCTGTGCCTACCATGACTAGACAGCAGTGGTGGCCCAGGGACCTGGGATTCTAAGACCAAAAGTGCTGAATATTTTTCAGCTGGATTGATCTGATGGACAGGGGCAGTGGGTGCCGTATTCACAGGCTGCTGAGCTGGCATAATGTCCTCTATGTCAAAGTCACCCTCGAGCTCAGAGCCAGAACTTTCGGAGATGGAGAAGGCCTCCTCCTCTTTGACCAATGGCTGCTCCTTGGCATGCTTCTCACCGAATATGTCGGGAGTGTCATCGATCGGGGAACATGGCGGCTGGCTGACACCGGTCGCGAGAGCTCCTGAGCGGTGAAGTGGAGAATCCAGCGTTGTGAAGCATCGTTGTGAAGCATACGGTAACGGGTAACGGCGTGGTATGCAGTAGCGGTAGTGGCAAAAATAGAAAGCGAGCAACGTGAGAGTTTTATTACCTGTTTGCATATGGGCATAGACACGGTTGCAGTTGCGGAAGGTGGCCCCGCCCCTCAGGGGAATTGGTGTTGGGCGGCGGCGTTTCTCCGGAGATCTCGGGCGGTGACGGCGCGGATCGGGATCAAGAGGGGAAGAGTCTGCATAGCCTCCTCTGGGCATGTAATTTTGGCAGCAAATTACGGAAGAGGCGCAGATTCAGTTAGCCGGGAACAGATAAGTCGAGAGGGAGCGGCCCTTCGTTTCCCCGAAGAGTTTTGGCTACAGCAACAGGGATATAGCGCAAAGGTTAAGGTAAAGTGGGGGTGGATGGAAAACGATCTCCCCTCCCAGAATTCCCCTTCCAAAGTGAACTTAATGAATAAGGAGTTAGAAAGTGGTGGCGGTAGGGGACTCACAACCCAAGCTATCATAGGGGAGAAAAAGGTTACAGGGATTGCTGCGGCTGCTGCTAGTCAGGTGCAGCTTCCGCCGGTGAGGAACCGGTATCTCCTACGTTCTGTGCCTGAAAAGAAAAGTGTTGTCGGAAGAACAAAAGTCCCTGCAGTTAGAGAGCCTCAAGCTGTAACCCCCGTTAAAAAAGTAACCAGAGGATCTGGGAGAACTAAGAGGTGTGGGCCTAGGGAGACGCGTTCTTTCGCTAAACCTCCCCCTTCTCTCAAGTCTTATTTCAAAATTATGGAGCAGGTTGCAGGTTCTTCAGAGGGGGTGGGAAATAAGGCTGTGGAACAATCACCCCAGGTAGAGCCACTGCGGCTGGAAAACCGTTTCTCCCCACTGGCAGAAAGCCAAGAAGAAATCATATCCCATACACAAGCAATTCAGAATGACATAACGGGTAAGGGCAATGAAGGTAATAGTCCTAGCCTGAGTAACGGTGAGAGCTCGGGGTCAGATCATAGCCCGCAGGGAAAGTCTTCCTCAGAAAACCAGTTGGCAGATCTACTTTATACTTTGAGACAAGACATCTTGGTTAAATTTGAGACTTCTGAATGTAATCAGAAGGATATTCAAGAAAAATGTGGGATACTTGAACAAAAAATAGATGGAATAGCTCAACGGACAACAGCCTTGGAAGGCGAGGTGAAGTCGTTGACGGCGGGGATGGCTGTAAACACTAGTGAAATTGTGGGGCTTAAGAAGCAAAATAAGATGTTACAAGAGGACTTGGAGAGACTTGAACTGCAAGCCAGGCGTAATAATGTCCGTCTCTTGAATATCCCTGAAAATTCTGAAAAAGACGATATCAAAGTTTTTGTGTGTAAGTTGTTGGGAGGTCTACTTCAGGATAGGTCAGATATTGATTGGGACAGAGAGATACAAATGGTGCATAGAGACCCATTTAGGTTACACCCTGGGAGGAAAACCCCAAGGAAGATTCTGATAAATTTCCTCTCGTTCTCAGTCAAGGAGTTAGTGCTGGGGCGCGCCCTGAAGGATCGTTTTTTTTTTTTTTAAGTTTGGAGACCTCAGTTATCAAATTCGATCTGATATGGGTAAGAGAACAGCCCAGAGACAGTGGGAGTTGGGCGCAAAAATGAATGACCTACGTTCTAAGGGGGCCCAGGTACAGATGAAGGTCCCCGCAATGCTGAGGATAATGTGGTGGAATAAAATGTACACTATTAGAGATCAAGAAGAGGTGGACTCACTGCTGACGGAGATGGAAGGTTCAGAATAAAGGCATAAATAGGGAGTTAGAGGATCAATCTTATGTATAGTATTAGTTACCCTTACACTTAGTATTACACTTAGCATTTTGATTTGGTTTGGATTCTCCCTCCCCTAGCTCGGGGGTTCTCGAAAGGCGATCTCGTCGCCTACGGATAGGAAGGAGGGTTCCCCAAGGTGGGTGGGTAGTGGGGTGCACTGGGTGGTGGGAGCATGAGGGGAAAAAAAGAAAAAATTGTCCTTATTCTGTCATATGGTAGTGTGACTCTAATTAAAATGAGTGTTTTTTTGACTTTTTTCAGAGAGGGAGGGGGTTATGAGTATAGGTTAAGATTAAGGTGGTCTGTTTGGAGGCGGGTATCGTACTATAAAAATGAGTAAAAATCTGGTTCATTTCATATCCTGGAATGTGAACGGTTTGAGATCCAGGAAGAAGTTGGCTCGGGTTTCGGAATTTCTTAAGAATAGCGAGGCTAGTGTTATTCTGCTCCAGGAAACTCACTTAGAAAAGGGCGAGTGTGGTGCCGCATTTAATAAATTGATCTGGGTTCAGGAAGATTGTGCTCGGACCAAAGAGGCAGCACAAGAGGTGTGGCAGTCATTATACGTTGTAATCTCGGCATCAAATTAGAAAACTATCAGACAGACTCCTCTGGGAGATGGTTGGTAGCCAACCTGAGGATACAAGGGATGCCAATAGTCTGCGCCAATTATTATGGTCCGAACGAGGATGTCCCAGATGCCTTAATCAAGCTTGAAGCATGTTTAATACTGGCTAATGCTCCGGTGATACTCGGAGGCGATTTTAATATAGTACAAAATAAGGATTTAGACAGAACCTCCAAAGTTAAATATGTTAGTCCCCCCAAAACATCCGCGGTAGTTAAGACCATGATTCAGGAGCTAAATTTGGTAGATATTTGGAGAAGTAAGATGGGGAGATAAAAGACTTCACCTTTTACAGTAAAAATATAGCCACCACTCCCGTATCGACTATTTTCTAGTAGATCGGGAGGTACTAACAGTGGTTGAAGAGGTTAAACATCTGCCTGCTATCCTCTCAGATCATTCGGCTGTGTTTTTTTCCTTGAGGCATCATAATAAGATTGGTATAAAAAGGTGGACCTTAGATAGGACTATTCTGTTAAATGAAGGTGTGGTATTAAATATAAGGGATGAGGTTTTGGTTTTCTTTCAAGCCAATATGGGATCAGCAAAAATCCAAATCATCTGGGACTCGTTTAAAGCCTATTTAAGAGCTATCAGCACTTCTATAATGGTGGGAAAGAGGCGAAGTATGAAACAGCAAGAGGAGGAACTCTCCAAAAAGATTAAATATAAGGAACAGGAGCTCCAAAAGGCATCATTGGAGGGCTCTAGTAAAGTTTCCTTGTTGGGCAAAGAATTAGAACAGTTTCAAGCGGAATATCAAGGAGTTCTTGATAAAAGGCTATTGGATAGATGGAGGGTTAGTAAGTTACAACATTTTGCATATGGGGAGAAGAGTGGCTCGCTTCTAGCTTGGAAAGCCAAGTCAGATAAATCTAGAAATTTAATAGGTAGTCTAAGAGATGACGAAACAGGTGATTAGATACCAACTTAAAAATAGGCATGGAAGCACGCAGGTATACGAGTCAGCTATATAAAGACGATATCTCGCCAGGGAAGGAGAACATAGAGGCATGGCTGGGGAAGATTGAACTCCCTAACTTAAATGATGACCAAAAGAGGGCCTTAATGGCCGAGATAACGGAGGATGAAGTCCGGGTACAGCTGAGAAAGATGACTAGGGGGAAGGCGGCTGGCCCAGACGGTCTACCGGTTGAGATATATTCTAGCCTTCTTGGTAGTATGAAATGCCTATTTAACGCAATATTGTTGGAAGGGGAAAACGCACCGTTGTCTTGGGCGGAAGCCACGATAACATTGATTCTGAAACCCAATAAAGATCCTTTGGCAGTAGACTACTATAGGCCAATATCGATTTTTGAACACCGACTATAAGGTTTTTTCGGGGATATTGGCCGCTAGGGTCGCCAGGATTATTAAATGGGTTATTCATCAAGATCAGAGAGGATTTATCCCCGGGAGGCAGCTCAATGAGCTTACTTTCGGGATGCTTGGGGTTATTGATTTGGCGGAAGCCCATAATTTACCCGTAACTGTTGTAGCTGTTGACGCCGCTAAGGCATTTGATCAAGTTCACTGGCCCTACCTCTGGGAGGCTTTAAAGATCTTTGGGTTTCCGGAGAATATAGTAAGGGCAGTCCAACATCTGTACTGTTTGCCTAGAGCCAGGGTATTGGTCAACGGGGAGCTATCAGATTGGTTCAATATAACTCGGGGAACCAGGCAGGGGTGCCCCCTGTCCCCGCTTTTATTTAATCTTTATATTGAGCCGTTTGCTTCCTTGATTAGAATGGATGATACTATTGCTCCGTTCAAGTTTGCAGGTTTAGTGGCAAAACTGGCTTTATATGATCTTATACTCTACACGGTTAACCTTGAGGTGGCTATTCCTAATTTAATGGCTAAGGCGGAATTCTTTGGGAAGATATCTGGGTATAAGGTAAACAGAGGAAAGACTGAAGTTATGGAATGGAATCAGTCTAGGTAAACCCTGGGGATTAAGTCACAAATGCGTTATTTGGGTATTATAATTACGCAGAAACTAGCGGAAGTGCCTAGTGTTAACTGGAAGAAGATAAGTCAGGAGATCGGGAGATTGTTGGTTAGGTGGGCGAATCTACCCTTAAACATATATGGCAGGGTTAACCTCATCAAAATGATTGTCCTCCCTAACAATACATTTCTTTTGAACTCTATACCCCTACCTTTTGATAAAGGAGAGATAGCAAAATTGCAGGGGAAGATAGGCAGCTTTATCTGGTCCTCAAAGGGATCACGGATATCCTGGAAAAAGCTAAGGAGGAGGCTGGAGAAGGGGGGGATGGCTCTTCCTGATCTTATGACATATTGGTATGCATTTCATTTTAAGAACTTTCGCATGTTGTTAAATAAAGTGGAAGGGTCACCATTAGGAATACTTTTAGGGGCTATGCTGAGTGGACTGAGGGAAGGACAGGATCAGTTTTTGTTTAAATACGGAGACCCGTAGTTTTAAAAAAAAGTGAGGTTGAAGATTTTGTTGGGGGTTCTGAGAATGTGGGTCTTCATTCGGAAAAAACTTGGAGTTCTGTACTATTCTTCTAAGGCGCCGATCTGGGATTCACCAGGAACCCCTGATTGTCTAAAGGATCAGCTCAGTCTTCCCTTGAAAGCTGCAGGGATGTCCCGGTGGGGGGATCTCAAGTCTTTAGCTAGCTGGGAAATCCTGTTTCAATGCACTAGGGGTCAATTAACCAGATTTAAATACTATCAAGTTTCTTCCTGGTGGGTAAGACAAGTTTGGGAGGAGGAGGAAGAGGATTCCTGGTTGGATCAGGCGATAAAAACTGGTCCTATTAAAAAGGAAGTTTCTTTGTGGTATCGTACTCTGCTAGAGGCGGATGACTAATTGGACACAGACATTTTAAAACTTGGGCAGAAGATTTAGTAAATCTAAACGTTAGGGAGGCTTGGTTTGACTCTTTTGCAATGCTTCGAGCGGTGGTAAAACCCGCCTTCCTTAAGCGCAATCATCTCTTCACTATGTATAAAGTATATTGGTCTCCAGCAAAATTATCAAGATTCACAGGAACCCAGTATGCATGCCAAGATGTATGTACCCTCTGGCAGATGACATGCATATGTTTATGACATGTCCCAGGATCTCCGACTTTTGGATCGAGCTATATAAGTTTTTGACGGAAGTAACGGGCATACAAGTCAAGGTAAGCCCTATGCTTATATTTTTTGGACTATGCCAGGACTGTCCTACTCGACTTAACACTGTTATTTCAAGATTTATTTTTTACACGATCTTATTGGGGAGACGGGAGATTTGCAGGTCCTGGAAATCAGGAGTCTCCCCCCCCCCTTCCATCTGATTGTATTAAAAATACAATATCCACAAGTCAGTTTGACATAGCCTGTGATCCTAGTAGTCAAGAGAAAGTGTGGATAATGTTGGTCGATTGGAGTCAAAGTCCCAGGGGGTCCAATGATTAAGCCAAATAATCGCTGTCGGTCCCAGTCCCTTCTTTGCTACGGGTATACTAGTGAAGGGTTGGAAGTGGAAACAGCTTTTTCTTGGATGGAATGGCCCTATCCCAGGCTTTGGTATCTGGCAAATGGGAATAGGGTATCACCAACAAGAGAATTGGCAGAATGAGGACAAAAAAAAATAAAGGGAGTGTCATCGGTGGCTCTGTAAGACATCTCAAGGAGACACACTCTACGATCCCGAAGGGTCTTTTTGGAATGGAATGACTTGCACGCAGTGCAGACCGCTACGTTGTGCTTGGTGGATAAGCAGAAGTTGCACACTGAGTGTTGATCTGTATGAGAGTACTTTGTGTGGCAACATGGGCAAAACCAAAAGGGCTTGCACTCCATTACCAGTTGAGCAGTGTTGGAAAACTGGTATGGACGTTGAAGGTAGGCCACGAAGGACGGCAGGCTGAAGGGGCTTAGGTCAAACGGCATTGAACCGGTGCGATTTGGGTTGAAATGCAGATGGAAGAAAACGTGAACAGTAGCGATAGCGACGAAAGGGATAGGAGAAAAGACTGATGGTCAAACCTGAACGGAGTCGAAAACGTAGCGAAGGGACATGCGTCCGAACCAGATGGCAGAGGGAAAACAATCTAACAATGGGGTCCATGCCCATGTGCAATATCACCGAGAGGAGGGGTCACTCGACCTCGTGACTCGAAACACTCTTTTGAAGAAAAACTCCGAACCCAACACTAGATGGCAGGAGTATGCAGAACATATGCATCTACAGCCACACATGCCATCAAAAACTAATATATAATAGGCAAAAGCAGGGTAGAGGACAGCTTCCCTTGCCATTTTGAAAAAGATTCCCTTTGGAGTGCTCTGGACAAGTAACACCTCCCATCCTATACTGGGTATAGCTGGAAGAACAAATACACCCTGATCTTTAAGCAAGGCGTATGGGGCTTACACACCACCCCAACCCATGGGCAAGGGATGGTCAGGAGAAAATATACCTCTCGCTTTTGCACCAGGTCGTGGGGGGGATAAAGCTAACAAATGTACACTCCACCCTACACTGGGCTCCAGTGGGATGAAGACCAACTGCTTCAAAATATTCTTTGCAGAAGCTAATGGTTTCTGTGGTAGGTGTCAGCTGCTGCTGTCGTTCTTTGCCCCAACAATAGTGCAGCTCAAAGAAAACCAGGTCATGCTACAGCTGCACCACAGTCCAGTTCACAACTGCAAAAATAACACCAGACCAGTTATAAGCTGCTCCCGTCGACTCCTTCTTCCCAAAAAATTAGGCTAAAGGAGGCCAGGAAAATGTAACTGCTCCTCTGGCATCCAGTTCACCTCCATCATTATAAGAGGGGTACAGCCATATAAAATTAAAGTCCCTGCAAAGACTAAAGCTAAAGGGGAGTTAAGATTGTCATATGTGTTAATAGTGGCTCCAATGTGAAACCTCGGAAGGAATGAAGTTCACGACTTAAGGTATTACCTTAACTACACACTCCTGTTGTGCTCATGTAACCTTAACTTTCACCCCCACCATACACTTCCCAACATCAAACATTTTTATACATACATCACATTACATAATGTGCAATATCACAAATTACATTTACAGTGAAAACATATGGGCATACATATTTACTAGGACACATACTGTTAACAAGACATTACAATACATAAAGGTCTGCCATAACCCACCATTAAAGCAGCCTGTTAGAACACCTCATGACCATTAACAACAAAGGGACTACTTATGCCCTCAATCTCAGGCACCACCTTCACATACAAAGAATAATTGTACAAACGCCTTTTTGCTTCTGTGTCATTCCAGCTAATCTGTCATAGCATCATACAAACTCCAACATATTCATTCACATACTTAATCACTCAAATTGGTATCTCATTTTCACCTTTCACAAGTGATGGCAAGATGTGAACTAAGTATGAGTGAATACACTGGGAGGTTGAGATTGAGTTAAAGTAGGACCTGTATACATCTATATGGGTATCTAATGTCTGGCATATACTTCATATATTTATTATTAATCAAAACATGAATGATACGAGGTCAGGTATGGTGACATGGTAAATAACAGGAGGAAGTATTATCTTCAGGATTTTTCAGCTGTCAACCATAACCCAAATTCATCACCGATTTCATATTTGAAGGCAATTAAGTTCTGTGTGCTCACATCTTTAAAAAGGTTATTTTGATTTCCATATTCATCAACAAAGTACCATTCTGAAATCTCCCGGCCATCAAAATGTCTGGGAATCAATCAGTGAAGTCAACTTGGGAAAAATGTGTGATTAATAATTAAGGACATCAGTATTTAGGACATTCAAATCTGTTACCATGGCTTCCCAACTAACATCACGCAATTCCCAATAGTATTGATTTTAGTGGGCACAATTTGTAGTTGGCAGTTTCTGACACTGGATCATTACGCTCGTAGAATATTAGTATTTTTGTCAAACCATCTACTGCATGATTAATCGATAAACCTAACGGAATTTGTTTAAATCCGATATGACACCGATAAAAATGCAATATCAACCTTACCATAGCTCTAAAGTGTTAGAAATCGTTCTTACTTCGGTAAATCCCATAAACCCTTGACGTGGGAAACAATCAAAAAGACATCATAGCTAAAAAAATATATAAATCCAAAACCAGGTAACAGATTTTCAGCCAGTCTTCAACATTGTGCGGCTTCAAGCAAATCCATCCATCTCCTGGTTCTGGGCATTGTAGATATATGTGTAATGTAAAATATGAACTGTAGAGTGTGATATTTCATAAAACCACCAGTGCACGTTACCACCCACCCTTCACATCCCGATCCCTGTAGTACAGTCTCAACAGCCTCTGCCATCAAAGCACTTAATGGGCGAGGTGCACCCGCTACAAAAAGGGTTCTGTAAAACACTCTGCTGTTCCTGAGAGCCAGTTACCCCATAAACAATGGACCAACAAATTTATTACAACTCATCCCCTATAATTCTTTACATTTACCACTCTCCTGCCCTGGGAACAACCTCTGTGCATGTGTTCATACACTTCATTTAACACCAGCTGACTGGATCACTCTACAGAAAGGCACAAGAAAACAAGCCAGGATGTTTGGCTGCGGTTGTTGGGAATCATCTGTATGAAAGAATGTGAAAAAATAAATCCATCCTATATTTCACAATGCATGCGGAAAATATATAAAATCATATATGTACTCAAAGATCCCCAGAGATCAATAATTCAGTCCACAGATTTACAGATTCATTACTGGGGCATTTATTACCCTTCTGAGTATATAGCACAGAGTGAAAATAAAGAAAGACAAACATGCAGACTCAGGACAGAACTGCCAACATTCCCGCTTTGTTACTAGAATAAATGTGTTACATACTTTAATCTTCTTAGAAAGCCAAAAGACATCCAAGAAACACATTTTCCTCATCCGATTGCATTTGGTCTCATTTAAGAGATCACGCAAAGGTGAAAGGTTTTGTAGAATTGCCCAAGACTTTAGAATACGAGGGGGATTGAAAATGGCGGTACTCCACGCCAGTCATCCCTGTGAATTTACAGCTATCTTGCGAACTCTGCACAAGTCACCACTCATGACAAGTAATCCTGGCGCGCTTACTGGCCACAGAGCATAAATGAACCTTACCACTTCCCTTCTGGACCATCACTCGCAACCCCAGACAAGCCCGGAGTCAGGAGCAGGTGCCCTTGACGCCCAATGTGAGGAATGACCCAAAGAGTGCAGGGTGTGTTCATTCAAGAAATTATTAATTTATTTGGCTTTGTCTACAGTGCTTGGGGAGGAAGAGCGAGAAAACATCATATGCCTAAATACAGCAACCTGACCGCAAACATAATAGAAAACTGAAACCACCCTCGTGGCCCATCCTAAACATTTCACTTTAACACGTCCCAGGAAACATCTTTTCTACATTTCCCATGAACAATAGGGAAAACACAAAGTCTCAACGGTAGTCCTTCCTCGCTGTCCGCACTCCAGCCAGCCAGCATAGTCCCTTCACGCTGTTTCCTCTTCCTCTTTCTTCGCTGCTCAGCAGCAAGATAAGCTGATTTTTTATTCTTCACCTGGTTTCAGAGGTTGTAATTTGATGTTTTTGGTGGCGTTTTTGTAGCGCTTTGAAGTTTTTCTATTTGGCAGATTCCCTGTGAGTCGTGGGACGTTTAGAGCGTGCCTGACGCGACTGGTGTTCCCCTTAATGTGCGGTGTGGGCCTCCCGCCGCCAGGGGCGTAGTGCGCTCTCTATGGGTAGCGCGAGTCAGGCACTGGCATTAGAGTCCTGACGAGCGCTGCTCTTGTGAGAGTTTTGCTTGCCTCCTGCCACCCGGTGTTACGCCCGTTTTCGGGTCTGTACTGCCCCATTTGCTGTGAACGCCCCTGCTGTGAGTCTGTATTGTCAGGTTTGAACACCCTGCGGGGTCGTAATTGCACCGAGTAACGTGGTGCCTGTGGGACACTGTCCCGGGTGGTTGCCCTGTGACCAAGAGGGCTGGTGTGTCCCTGGGGCTTTGCCCGCTAATTGTGTGCCCTCGGCCACCCATATCTGTCTGGGCTCCCTCCCTGCTGCGGCAATTGTGCCTTTCAGTGCATTAAAATAGTGCTTCTGCACCAAGCTGCCTGTCGCTCAGGTGTGTTCCTGCAGAGCCATACTTTCCTCATCATGCAACCTGAGCAGGATCAGTACCAGGGGGAGGATCCCTTATCTTACCTACCCTGGGATGATGATTTCTACCAGGCAGTAGATGACTCCATTTACAGGGCTGTCAATCAAGCCATGGAGCCTTTAGAGCAGCGCCTGTCAGCACAGATAGCTAAGGAATGCGCTAAATGGGCTGCTCCCGCACCAGCTACCCCTAAGTCACCCCCAGTGCCTCAGCCTACTTCGCCCCCCTGCCAAGAAACCGTGCACCCAAGGGGTTGATGTAGATGCGTTTGCGCGTCTAAAGCAGGCTTTATTGGCGCATGTGCCTCCACAGCCTGACCCTGTGCCCCCCGCGGACTGCACCCCAACGCCTCTGCGCACCGCTTCCCCAGACCCCTTTGACAATGGCGATTCGCCCGGCGACACAGATGAGGAAGCGGGTTCTTCTAGGGCTTGGCTCCTGACCGCCACTCCTGCCCCAGGGGGGCCTCTGACATGTTGGACCCGGACGACATTGTCCACCCTAGGTCTACGGATTGGGTTCCCGGGGATAAAGTAGCCCAGTATGTGGCGAGCCGTCTGCGCAAGCCAATGGACAAGGACGCTCGCAACTGCCTTCGGGCGAAGTGCCCCCGCCCCAGTTTGGAGGGGAAGGTAGCCCTAACGCCCGAAATAGATCCTAAGATGGCAACCTTCCTGGCGAAGTTTGTAAGGGACCCTAAGAAGGGTATTGATCGCTCCTGGCGCACATGCCAGGACAAGCTGCTGGATGCAGTGGGGCCTGTCGACAAAATTCTTGACATGGCCGAAGAGGCCAAGGTATCCGGTGCCCTTATGTCCCCGGAAGTTCTATCGAGCTGGGCGCAGCGCGCCATTGTGTTCATAGGGAACGCCAATGGCGCACTCTCCACAGAGAGAAGGCGGTCTCTCCTGATTAAAGTGGACCCCAAGTTAGGTGATCTGGCTTCTTCGGAGGCAGGCGCCGTGGCCCAGGGGGGCTTATTTGGCGACCCGTTCGTCAAAGAGCTGGGCAAGTTTGTGGCGACTTTCACCTCACTAGACAGAGCCCAGTCGAACATCAGGAAGGTCTTTACTCCCCGGGTTTTCCAAGGGGCCGTTCGTGGCAGGGGCCGCTCGACCGGCAGCTTCTCCAACCCTGAAAGGGGGCAAGGCTCCGGGCGTGGGCAATACCAGGACAATGCTAGCTTCAACTATTTCTACCCCACCAGAGGACAAAAGTTCTGTGGTCATGGAGGCCAACGTGGCCAGCAACATGGTCCTGGAAAAGGTGAGTGTGATACCCTCAGCGAGCTTGCAGGTGGGAGGGTGCTTGGCGCTGATTTTCCCGGCTTGGGTTTCCCTCACGAGCGATGTTTGGGTGCTGCAGACGGGCCACGGCTTCCAGTTGGAGTTTCATGGCCGTCCACGTCAGCTAAACCGTCGCATCTCCTTTTCTCAGCGACACACAGAGCTGATACGCGAAGAGGTCTCCGCCCTCCTCCAAAAAGGGGCAATTTGCCGTGCGGCAGAGCATCCCGGTGGCTTTCTCAGCAACATTTTCTTAGTCGACAAGGTCAATGGCGGCCGGAGGACAGTCATCAACTTGAAAAGTTTCGAGTGGGTGGTTTCCCACCACTTCAAAATGGAGGGTATTCACCTCCTCAGGGATGTGCTGAGACCTCTCGACTGGATGGTCCGGCTCGACCTGAAGGACGCGTATCTGACGATCCCTATATTTCCCCCTCATCGGCGTTTTCTGCAATTCAGGTGGGAGGGGCAGGTTTTCGAATTCACCACGCTCCCTGTCGGACTATCCTCCGCTCCGTGGTGCTTCACAAAGGTCCTCAGACCGGCGGAGGAGTTCCTGCACGCGCAGGGTGTTCGAATGATCGTCTACTTGGACGACATGCTCTTTCTGGACCAGTGCCCCAGAAGGCTGTCCAGCCAGTTGAAAACAGCGGTCGACCTCCTCCAGGGACTGGGGTTTGTCATAAACGAGAAGTCGTCCCTTTTGGTTCCGGTCCAGTGTGCAACCTTTTTAGGCTTCAATGTAAACTCTGTTTCTTCCACTCTGAGTCTCCCCGCCAGGAAAATGGCAAAGATCAGGCACGAACTGTGCCAGACCTTAGCGAAGACACAGATTTCCTTGCGTCAGCTGGCGCGCCTCGTAGGTCTCCTCTCCTCCTCGATGCAGGCCATTTTCCCCGGGCCTTTACATTACCGGGCCATGCAACGCCTAAAGGCGCATCACCTCAGAAAGGGTTTGACGTACTCCCAGTCGATTCCTCTGACAGACTATGTGAGAGACGAGATGGAATGGTGGCTCACCCACATGGAGGCGTGGAATGGTCGAGCGATATTCGGTTCCGCTCCAGATATCGTCATCGAGTCCGACGCCAGCCGCTCCGGCTTGCGGGCCAGGTGCGGAGAGTTCTCCATGGGTGGAGCCTGGTCCACTCACGAACAATCATTGCACATCAACTGCCTGGAACTGCTGGCAGGGTCGTTTGCGGTGCAATGCTGGACAAAGGACAGGGTACAATTGTGCGTCCTCCTCAGGATGGACAACATCTCTGCGGTCCGGTACATCAACCACCTAGGTGGCACCAGGTCCAGAATGTTGGCGAACTTAGCCAGGGACTTTTGGCACTTCTGCCTAGACAACCAGATTTCGGTGATGGCGGAGTACCTTCCGGGGCGGGAGAACGAAGTGGCCGACTGGCACTCCCGTCACCTACTGGATGCCAGCATGTGGAAGCTGGACCCTCAAGTCTTCTCTCAGTTGTCGGAGAAAAGGGGCCCTTCTCGGTCGACCTTTTTGCGTCACGGCTGGATCATCAGTTACCGAGATACTTCAGTTGGCGGCCAGATCCTCAGGTGGAGGCGACGGATGCGTTTCTCCAGGACTGGCAGCGGGAGCACCGCTATGCCTTCCCTCCGTTCTCCATGATCACGCGAGTGTCGGCGTTGCTTCGCCGCCAGCAGGCGGAGGTGGTGTTGATCACACCCTTATGGAGGTCTCAAGTCTGGTTTCCGGTTCTACTGGAACTTTCTTGGGATTCTCCAATCCGACTCCCCCACTTTCCTCACATTCTCCTCAATCCCGATCTCGTTTCCCATCGGCTGGTAGCAGAGGGAATGTTGAGGATGATGGCCTGGCGGATCTCCGGCGTCGCTGGTCGCTCCCAGGCCTTTCGGGAAAGGCTGAGGATTTGCTCACCAAGGCATGGGCGGACAGCACGACCAAGAGATACCGGTCAGCATGGCACAGATGGCGTCGTTGGTGTGTGCGACGGAGTATCGATCCCGTGGGGGCAGATGTAGTCCACAGCCTTAATTTCCTGGCGAGTCTTGCGGAGGATGGCCTGGCTTATCCGTCAATTAATACCTTCCGCTCTGCGATTTCAGCCGGTCACATTATGGTGCAGGGCTCTCCGGTGGGTGAACACCCTTTGGTTTGTCGGCTTCTCAGAGGGATTCGCCTCTGTCTCCCTCCAGAGCCTCGGTATTCCGTCCTTTGGCACGTGAACTAGGTGTTGAACCTTTTTCTTTCCTGGCAACCAAATAGGTTTCTGTCTCGTAAGGAAGTAATGGCCAAATTGGCAATGCTGTTATGCCTAGTCTCGTGCAGGCGCGTCTCAGACGTGAGAGCCTTGGACATATCAGCCAGAGTGTTTTCCCCGGAAAGGGTATCATTCATGGTATGTAGAAGGACCAAGAGTAACACCAGGGTCATTTCGTACCCAGCATTTCCAGACTCCCCTAAACTGTGTGTGGTGCAGTGCCTCCGTGCTTATGAAGAATTGACTGAGGAGACTCGCCCGCCGGGTGAGAAGCAGCTGCTCATTGCGCTACGCAAACCGTACAGAGCAGTCTCGTCCCCGACCATCGCCAGATGGGTGCGTTGGGTAATGCAGGAGGCGGGGATTGATACTAAGCAGTTTGGTGCTCACTCGGCGAGAGGAGCGATGGCCTCTACGGCCTTTTCCCTAAGAGCGTGTTTGGAAGATCTGATGCGCGCAGCCGATTGGTCCTCTGACTCCACCTTTAAGAGGTTTTATTTCAAACCAGTACTAAAGGTGGCAAGGCTAGTAGTCGACAAGCTTTGAACTGGCATAATCTGAGCCTCCGGTCCTGACATAGAATGAAAATTTGCCTAGCTGTAGTGCTGGTAAGTTTCAATTCTATAAAGGACACGGAGGCGAGGATTATCCCGCCCAATGACCTCTGAAGATGTGGACCCTTCCCCGTTCTAATGTAAGTAAACCGTTCATGGGTCTTTAGAACTGTGATAAACGAGATCCCGATCTCGTTTCCCATCGGCTGGTAGCAGAGGGAATGTTGAGGATGATGGCCTGGCGGATCTCCGGCGTCGCTGGTCGCTCCCAGGCCTTTCGGGAAAGGCTGAGGATTTGCTCACCAAGGCATGGGCGGACAGCACGACCAAGAGATACCGGTCAGCCTGGCACAGATGGCGTCGTTGGTGTGTGCGACGGAGTATCGATCCCGTGGGGGCAGATGTAGTCCACATCCTTAATTTCCTGGCGAGTCTTGCGGAGGATGGCCTGGCTTATCCGTCAATTAATACCTTCCGCTCTGCGATTTCAGCCGGTCACATTATGGTGCAGGGCTCTCCGGTGGGTGAACACCCTTTGGTTTGTCGGCTTCTCAGAGGGATTCGCCTCTGTCTCCCTCCGGAGCCTCGGTATTCCGTCCTTTGGTACGTGAACTAAGTTGAACCTTTTTCTTTCCTGGCAACCAAATAGGTTTCTGTCTCGTAAGGAAGTAATGGCCAAATTGGCAATGCTGTTATGCCTAGTCTCGTGCAGGCGCGTCTCAGACGTGAGAGCCTTGGACATATCAGCCAGAGTGTTTTCCCCGGAAAGGGTATCATTCATGGTATGTAGAAGGACCAAGAGTAACACCAGGGTCATTTCGTACCCAGCATTTCCAGACTCCCTAAACTGTGTGTGGTGCAGTGCCTCCGTGCTTATGAAGAATTGACTGAGGAGACTCGCCCGCCGGGTGAGAAGCAGCTGCTCATTGCGCTACGCAAACCGTACAGAGCAGTCTCGTCCCCGACCATCGCCAGATGGGTGCGTTGGGTAATGCAGGAGGCGGGGATTGATACTAAGCAGTTTGGTGCTCACTCGGCGAGAGGAGCGATGGCCTCTACGGCCTTTTCCCTAAGAGCGTGTTTGGAAGATCTGATGCGCGCAGCCGATTGGTCCTCTGACTCCACCTTTAAGAGGTTTTATTTCAAACCAGTACTAGAGGTGGCAAGGCTAGTAGTCGACAAGCTTTGAACTGGCATAATCTGAGCCTCCGGTCCTGACATAGAATGAAAATTTGCCTAGCTGTAGTGCTGGTAAGTTTCAATTCTATAAAGGACACGGAGGCGAGGATTATCCCGCCCAATGACCTCTGAAGATGTGAACCCTTCCCCGTTCTAATGTAAGTAAACCGTTCATGGGTCTTTAGAACTGTGATAATGATGATGACGTTAATCATGTGCTGTTGTTTGCTTGTGCTATACTGCAATTGGTTCCAGCTCAGCCCTCTGACACTGCATATTTTTGCAAGGAATGATGGTTCCAAACAAGAAGCGTGAAATCCGACATGAAATGGTTCGCACGAAGAAAGATGAAGAGGAAACAGCGTGAAGGGACTATGCTGGCTGGCTGGAGTGCAGACAGCGAGGAAGGACTCCCGTTGAGACTGTGTTTTCCCTATTGTTCATGGGAAATGTAGTTGGTTACTGTGTTTTAAAAATATGCTGCTGTGAAAATAAAGCGAAGGAAGAAGGCATAATCCTTGCCTCCGTGTCCTTAATAGAATTGAAACTTACCAGCACTACAGCTAGGCAAATTTTCATTCACGAGCACATCTCAGCAGCTGAAAGCAGCGAAATGTTCAGGTGAAACTAATGGGAGAAAGTAGTAAATGATCAGCGGAATCAGGTGCGGTATTCTCGACCCCCCAGTAATTCCTCATTTCTGAGGGTGCACCTCATAATACCATGATTTGATCACACCCCCTTTGCCACCACCTCTACAATGGAGATACTTACACCCCCGCTATCGGCAACTTTGGGAGGATTGGGGCGCAGTGAGGGAATAGCATTCCTGATAACGGGGCAACCATATATGAATAAGTAGCGTAGTCTGTAGGAGCTCCGTTTTAAACCTCACTCCAATTTTAGTTTATCAATTCTATTAAAGTGGGTGAACACAGAGGCGGCCAAACGTAGAGACTTATCTATTTATCTGATAGCACGAGACAGGCGCAAGAGTGACTCTAATTTCACTTGCACTAACAATCTTATCTCTTCGAGGCCTCACACATTTCATGCTGCGCCAAACTTCGATCAATTCCAGAAGCACACTGAAGCGTTTACTGTGGCTGGAAGTCAACAAGATCCCCACAAGGCGAGTGAATTCCTGGTTTCATCCCTTGCTAACCTGCAGTTTAGTGACATTGGATGAAAGTAGTACCACCGCCAAAGTTAAAACCCTAATCGTGAAACAAGCAAAACTTGTATTGTATTCCGAAAATCAAGCTGAGCTAAAGAAAAAAAAGAAAAGAAAAAAAAAAAAAAGAGGAAGCACATGTGGATGAACGTCAGTAATATGTAGAACAACAACGAAGCACAAAATTAACGTTTAGTCTGTTTTCCTCTGCTATGCTCGACCTCATGGCGAGGACAACATGAACTGCCGCCTCTGCTCTTCTGGCGAGGATCGAGCCCCTTGTACATATCCTGTGCATCTGCCATGACCTGACAGCATCACTGGAGTTAAAATATTGTGTTTTTCCCGCGAATTTCCACCAGTCATGAAATGATTTAGATGGGGGATGAGAGGGTGGGGCGTCGTGAACCCCGCTTTAGCAGCTACAGCGGTGTGGTTTTTAGGCCTCTCGGCAAACAAAAGCAAATCATTAACTCTGGAATTCAGCAGGAGCGAGGAAAAACAACACTGTGCCAATCAAACAGGGAAAGAAAGACTGAATATTGAAGGGAAGGGTGAAAAGGAGGATGTATTGATGAATGGGTGGATGAATGAGAATGTGACTGAGTGAAAGGTTGAGCGAATGGATGGGTGAATGGACAGGAGGAAGGATGGCAAGTAAAGGGATGGATGGATGATCAGTGAATGGATAGGTGGCTGGACAGGTGAAAGGTTGGTAGAGTAAAGGGATGGATGGATGTGTGGGCGAAAAGATGAGTGAATGCATGGCTGAGTGGATGGATGGCAGAGTGGATGGATGAATGGCAGAGATGATGGAAGGGTGGATGGCAGAGTGGATGGATATATGGACGAGTGGTTGGCAGAGCGGATGGATGAATGGCAGAGTGGTTGGCAAAGTGAATGGATGGATGGCAGAGTGAATGGATGGATTGCAGAGTAGATGAAGGGATGGATGGCAGAGTAGATGGATGGCAGAGTGGATGGATGGATGGCAGAGTGTATTGATGGTTGGCAGAGCAGATGAAGGGATGGATGGCAAAGTGGACGGATAGATGAAGAGTGGATGGATGAATAGATGGCAGAATGGACGGATGGGAGAGTGTAGGGATGGATGGCACAGTGTCTAGATGGCAGAGAGCATGGCTGGATGGCAGAGTGGATGGATGGGTGGCAGAGTGGATGGCTGGATGGCAGAGTGGATGGATGGGTGGCAGAGTGGATGGGTGGATGGCAGAGTGGATGGATAGCAGATTGGGTGGATGGATGGAATGGGGAACGATTGAAAGAATGAATGGGTGACAGAATGCAACGGTGAAGAAGTGGATAGAACAGTGAAAGAATGAATTGATAGATGCATGGAAGGAAGAGACAAGGAAACTGTTCTAGCGAGGGTTCGGCTCACTTGCTTCGCTTGCTTAGTGGCATCAGTGCTTTAATCCAAAGTGGGGGCCATTTTAGTTTTCAGGCTCCTCCCTTGGTGGTGGTGCGGGGTGGGGTGGGGGGTAATTTACATATATTTCAAATACTTGCGACGCTGGAATATTGAATCTTGCCCCCACCCGCTACACCACATCATATTTTGCTGTGTCCCTTGTTGCTGCTAAATGCAAAGCTTTGAGAACGCAAGCAGCATACACAGACTCTCCAGAATGTCTCTCTGTTTACAACACACAATCAAGTATTCATTATACCGGCGTTTGTTTGAGTTCCCTTTGGAGAGGTATTTATCCTGACAGAGACCAAAATATCTTCTCCGCCTCTCTCGCCAGGCTTCTGTTTATATATAGTCTTGTTCATAGACTTTAGACATGCATACTACATAGAAATGAAACATGTTCTTGTTTTTATGAAATGCCAATAAATCGAGTTTACACAAAACACTTCACCGTCCTCTTATTTACTGTTACGAAGGTTCAATGAGCTACAGAGAAAATGTCGGTTTCTAAAGCACATCCTCTAAGAAAAAGATAATCTATTATACAGGAGGACTATTCTCAAGTGTCCCCTACCTATCTACTGCAATACTCGGCACTACAGTAGGAGGAACTCAACAACAGAAACGGTAATGCACAACGCTAGAGGATTTATGCCTCTGCCCCCTGCAGATCTCTAGCACGAGTTTTCATCACAGAATGGGGCAAGCTTGGTCATGATCACCCACATTATCAAAGGGAATGCCAGCCTTTCAACTTTTCTGATTGAAAGGAGATGACCGAGACCCACACAAAATTTCCTACTAGAATAGCAGGTGTTTTCCACAAACAGTATGTTAGAAATGGGATCTCTAGTTGGCAAGGGCTTGCACCTTTGTCCAAGTAGGGACCCTTCTTCCTAGTCAGGGTAAGGGTGTTACACTCGTGAAGTAACCCCTGCTCACCCTCGTGGTAGCTTGGCACGAGCAGTCAGGCTTAATTCAGAGGCAGTGTGTAAAGCATTTGCACATAACCAACAGTAATACAGTGTAAGCACTACAAACGGACACCACACCAGTTTAGAAAAATAACCAATATTTTATATACTCAAGACAAGACCAATTACGACAAAAATCCACAATACTATACTTTAAAAATGAATGCTTGATACAGTAACTTCTTCTTTGCAGGAATAGCACAAAAGCAAAGTTCGTACGAGTCGGTAGCTCCGTCCGAGCCTACCGCGATGCTGAAAACCACAGAGTCTAACAGTTCCAGCCGACCGCGTCGATACGGGCCAGCAGAGTCGTGAACAGACTCGGTAACAGTACCTTTCTCGTTGTGGCTGGTACGGAGTGTACGTGCCGGTCGGCGTTGGTTGCGGTGCAAGACGGAGCGATGCAAGGTGCGGTGTCCCTCGATGCGGTGCAGGCAGCGGCTCGATGAGCGTCGTGCAGACGGAGTCGGTGAGTCCAAGGCGTGCGATACAGGGTGAGACGATGCTCGATGCAGTGCTGACAGGTTGCGATGCAGGCGACCAAGCCGGAGTGCGGGAGCTGGCGTCGGACAGCGGTGCGAGTCGGAGCGGTGCGTCGCAGACGTGCGAGCGGTGCCCCAAATGCGGTGCGGTCACGACTCTTGAGCCAGTTGCAGCGACCGCGTCAGTCGGGTCCGGCTGGTTCAGTGAAGCGATGCGATGCGAACTGCGGTGCCCACAGGTCACGGTGCAAGCAGCGGCTCGGTGTTGGCGGCGTCGGACGTCGCCCACGGTGAGACCAGGGTTGCGATGCGAAGCGGGGCGATGCGGTCTGCGGTGCAAACAGGTCACCGGCCAGGGATGGATTCGGTTGACGGAGTCGGTTGCGGTTCCCTTCCTCTGTGGCAACTGAAACAGCGTTCCAGAAGCGGTACCCAGAGGCTTGTGAAGTCTTTGTAGTCCCTGAGACTTCTTAACAGGAGGCCAGCTCGGTTCCAGGCCCTTGGAGATACTCAGCACAAGTTTGTAGAAAGTTCAGTCCTTTCACTGCCCAAGACAGAAGCAGCAACTGCAGGCCAACCCAACAAGGCAATAACTCAGCAAAGGGGCAGTACTCCTCCCAGCAGCTCTCCAGCTCTTCGTCTTGACAGGTTCCTTGATTCCAGCGAGATCTAAATTCATGGGGTCAGGGCCCCAATATTTATATCCCAAATTCCTTTGTTCTCTGAAGGCAGAGAGGCCTTTGCCTAGTCCAAACCAATTTTGGAGCACTTTGTTGACAAGTCTCCGTCCCTTCTTTCAGAGAGTAGGCCAGGGACATCAGACGCACCACAGGAGGTGGAGCCAGCATTGTGGAGGGAAGGCACTGTCCTATTCAGGGCCCAGGTGCAACTCCTCCCACCCATCTACATGTAGATCTTGCTATTCAGCCCTGTGCTGACTCACCCTGTCTCCTGGCATCCCCCAGCCCCTGTCACTCACACTCCAGACAAGGAATACACAACCTCGCAGAGGCAGGCTTGGATGGTTAGACAAGAAAATACCCACTTTCTAAAAGTGGTATTTTCAAACACAGAATGTTAAAACCAACTTCACTAAAAGATGCATTTTATCATTCTGAGTCCAGGCATACTAAACTCGAATTTATACCATGTTCCCGGGGTCAGTTATGATTATAAGCTGTAATAATCAAAACTGCCCGTTCTGGCCTATGGGGAACAGGTAGCCTTGCAATAGTGAAAAACGAACTAGGCTGTAATTCACTATCAGGACATGCCACACACACCAGGGCATGTCCTACCTTTCGCATACAACGCACCCTGCCCACAGGGGTACCTTGGGCCTACCTTAGGGGTGACTAACATGTAGAAAAGGGAAGGTTTAGGGACTTGCAAGTGTGCGCACTTGCCAAGTCGACATGGCAGCCCCAGGCTGCGCACAGGCTCTGCAATGGCAGGCCCGAGTTACTCTTTACGGGCTGTTTGCGTGGGTGGCACAATGCAGTGCTGCAGCCCACCAACAGCATTTGGTCTATAGGCCCTGGCACTCGCAGTGCACTTTACAAGGGACTGACACATAAACCAAATAGGCCAATCATGGAAACGCCAATCCGTAACACATTTTATACAGGAGCATTTGCACTTTCCCTCTGGACAGCAGTGAGGAAAGTGCGCAGAATCATTACACCAGCAAAAACAGAGTCAAAACCGGGAGGTCAGAAAGCAAAAAGTCAGGGGAAACACGCCAAAAGATGCCAAGTCTAACACATGTCCCCTCCAGCTGAAAGTAGGGAGACCTACCCAACCCCATTGGAGTTCTCTTCACTAAGGCGGAAGAACCTGGACAGACCATCTGCGTTGGCGTGTTCTGTACCAGGACGGTGTTCCACCGTAAAGTCCATTCCCTGTAGGGAGATGGACCACCTCAGCAGTTTTGGATTCTCACCCCTCATTTGCATCAACCATCTGAGGGGCCTGTGGTCTGTCTGAACCCGGAAGTGAGTCCCAAACAGGTATGGTCTCAACTTCTTCAGCGCCCAGACCACAGCAAAAGCTTCCCTTTCTATGGCACTCCACCTCTGTTCCCTGGGGAGTAGTCTCCTGCTAAGGAAGACTACAGGCTGATCCAGGCCCTCTTCGTTCAGTTCTGAGAGCACCGCTCCCACACCATGCTCTGAAGCGTCAGTCTGCACGACGAATTCCTTGGAGAAGTCAGGTGCCTTGAGCACGGGCGCCGTGCACATGGCTGCCTTCAGGGCATCAAAAGCTTTCTGGCAGGACTCAGTCCAGATCACTTTCCTGGGCTGCCTCTTAGAGGTCAGCTCTGTTAAGGGGGCAACGATGGTGCCATAGCCCTTAACAAATCTCCTATAGTAGCCGGTGAGACCTAAGAAGGCTCTCACCTCTGTCTGGGTCTTGGGGGCTCCCAAGCCAGAATGGTGTCAATCTTGGGTTGTAGGGGCGCCACCTGGCCGCTTCCTACCTGGTGTCCCAAGTACACCACAGAACCCTGCCCGATCTGGCACTTACTGGCCTTGATCGTGAGGCCTGCACCTTGCAGAGCCCTCAACACTTTCTCAAGGTGCTGTAAATGTTCTTCCCAGCTGGAATTGAACACAGCAATGTCATCCAGGTAGGCGGCACTGAAATCCTCCAGCCCAGCCAACACCTGATTGACCAACCTCTGAAAGGTGGCAGGGGCATTCTTCAACCCAAAGGGCATCACCCGGAATTGGTAATGACCTTCTGGGGTTGAGAATGCTGATCTCTCCTTGGCCCCATCGGTTAAGGCAATCTGCCAGTACCCAGACGTCAAATCAAACGTGCTGAGGAACCGGGCAGCTCCCAACCGATCAATGAGCTCATCAGCTCTGGGAATGGGGTGCGCGTCCGTCCTGGTGACGGCATTGAGCCCACGGTAGTCCACACAAAACCGGAGTTCTGCAGTGGCACCGGGCGCAGCAGCCTTTGGGACCAAGACCACTGGGTTGGCCCAAGGACTGTGGGAGGGCTCAATCACCCCTAACGCCAACATCTTAGAGACCTCCTCCTTGATGCTGGCTCTGACCCGGTCAGTCAACCTGTAAATCTTGTGCTTCACAGGAGGGCTGTCACCAGTGTCCACGTCATGGGTACACCAGTGAGTAACACCGGGGTCAGAGAGAACAGTGGGGCGAACTGTCCCAACAACTGGTGACAGTCCCCTGCTGCTCCTGAGTCAGAGTAGGGGAGAGGATCACACCTTCTACTGACCCATCATGCTCCTTGGTAGACAGGAGGTCAGGGAGAGGCTCACTCTCCTCTTCCACCCCATCATCTGTCGCCAAGAGCATACTCACTTCGGACCTCTCGAACTGGGGCTTGAGGCGGTTCACGTGAAGGACCCTCAAAGGGTTCCTTGGAGCCTGCAAATCCACCAGGTAGGTGACGTCACTTTTGCGCTCCTTTACCTCATATGGCCCAGTCCACTTGTCCTGCAAGGCACAAGGTGCCACTGGGGCCATGACCCACACTTTTTGCCCAGGTTGAAATTCGACTAGAGTGGCATTCTGGTCATACCATCTCTTCATTTCTTCCTGGCTTGCTTCTAGGTTCGCCTGAGCGAGTTTCCTGAAGCGGGCAGTTTGGTTTCTAAAGGCCAGCATGTAGCTAAATACATCCTGGGAGTTTTCCTGGGAGCCGCCTCCCAGCCTTCCTTTACCAAACTCAGAGGTCCTCTGACAGGGTGGCCATACAGGAGCTCAAAGGGGCTGTACC
Organism: Calotriton arnoldi; assembly: GCA_963921515.1. Taxonomy (NCBI): domain Eukaryota; kingdom Metazoa; phylum Chordata; class Amphibia; order Caudata; family Salamandridae; genus Calotriton; species Calotriton arnoldi. The sequence goes on along the minus strand of CAWUFW010002724.1, from coordinate 471,887 downwards.
CAAAAGACTTCTGAGGCACCTCCCTGTATGCAAAGAGTAGGCATGGCAAGAGGACGTCCCACTTACGCCTCATGGGTTCTGTTAGACCCTTGATCATGCCTTTCAAGGTCTGGTTGAATCTCTCCACCAGACCGTTTCCTTGTGGGTGGTAAGGAGTGGTGAACTTGTAGGTTACACCACACTCCTTCCACAGGGATGTCATATACTTGGATATGAAATTGGTCCCCCTATCAGAAACCACCTCTCTGGGGAATCCCACACGGGAAAAGATCCCCATTAACGCCCGGCCCACCACTGGCGCCGTCGTTGTCCTGAGAGGGATTGCCTCCGGGTACCGGGTGGCATGGTCCACCAAGACCAGGATGTACCTGTTGCCCATGGCTGTCTTGGGATCCAGTGGCCCCACAATATCCATCCCTACCCTTTCAAAGGGTGTACCAACAACAGGAAAAGGTTGGAGAGGAGCTTTGACCTTCCTCCCACTCTTACCACTTGCCTGGCAAGTTTGGCAAGACCTACAGTGTGCATCTGACTGCCTTCGCATTTGGGGCCAAAAGAAGTGGGTGACAAGCCGGTCAAAGGTCTTGTCCTGCCCCAAATGTCCTGCCAAAGGCACGTCATGAGCCAGACCCAGTAGGAAGGTCCTGAAGCGCTGGGGTACCACCAGCACACAGGCTGACCCAGGCTCAGCAACCTTAGGCTCACTGTATAGGAGACCACTCTCCCAGTAGATCAGATGTGACCCGGACTGATTACCAGCTGCCTGGTCTGCAGCCTGCCGCCGCAGACCCTCCAGAGTAGGGCACTCGTTCTGCTCCCTGCAGAACTCCTCCTGGTGGGACCCCTTCTTGCTGCCAATGGGTCAGCTCAGAGATGTCTCCCAGTTCGGCTACCTACTCCCCTGTAGGCACCGGAGCGTCCCCTCGAGGTCCGCCTCCTCCCAATCCGTGGGAACTTCGGGGCCGGTTTCCCGCGCCCCTGCCCTTTCTCTTGGCAGGGACTTGGGCCACTGTTCCAGGCTCCAAGTCCTCTTGATCACCCTTTCTGGCTGCCATTGACCGAGTAGACACCCATGCCCACTCTGGCAACCCAAGCATCTCCAAGTGAGACCTGAGCTCAACCTCCTTCCATAAGGACTGCTCCAGGTCGTTTCCTAGCAGACAATCTACAGGCATGGTAGGGCTCACAACCACCCTCAAGGGACCTGAGACCCCCCCCCCCATTCAAAGGGAACCTGCGCCACCATACACTGGCGCTCAGAGTTGTCGACAGCAACTACTTGGTTGAATGCTCCTGGGACTACTTGCTTCTCAGACACCAGGTGACACCGGACTGAGGTCACACTGGCTCCAGTATCTCTGAGAGCCTCTACCCTGTTCCCATTGATGGTCACCCAGGTGCTATATTTCTTTGTGTTAGGGGGCACCTGGTTTCCTGGGACCATCTCACTGTCCCCTAGTGAGACAAGGGTCATTTCTGCGGGATCCCCACCCTCCTGTGGGCACCCCTCCTCCCCAAGCGCTACACTAGCCAACACTTTGGACTGTCCACCCGGTGGGTGGCTGTGTCCCCTTTGGGCACTTGGGGTCCCCCTTAAAGTGACCTACCTGGTCACATGCATAACACTTGCGGGGGCGGTCTCAACAGGCTTCCCTGTAGAGACCCCTTTCTTCTTATCACCGGGGGGCTGGGAACCTTTACCCTGGGTACTAGTTTGGGGCCCTTTAGAGAACTCCTGTGCTTTACCCTTGTCCCCCACCTTTCTGCTGGGGACCCTGCCCACCTTTGGCTGAGTCTCCCCCAAACGCTTTCTTGTGGACCCTGGTACTCACCCAGCGGTCCGCTCACATAGCAAGCTTCCCGGGGTCAGTTAGCTTACTATCAACTAGGTGCTGGCGCAGATCTGCAAAACATAGACTAGACAAGTGCTCCCATGCAATCAAGTTGTAGAGCCCCTGAAAATCTGTTATACTACTGCCCTTTACCCAACCATCCAGCGACCTGCAGAACACATCCACACATTCCAACCAAGTGTTGGCATCAGACTTCTTACTGGACCTGAACTGATCCCTGTACTTTTCAGGAGTAAGACCATACTTAGTGAGAAGGGCATCCTTCATGTCAGCATAGGTGAGGTGATACCCCTTACCCAAAGCTATCAGAGCATCCCTTGCTTCTTCAGGGAAAAGTGGCCACAATCCTGCTCCCCAATTCTCCTCAGGGACCCCATTCATGTGTATGGCTGCCTCATAACCCTGAAACCACCTTTGTATGTCATCCCCCTTCTTGAACTCCTTGCCTACATTCTTGGGAATGTGCACAATCCTGTCTGCCTTTCTGGACGAATTGCTGCCACCATCTGAGCCTGACTTACTCCTAAGTTCTAGCTCCTTTAGTTCTCTCTCATGCTCTAAGAGCATCTTCCTCTCCTCTATGGCCAATCTCTTCTCCTCCCGCTCACTCTCCAGCCTGAGCTTCTGCAGCTCAAACTGCCTTGCCTCCCGCCTGTCCTCCAGCTCCTCTGGGGACAGACTGCTGCTGCCTGACCTGGCGGGTTCCCCCCTACCCAAAAGCATATCCACCCTGGAAATAGGCTTTTCCACCTCCTCACTGAGATTACCAGGCTGCCCACTGGCATGTCTGGCTGCTACCCAGGCCCTCAGCGCCTTCTGTAGCTCCTCCTTCCTTGTGAGGCCTTTAATTTGGACTTTCAGGTTTTTACAAATTGCTCGTAGTTTCCAACCTATCCTCCTCAAAGATAATTTCCAGAGATGCAACGGATAATGCAGCTGTGTCAGGCATGACAAAAGTAGTGAGTTGAAAACTGGCAAGATCAAAAATAGGCCAAAAGAAAAAGAACCAGTATGTGGTACGTAATGGTCTGCGATATGGTAGTAGTGCACACCAATCACTGTAAGTCAAGTGCAAACACAAGTCCTATCCTCACCGCTGACAACCAATGTTAGAAATGGGATCTCTAGTTGGCAAGGGCTTGCACCTTTGTCCAAGTAGGGACCCTTCTTCCTAGTCAGGGTAAGGGTGTTACACTCGTGAAGTAACCCCTGCTCACCCTCGTGGTAGCTTGGCACGAGCAGTCAGGCTTAATTCAGAGGCAGTGTGTAAAGCATTTGCACATAACCAACAGTAATACAGTGTAAGCACTACAAACGGACACCACACCAGTTTAGAAAAATAACCAATATTTTATATACTCAAGACAAGACCAATTACGACAAAAATCCACAATACTATACTTTAAAAATGAATGCTTGATACGGTAACTTCTTCTTTGCAGGAATAGCACAAAAGCAAAGTTCGTACGAGTCGGTAGCTCCGTCCGAGCCTACCGCGATGCTGAAAACCACAGAGTCTAACAGTTCCAGCCGACCGCGTCGATACGGGCCAGCAGAGTCGTGAACAGACTCGGTCACAGTACCTTTCTCGTTGTGGCTGGTACGGAGTGTACGAGCCGGTCGGCGTTCGTCGCGGTTGCGGTGCAAGACGGAGCGATGCAAGGTGCGGTGTCCTCGATGCGGTGCAGGCAGCGGCTCGATGAGCGTCGTGCAGACGGAGTCGGTGAGTCCAAGGCGTGCGATGCAGCGTGAGACGATGCTCGATGCGGTGCTGACAGGTTGCGATGCAGGCGACCAAGCCGGAGTGCGGGAGCTGGCATCGGACAGCGGTGCGAGTCGGAGCGGTGCGTCGCAGACGTGCGAGCGGTGCCCCAAATGCGGTGAGGTCACGAGTCTTGAGCCAGTTGCAGTGACCGCGTCGGTCGGGTCCGGCTGGTTCAGTGAAGCGATGCGATGCGATGCGAACTGCGGTGCCCACAGGTCACGGTGCAAGCAGCGGCTCGGTGTTGGCGGCGTCGGACGTCGCCCACGGTGAGACCAGGGTTGCGATGCGAAGCGGGGCGATGCGGTCTGCGGTGCAAACAGGTCACCGGCCAGGGATGGATTCGGTTGACGGAGTCGGTTGCGGTTCCCTTCCTCTGTGGCAACTGAAACAGCGTTCCAGAAGCGGTACCCAGAGGCTTGTGAAGTCTTTGTAGTCCCTGAGACTTCTTAACAGGAGGCCAGCTCGGTTTCAGGCCCTTGGAGATACTCAGCACAAGTTTGTAGAAAGTTCAGTCCTTTCACTGCCCAAGACAGAAGCAGCAACTGCAGGCCAACCCAACAAGGCAATAACTCAGCAAAGGGGCAGTACTCCTCCCAGCAGCTCTCCAGCTCTTCGTCTTGACAGGTTCCTTGATTCCAGCGAGATCTAAATTCATGGGGTCAGGGCCCCAATATTTATATCCCAAATTCCTTTGTTCTCTGAAGGCAGAGAGGCCTTTGCCTAGTCCAAACCATTTCTGGAGCACTTTGTTGACAAGTCTCCGTCCCTTCTTTCAGAGAGTAGGCCAGGGACATCAGACGCACCACAGGAGGTGGAGCCAGCATTGTGGAGGGAAGGTACTGTCCTATTCAGGGCCCAGGTGCAACTCCTCCCACCCATCTACATGTAGATCTTGCTATTCAGCCCTGTGCTGACTCACCCAGTCTCCTGGCATCCCCCAGCCCCTGTCACTCACACTCCAGACAAGGAATACACAACCTCGCAGAGGCAGGCTTGGATGGTTAGACAAGAAAATACCCACTTTCTAAAAGTGGTATTTTCAAACACAGAATGTTAAAACCAACTTCACTAAAAGATGCATTTTATCATTCTGAGTCCAGGCATACTAAACTCGAATTTCTACCATGTTCCCAGGGTCAGTTAGGATTATAAGCTGTAATAATCAAAACTGCCCGTTCTGGCCTATGGGGAACAGGTAGCCTTGCAATAGTGAAAAACGAACTAGGCTGTAATTCACTATCAGGACATGCCACACACACCAGGGCATGTCCTACCTTTCGCATACAACGCACCCTGCCCACAGGGGTACCTTGGGCCTACCTTAGGGGTGACTAACATGTAGAAAAGGGAAGGTTTAGGGACTTGCAAGTGTGCGCACTTGCCAAGTCGACATGGCAGCCCCAGGCTGCGCACAGGCTCTGCAATGGCAGGCCCGAGTTACTCTTTACAGGCTGTTTGCGTGGGTGGCACAATCCAGTGCTGCAGCCCACCAACAGCATTTGGTCTATAGGCCCTGGCACTCGCAGTGCACTTTACAGGGGACTGACACATAAACCAAATAGGCCAATCATGAAAACGCCAATCCGTAACACATTTTATACAGGAGCACTTGCACTTTCCCACTGGACAGCAGTGAGGAAAGTACGCAGAATCATTACACCAGCAAAAACAGAGTCAAAACCGGGAGGTCAGAAAGCAAAAAGTCAGGGGAAACACGCCAAAAGATGCCAAGTCTAACATAGTAGAACACAGATGAGAAGCAGCATACCACCTACTAACTGAAATATCAAGCATGTCTTGCAAAGCCCGGGTGCTGCATGCTGAAATGTCTTCTGATGCTTGGAATGTCCAACCTTTCCCAGATCAAACCTCGCTTACAGGATGCAGCCATCAAGTCTATGAGTATGTGGACTGGGCAGTTCTAATGGGCGATTTCTGAGGATTTGTCTCAACATATAGGAGTCTCTGCAAAACCATCCGTCTGTCCCACATCGAGAACAGAAGTATTTTTCTGCTACGAAAAAAGGTGAAAAAGGGTCGATCTTCATTTTTGATTTTGGAAGCAGGAATTGATTTTACTTCCTAAGAGATGACTTGAATCCTGACAGGAAGTACTTACTGTGTTCATGGTGCTTAAATATTTAAGGTAGTGCGGTCCTGGATGAGGAGCCACTGAAAATCCCTCCGAGTAAGGGAGGTGTCACTGTATGGTTTCAGTTGAGATGCTCATCTAATTGCTACATGTTGCGGTATATGTGGAAGAATAAGACTCCAGGAATTTCAAGAAACAAAGTAACCACTATCAAATTTCTAACCAAAATCTTTCTGCACTGATTAAGAATAGAAGAACATTTTACAGGGCTGACAAAAATATATTCTCCAGAAAACAAAAAGAATAAAATGTTCCCTGTCTTCTTTCAAAATTCCCCAATGTAAACCTAGTTTAGCAGAGTGTGATATCACCCACGAAATCAAAAGCAGTTAACATATTGGGGGAGAAGTGGAACATGAAGGTTTGCTCGACCACACAACTGTCAAGAGTCTCCACTCTATGTGCTGGGCCTAAAAGTCAAGGGACTGGATTAAAGAGGTTCATTTTGTCCAACGACGTTGATTTAGACTCATCACAAACGTTTCCAGAACTTTTGATATTGTAGGCAGGAGGCCATTGATATTCCAAGGCAATGGAGTTAAGAGTCCCTTCTTTGACAGGGGAAACATTGTAATTTACAAAGAATCAACGATCACAGCTTGCTTAAAGGATGCAACTATCAAGTCTATGATTTAGTGAGAACTGTAGGCATATAATGTAGGAAGGGATTACGCCAGCCCTGTGTTAAAAAAATGGTTGGGGTATGTCATTGGTGTATGGTAAAATATTTAATTTTTGAAAACTTCTGTTTTGAGAGGTAGAGGTGTAATCCATATGTAAGGAGATATATTTTACCCTTGGAAGGAATGCTGTGCAGGTACTATAATAACTTAATAAACAAGCATTTGCAATGCAATAGGTCTCGCATTTGCAAGAGTTTATGCTATTGGCATTGAAAATGACAATGCCTTTTATTCATCTGTTTTGCAAACTAACACAAATATAAGGCATTGCAATTTACAATGCCAATAGGTCAAACTCTTGCAAATGTGAGACGTATTCCATTGCAAATGGGTTTTTTATGCAGCCGAGTGATGACGTGCACAGCACTATTGCTATTTGAATGGGCAAGCTGACAAAAAAAGAATGTTACTGTGTGCATTGAAACCGGTGCTTCTGTAAAGCGGTGAAGATGGCTTTTTATAAAGCTGGAAAGGAAAAAAGGTGTGAGAAATCAATATAAAGCGGAAAGAGGTCTCGACCTCAGAGGGTGGTGGGGGAGGGGTGAGATGGTGTTGGGCACGGACCTGGAGATCCGGGAGTTGGGTTCTGGACAAGCTGACAAAAAAAAAAGAATGTTACCTTGTGCAATGAAACCGGTGCTTATGTAAAGCAGTGGATGAGAGGGCTCCATGACTTCTCTGTATAGTACGGAGTACCAGCCAACGTCAGCCGCACATTCAACCTTTAGGTATTGCATCATTCAGGAAAGGCATTAAACAGTTCATTCTGTTCCATCTACAAATCTGCTGTTATAGATCCCGGCCACTTTTGTTTAAGAGAGGGGTGCCTGAACCAGCTACCATTCTATTTAAGCTCTTTGCTGACAAGTAAGGAAACAATGCCAGAACAAGTGTTAACCGTTCAGCACTGAGCTACAGAGTTGACACCAGCTTTAGAAGACATGGTTAATTAACAAATATAAGGGCCTTATGATGATGGCCTGCGTTTTTTGTGCACGGTGGACAAGTTTAAAAATATAACTCGAAATTTCTCTAACTTAATTGACGTATGATCTTTAGATAGAAGTTGGAAACAGAGAGATGTAATCTCTGCTGTTACCGACTTGTTCTGTTTAAAGTCAATGCACTAACTCGTGCTAAAAACAGGCCCTTGGCTTATCATGATACGCCCCTCGAAATCAATGCAAAACTGGGTATATGGAGGTTGGAATACTGCAATCATCACTAGGAAATCACGCTAGTAGTGACGCTACACTACAAAGTCTGAAGTTTTATGGCCGGGGTTGGCGTGAAGCGGACAACCAAGTAATAATCCAACGAGTTACATGTGAAATGTTAATGACATTACATGCATGAAGCAATTCAACCAGTACAGATCTCCGGCAAGACGCTGCTCACTCTCGTTCGGCACGTGCGCAGCAGGAGACTGAATCAGTGCGTGACTGTGTAAACTGGACGTTGCTCGTATTTGAACTGTTCGAGGAAGGTTTTCATTTAACACCGAACTGCCCGATTTAAATAAATAGCGAAAAAGATGAAACAATTACTGTCCTGACGCTTTATGCAGCGCCATGCACACATTTCAGTCCGTATGTCACCATCCTACAAACAGCTGGAGCACAGGGAGCGGGCCACACTTGTTTACTTTCTGCAGGAGTCGGATCCCGCGGGCGGGGAGGGCGCTGTGCCGGCGGCAGATGGGCAGGGGAGACTGCAGCTTATCTGAAATAAGAAAGCCGCTGCATGGCTTGCCTACCCCGCAGATACTGGACTGCGGGGACAGCACACCTGGACCTTGGGATGCCAGGGACATGGCATTCACTGACTGGCATGCAAAGCAACGCGCACGCCTCTTATACCACACCACTCTGAAATAATAAAGGTGCTGCATGGTTCGCCTACCCCGCGTGGAATCCCTTTTTGAAACCAGGAGTCCCCAAAGAAAACACAAGCGAAAGCGCGTCGCTCACGGGGCTTGAGGACAACCCCGAACTGTGCGCGCGTGCACATTACCAAAGTGAAACTGCGTGAGGCTTGCGACGATGGAAGGGGGACAGGAGATGTGCACATCGCATGTCTGTACGCGTGCACATCTCCTCAGTAAAAGAGACGCCGTACACGTTTGGAATCGAGGCAACTAATGAGCAACAGCACTTATTCGATTTCCTGCGCTGTCATCATCGGGCCAATCTTTTACAGTGATGTTATAATTATGCTTTATTTGAAACAAACCCTACCTCTTTTTGTCCACCTTGTTCCTTCGCTTCGTAAGTACATGGGGACTGCAGCCGCAGAAGCCTCCCGCCTTCAGCCTCGAGCGCATTGGGAGGATGCCGGCAGGGACAGGGCGCTAGCGGAGTCCCTCCTGAGTGAGAAACAGCGCTTCTCCTCAGCCGTGCACAAAGCGCCGACTCGCCGCCAACTCAGGCCGATGGGGCTGTCCAGCCGAGCGCGCGGTGGGAGCGCTCGAAAGTTAAGAGACGCCTGCACGTGCTCATCTGCTGTCGGTGATCTGGAGCCCACGGGGAGGGAGGGAAAGTGTGTCATACGTGCGTTACTGCTGAAACGCCGACGCATGCACATACGTGTGCACATCTCCTGTCCCAAGCGTGCTGGAGAAGCGAGGCGGGAGCCCACCCCGCACTGGCAAGCAGTAGAGGAAGTCCGGCGGGAGCCCACCCCGCCTTCGTGAATGCCGCATGATGCGGCCGGAGCAGGATCCAAGAGCCGGTAAGTGGTGCATGCAAGCACGCCACGCCTGGACAGGAGATGTGCACGCGTATGGTGCGAGCAGGAGTTGTGATAACGCCGCGAGCCGTACACGTGCACATCTCCTGTCTGTTAAGCTTCGGCACAGACAGCTGATGTGCACGCGTACGGTTTGCGGCGTTATTACAACTCCTGCTCGCACCATACACGTGCACATCTCCTGTCCAGGACCTGCCGTGCACATGTCCTGTCCCCCTTCGCAGGCAAGTCGGCAACAATAGATCTCGCTTACGCGAGCAGCGCATGGCGCTGCATCGCTAGGCGAGACCTAAAAACATATAGACTTGGGCACTAAAATATCCCAAGCCATTGGTTTCTTAAAATATATATGTTTTCTCTTCAATATTTCCTTCACACAATGACAGCGTTGGTCTGCATTCTACTCTCTGAGGGGATAGAGGCTTCGAGCTAGATGTATAAAATTTACATTCGCAAAAAGTGGTTGCAAATTGACTACTAACCTTTTGCCAATGGAAAGGAATTTTGTGAACCAACTATGTACCAATGGGTCAGTTCAAACAATTCCTAATTGTAGTTGGTCGCAATCCAACCTACCACATCAATATTCATGAATTAGGTCATAAATTGCAACTCACTCTGAATGGATGCGATCATAGGGATGGTGGCCAGCTGGGGTCAGCAAGTCATTGTCTTTGATTACATTTTAAATAAAGTAAACTTTAAAAAAAAAATTTTTTTTAATGCAGCACATTTTCCTTAAAGGAAATGGGACTGCAATTAAAAAGAAAAGGTTTGGGGGTTTTTTGTTTGAGAGTTGGCAGTGGTCGCGTTAACATTCACAAAGGAGACCCCTTTACCATTTGCAAATGGGTTAACACCTCCTTTGAGGTGGTGGTAAAATTTCAATGTTTTGCAACCAGATTTTGGTAGCAAACATTGATACATGCCTTAATAAATAAATATTTGAAAGGGACGCCCTAAATACATTCTTTCAAAATAGTGATTCGTTATGGGTTTCTAAACACATTCTGCCTTTTGGTAATGTGTTACCGAATCGGAAGAATTTTAGAGCTTAACAAAAGGCCATTTTAGTGGCGCAAACCCTCGGATTTTGAGAATCGTAGACCTTACGGCCGCAAAATGACTTTGTACATCAGGCCCTTTCGCTTTTAGGTGCCAGGATTGCTGGATCGTTTTGGCCATGAGCCAGTAAATAAATCCACACAGCATTTTTTAATAGCATCTATCTAAGCTATCTTGAATGTTTTTTTCCCCTCTCATGGAACATAGCCTGTTTACCACCTCTCCAACCAGCTCCTTGTATGCTTTCATGAGTGCTCATTTTCTAGGAACTCTTTTTTTCTTTTTTGTGAGGCACTCCAGGAAAAATGCGTGTTTTTAGTAATATCCTGTATGCTAGTTTACGGTGTCGTGTAGGTACTATAAAAAGTATACAGGATCTGCGCGTTTAGACAACATACACTGTAGGATTGGTGTCGGACTGACTCTTAACACCCCCACCGGGTATGTTGGCCCTTTTGTACCAACAAGCTCACAGTGCCCCTAGAATCTCCTCTTACCAAGGAGAGAATAGTTCCTGGCACCCATAGAACATGACAACCCTGATCCCTCAGGACCGTGGAAACAATATACTACCTTTCGCTCAGTCACTGGTGCTTACTTAGTCTGTCTCAGAGAGATAGACCTAATAAAACAGGCTGGGAGTTTTTCAATAAGCATTTATTGAACAGCTGTTATTCTGGTGTAGAATAAATGAGCTGCAACAACCGTTAGACAGTATAAGATATAAATGATTAGCAGTACTATAAAGGTGAATGGATGGCATAGCTCTACCATCTTGCATTAATCATGAATACATTAGAGTATATAAAACACATGATAAAAGATGCGTACTCCTACGATGCCTCCCTAACTAGATGTACCTGAGTGTACCTAGCATGAATTTAGGTGTTAAGCCAAGAATCCCTCTAGGATTTAGTCAACCCCATTACTTGAAGTGAGAGACTGTGGGACCCCATCCTGGTCTCGAGTTGGACACCCCGCGAGGGATGTTAGCCCACTGCGAGCTGGAGTGCCTGCATGCAGGAACCTCAGCGTCTCTGTTCAGCGTGTCGGCCGGGAAGTCTCGGTCTCCTCTTCCTATCTTAGCAAGATGTGATGTATATATACCCATAGGTCTCCCCAGGGGTCCTGCCTCGCTGTATTACTGTGTCGGCCTAAGGATGACGTCGGGCATGAACTTTGTACATAGATTTTATACAGGAGATGGTAGTCCTGCCGTGCTTCCAAGATTCCTCATGCATCATGTATGAGATTTCGAACTAGGGAAAACCTGCGTTCTGAATGCAGTGTCTAATCTAGGTAAAAGGTCAGTCCTTGTAAACCGTGACAAGTGTAATGTAGGGAAGAATATAGGTGAAGGGTAATGAAGTTACCGGGGCCTATATTATGGTACCTATATGGAATATAACAACGGCAGTAAACTGCTATGTTTCTTTGAAAAGGTTTCCTGCCTCCTATCTATCTGCTTGACTGATTCTACCAATCACTACCATTACCAGATGCTTTGTCTGCAGGCTTGTTTATAAAGGTCAGTGCTCTTTATTAATAGCATAACTTAATCCTCTTTCTCAATTTCATGCCCATGCCATTGACTTGGGAAGTAGGGGAGTGGGTGGTGGGTGCTGAAGCAGCCCCAAAACAATCATGCTGGAGTTCAGAAGTGAATGCACAATAAAGAGGCTTTTAAATTTTGTTTCTATCTTGTCACATTTGCTGTGCATTCAAAGACAGAGGTGAAATGTTAGGCTCTGTCTCCCAGGCAGCTTGGTGTTTACTTTTCGTTCTCCACTGCAAAGTGAGAGGATTTATGTGACAATCTTTATGGGTAAGTGAATGTAAAAAGGCTGGGTTAGACTTGTAACCGTTAGGGTGGTCTTCCCCCAAACTTTTTCGCCTTCACCCTTCAATTTTTCCAAATTCGTTTTTGCTGGCCTTAGGATTCTGTGCACTTCACCACTGCTAACCAGTGCTAAAGTACTTGTGTTCAACTCCAAAAACATGGTAACATTGGCTTACAACTAATTGGAATATTTAATATACTTATAAGTCCCTAGTAAAATGCTATTCCATGTACCCAGGGCCTGTAAATTAAATGCTACTAGTGGGTGCAGCACTAATTGTGACACCCACTTAAGTAGCCCCTTAAAACATGTCCCAGGTCTGCCAGGGCAGCCTGACTGCAGTTTTAAACTGCCAATTCGACTTGGTAAAATAAACCCCTTGCCAAGCTTTAAACCCCTCTTTTTTTTACATATAAGTTACCCATACAGAAGGCCGTAGGTTGCCCAAAGGGTAAGGAGCATTGTAATTAAAAGACTGAACATGTACTTTTATGTTTTACATGTCCTGGTAGCAGGGGCGGCTCCTCCGCTAAGGCGGAGGAGCGTCGCCCCACTGCTCTGTGAGCAGTGTAAAAAGGAAAACGAAAACGATAATAACTAATGTTAACTAATGTTAGAATCGTTTTCCTTCCTGCTCGGGTGAGGGGTGGGGCAGGTGGGCCGGGCTGGCCAGTGCAGGGGGCAGAGGATGAGTGTAAAGCACACTCTAAAGTGCCCAAGAGGGCCGATCAAACCGTCATGCACACTTCGCATCTTCCCCACCTGGCTGCATTACACAGCCTGGTGAGGAACATGCAAAGCCTCCAAGCCCGTCTGAGCGCCGAACCACAGCGCTCAGACCAATCACAACGCTGCTTAAGGCAGAGTTGTGATTGGACAGGGGTTTCTCGGAGGCTGGGAGCTTCCTGTTGCGGAGTGGAAGAGATGGAGCAGAGGCGGCATTTAAGTAAGTGAGCTTATTTTAATTTTTTTCATTCACCCCTCCGCTTCCTCCCCCCCATCCCACCACCCGTGCTTAGTAGCAGCCGCTACGTCCCGGTAGTGAAAAACTCCCAAATTCGTTATCACTACTGTGAGGCCTGCCTCTCCTGTAGGATAACATTGGGTTGCCTTATTACATTTGTTAAGTGCTAACTTTTGGACCCTTGGAAGTGGTGACCCGATAGCCAAAATCCAAAACTAAGGACTTAGAAATTTTCTGGCTAAAAACTGCTCTGAGAACCAAGGGGAGACCGTGACCTACCTGCTCATCAATCCACCCAAGGTGCATCGCTGGTCAGCCTGATATTGGGCAGCTCCCACTACGTTCTTCTCCTCAGCAGCAAATCCTGTTCAGCGGTCCTTTGCAAAGGGGTATTCGGGCTTGTAGAACCCTCGTCAGCGACAGTGTGTAAAAACGAAGACTGAGTCCGAATGTGGAAATCTTCCCCGCATCTTCGTCCAGCGGCTCCCTGACGTGGGTGCATGCTCCTCCCATACCGCTTGCAGCCTTGTTCTGATGAACTTTACATTCTCAGACGATTTTTGCTGAAATTTATTCCAAGTCCGAAGATAAAGGCTGACCGTGCCCAATCCAATTTTTGTAAACGGCCCGCACTCCATCACGTTCGTCCATATTTTTGGAATTTCAACTGGTCTCGCACTGCTCGTTGTCTGTAGTTGGTGCTTTGATCTTTTAGGCACTAGTTTTTACCTTAAAACAAACACTCATTACTCCGGTTCTACTGATTTTTTTTGTCGTTTTGGTGTCAAATAAATTATTAAAATTGACTCATTTTAAAATTGGTGTGGGATTTTTCTTGTGTTGTGTTTTCGCTTAATTGCTGTTTGTGTGCTGCATAAATCTTCTACGTTAACAACCCAATTTTTCACACACTGTTGGATGTTATTTCTTTTCTAGCACACAACAAAATGTAAATGCTTGTAAATGAACTGAACAAAAATTTTAGAATACATCAGAATTAGGAAAGCACAATTGAAGCACATTTTTTGTAATTCTGAAGTGTGGTGGAAACAAATATTTGAATAGGATCAAAACAAATCGATACAATAGGTGATGCAGATTTCTACAAATTATCATTTGTGGGCTTTATCAATAAAAGTGTATCTCTGTGCAAATGTAGTGGTCATTTCAATTGAAAATGTGTTCGCTGTAATGACAGTGCACTACCACATCAGGCATACTCCACTCTATTCAATTCCACTCTATGACACGCCACTCACCTCTACAGAACTACACTCTACACCACTCTACTCTACTTTCGCCAATCCACTCTATGGCACTACTCCACTTTGCTACATGCCACCGTATGACCCTCCAACTCTACAACACACTACACTACACTACTCTACACCACTACTCCACTCTACTTTACTGTATGCCACTCCACTCCATGACACCATGAAACTCAACGACCCCCCACTCTACCACACTCAAAAGATGGCGCAGAGTGTAGTAGGGTGCCACTACATGACACTCTACTACACTCTACGCCACTTTTCCTGCACAACATGCTCCACTCTAAAAAATGTACTCCACGACACTCTACTCCACTTTACACCACTCCACGCCCCTCCACTGCACTCTACTTTACGCCACTCCACAACTCTCTACAAGAGTCCACTCGAGGACACCAAATTCTACTCCACTCTACATTTTACTCCATTCCAGTCTTCGCCACTCTACTTCTCGCTGCTCTCCTCTATGCCACTAACTCGTAATCATGCTGAACAACGAGCCACGCTGGTGTACAACATGCCTTAAACACACTGGCAAAGCCATTAGCTCTTGCATAGGCGAGACCTATTGGCTTTACCAAAGCTTGTGCTGTATTGCTGTTCAATTTTCCTATGGACAATTGCATGGGGAAAACTTGTTTTGGGACCCCCTTTTCTATCCTTGGCTGTTCCTTGCTGGAAGGATAATCCCAAAACTTTCCAGGAAGGAGCTGAGGTGGATGAGACTTTTTTTGTAAAGTTTTTTGCAAGTTTTTTGGAAAGTTTTGTTTAGATTCATAAGGTGCCAAACATAGAAGCAAACCAAAAAACTCAATTTCCTATGGAAACGTGGTCCTAACTATAACTATTGGGTAATATATTGCACTCGGTCTCCAGTTTGTAAATACCTTTGCATGTCTGTACAAAGGTATTTATAAACAGCAGATCTGTGTATATATATATATATATATATATATATATATACACACACACACACACACACACACACACACACAGGTATAATATATAAATATACACTCACACGTGTACAACGATGTTTATAAAGAGATCTGTGATAACACAAATAAATAAATATATACACACATAGAAAGATTTTATTTATAGACACACATATATATAAAATCTCTATGTGTATATATATATATATATAAATAATTTTTTCACACACACATATATACACATGGGTGCAAAGAGGGGAAGGGGCTCTGTACATCGAGACATCAGAGTGCAACAACCAAGAGGGGATGATTCAGGATTGTACACATACCCCATTGGGTCTTTCGAAGGAGAGGCCAACAGCTACGTGTACCTTCCCAACATGATCGATCAAGGTTCATTCCCTCTATTTGAAGTCAATGACTGTCATCTAGTTAAAACTCGAAGGAACCAGTAAGCTAAATTATTTGTGGACAAATTCTTCTTTTATTTACTTTCAAACGTAAACACATCTTTGCATGTGTGAGTTAATGACAGTGTGTATGGCATACTGCCAATAACTGAGCTTAAAACAGTCTAAACCGGGTAATGCCATTACCCTGCGGTTTGATATACAGATTAGTACCACAGAGCAATGTGCTGTTGTTCTTTTATGACTCTGGCCATATCAAACCATACTGCAAGTATTGTATGAATTGCACTGCTAAGAGATTCCCCCGTCTCTTTTCGAGACTGTTTACGCCGTACATTGGTTTTATGGGCGGTGGGCTGAGATTTGTCCTTTCATTACTCTGGTTAAGTTTAAGAACCTCCTCTTAAATTTCCGAAAATTACAGAACTCTATGGTGAAAGGTCCCATCTTTCTAGTAATTGTGGAAAACGAAAAGGAGACTTACTATCCTAGAGATCCTTTACAATGGACAAGGAGCATTGCCTGATACTGTATGCTTTTTGTTATATTTGCTTAAGTGCAGCTCTGACGTCAATGGGTAAAAGGCACTGTGTATAAAGATTTTAGAAAATACTGAAAACAAAATCCATTTCAGAAAAAGATGCTAGACAAAACAAATGAACAAGTTTTGACTTATCTTCGCTAAGAATGTTTTGGTGGATACTATACCTTCTGGCAGATTCCTCACCTTATGAATATCCTCCAAGTGCCAGATTCGACCAGAACAGCTTTTCCCCTAGCAATAGCTCTCCGGCGCAGCAAGGTGGCACCACACAGCCTCAGTTAAGGCAGCTTCCATATGGGATGTGACAACATCATAGTAGACATTATTCTACCAACACAGGTTGTAACCAATAAATAGCCCAAGGCGCCAGGTTATGTATACAAATAATTGTATATATGGTGCGGCTGGTATCCTAGCCACAGTTCTTTGCATTGTTTGCATTGTTTCTGTGCTGCGCTGAGGCGGGCAGGGAAGGCTCAGCAAGACAATAGATTTGGATACCTTTGGATCTTACTAACAATGGCACAAACTCACAAAAAGGAGCAAAAGCAGTGGGGAAGATATGGTATCCACCTGAAATATTGTTAACAAAGGTATGTTTTTTTCTTCTGATGGATACTTCGTCCCCAGATTCCTCACCTTAGGAAGGAGTGCCAAAGCAATACCCTCCGGGAGGTGGGATTGGGCAGTGCAGAGGAACTAAGAACAGCCCTAGCAAAGTACCTGTCACTGCGTGCCTGAGCTGAGAGACAAAAATCTTTAGCAAAACTATATAAGGAAGACTCTGGGGATGCTCAGTACATACCAGTTACCGGGGACGCTGCAACAGTATATGTTTTAAAAATGTGTAGAGAGATGACAGATAGTGATACATTCAAGTTTCACCTATCACATGATTTAAAGCTAAATGCCTAGGGAACTGCCTCATGCAGGACCCCAGTTATGCCAACATGTTTCTGCTAACTCTTATTGTCCCGAAAAGGTTAGGGGGAGTCGTCAGGATGGAGTAGTCCTGTTAACTCGAAACCTATCCAGGATGTACATGAAATCAAGTCTATCATTCGCGAAAGGGAATAGTTACACCTTGTTGGTTTGGTGCAGCCTGTAATGGTCCTTTTGACCTGTGGAGAAAACAAATCCAGAAGAGAGGTTCATCGATCTGTATGATCTCAATAATTATGTTCCAGTGTCATATTATACAAATTAATTTGTGAATCAAATATGATCTTTGTCTTTGGGAGTGGGATCCCAGAATTTTCTTATTTTTTGGTGCTAGAAACATTGGTGTAAAGAAATATTGGGAGGATGAACCCTGGCACAACATTGTCAGGTTTTGCTTCTTCTCCCCCTAATGATGTGCAGGCTCAAGTTATTGCCACCAGGAAAACAGTCTTTGAAGTGAGCTATTGGTCCGCACAACTGTGCATTGGTAGAGAAGTTATGAGGAACATTAACATCAAATTCACTGCGGAATGATAAACTGTGTGGGAGGAAGCAGACACAATAAACCTTTCAAAACATACCACTCGAGTCAACTTAAAACAGAGAAGTTTGATAAGTCAAGCACATGAAGGCTGACAAAGCAGCCAATTATCACTTTACATTGGGATCGGCAAAGCCCTGTTGGGCAAGCAAAAGCACAAAGTGCAGAACATCAGAGAGGCAAGAATGGAAGGTATTCATACACTCCGACTCGCACGAAGCAACACACGTTGTGCAGCTGCCTAGATAAACTGATTTGTAGCGGGTCATCTGGTACCCAAGATTATTTAAAGCACTTATGTTTTCACAGCGAAGGTCCCTAGTCCGCCCTGCTCAAGCTCCACTCATGCAACAGCAGAGTCACAGACCGGACCAACCTTTTGCAAAAGCATGTCCACTCTGTTCGGAATCGGAAAAGGAGGTCGAATGTGGAGTCCCTACAGATCAGTGTACCAATTCCTCCTCGCACAATCTGGGCCTTCTGGATCAGTTGAGCTCGGTTCTCCCACACCTCTGCAGGACCTCCAACAGACAGGGAATCAGCGAGAATGCATGAAGCAGGCCCCATGACCAGTCAGTTTTGAAGACATCCCAGGGAACCCTGAAGATGGAAATGTATGGTGTAAAACTGACAACACTTTTTGTTCTGTGCCATGGTGAAGACATCTCAAACTGGAGAAGATCATATCTGTCAAGTTGGGGTGGAATTTCCACTCTAGGTCCTCTGGAGAGAGACTGGTCAGTGCATCTTCTCTCACATGAGGGTGTCGCTAGATTTGTTGCCATTGGGAAGGGCCCATTTCCACATAGCTTCTAAGAACTCACAATACCCGGCCCGTTGATACTGTGGAAGATGGTCATGAGGTCCATGACCTCATGACCACAGCGCTGGTAAAGCTGACTTTGGCTGCACTGAGGCATATTTTATTACCGTTTTAAAAACCTACTTTGCACATTGGTTTTTAATACTCCCTGAGTAACCCTATTTTAAAATTGTTTACCTGTTCTTCTTGCTGTTGTGTTCAGTTGCCTCTCCCCGGTCCATCGCGGGCTTTATCCCGTTTGCGTGGAGGGAGATTGGTGACTTCCGGTTTTGGAGGTTAGCGCTCTAGTTCCTGCGCCTCCCAAATAAAACCGGATGCTTGGCTCGACGCGCAGCGGACGCGCGCTGGTAAAGCTGACTTTGGCTGCACTGAGGCATATTTTATTACCGTTTTAAAAACCTACTTTGCACATTGGTTTTTAATACTCCCTGAGTAACCCTATTTTAAAATTGTTTACCTGTTCTTCTTGCTGTTGTGTTCAGTTGCCTCTCCCCGGTCCATCGCGGGCTTTATCCCGTTTGCGTGGAGGGAGATTGGTGACTTCCGGTTTTGGAGGTTAGCGCTCTAGTTCCTGCGCCTCCCAAATAAAACCGGATGCTTGGCTCGACGCGCAGCGGGCGCGCCTAAGGCAAGCCCGTCTGCGCCCGTCCGCGCCAGACTGTCGCCAGGAGCTAGGAAGTATGCCGGTTTCGCTACAGATACCGCCTTGGAGAAAGGTACCCTGTATTCTCGGGAATCCCTACTTGAGCTCAGGTCGGCACCATTGTCAACGCGTGGATGCCCTGCTATAACTTGTCCTTTATCATGGCCGACTATAGAAGGCCCTTTTTCTTGTATTTACTGCCAGTCGCAGAACTGCATCCAGAGCAGCAATGTTGCAAATAGAAGCCCTCTTCCCTTAACCCATCCCAAGCACACATGTACCCTCTCCCCTTCCCCGGTCCCTAGCAAGGCTTTTATTAAACCTAATTCTGGTACCAGTATAGGTTGGAAGGGAGTCCTATGTAATGTGAGATCCCTCCCCAAACACACGACAGAAATTTGGGATTTTTAAGTTCGGTCTCTCCGGATTTGGGATTCTTGACCGAGACTTGGCTCAAACCCCACTCTACACCGGCTATCTCTTTAGCACTCCCCACTGATTACAGGTTTCTTAGACTAGACAGACCCTCAAAAACAGGGGGTGGAATTGCTTTAGTTCACAGAGACAGTATTTTAGTCACTGTACTCGAGCAACGGAGCAATTCCAAAATTGAAATTATGATCTTCCGTATAGACCTTCACCCCTAATTAAGCTGGAAAGGTGCCCTGGTATATCGCCCCCCGGCCCGTTGAAAGAATTCTCTATCCAGCTGACCGAACTTATTGCTCCTCATGTTATTTCATCTAAGGAGTTTCTGTTATTGGGTGATTTTAATGTGCACAGTGAAGTAGAAGACCTTCCTGACACAGTAACACTTCTCTCTGATCTTGCCTCTTTAGGCCTCACTAAACTCAATGAGGGTCCGACGCATACTGCTGGCCACACTCTAGATGCCATTTTTCTAACAACTCTGGTATCAGATGTGAAAGTCCACAACCCTTGACTTGGACAGACCATTCGTCCATAGAATTTACCATCCAGGGAGACAGGCTATGGCCAAAAATACTGAGCATTTGCCGGTAGCTCGCAGACAATGGTATAAGATCTCTCCTGATAAGTTCCAGGCAGCTTTTTCTCCTGTTTGTAAAACCTACGACGTTCCTACTAATATTGAGGAGGGATTAGAAAGGTTGAATTCAATTGTTACTAGGACCTTTGATCTAATAGCGCCACTCAGACCTGTGTCCAGCGCCACAAAACGTACCCAACCCTGGTTTACCCCAGAGCTGCGTACAGAAAAACGTAAATGCAGAAACTTGGAGAAACGTTGGCGCAGGTCATACAATTTAAAAGATAAAGGAATTTTTAAGGCTGCCATCTCCTCCTACCATAGTAGTATAAAAGGAGCACGTAAAAAGTTTATAGCCCAGCAACTCAACTCTGCTGAAAATAGGCCTAAAGCCCTATTTCAGATACTAAAGTCCTTTACCAATCCGAGGGCGTGTGAAAAGCCAGAGACTTTCTCACAATCTTTATGTGATAGTATTGCTCTGCATTTCACTAATAAAATTGATCTAATATACGATAAAATGGCTCCCACTGAGGAAATACCCATTACTTCTCCCCCTTTTCTCTGAGGTTTCCCCAGTATCAGATTCACAAATGTTAAGTAATTTCCCTCTTATGACCAATGAAACGGTGGCTGATTTTCTTCGATCAGTCAAATCAGGCTCCCCATTAGATGTCATCCCCGCAAAAGTAGCCGCCCTCCTGGCAAATGTACTTTCCCCTTATGTCAGTACCATCCTTAATCTCTCCCTGATAGAGGGCTATCTCCCTCAAACCTGGAAGGCGGCACAGGTCATTCCAATTCGGAAAAATTCCAAGGCCTCTATGACTGACTTGTCTAATCTTCGGCCCATCTCCCTCTTGCCTCATATGAGCAAGGTCTTGGAAAAATATATTAATTTACATCTTTCTACCTTTATCGAAACCAATAATTGCCTGGACTCTTCGCAATCTGGTTTTAGGCCTAATCATAGCACAGAACTGGCCCTACTGGAAGTCACGGATAACATCAGAATGACTCTGGATAGTGGCCAGTCCACCATACTTGTGCTATTGGATCTCTCCGCGGCATTCGACACTATATCCCACCAGATTATGCTCATGAGACTGAGGGAGATCGGACTCCAGGGTTCGGCCCTACAGTGGATGATTAGCTTTCTGTCATCTCGAACTCAGACCGTCAACCTGGGCCCATTCCGTTCTAAGACCTCGGAACTGACCAAGGGTGTACCACAAGGCTCATGTTTAAGCCCTACGCTTTTTAACATCTATATTGCCCCCTTGGCCCACTTACTCAGGAGTCATGGTTTTCTGCCCATCTCTTACGCAGATGACACTCAGCTTCTCTTCACTTTTGATAAAACCTCAACATATGCCTTGTCATCATTCGCCGAAGGAATGACTGCCATTTCAGTTTGGATGAGGAAAAATTTCCTCCAATTGAATGCAGGGAAAACCGAGGTAATGTTATTCGGAGAAGCCCCTCTACTCTGGTCTCCGAATTGGTGGCCACCCGCTCTCGGGCCACCCCCTACTCCCAAAACTTCTGTTAAGAATCTGGGCATCCATCTTGATCAGACTCTTACTCTGAAGGAGCATGTCTCCCGAACTGTTAGCAATTGCTTCTATGTGTTGGGCATGCTACGCCGAGTTTTCCCTTTTCTGCCGGATTATACTCGGAAACCTCTTATTCAGACCATGATTTTGGGCCGCCTTGATTATTGTAATGCTCTTCTGCTCTCCGCAAACGAGTCTTCCCTTGATAGACTTCAGGTGGTCCAGAATACTGCGGCTCGGCTTCTCACGAATTCCTTGCCTGGAACCCCTTCTTTGCCGCTGCTTCGCAGACTCTTCACTGGCTACCAGTCCGTAAGCGGATAAAGTTTAAGACCGGCTGCATAGTCTATAGAGCCATCCATAACAAGGGCCCTTCTTACATCTCGTGCAAACTGAAGCCATATTCTCCACACATGACATTGAGATCCAGCTGTAAATTTCTTCTACAGGTTCCAAGGGTAAGGAAAGCTAGACTTGGTGGGAAATCTGTTTCCCTCCTTGCCCCATCTTACTGGAATGAGCTCCCCTTACAACTCAGACAATGCCCGGACTATTTACGTTTCAGGAAACTGCTTAAAGCCTCCCTATTTTAGTCTGTCTTTGCTCGCTCGTTGGTCCGCTTAGCGCAAAGATACCCCTTCGGGGGTGATTCAGGCGCTCTACAAAACTTTTAAATAAATAAATGGGACCTGGATGGTATTCCATGTGATGGAGGGGAGAAAAACCTTCATGGCAGCGCAAACTAGCCGCAGCTCCAACACATTCATTTGTTGTGCTGCTCTGACGTAGACCAAAGTCTCCGTGCCATCACGTCACCCAGATAAGCATCCCAACCCAAAAGAGAGGAGTCAGTAATGGCTGCTGAGAACTGAAGGGATGAACCACTGAGTTTGGATGGACACATCCACCAGTGGTGAACTGGGAGGACAGTGTGGAGTATCTGAACCCGAGTGGCACCACTGAAGGGCCCTCAAACTATTGACGAATAGCACCAACAGGATGCACAAACCCATCATGAACAACAGGCATAGGAATTACAAAAGAAGGATCAGAGTCAGTTTTACAAACACTGGAATCATATCCTGAATATGTAAAATCCTGAGAATGAGGAAAAGGCTTCACACAGATGGTGTTTCACACTGCAACAAAGTCATGCAGTAAGGTTATGTAGTACTGAAGATGTTCCAAGACCAAAGCCTTGAACCACGTATTCACCAGCTAGTCTTATCACTACAGAAATGCATGAACCCCTGATTTCCTGACTGTAGCTGCCAACACCACCAGTACTTTGATGAATCCTCGCAGAGCAGACTAAGTACGGCTGCAATTCCACAGTGAATCAGAGGTATCACCTGTTGGCAGGAAGGACTGATAGATGGCAATGGTCGCTCCCAGCAGAACCTGGCGCAAGGTAAGTATTGTGAACTTGTAATATCGAGTGGAGAGGTTTTAGAGGCATAGGTCCAGAATGGACCTGAGGCCTCCAGCATGTTTGGGAAACAAGACGTATAGGGAGCAAAATCCAGTTTCCTCTCCTCAAAAGGAACCACTTTTAATGGCCCCTTTGTTCAACAGGGCAAGAACCTCCTAAGATCGAAACGTATGATGGAGTGCACCTCCTGGCAGAAGGAAGATGGTCTGGAATGAAAAATAGAAAAGGAAGTAGTTGTTGCAAATAAGCCGGAGCACACAGCAATCCACTGCTATCATCACTCAAAGTAGGAGAGCTTTCCCGCTCCCCCCCCGCCCCCAACCAGAAGTGGTGCAGGAGGGGGAATGAGTTAGAGGTTTTGATGCAGAAGAAGATGGTGACTGCCAAAACAAACCTCCACGAACGAATGAAGGCCGTCGCCGAATGGATGAGGAACAGCCGACTGAAGCTGAACTCTGACAAGACGGAGGTCCTCATCCTCGGATCCACCCCCTCGGCCTGGGACGACTCCTGGTGGCCGACCGCACTGGGAGCAGCCCCAATACCCACCGACCACGCACGCAACCTAGGAGTCATCCTCGACTCCACCCTCTCCATAACTAAGCAGGTCAACGCCGTCTCTTCCGCCTGCTTCAACACCCTCCGCATGCTCCGCAAGATCTACAAGTGGATCCCCACCGAAACGAGAAGAACGGTCACCCAGGCCCTCGTCAGCAGCAGGCTGGACTACGGAAACGCCCTCTACGCTGGAGCCTCTGCCAAACTCCTGAAACGGCTGCAACGCATCCAGAACGCCACTGCACGCCTGATCCTCGACATCCCTCGCCGCAGCCACATCACCCCTCACCTGAGAAGCCTGCACTGGCTCCCCGTCAACAAGAGGATAACCTTCAAGCTCCTCACCCACGCACACAAGGCACTGTACAACACCGGACCTGCGTACCTCAACAGACGACTCAGCCTCTACACCCCCGCCCGCCAGCTTGGCTCCGCCGACCTCGCCCTCGCCACAATACCCCGTATCCGAAGAGCGACCTCCGGCGGCAGATCCTTCTCCCACCTCGCCGCCAAAACCTGGAACACCCTCCCTATCCGCCTACGGCAGACCCAAGACCTGCTGACCTTCAGAAGACTCCTGAAGACCTGGCTCTTCGAGCAGTAGCAGCACCCATCCCCCTCCCCCCCCCCCCAGCGCCTTGAGACCCTCACGGGTATGTAGTGCGCTCTACAAATGCTATGATTGATTGATTGACTGGAGATGCTGCCTTTGGTAATTTGGCATTACTTCAGTCTACACTTTCCCAGAACGGAGTGATAAAGCCTTTTATTTTTAAATTAGGTAATATTCAAAGCAGAGAAATACAGAAGCAAAAAAAAAAGTAAGTAAATATATATGTAAAATACAATTGCATTATATGTACGCTTTCAGCTAGACAGTATATATATATATATATATATATATATATATATATGTATGTATGTATCTATATATATATATATATATATATATATCCAAACAAGATAGCAAACACATCAGGTGACCAATTCCCATTCAATCTGATACACAGAAAGCAGAACAGCTGATTCTAAAAGTTTAGAGTCATGTAGCTGTACCATGTAGCCAGGTCCCAGCTTCACCTTGCTGACATCTAAAACTATTATTAGGAGAAGATGGATAACAAATTATTTATAACCTTTGGGGTGTAACAGAGCAGCCATCTAGCAAAAAAATCCATCCTTCTTAAATTTGCTACTCTAAGGAGCTTTTAGCTATATTGAGATATTTCAACTTATTCATTGATTGTGCGTCTAAACCCTGTTTCTCTATCCAGAAGGTGGGAGAGTAGAGGAATTATTTTGTTATGTTGCAAATATCTGTACCAACACCACTAACATTTTTTGAAAAATGTTTTTAAAACACAATATTAGCTTTCGCATTAATAGCAACTGTATACTGTAGGAGCATGCTTTTAATTTTCAGATAACTAAACCAAAGACCCCCACCTTCTGTGCTCTTAGGAATACCCAGCTATTCCCAAATTGTCAAAGAAGAATTGATTTTAAAATCTGATAGAATTCTAAAACCAAACCTATCCCATTTTGTAATGTCATTGCTGGAGAGTGCCAAATCTCAATCTTTACCATTTTCATGTGTCATAAAATCATAGCAATCGGAAATAGTACACTCCCTAAAAAGATCTTTTTTAACAGCAAACAAGATTGTGAATTGTTTTATACTGGGTTCTTTTAGGTAACTTGCATTTTTGGAACAATAAAAGGTAATTGTATTCCCTGAATCTTCAATCATTATATCCAATACATAATTGTCAAAAATAGGAACAATGTATTATTAAAATGGGATATTGTGTCATAGTAGAGCAGCCTAATAACAGAACCTTAAATGTGGCAAGGCCGCCCCACCCTATTCTCTATCCAATTAGAGGCAGCTGAATTTTAAACGTGTTTTGATTCTTCCAAATGAAATTATGAACCAAGGTATCAACTTGAGCAAAGTATTTCTTAGGGATTTTGATTCTGACATTAGCAAATAAATATATGAAGAGCAGTAACATAGAACTCTTTACCATTTCTATCCAACCAATAATAAGAAGGGATAAAAGCTTCTATTAGTTCAAAAGGTTTTGTACCTTTGCTACAGTAACTATATAATTCAGTTTGAATAAATCAGTGTAGTTGGCAATGACATATTCCTAGAGGGGGTTTATACTTGCGCCTAGTGGGAGTGAGGAGGGCAGTTTGGGGGAGATCATCAATAGAGGTGTTAAACACAAGAACATCTCAATTTCCCAGATTTATTTTATAGCTCCCACTTTGTATAAAACTGCAGATTTTGTTTAATGATTTTTGTATGTTAGATTTCTCACCTCTCAGACAGAGTCATCAGCGTAGAGTTTGTCTTTTGACATACCTGGGACTGGAGCATAAATGTTACCATTGTGTTGAATGCCAATCGCTTTTGATAAATAAAACAAATAATAATCGAGGAGTTTGGGCTTCCTTAAGAAATTTTAATCTTACCAGCCTCAGAAGAATTCATTATGATGATTGAAGCTGAAGCACCTACAAGAGGTTCTTTAGCAAAAGTTGTTCTGGAAAAGTAAAAGCTTAAAAAATTCAAAATAAAGCACCCCAGTTTACCAAGCTGAACACTTTCTCACTGTCTAACAGTATCATTGCAGATACCATTTTTTTCCCCAAAAATTATAGATTGCTGGTAACAAATAATTTGTATTTGCTGAAACTGTTCTATTAGTTAAAAAAATTCTGTATCAGAGTGGATGCTGCCATCATAATACAATTAGCTGAAATGTTCATGAAAACGTTTGTAGTTCGTGTTCAACAAACTAATTGGGCTATAGGAATTTGGATCAATGTCAGGTTTTCCACTCTTTAATATGCTACCAACGACAGCTTCTGAAAATGAAGGCCGAGCTTTCTCCCTTTGCATGATTAAATTAAATAACTGTACAAAAACGTTCTGGCATTCGGGAAAACAAGTTTTAAATACTTTTACATGTATCCCATCGTTGCCTGTAGCTCTAGCATTAGCAAGCCATCTAGAATCAATTTAATTTAGGCAAAATGTGTTTTACAAGCCTCGATTTCTGATCACAAGAAAGTTTTAGAAATTGAGTCTGTAGATGGCTTCACGAAACTGACAAATTGATTTATAATGTTTAAAAAAGACCTGTTGGAGAGGGGCGTGGCCAGCAACATGGCCGAATAGGACGTGCCTCGCAAGAGCTCTGGCCGGAGCGGCTAAAGCCATATAAAATCCTGCAGTTCAGAACTGCTATCTAATATCCTACCCAGAATATCTCTCCCTTCAGATATGACAAACTGTCCGCCAAAGCCGAACCAGCAGAGAATGGGACCAAGAAGAACAATCGGGCCTTGCGCGCGGCCGAGAGGTGGGTGACGGAGGCGGGCTGAGACAGGCCCAAGTGAGACAGGCCCAAGTAACCGATCGAGTAGCTGGCAGGCTCCCAAGACTGGGGCCCAGTGGCGCTGCCCTCCGCCCCCTGCAGCTCTGAGAAACAGCAGCTGGGACGGAGGTGGTGAGAAACCCATGGGAGCAACACAAAGAAAGGTGCAGCATCAGGACCCGCGGGCGAGAGGGGCCGCGCGGTCTTGAGGTTCGAAAGCGGCCTTGCCGAAACGGATCAACGGAAAGGGCTGCTAGACGAGCCAGCGGGATCGGAGGACCCCCCCCCCTCCCGGGGCCGGAGGTCTGGGGGCTGATTCAAGAGAACACGTCGGCAATGGAAGCCCAGAGAACGGGGAAGGTCCCACTCGACATCTGCCTTGAGACCAGAAAAAGTCACGCCCCCACCGCTAGGGCGCCGAGAAGGTGAGCGCAGGTAGTGAAAGATCCTAGCCTAGGGAGACGACCACGCTAACACAGGTTGACGGACGGGCCGAAATTGGTACCGGAGAAGGCCCGGTCCGCCCGCTCTAGAGCGAGGGGGAAATATTACGTAACACGGCAAAGGGTGCGCCAGATATCAGGCTGGGTGTGAGGCCCTTCCCGAAGGCAACAAAAGTGACTTTTTTGATACATCCTATTCACGGCACCCCTGAGAAAGCGAGACAATTACAGGATCGGCCTCAATCTGAGTACATGATCCTTACCCAATCAGGTCTGCCATGGACTCCGCCTCTATCAATTTCAGTAGTGGGAATCAAGTGCCAACGAGACTCCTACCCTACTTTGTAAACGAACCAAGAAAGACTCACTACAACCCCAGACACAGGGAAAGGCGCCGGACCAGGGGGAGGAAAGAGGCCGTTGCGGCTGGGCCGGGACAATCCACTGGGCCCATCTAGCGCCACAGAATGGAGAGAATGGGTGCCTTATACTAAGTAGCTAAAACCACAAGAAGACAAACCCCGTAAGCACGCATAGAAAGACAGAAAGTCCCATACTCGGAACATTGGGAGGCGGAGGACGCCGCATTGGGACGAAGAGAGAGGAGCTACTGGACACACAAGACGCACTCGGATCCAGGGGAGGGACCCCGATGACTTTCCCACCCGCATTCAATGATGGGAAAGGACAAAGATCCCAAACATCCCAGACAAGGGAAAATGGACCGCTTCACAAAACCGGTCACTCCTCCCGAAACTACACAATCCCCACTGCCTGACACCGCCACCCTGCTGCAGGCAATACAAACCTTTGACTCAGTGAAGGCTAAACTCAGGGCTCACCAAATACAGTACATGCTCCTATTCCCAACAAAGCTCAAAGTCACCTTCATGGGCAAAACACACTTCTTTCAATCCCCGGAGGCCTGGACATGGGTGGAGAGACTGGTCCTGTGCCCATCCGAAGAGCAACAAACCAGAACGCGCCCATCTGATAGACTAATCTCTGGACCCAGCAGGAAGCCACGGAGAAGACGCACATTGGAACACCGAAGAGGACAAAACATAGGGAATACCCCATACGCGCTGCGGGGATCAGGACGGAGTGGAAAAGATCACACAATAACAGGGAAATCTCCCGCCCAGAGGAAAACAAAAACAACTGACGACTCCAGCTTGAGAGACTCCATCTCGGAATCTGACAACCCCAAGATGTCTTCAGAAAACGAAGCCCCACACCCACTAGTCACTGAAATAATAACAATAGAACACAAACATAGAACCGGATCATCCGCTACAAGAAGAAGAAATCTCAGAACCAACCCAACCATGAAAATGAACTGCAACAAATGCTCCGGACACCGAAGAAATGGCACCTTAAATAACACACCGGCCGCCCCCTACCTGACACTGAAAGCCTGAATCTCGAGGGACTGCTACGGTGACAGTTCTCAGGGGAAACTGAACTGTTGTTTCTCATTTGTTTGCATGCTGTGAGAGTTTGAACTTATAGAATAACGTTCTAATAGTTGGGGGGGATGGGGAGACATACCTCTCCTTCTCCTCTTACGGTAAGCTAATGCTTTGGAGGTTGAGTGACGTGAGAAAGACGTGGGGGGTGGGGTGTAGGGGTTAGTTTGCCCGGAAATGTTGTTCTGCAAGTTCAAATGCAGGTTAATCGCACCGGTTCTGATGGGCAGTGGTTTCGGGGTCTGAAGGGAGACTCTAGGTACATGACACGCATACTATTAGCGCGCCTAGGAGATACACTACACCCATGTCGACCCCCCCATAGACAACTCAGCCCTCATGTGCCTGATGTGGAACATGAATGGCCTTGGAGACAGGTTCAAAAGAGGGCTGGTCTCGCACTACATTAAACGCTTACACCCGGACGTAGTAATGCTTCAGGAGACACACCTACAAGGCACTAGATGTGGGTTCCTCAGGAGAGGGACATATAGGGTGCTGGCCCACGCAGGATACACCACCGGATCCCCAGGAGTAGCGATCATGATAAAAAAGACACCCCCCTTTGAGATATCACATACATGGGAGGATCCTAATGGTACATTTATTTATTTAGAAAGTTTTATATAGCGCGAACATGACCACTGAGGGTATCGGAGCGCTTTACAAATTATGCATCATAAGGGTATAATACAGATTATGCATCAGAGGGTATAAACATACAAAGCAAAATAGACAGGCGACAAAATCAAAGTCTAAAATAGTCCATCAATCTCTTGAGGGAAGTAAACACACCCACAGGCAGAGTCAGAGTCTAGCATTGTCCGATCTAATCGTGAACCCGGTGGCAGAGCCAGGGACAGCGTGTATGGACACGAATCCGATGCAGGTGGCATGCTAAGGCAGAAATTTCTTCATCAGGAGCCCTTTGACCTCTTTTTTGAAGAGGACAGTAGAAGGGTTCACCCTGCCTGCAGGGGGAAGGGCGTTCCAGATCCTCGGAGCCAACCCTGAGAAGGCTCGGTTATAGGTCTTTTTTTTCTTAAATTTTTGAGGCTTAAGCAAAAGGGTGCTGGCGCTTCTGGAAGCTCTAGACCAACAAGAGAGTTCCAATTTCTGCGCTAGGTACAGCGGGGTCTTGAAGTGGATGGCTTTGTGAGCCATGCATGCAATTTTTAACTGAATCCGAGCTTCATAGGGAAGCCAATTCAGTTCACGCAAGTCAGGAGAGATGTGGTGGTATTTTTTAGTACCAGTTAAAAGCCTAGAGGCGGAATTGAGGGTAGCCCTAAGAGGAGCCATCCTCACTCTAGGCAGGCCACAGAGTGTTGCACTGCCATAGTCCAGCTTTGAGATCACTAATGCGTGAACTGCAGTATTGAGTTTCCTGAGTAAGCTGAGTTGAAAGTTTGCTCCTTTGGTGAGGGAACTGATGTGCTTCTGTATGTTCAGGCTTTTGTCTAGAATGATACCCAGAGATGATACCGAGTCCATGAGGTGTGGACTGCAGTTAAGAGCAGTTAGCTGATTCAGCCACTGTTCCATGACGAGGGATTGGTTGTGGGGTGAGATCACTAGGAATTCCGTTTTAAGAGCATTAAGCTTCAGGTGATTGCGTGTCAGCCAGCTTTGTGTTTCCAGCAGGACTGAGTTGAGGGACTGGATGTCTTCATGGGAGGTGATCTTCAGGTATAGTTGGGTATCATCCGCATACATATGATAGCGAATGCTGGATGATTTTTAAATTTCCGTCAGAGGCTCCATGAACAGGTTAAAGAGCGTGGGGGACAAAGCTGAACCTTGTGGAACACCCAGGGTGACTGGTGCAGGGTAGGACAAGGATTGGTCCACCTTGAAACATTGGGATCTATTCTGAAGGAAAGAAGAGAACCAGCTTAAAACTGGCCCAGATAGCCCCATCCTGTGTTCTAGGAGGTGAATTAAGTGATCATGTTTGACAGTGTCAAAAGCTGACGAAAGGTCAAGAAGGATCAGTATGCACGACTCATTGTGATCCAGCATTCTGAGCGCATCGTCCACGATGTGCGTGAGCGCCGACTCTGTGCTATGACCTGGGCGGAAGCCCGATTGGCATTGGTCCAAGAGCTGGAAATGGTCAATGTGATGACAAAGTTGGGCGAGCACACATTTCTCCAAAAGTTTAGCCAAGGTGGGGATGTTAGTGATTGGTCGAAAGTTAAGAAGGTCCGTGGGATCCGCATTTGGTTTCTTTAGGATCGGGGTAACCTGACCTGATTTAAGGCAATCTGGGACAGCACCTTGCAAAAGCGAGGCATTGACGATCGTCGTCCAGAGAGTTAGTAAGGCGGATCTCACTTCAGGGAAAAGGTTCGATGGCAGAGGATCGTTGCAGTGATTGGAAGGTTTCAAGGTCCACAACATTTTGCGAATAGTGGGTTCATCCACAGTTTGGAACAAACTCCACGAGGCATTGTTTTTAGGGCTGGGGGGCTGTGAATGTTCCGAGATATTCAACTCTGAGGGGCACAGAGGGTTCAGCGGACCCCTCGAGAGGTGATCACATGCCGAGCGTAGTTCAGACTCGATCTTGGTGGTCTTATCCATGAAGAAGACAGCAAATTCTTCACAGTTCGGCAGTGTCCCTTGACCCGGAGCCGAGAGGTTGGGATGATTATTGGATTGGGACTTGAATTCGAATAGCTTTTTCGGACGGTTTTTTGCTTGATCTAGTTGTGTTCTAAAGGTGGTGGCCTTCGCGCATCTAATGCGTCTGTTGTATAAGCTTCGCAAGGATCTCAGGTGACAAAGATGTTCCAAGGAGGGATGGGCTCGCCACTTCCTTTCTGCAAGTCTTAAGTTTCTTTTTTCGGCATTAAGACTATCATTGAACCATGGTTTGGAGATTTTAGCAGAAACTCTTTTAAGTTGAAGTGGTGCCACTGAGTCAAGAACATTGAGCATTGCATGGTTATAGTGGGCCGCCAGGTCGTGGACATCAGACATGTTCAATGGGGGGGGGGGGGGCAAGATGTTATCACAAAGCTCCGTCAGGTCTTGCAAGTTGATGTTCCGTAGGCATCTTTTCAACTTTTTTGGGTTCTTAGGTTGGGATCTGCTTGCTCTTATCGATTCATGGACGAGGAAAGTGATGCAATAGTGATCTGTCCAGTCACAAGGGAGGATCGACTCCAGGTGGAAAGAGTCGGGCTTACCAATGACCAGATCTAATGTGGCTCCTTTGGTATGCGTAGGGCTGTCACATATTTGGATACGGTTGAGGTCAAGAAGGAAGGATTTAAGGCTATTAACCAGCACATCGTTTACATCGTTCCAGTGGAGGTTGAAGTCACCCAGGAAGAACTGCGTGCCTTGGAAATCACTGTTGGCTGAAATAATGTCCATGATCTGTTCTGTGAAGGGAAGGTTGTCTCGAGGGGGGTGGTAGAACGTGTGCAGTTTACATGAGTGATTGTTGCCCCCCGTCACATCGATGCATAGGTATTCACACGAGGGCAGGTCGTTATGAATGATTTTCGCTATTAAATTACTACGATGTAAGCAAGCAATGCCTCCCCCATGACTGCTAGTTCTGTCCAACCTAATGATATCAAAGTTGGGAGGCATTAGAAGGTCCAGGATGGGAGCGGCTGAGTCATTTAGCCATGTTTCGGTCAACATTACAAGGTCCAAATCCTGGACAAGGATGAGATCGGCAATATCCGCTGCGTGTTCAACAGCCGATCTGCAGTTTAGAAGTGCGCATTTGAGACTAACAGGGGTGTCCAGTGGTGGAGGTAGAGTGGGGGTGACTATCGTGAGGTTGTTCACATTTAAAGTTCTTCAGTTTGGCCTAGGTTCCCTGAAGGGATCAGGAGGGATAGATTCAATTATGTGGACGTTAGATGGGGAGGAGGGAAGAGCCAGCTCATATGAGAGTAGGAGAGATCGAATATCACTATCCGACAGTGAGGCTCTACACCTAGAGGGTCGAGAGGGGTCATTAGGATGCGGAGAGCCACCTTTGGGGTACGCGGGTGGAGTGGGAAGAGTTTCGCCACGGATGGGGGAGGGAAGGGCGCCGGGTACAGCCACAGTCTGGGAGCGAGCGTAGATGGAGATTGGTCATAATGGAGCGGCTTAGTCCGGAGTTAACTGACAGATCCTCAGTAATGCGAGAAAGGCTACGTACGTCAGCCATGAGCTGTTGCAGGCAGAGTGAGATCTCATTAAGACGGGCTTCCAAGGAAGTGTGTGATTGGGGATGAGAGGCTAGGTCCTGGGAGCCCTGTGGCAGGGAAAGATGGGGCAGGTGGACCGTGAGTGGGCCCAGGGGCAGGGAAATCAGTGAGATGGAGCTGTGTGCATGGGGGGATGTGTGGGATAGGGGAGGAGGGGACTGACAGCCGGTGACCCATGAGCTCCTGTCGGACCTGGTCGGGATTGCTGGTTGGACTGGGGGCAGGGATCCTGGGGCGAAACCGAACAGCGTTATGGCCAGTGGCCCTAGGAGATTTCGAACCAGCTAACCGTGAGTGGTGGGGAGAATGTAGACTGTCGAGCAGAGCGTGCTGTCGCGGCTCGTTGACAACGTGTAATGCAGTGGAATCGTTAATCTGAGTGGGGGTCGCTAGAGGGGGGGCCTTCGGAATCACGTGTAATGCAGTGGAATTTGTAATCTGCGTGGCGGTAGCTACAGGGGGGCCCCTTTGGGACCAAGGTAGTGTTAGAAGCTGATGGTAGGGAGGCAGGAGATAGAGTTTGCACAGCCAGGGGGACCATAGCTGAGCCATAACCTCCAAGGGGAGCGGCACTGAAGTTGGCAACGGTCTTCATGATGGTGGGGAAAAGGTTGTCAAACAGCATAAGATTACGGTCAGAGGCTTGGATAAGGATAGTTCAATTTTTGTAAATTGAAATGGTAGCTTCCGCTGTAAATATGTACATATGTCCGGTGTCAAGTACTTGGGTAAGAATGAAACTGACCCTGGTCTGCGTATACGCACCACCAAAAACTGCAGGCACACACACTGGCTAAAGTGACAGAAATCCTCCTAGAAGCTCCAGACTCCCTCCATGTGATGGGAGGTGATTTTAATGATGAAATGGGCATGTCAAAGGACCGCACCCGAGGCCACGGACACCAAGCCACCTCATCCCACTGGCGAGATTCGCAGATACAATGGGTATGGTAGATGTGTGGAGGAAACTAAATCCGCAGACTAAACAATACTCCTTTTTTTCCAGGGCACATAGGGTGTACTCACATCTAGACTATATATTCATCCTGGCAGGAAAACTAGGAGAGATAGGTGAGACAGACTATCTAGCAATCCGATCACTCACCACTATGGACACAGGTGGGAGGCAGGGTCAGAAAAACATAACCCCAATGGAGCCTCACAGCCTGGGACCTAAAAAAGGGAGAAATTATCAGGGGAATAAGGGCAGACACAGAGATCTTCTTTAGCGAAAAGGAGGGAATGGTCAGGTCCGGAACCACATTCTGGGAGGCATACAAAACGGTGTTGAGAGACAGGGCACAAAACCGACTGGCGTGGGAAAAGAAAAAGAAAACTGAACAGATAGAGAATCTGAAACAACAGATCCTGATGATGGAGAACCAGGTAATCGCAAGGCCAGACCCGCTAATTACCCGACAGTTGGAAACTATAAGACAGGAATACAGAGACCTGGCGCGAGATGCGGCCAGAGACCAACATGTAGCTACCCTCCACCGGTTATACAATGTCGGCGACAAGGCTGGGAAACTATTAGCCTGGCTAAGCAAAAAAGAAATAGAGAGCAGATGGGTCCGGTCCATAGTAGATGCCCAAAGCCAGATATATTCCACTGACGGGCAGATAGCGACTGCGTTTGTTATATACTACAAGGTATTCTATGAAGCTAAACCCCTCAGTGATACTCCTGAGACAGAGGACTACCTGACCGAAATACAGACCCCGACTGAAGACGAGACTGACACACAGGAACTGGACGCCGACCTGACATTAAATGAAGTGACGGGCGGAAATTTCAAAACTACGCCCGGGCAAGACCCTCTAGCCCAAACAGCTTGCCAGCTGAGTTCTATAAAAAATGCACGGACCTCCTAAGCCCACACCTGTTGAACCTCTTCCAGGAAGCCTATGATGAAGGGGCTCTCCCATCGGACCTACATATGGCCACAATAGTTACAATACACAAGAAGGGCAAGCCGAGGGATAGTTGTGAGTCCTACCGCCCGATATCCCTCCTGAACGTGGAGGTGAAGGTCCACGTGACCATCCTGGCCACAAGACTGCAGCAGGGCATAATGAAATTGGTGCATTGCGACCAGTGAGGGTTCATGCCCGGTAGGGCGACCCAATGGAACTTCCGCAGAACCCACAACTGGCTTGACGCATAGAAAGCGTTTGACACGGTACATTGGCCCTTCTTGGAATCTACCTTGACTAAGTTTGGACTCTGTCCAAAGTTCAGAAAGTGGGTGGCACTGCTGTACAATTCCCCCAGGGCGACAGTAAGGGTGAATGGTAGAACATCAAAGGACATCCTCATCGGACGCGGGACCAGACAGGGCTGCCCCTTGTCCCCACTGTTGTTCGCGCTGACGATAGAGACATTAGCATGTCGCATTAGACAACACCCAGAGATCCAGGGCTTTAGGGTCACTCAGAGAGACAGAAACGAGGAGAAAATATCCCTCTATGCAGACAATATCCTACTGTATATAACTGAACCCAACACTACGATTCCCCTACTCTTCCAGACTATAGAAGAATACGGACGGCACTCAGGTTATAAGGTAAATTGACACAAGTCACTGGCCTACAGCCCCAGATCCATGAGAGACTGGACCTCTCCTGCAGAGAGATCTGAGGGTAGTAGAAGCAGGTTTTAAATATTTGGGTATATTCCTCACAACAGACAAGGGACTATGCCCCAAACACAATGTACAACCAATACCAAGCCAATTCAAAGAAGATACGGAGAGATGGAAAACCCTACCACTCATGATAATGGGCCGTGCCACAATGTTCAAAATGGTTACCTTACCCTAGTTTCTATATGCATTATAGAACACCTACCACCCCCCTCGCACGCACAAAATTTCGGGAGATTGATGCCGAATTACGTTAGTTGTTATGGCTGGGAAAGCCCCCACGGATTGTGTTACGCACACTGCAACGAAATCCATATAATGGGGGGTTGGCGGTACCAGACGTCGAAGCATACTACGGGGCAGAACACCTAACACCCATCAATGATTGGATATACGTGGCAGGAGACCATCCCACATATAGACTAGAACTCTCATTTATCCATTATCTCTATGGGGGAAAAGGGAAAGACAGGTTACTTCCGGCCACGCGCACTACTCTTGTGGTTTGGGAAAGGGCATCCAGAGCAATAGGCTGGGGACACAAGGTCACCAGAGCGGCGCCGCTATGGGAAAGGAATTGGCTATAGGAATTGAGTAAACGGAAGAGATTTGGCCCGTGGGACACCCTGGGAATCTCGACGGTGGGGGACATCACGGATAGGGGCACCCTCAAAACCTTCTCTGCCCTATGCACTTGACTTTCACCTTCATAAGTGCCAATTCCTTAAATATGCAACACTAAGACACGCGTGGTTGGCGGAGGGCCTGACACGAGACGACCTCCCAGAATATGCGCCAGCTACAAAAAAGAACCACTCACACACAAAGCGGTGTCACTCACATACAGAACGATTAACAATAATATGCCTGAGAACCTAGGCAACTTAAGGGAAAAATAGGAAGACGAGATAGGAACAATGGAAGACAGACTGGGAGGCCGCCCTAATGCACCCTAGGGGGATGGCGATAAGGGCACGTTTACGACTTATCCAATATAAGATCCTTCACCAAATCTACTATGACAGGGACAGGCTCCACAAATAGGGAGGGCAGATAACCCAGGATGCCGCCTGAGGAGACTTTTACCACACGATATGGGGCTGCCCTATCATATGTACTTACTGGGAAGGGATCACACAGGAACTCAACGAGGTGTTGCAAGTCTCCCTCGAACCGAAATTCATCCTTCTAGGGATTCACAGTGAGGTGACTATTCCAAGACCACAACTACTATTCAGCGCCCTAGGCCTAGTGGTTGCAAAAAGATATAGCAAGACACTGGGGCACAGGCTACGCCGACATTACATGAATGGAAGACAGGAATGGACCAATATTATGGCGGCAGGACGAGTAACCTACAAGAGCAGAGGATGTCCCAGAAAGTTTTGTAGGGTGTGGGGCAGCTTGATGCAACACTATGGGTTGGACTCGCTAGACACGTACACACAGATCATAAATGGGAAAGAATAACAGATATACCTGATGCTCGGAAGGGAGACGGGGTCCACCAAAATAAGCAATAAACATAAAGGGACATATTTTCATGTGATAATCAATGAGTGTACATGTACAGCAAAACGGATCGTAATATCTGTAATGTGACTGTCTATCACAAGTGCGATGTTGTTGTGTTTTTAAAATGATAAAAACCAATAAGAGTATTCCAAAAAAGACCTGTTGGAAAGAGCTTGAGGGGAAGCAAGTAATTTGGTCTCTCGGTCAATAATTCATTTTTATAAATTTTTTATTTAACTTGGTTTTTGCTGACCAAGGAAGCAATTTACCTACGTTGCTTGTGATCTATATTGTTGTTGCTTAGATGCTCTGCCACAATTAAAAATAATCTTTTAAATTGTGATTTGCCTGTGCTACGTTTTGGAGGTTTACTTCAGAATTAGAGGTATATACTTCAATGAGTGCCCTATCAACTGCCTTTGGAAGAGAAAGAATTGTGGATTTCTTTTCGCTAGATAATTTTGCTGAATATGCAACAGTGTGCCCCCTAAAAGCAGCCTTAAAAGTGACTCAAACTGCAGGGAGAGGGTCAGACTCCAGGTTGATACGAAAAAACTCTATAATAAACCTACGAGTAGACGATAACTATTCTGCCTCAAAAAGTAGGACCACCTTGTATTCAAAACAGATCCTTCATCGTTTTCAATCTCTAAGGAGACAAGAGCATGGTCAGAGAGTCTGTTAGCTTTAATCAAAGAACTCTTTCTGACTAAATTCTGAAAAATTAAATAAAAATCCAATCTTGATGCTGAATGAACCAACTTTGAGAAACATGTGCAATGCCTTGTAGAGGGAAGGTATGTCTGACACAGAACAATTCGGCCATAATCTTATTTCAAAATAGATATTAAACAAGCACTTCTGGGTTTTAATTTCATCCTTTGTGAAGTGTCTTACTCAGGCACCTCAATGAAATTGAAATTGCCTCCCATGATTATAAGGTCTGTCGATTACAATGCTAGCTTATTCAGCAGATGCAGGGCTTGGGTTTGATCCTCTAAGGGACCATAATAACTCACCAAATTGAAAAGCCTTGTGCCAATAGAAAAAGTGACACATAGCCATCTACCTAGAGGATCACCTCTGTGAATCATGTAAATTCCAATTTAATTTGCGCTTCAAAACAAGACAGCCACTCCCATATATGCTCCACTGGCAGAAGCAAAGGTAGCATGAGAAACCCAACATGGAATGAACATTTTTGATTTATTGCCTAATAAGTGAATTTCATACAAAAATAATACAAGCATTCATCCAATTTATTATTAATCCCATTAATACTACAAGATATGATTTTAACTATCCCCATTACATAACTTGATAATGGCTAGATTACCAATAAAAAGAAGAAAGCATCTATTTCCTACCTGTTTTTTATTAACACCCCGTGCCCCCTCCTCTGCCCCACTTCCCCCTCCTACATGCAGCAAGTAAGAGGGCAATGCCTGTCCTCACCCTTGCACTGCAGTAAAAATCTCAGTTATGAGGTGCCACATAATTGCACTTTATGCATTTCCTTGTTGGAAAGGAGTCTTCCCTATCATTCTCCAGAGAAAGAGAAATATCAATTTTATAAAGGCACCGTACATGATGCTAATATCCTGGCCATAACATACA
Organism: Calotriton arnoldi; assembly: GCA_963921515.1. Lineage (NCBI taxonomy): Eukaryota > Metazoa > Chordata > Amphibia > Caudata > Salamandridae > Calotriton > Calotriton arnoldi. The sequence continues at coordinate 432,848 of CAWUFW010002724.1, read as the reverse complement.
TCAAGAAACTTAATTCAGACTTCAAAACTCAAGAACTGGCATCTTACATCTAGAAGGCAATTACTAGGACTAGGCGAGAAAAACAAATATTAGAAAGTCCACATATAATAATAACGTAATGACAAAGTGACAATCTTAACAACCATAATCACATTACAAAGCAATCTGACACCAATGAGGTTTGAATCATACAAATAACTGTAGGCGTTTGAAATTCAAGTGCTACATAATTAAACTTATTTCTAATTACTCTCCTAGTATTCTGCCTGCCTGGTCCCTTTGTAACTCTTTTAGGAAATCTTGGGCCAGTGGAACAGTAGAAAAAAATGTGAGTTTTACACTTGTACAGTACTTTCAACTTAGACTGCTCATAAAGTGGGGTCTGGCCTCATGCAGCCTTAAAGGAATTCAACCTGTTCCGAAAATCTTTCCTTCACCGAGCAGCAATGATAGTAATGTGTGAAATTAACCAGAATAGTATGTGGAAACTTGACTTGTAGGTTACAGGACTAATTAGAAATCCTCTGAGCCCTTACTACTGCTAGGTCAGAGGTGGGACTTGGTACACTATGTTTTTGTGTTAGTCTCAGCACAAAGGGGATCATGCCACATTCAATCTCAGTTTTCAGGGACACGTCTGAGCCTAAGACTAGAATGCTGTGAGTGGTTTTCCAGCTGATTTAGCATTGCAATCTCCTACTCGTACACTGCAGAATGATTCTGAAGTAGATTCTAATGAGCTTCAATATCTGAAACCCTCTGCTCCAGTTCCTTTAGTTTTTCTGTAAAGATGAAGGTTTCTCATCAGTTTTATTCAGATGACACTGTAGTTTTAACATTGCCTGGTTCCGAGATGCCTTGAGCCCCCTAATGTCATGCAAAATAGTTTGAAAAAATTGAGGCGAAGGTATTAGGGGTGGTTGATCCTTATAGATAGGTTCTAATATTGGAGCTGAAATAGGAGCCCCTTCGAACCCAGCACTAGGTTCACTGAATAGTAAGCACAGACCAAGCGGGTGCATAATGTCAGTAGAGGGCTTGACTGAACGACAGCCATGCTAGAATTGAGATACTCAGAGGCGTAACCTGCTGTGGGCTTCAGCTGTACTGGTTAGTGGCTACAATACCCGCTGCTCAAATCATTTCAAGGTCTCAAATAAAGGATACACTGCCGACCTCCTGCTGTGGCCTCCTGATCGAAAATATAATACAGAATTGTCTTTTGAAACTCCACTTGCAGTTGAGCAGTCTTTATTTCGGACAGATTTGGTCATAGTGTTGACCTCTGTAAAATTCTGCACAAAAAGTTACTCATTACAGTTTCATATTTGGAGAGTCTTAGTTATTTTTAATACTTTTTTTGGCCAATGTTATGTTCTGGTTGAAGACAGCCTGACCGCCCAGAAGTACATTTTTAGGCAGGGGATCAGACACTTTTTTGTAATTGTACGGACGTTGCCTAGACTGTACAGATTTATTTGAGAAATCAACTCTGCTTGCTGTTTCTAGCTTTCTTGTCCCTTCCAAACAAGATCCCTAGCGCCTCGTCCTCAACACCCCTTACCCCATCCGGCGGATAGACCATGGAGAAATAACTAAGATGACATCTTGAGGGATTCATGCGCCTGACAAGCTGCAGCCAGAGGGATCTGCCCATATTTGTCTTTCTATGCTGGTGGGTGCCATCCCACTCTTTGAGACAGCTTTTATCCAAATAGGCTTTCCCCTTTGGCCCGCATCAGTCAGGACTCCACTGGCCTTGGCTGGGCACAAGACATGAACAGCCATTGATGTTGATATTCCTTCATCCTATTTGGTAGGATTCTTCCAACTGGCTCCGATCAGCGTTAGTACTTGAAGCTCCTTCAAGCCACAAAACTGCTTTGCTGCTCTTTTGGCGTCTTTCAAATACAGCCTTTTCAGGCCAAAGTTGATCACCTTCTTACTGCCACACAATATGGTTCAATGCCATTCTCCTCGCCACTGCAATCCTAGATAACGAGATGAGCTTCCACATGGAAGCAGCGCTAAGGCTGGGTCATCTCAGGCACCCCACCCCACCCAAGCAATGCTAAAGCTGCTGAGATTTGGAAGGTTATTTTTGTTGTGAGGTTGGCCTTCTACAACAGCCCCAGAAGTGATGGTACTGTTGGTATAACTACTTCACTGGGGTGGATAGGTTCAGCTTGTTGTAGCACAACTGTTCTGAGCCATCAGCCTTCTCCCCGAAGAGACAGCACACCGTAGGGGACCCAGTAACCTTTAACAAAATGAGCAAATGTAGGACCTACCGATTAAGCTGTATCAAAATCTGATGTAAATGTCTGTGGTGCCAGTTAACAGCTATGCGGCTGAATGAGTAAGGTATTTGTGTGGTTGTTAAGAGGCAAGCAACCCACCTAGGAAGGCCTTTCCACCATATAAACAGCATGTAAGGGGATTTTCTACTATCCAGTCTTAACTAAAATTAGTAATTGCACAACAGACCTCAATCCTGGAGGAAACAGAAAAGCCCTGTTAAAAAAAAGAATTGTGAAATGCTTTTTAAGTGGCAAACACTTGATGGTAGCATACAAATGGAATAACGTGGCCAGATCAGCCCACTGTCATTGGAGGTTGAAGGAGAACTAGAGGAAAATAGAGAGGAAGAGATGGAGGGATAGAGAAGGACTGAGTGTGTGCATGTGTCTTTCTCTCCAAAGAGTGACCTCCACATCAGACAGGTAGCCATATTGTTAATGTTATTATTTCTATGTGCACTGAAAAAGTACATAATGCATTCTTAATGCGATTAGTGTATATGAGTGCAGTAAATCAGATTATCGGTGTACTCCTTTTTCATAGGAGGACTCTAGATAAAAGTAAGCATGTGAGCACAAGACTGCAAATTTAACTGAGAGTGTGTGTCAATTTTAAAATGAAAGTCGTTTTGGAATATTGTGATCAGATTAAAGTGCCTTCTACTCTTGATATTTCCATTCAGTCTCTGAGAAGTTTATAATATTGTAAAAGGACTAATAAGTCAAACATGAACTGTGATGTACTTTTTTCTTTTTATTTCAACAGCTTTTTATTAAGTTTTGTAGCAAAAGAATGTTACGCTTCGAGTACACAGGTACACATCGGTGAGTACACTCACGGATAAAGTTCGATTTCATAGCTTATTGTACTAGAAATGAACAAATATAAGGTACATAGTCATAAAACAGGTATTCGGATATTAGAGAACATTATATGCAGAGACGAAGGAGAGTAAACATATACTACTGTTGGCTGTAGAACTGTAGTGTACAAATAGAAGTGCACATCCAAATTAAAGATGGAAAGAAAATCAGATAGGAGTGAAAGAAGGAGAGACAGGAAAGAGGCGGGGACATAAATTATGCTTTGGGAAGCAGGTCCACCATGATCCTACAACTGGACAAAATGTACAAATTCTTAAAATGTATCTAGTATATTCTCAATGGGTCTGGTTGAGAGGTCACTATAGTAGATCTGCAGGCAAAATCTTACAAAGTATAAGGAAAAGTACTGATTACGGGGGGTTGCATTTCTGTAGGTATTCATCAAGGCTGTCCCATAGTTGTTGTGAGTTACGAAATAAGTGAAACTTTGAATACAGTATGTTATCTGCACTACTAGTGGCACAAAGTAAGGACCACCCTTTTTCATGATGTCGATTTTCATTCCAGCAGAATTACCTTAGTACCTAAGGTTAGAAATAGATCAAGGGGTAATTAGTTTTGATTGGATAAGGTCCCTGGGGCAGAGATTATCAGTGCAATTGTCAGTAGGTCTAGTTTAAAAGGTACTCCTGTATCATAGATTGTATTCTAGACCAAAGGGTTGGAACAGTTTACAGGAATAAAACATATGATCCAGAGATCCCACCAACTATTCGCATTTCAAGCAGATATCAGATTTAATTACACCCAGTTTGTGAAGTCTGGCTGGGGTCTAGTATGTTTTGTGAATTGGCCAGAAACTAGATTGTGCTAATGCAGGGGTGATTTTGGAGAGAAACAGAGAAGCCAAATCTTTTGCCATGTTGCATCATCAAAGGAAATAAACAGTGTGTTTAAGTTGTGTGCACGAGCTCCGTTTCTATTTTCAAACCTTCACTATGAGGTTCAAGCAGGATGTATATATGTGATGCTGCATGACCGATTGCCCTAAACTTACCCAGTAGACTTAGGGGGTCAGGGGTGTGAGGATGAGTGCAGTTTTCAGTTTCAGAAAATTATAGAATTCCATATCAAGAAGGATGAATTTGGAGCGTAAACTGGAGAAAGATAGAGGGTTTTGCTGTGTTCCCAAATCGCCTATAGTGTTCATACCTCTGCTTGCCCAGTATTACCAGTATACCATTTTATATCCAATCTTGATTCTATCATTGTGCCACAAAGAGGCCTGCGTAGACCCGCACATCCTTTTATCTAGTATCTTATCTATCTGTTTAAGAGCATGGACAGTATCCAGAATTCTAGAAGACGAATGCTCTAATTTCAATTGGGCTACATGACATATGGTGAGGTTTGAGCTAAGGGGGAAGAGGGTGTAGTAATTGGGTTTCTATTAGTAACCAAAGCAGAGTTTGACTTTCCTGGGGCACAAACCACCATGCACCTTGGGCGGCCAGGATTGCAAGATGATACCTCAGGAGATCGGGGAGGTTAAGACCCCTCTTAGTTTTGTTAATTTTCAATGTGTTCATGGCAACCCTTGCTCTTTTGCCCTTCCATAGGAAATATTTTTCCACTGATTGAAGAAAATTGGTTGAAAGTGATATCCGTAGCATGCTTGATAGAAAGTTAACAAACAGTGCCATCCTCATTTTAATGGTTTCCGTTCTTGCCCATCAAGTGATATATTTAGGAGGCCATGCAGTCAGAAAGTATTTTCAAGTCTTTGCTAAACCAAATACCTAGATATTTGAAAGAGGTGGGTTGAAAGAGGTGGGTTGATACTTCAGGCCCGAGGTACCAACCACTTTAGATGTGCAATGAACATTGAGGGGAAACACCTCCATTACCGTAGACAATTGAGTATCTTCCTATTTCCTGCATGATGATTGGAATGGCTTGCATGGCATCTTCTGTTAACAACAGCACATTGTCTGCATAAGCTGCAACGAATTGTCTACCCGATTGGAAGGCGATCCCCTTTACATGTTGGTCATTTCCGAGTGCCGAAAGCAATGGCTCAATGACTAACAGAAAAAGTGGGGACAATGGGCAGCCGAGGTGTGCCCTGAGATAACGGAAATGAGTGGGATAAATGACAATTGACCCTCACCTTCGCTACTGGATTCGAACAGAGAGCCATAACCATATGCATAAACTAACCCCCTAGACCACGGGTACTCATAGTACGGCCCGCGGGCCGCCAGCGGCCCGGCAATCCTTCCTTGGCGGCCCGCGGACCTTGCAGACATCGTACCTGTGTTTTTTTTTAATTTTTTTATTTTTATTTTTTTTAAGTGTCAGCAAACACCGCCGGTTGCAGCAGTGCGGACTCTGAGAGACTCTGCTCTATGGGGGCCGGGCGATTCTTTAAAATACCATTCACTTGTTAATGAGGCTTTGTTGTATTTCACCTCTTCTTAGCGCCCCTTGTTAATGAGGCTTTGTTGTATTTCACCTCTTCTTAGCGCCCCTGCATCTCCACTCAGAGTGGAGATGCAGGGGCGCTAAGAAGGGGTGAAATACAACAAAGCCTCATTAACAAGTGAATGGTATTTTAAAGACCTGTGAAGTACTCGGGTGCTGCTGTGTGTGTGCCCGGGAAGCTGTCTCAGCGACGGCTGACACACACGCGGGGTGAGGTGACAGAGAGAGGCAGAGAGAGGGAGACAGACAGAGGGAGGGAGGGAGGGAGAGAGGGGGAGACATAGGGTGATAGAGAGGGGGAGACAGACAGAGTGAGGGAGACAGGGAGACAGAGAAAGGGAAACAGAGGGAGGGAGGCAGAGGGAGGGAGGCAGGGGGAGACAGAGGGAGGGGGAGGGAGGGGGAGAGGGGGAGACAGAGAGAGGGAGGGAGAGGGGGAGAGAGAGGGAGACAGAGAGAGGGAGGGAGACAGACAGAGAGAGGGAGACAGACAGAGAGAGGGAGACAGACAGAGAGAGGGAGACAGACAGAGAGAGGGAGACAGACAGAGAGAGGGAGGGAGACAGAGGGAGGGAGGGAGACAGAGGGAGACAGAGAGGGAGGGAGACAGCGAGGGAGACAGACAGAGGGAGACAGACAGAGGGAGACTGACAGGGAGACAGAGAGAGAGGGAGACAGAGGGAGACAGACAGGGAGACAGAGAGAGAGGGAGACAGAGGGAGACAGACAGGGAGACAGAGAAAGAGGGAGACAGACAGAGGGAGACAGAGGGAGGAAGTCAGAGGGAGGAAGTCAGGGGTAGACAGAGGGAGACGGAGAGGGAGGGAGACAGAGGGAGACAGAGAGGGAGACAGAGAGGGAGACAGAGAGGGAGACAGAGAGGGAGACAGAGAGGGAGACAGAGAGGGAGACAGAGAGGGAGACAGAGAGGGAGACAGAGAGGGAGACAGAGAGGGAGACAGAGAGAGGGAGACGGAGAGAGGGAGATGGAGAGGGAGACGGATGGAGAGGGAGACGGAGAGAGAGGGAGACGGAGAGAGAGGGAGACGGAGAGAGAGGGAGACAGAGAGAGGGAGACAGAGAGAGGGAGACAGAGAGAGGGAGACAGAGAGAGGGAGACGGAGAGAGAGGGAGACGGAGAGAGAGGGAGACGGACAGAGAGGGAGACGGAGAGAGAGGGAGACAGAGAGAGGGAGACCGACAGCGAGGGAGAGAGAGGGAGAGAGAGGGAGACAGAGGGAGACAGAGGGAGACAGAGAGAGGGAGACAGAGAGAGGGAGACAGAGAGAGGGAGACAGAGAGGGAGACAGAGAGGGGGAGACAGAGAGAGGGAGACAGAGAGAGGGAGACAGAGAGAGGGAGACAGAGAGAGGGAGACAGAGAGAGGGAGACAGAGAGAGGGAGACAGAGAGAGGGAGACAGAGAGAGGGAGACAGAGAGAGGGAGACAGAGAGAGGGAGACAGAGAGAGGGAGACAGAGGGAGGGAGACAGAGGGAGGGAGACAGAGGGAGGGAGTCAGAGGGAGGAAGTCAGAGGGAGGAAGTCAGAGGGAGGAAGTCAGAGGGAGGAAGTCAGAGGGAGGAAGTCAGGGGTAGACAGAGGGAGAGGGAGACGGAGAGGGAGACAGAGAGGGAGACGGAGAGGGAGACGGAGAGGGAGACGGAGAGGGAGACAGAGAGGGAGACAGAGAGGGAGACGGAGAGGGAGACGGAGAGGGAGACGGAGAGGGAGACGGAGAGGGCGACGGAGAGGGCAACGGAGAGGGCGACAGAGAGAGGGCGACAGAGAGAGGGCGACAGAGAGAGGGCGACAGAGAGAGGGCGACAGAGAGAGGGCGACAGAGAGAGGGCGACAGAGAGAGGGCGACAGAGAGAGGGCGACAGAGAGAGGGCGACAGAGAGAGGGCGACAGACAGAGGGCGACAGACAGAGGGCGACAGACAGAGGGCGACAGACAGAGGGCGACAGACAGAGGGCGACAGACAGAGGGCGACAGAGAGAGAGGGAGACAGAGAGAGAGGGAGACAGAGAGAGAGGGAGACAGAGAGAGAGGGAGACAGAGAGAGGGAGACAGAGAGAGGGAGACAGAGAGAGGGAGACAGAGAGAGACAGAGAGAGGCAGAGAGAGGCAGAGAGAGACAGGGAGGGAGTCAGGGGGAGACAGAGGGAGAGGGAGACAGACAGACAGAGGGAGACAGACAGAGGGAGACAGAGGGAGGGAGACAGAGGGAGGGAGACAGAGGGAGGGAGACAGAGGGAGGGAGACAGAGGGAGGGAGACAGACAGAGGGAGACAGACAGAGGGAGACAGACAGAGGGAGGAAGTCAGGGGTAGACAGAGGGAGACGGAGAGGGAGGGAGACGGAGAGAGAGGGAGACAGAGAGAGGGAGACGGAGAGAGAGGGAGAGACGGAGAGAGGGAGACGGAGAGAGGGAGATGGAGAGGGAGACGGATGGAGAGGGAGACGGAGAGAGAGGGAGACGGAGAGAGAGGGAGACAGAGAGAGGGAGACGGAGAGAGAGGGAGACGGAGAGAGAGGGAGACAGAGAGAGGGAGACGGAGAGAGAGGGAGACGGAGAGAGAGGGAGACGGAGAGAGAGGGAGACGGAGAGAGAGGGAGACGGAGAGAGAGGGAGACAGAGAGAGGGAGACCGACAGAGAGGGAGACAGACAGAGGGAGACAGAGGGAGACAGAGGGAGACAGAGAGAGGGAGACAGAGAGAGGGAGACAGAGAGAGGGAGACAGAGAGAGGGAGACAGACAGACAGGGAGACAGACAGAGAGGGAGACAGAGAGAGACAGAGAGGGAGACAGAGGGAGACAGACAGAGGGCGACAGACAGAGGGCGACAGACAGAGGGCGACAGACAGAGGGCGACAGACAGAGGGCGACAGACAGAGGGCGACAGACAGAGGGCGACAGACAGAGGGCGACAGACAGAGGGCGACAGACAGAGGGCGACAGACAGAGGGCGACAGACAGAGGGCGACAGAGAGAGAGGGAGACAGAGAGAGAGGGAGACAGAGAGAGGGAGACAGAGAGAGGGAGACAGAGAGAGGGAGACAGAGAGAGGGAGACAGAGAGAGGGAGACAGAGAGAGGCAGAGAGAGGCAGAGAGAGACAGGGAGGGAGTCAGGGGGAGACAGAGGGAGAGGGAGACAGACAGAGGGAGACAGACAGAGGGAGACAGAGGGAGGGAGACAGAGGGAGGGAGACAGAGGGAGGGAGACAGAGGGAGGGAGACAGAGGGAGGGAGACAGAGGGAGGGAGACAGAGGGAGGGAGACAGAGGGAAGGAGACAGAGGGAGACAGACGGAGACAGAGGGAGGGAGACAGAGGGAGGCAGAGGGAGAGGGAGGGAGAGGGAAAGGGAGGGAGAGGGAGGGAGAGGGAAAGGGAGGGAGAGGGAAAGGGAGGGGGAGAGAGAGGGAGAGAGAGGGAGACAGAGAGAGGGAGACAGAGGGAGGGAGGAGGGCGACAGACAGAGGGAGACAGAGGGAGGAGGGCGACAGACAGAGGGAGACAGACAGAGGGAGGAGGGCGACAGACAGAGGGAGACAGACAGAGGGAGGAGGGCGACAGACCGAGGGAGGGAGACAGATAGAGGGAGGGAGGAGGGCGACAGACAGAGGGAGACAGACAGAGGGAGGAGGGCGATAGACGGAGGGAGACAGACAGAGGGAGACAGACAGAGGGAGGGAGACAGAGGGAGGGAGACAGAGGGAGGGAGACAGAGGGAGGGAGACAGAGAGGGAGGGAGACAAAGAGAGGGAGGGAGACAAAGAGAGGGAGGGAGACAGAGAGGGAGGGAGGGAGAGAGAGAGGGAGGGAGGGAGAGAGAGAGAGGGAGGGAGGGAGAGAGGGAGGGAGAGAGAGAGGGAGGGAGAGAGAGAGAGATAGATAGAGAGAGAGAGATGTGTATATGCCGGGTCTGGTGGCTCAGTGTTCAACCTCATGGTCATAGTTTGTTTTTTTGCTCTAGCCCCGCCCCCCTCCCCCACTGACCCCGCCCCCACCGGTGCGGCCCTCGGCCACAAACCACACTGTAAATTTGGCCCCCGAGAGAAAGTTTGTGAGCACCCATGCCCTAGACCATATTTATATAAAGTGGAAGGTAGAAAAGTCCTAAAAACCTTATCAAAGGCCTTTTCTGTGTCGAGTGCCAATGCAGCTGTGGGGGGGAGTGGGTGGATTTAGCTTTGTCAATTGCATGACAAAATAATCTGATGCTATTGGCGGCTAGTCTATCTTTGAGAAAGCCAGTTTCGGAGGAGGGGATGAGTTTAAGTATGACTGTCTCAAGTCTGAATGCCTTGATTTTCATGTATTGTTTACAATCAAGATTTAATAATGACACAGGTCTAAAATTCATAACATCTATGTGGTTCTTCGCTACTTTTGGGATAACTACTACAGTGGCATCTGTGGCAGTTCCTGAGGTAACCTGTGAGTTTGCAAAATGATGCAAGACCGCTTTCAATGGGTCCACAATGAGGTCTGCAAATGACTTATAAAATTTACAGAGTAGCCAACAGGCTCAGGAGCCTTATCCATCTTAATACTGTGGATGGCTTTCAGAATTTCCTCAATTGTAATAAGAACATTGAGGTATAGCCGGTCCTCGTGACATATGTGAGGGAGAGCTATGGAGCCTAAGCACTCTGCACACTGCTGTGAGGTGATTGGCCTATTCGTATTATAGAGGTTAGAAAGCTCAAAGGGATTCCTGAATATCCTGTGCCGAGGTTACGATGTGGCCATTTGCATTCCTAATGGCCGATATAAAGGATTTCTTTTTCGTTACATTTCGAATAAATCGCTAACAATCTCCCAGCTCGGTTTCCGGCACATATTTGTTCTGCATTAGAAATAGCCACCCATTTTTGAGCACCTTTGTAAGTTGCGTAATTCTCTTTGCACTGCAGAGCCTTTCGTGTGTCCCAGTTTTTTCTTTACGTTATCAAGTTCAGGTTCTAGTGATGTCAGTTGTTTAGACAGTTTTATTTTTAATAGTAATTAGGTTTATCAGTAACCCTCTGATTGTGGCTTTTAATGCATCACATCTAATGACCGGGGATGTGTCCGCTACTGTGTTTTCATTTAAAAATTGGATAATCGCTTCGGAAATTTTATGTTTAGAAGTAGTATCTTCCAGAAGATTTTTTAGATTTTGGACACAGAAAGAAAACGTTTGCTTACCAAGAGGTAGTCAATCATGGAAAAAGAGCGGTGTGGATTTAAATAATTTGCATAATCGCTACCTGCAGGGTTGTATAACCTCCAGACATCAATCAGATTGTTGTTCGCAGAGCATATTTTCATTTGAGAATGTGATTTGCTACAGAGGAATTTACTCTTCGACAGTCTATCTAGGGCCCCATCCATAAGGCAGATTGAAATCACCCCCCTGCAATACCTCTAAGCTGTCAGGAAAATCTGGCAACGTTTTGTCAGGGTCATTCCAGAATTTCACGGAGTTTTCTGGGCATACATGTTCACGATTAAAAATTCCTTGTCCCTTTCCTTAATTCGAGTTATCAGCCATGCCATCTACCTTGATGATCATGGGAGTGTGATACTACAGTAAATCTGGATATGTTTTTTAGATCTAATGGCGATAACCCAATTTTTTCGTATGTATGGCCGGAGAACATGTCATCTCCGCTATCCATGAACAGAATTTGGCTTCCTTAGGAGAATGAAGATGTGTTTCCTGGAACATGATAATATCCCCTTTCAGCCTACTGCAATAGTCTGCAATCTTCACACGTTTCACAGGATGATTTAGGCCTTTGGAGTTGAGCGAAAGCATTTTAATTGGCGGCCATGTTGATTAATTTGTTGGGTTCAATGTGATGGGAACTGAAGAGGCTTTGGGAGAGGCAAAGTACCTTATTCCCACCACCCAGTCCCATGTATCATTTTATCTATATGAATGGATGCTTGTTCTATGAGGATCTCTATATTCAATATAGGATATATCTGGCTCAGGGTATTGGTAGCGGATGAATCTTGAGAGACTTGAAATCGGACGTGATCAGGGCATGGAGCAGGGCGGAGTTGTTTCTATCACGGTATAGTGAGATAGGAAAGGAGATACAGACAAACTGAGAAAAAGAAGAGAAAGAACCTAGAATCATAACAAATAAGCAAAAGATTAACCTGTAAACACAACCCAACCCACTTTAGAGATGCGGGAAATCTGCAACTTCCCACACATCAATACCTTGGAGTTGGGGATGCCACAAGCAGACCAACCAACAACAACCAACCTCGCCCTCCTCCTTTCAACTTAACTTGATATACAGCACAGCATTATGTAGTGTTATGTTTCATATAGGTACCCTAATATAGGCCCTGGTAATATCATACACCTTCACCTACATTATCTCCCTTATACTACACAGTAACGAGCCTTTAGGATTGAACCTTTACCTAGTTCTAGTCCTGGGCGCAGAAGGAGGGTTTTTCCCTGAACAATAGCGTCTTATAACTCCATCAATGGACTCATACAGTATGAATGAATATTCATAAGGGTTCTTGGAAACCAGGCAGGGGCTACACCACCTGCATAATATCTACGTACAAGGTTCATCGCATACGTCATCCTCAAATCCAACAATGGCTAATACAAGAAACAAGAGACAAACAAACCCTAGATACTTTTTGTATAAATACAGCACATCTTGCTAGGGTTAACAGAAGGGAACCGAGACTTCCAGGCCGACACACTGACCAGAGACGCTGAGGCTCCTGCATGCAGACGCTCCAGCTGACAGTGGTCTAACACATCCCTCGCGGGGTGTCCAACTCGAGACCAGGACGGGGTCCCACACTCTCTCACTTCAGGTAATGGGGTTAGACTAAATCCTAGAGGGATTCTTGGCTTCACACCTACTCACATGCTAGGTACACTTGGGTACATTTAGATAGGCATCATAGGAGTACGCACATTTTTATCATGCATTTTATATTCATGTATGTATCCATGATTATTGCAAGATGGTAGAACTGTACTATCCTTTTATTTTCACTGTACTGCTAATTATATATATCTGCTACTGTCTAACGGTTGTCGCAGCACATCTAATTTACACTAGAAGAACAACTGTGCAATAAATTCTTATTGTAACACGCCCAACTGTTTCTTCTGTGTAACTCTCTGAGACCGAATAAGTGAGCACAAGTGACTGAGCGAAAAGTAGTATATTGTTTCCACGATCCTGGGGGATCAGGGTTATCATGTTCTGAGGTTGCCAGAAACTATTCTCTCCCCGGTAAGAGGAGATTCTAGTGGCACTGTGAGCTAGCTAAAACAGAAAGGATAACATTCTCGGTGGGGGTGCTCAGAGCTAGTCTGCCACCAATCCTACAGTTTATGTTATCCGAAACGCGCAGATCCTGTATGGGTAATATAGGAACTACACGACATGGCGCCACCAACGTTGGTTGGGTACTTATTGAACAGTGTAATCTGAGTAGTTCAGTCGTGCTATTCTCAGAGACCCCTACTCACAAACACCAGAGACGTCTGGAGTGGGTGGGCACAAACTCCGCCACAGCTGAGTAGGCGAAAAAAATCCTATTTTTTAGCTGTTGGTTAATCAAGCTTGAAGGACACAGTGTTCCTAAAATTGTGCAAATGCACCATTATCTTTGTTCCCTTGAACAAAAAACGTCTACTTTACAAAATGATTGAGGACAGGGAGGACTCAGTAGTAGATCTGCAACTCGCAGCCGGAGAAAAAGATACAAACGCAATTCAAATTGCACCTAAATTCAGACATACGATCACCCTGAAACTATTAGAAAATGGTTTATCAGCTAGGGGTGGCTTAGTAGTTTTCGTGATTGAGGCACACAAATCAAACAAAACAGAGGTATTTTATTTGTGGGTTACATTCCCAGAAGCAGATGCGAGAACACAGACATTTCACTACTATAGAGAAGGAGATGAACCAGTGGAATATGGTCCGTTCGAGGACATAGAGGTTCCACTCACGTACCAGGAACACTTATACTGGTTTAAAGGCGCCCTACCCCACATAAGAAATAGAGTAAGATTAGTCCCGCTCGGAGGAGAGGGGGCAACATGGCCAATGTTAGCGGCCTACACACCACATCCCGACATTGACACAATGCCACAGGCAGACTTACTCATACAACACAAGGATTTAATTAAAATCTAAAGAAACTTGACACAATTCGTCATGAGGACTTTCACAGTCCAACCTGCAACAGTTGCAATAAATGGTACTCAGTCTCAGGGTCCAGCAACTAAAATTACACCACAAACATTACACGCGGTAATGGGCAAAATGCCCACGAAACGTGAACAAATGCCATTCTGGGTAGCTCAGAAAATAACTCCACTCGAGGCAGTATTCCCGAATACTACCCCGTATGAAAAACACAGAATGCTAACAATCTGCTTGCCCATGGGGATAACACCACAAGTAGAAGATTGTACCACTTGGGGTACAGTCTTTGCTGCCATATATATCAGAAATCATGGTATACCATCCTTAGCTGTAGTACCAGATGTATTAAGACAAATACAAAACGAGTACGGAGCAGAGCCTGCCCTAAACTTAGGGATGAAGTTGCTAGGTAACTATGATCAGGTATCAGACATAATACTAGCTAATATTAAAGGGGAAGCAGCTTCAGTGGCAATCCGCCAACGCCTGAGGGAGTTCAGTCCGTTAGATCAACAACACAAACTACCCAAAATAATTGAAACTGCAGATGCAGAATTAGGCAGAGACAGTTTAGGTGGGAAAGCTTTAAAACCACAACTGATGGATAGTCCTGAAAAGGACACTTCTAAGCAGACACCTGCTTCTTCTACAAAGAAGTGGGATAATAAAAAGCAACAAAACATTAAAGGAAACAGATCTCATTCCCGAGGAAGATCTCCTCCACAGGAGCCCTCCGAAAGGAGGTATAATCTCAGGAATAGGGATAATATTAGGAAACCTGACAGGTATCAGGATACTGATACACGTTCCTCTCGTTCCTTTCAGGGTTTGACGAAAAACTCAGAGAGAGAAGGACGGTCAGAACACAAAGAAGAGCGTACAAAGTCCAGAGACAAACAGCACGCTCAAGAGTATACTTCCAAAACAGAAGAAAAGCCAAAATCAAAACCTCAGTTTAAGAAGAAGAAAGTTGCAGGTCTAAAGATCAGACATGCCCAGAATTCTGAGGACACAACTTCTGAACGGGGAATGGGTTCAGATGATGCTAGACAGTGCCGCAGAAGTAACAATAGCTCGCCAGAACCTGATGGAATTTCTGGTGACAGTGGACTTGAATGATTACATCACGGTGGAAACACCAGATACGAGGGTAAGCATCCCACATAAGTTATATGAAATAACACTCCAAATGGAGGGGGACAAGCCCAGGAAAGTTAAAGGTCTATTTTGGAAGAATCTGTCATTAGGTTATGACATCCTATTAGCTGAACAAGATTGGCCGCCAGCATTCGTTATGGAGTGCCCTAGGGGAGAAACCGTAATTTTTCCAGCCTTCTCCAACCTCGTTCCCATTCATTTAAAACACACATATGCACGGGAGTGGGTAGTTGCCCTAGCTCCAGCATTGTACAAAAATCATGCCGGATGGGATGAGAATTCAACCCACCACGTGATCCCGTTAAAAGTTTCACCAAATGCAGAGACAATATATCCAATAAAGCAAGAAGCTAAAAAACAGGTCAGGGAGATCTTAGATCAACTTGAGTACCAAGGGGTGATTGAAACTTGCACCTCTCAAATGAACAATCCTTTGTTTCCTGTCATGAAACCGGACAATACATATCGTCTAGTTTTAGATTACAGACATTTAAACACTTGCACTAAGACATTTGCAGGTCAAAATGCACACAGTGCCGCATTAATGAATAACATTGTGCGGAAAAAATACAAAACTACACTTGATATCTCAAATGGATTTTTCTGCCAAAATATAGCTCCTGAAAGCAGGTATTTGACCGCATTCTCAGCGTTGGGGTCACAGCGACAATTTTGTCGTCTCCCCCAAGGGTATAAGAATAGCCCGGGTTATTTTCAGCAAGAGTAACCAAATTACTCAAAAATTTTGATGAGGAAGCATTGTCCTATGTGGATGATATTTATCTGACGGACGATGACTTAAAAAGGCACTTGACCAGGGTGAGCACCATAATTATGGGGTTCGCCTCTGAGGGCTACAAATTTAATTTAAAAAAAATCAAAAATCGCCCCCCTCATTGTCCTATTTTTAGGATATGAGCTTTCAAGTGAAGGGAAAAGTCTGGCAGCCAACTTTTTAGAAAAGTGTGCGCTGTTCCAACCTCCAAAATCATTAAAAAATTTACAATCAATACTGGGATTCCTAAATTTCGGCAGAACATGCATTTTGGATTACGCAGAAAGAGTAAAACCTTTCTACGACTTAATAAAACCTGACTTTTCAGTTAGACAATGGACACAGGAACACACAAACATCCTACGTTCACTACAAGAAGACATGATAGCTTCAAAACACTTACAGACGCGGGTAAACGTACGCAACTTAGTGATCCGCGTAATAGCGGGTCAATGCGGGTACACTTACTAAATCTTCAATGAAGGCGAAACAGTACCAATCGCTTACAAATCGCACCCGTACACAAACGCAGAAATGCGTTTCACTTCAACAGAAAAATATCCTGACAGCAGTTCAGACCGCTGTAGCAAAAGAAAGAGCACTGGCTCAGGGAAAGCGCATAATAGTCATAACACCGGTACCAGCTTTAGAAGCTGTTACAAAGGCTAGTATTCCGAATGCAAAAGCCTTACATCCGAGATGGATACAATGGGCTAATTCTCTTACTGCAACGGATGTTGAATACAGATTTGATCCAAGTCTAAAAACACAAGCATTTCTGCAATACGAACAAGAATACCTTCTACCGAATGAAATCTTGCCTCTAGATCAGTATGAATATATTATTTACACTGACGGATCTGCTCAACCGATCATAGGGAGTAAGCAACAATACAGCGCAGCATGTGCTATCGTTAAAGGTCGCATGCGGGATGGAAAGTTCCATCCAAGTTGCACCAAAACGCAATCTCTAGGAGACTGCACGGCTCAGTTGGCAGAGTTAAAAGCGCGGATACTAGCACTGGTGAATACGGATCACGAATTCCCCACACTGATAGTGTGTGATTCTTTTTACTGTGTGCAATCATACAATGAATATTTACATCATTGGGAACTAAACGGGTTCAAAGAGGCAAAAGGTGGCACAATTAAGCATAAAATGCTATGGGAACAGGTAGTTGAGTTGAGAAACGAACTACCACGGGCTCATGTGATTCATACACTGAGTCATCCACGTGATGGCGTTCATGTTGAAGGGAATTCATTGGCAGATGAAGCCGCGAAGGGGGCTGTACGCACAGCTTCCGTAGCTGCAATCGTTCAAAAACAAGGATAGACAGTGAGATTATGGTGGCTGTTATTGCTTCAAGCAAAAACAGCGGTGCAGTACCAAAAAGATTTCCACTCAAGTACTCCTACAAGTTAGATGCAAACAACATTCCATATGCTCAGATTCCTGGAGTGGGGGACAGAGTAATACCAAATATGGCTCATAGGCAAGGTTTGATTATTGCAGCACACGAGGGTTTGTGCTCTGCGCATACAGGCGTTACAGCGACTATTTCATTGTTGAAACAGCGCTACTGGTGGCCAGGTCTAACAAAGCAAACTAAAGACTAGGTCTTGAAATGTGACATCTGCCAGCAGATGAAAGGCTCTACCATAACATGCCCAGCACAGACACCGTTATTAAAATCAGACAAACCTCTCGCTTGTGTGTATCTGGACCACTGCGGCCCCTTACAATCCGATGGGGCCTACAAGTATATCATGGTTGCAGTGGATTCCTGCTCAAGATTCTTATGGGTTTGGCCTCAGCGCTCGGCTGACGCTCGAACTGTTATCAAAGATTTGCGAGTCTTTATCGGGACATACGCAGTTGGCACGTTACATTCTGACCGTGGCCCGGCGTTTAGCTCTCGGGCTTACAAAGAGGCCATGGAAAGTATGGGCGTAGCATTGCGGTACTCCTCTCCGTACCATCCTGAGGGAAATTCGGTTGTGGAGAGGAAGAACCGGGACCTAAAGCAATCTTTAACAGCTAGGGTATTAGGCAAGGGCGGTAGTTGGGTCAATCATATATATGGGGTACTAGGAGCTCTCAATAACAAGCCAAGAAATTCTCTAGGGGGTGTCACTCATTACGAGGTCCTATTTGAGACGAGAATGTGGGTACCTGATCTTGATTGTGAAGGCGCAGTGGCGGATGAGAAACCATTTGATATCCATGATCGTTTGGCTGTTTTACAGGATCTAAATGAATCCAGGACACAACAAAGTAACGTCCTCCTGAAACAGACCGCCACTGGGGAAGTCAAGGCAGTCACGGCAAGATCTGTCTGGATCCCAAAAGTCGGGGATCTGGTCAGAGAGAAAATAGCGGACAAAAAAGAATTTGGACCATCATACAGAAAGCCTGTACCTGTCCTAGCAGTTCAAGGAACAAGAACTGTGCTTTTGCAGCCTCTTGCCGGGAAAAAGGAGAAACGATTTGTCTCAATCGACTTAATCAAACCACACTATGTGGCCGATACTGAACAGTAGGCCTCATGGACTCCGCTGTAGCAGACGCCCTCCTCTAGCTACAATCCAAGAAGTTCAAACAGAAAGACTCATCACGTTTGAAGAGTCCTCTCAAAGGAATGAAGGACTATGCAACAATGCTATGGAACTCGTTCCCCTTGAACCCAAGGTTCAACTTCAAAATCAAACTCAAAATAACACACAAGTTGCAATAAGACCTAATACAGATGTCTACGTCAACATGCCTCGACAAGAGCAAACTACGATTTCAACAAATCCTGATGCAATTCCTACAATTGATCGAACTGCTTCTGGCTACTTCATGAACTTTGATACGTTTTCCTTGGATCCAAGTGAACCGGAAACAACGCCAGCCCAACAAACACACAAGCAGCAGATTATGGACTTTCTGAACTTTCTCAAAAAGACTTACCTGGTATCGCCTTGGGTAGAACTCTGGGTAATTACTGGGATACTGTTCTTTCTTTTCTGGCTAGGCTTAGTTATAACTTTTAGCATGCTTATTAATGGACGATACCTTCAACAAAGACCTGCAGCCGAAACTGTAAATTTGATTCTGAAACCACATCAGTCCTCACATTGTGAACAAAGATACTTGTCATCAGTGAACATTACAGCAGTTCCTATACCGGACGCTATAGTTTGGGACAAGGTTGATTTTGATATATTCGGTCCTACTGAACTTTTAAAAATGCCTCATATATTTAAAATTTCATTGAGTGATGTGATATTACCTCCGGTACATTTTCTGATGATTCTGACTCTGAAACTGTTAATAATATGTTGTCTGATTTAGAGAAAACTGCCGCATTTTCAAACACTGAAATGTTAGAAGGTACTTCAGACTATGACACTTTGTACAGTTACCAACATTATGGTCATCATTTCTTGCACAAATCTATATCACCTAGAAATGTTTTTGAGTACCACCAGTGGGAACATTGCCCTACACCACCAAAAGGTAGTTCGCATACATTTGCACAGAAGTTTACATATTTTTCAGGATTTAACACCACTGACCTGACCTCGTATTATTAGAAGGTTGCACCGACATCAGCACTAAAAATTATGTTGACAAACACCAAACAGATATACTCTGCTTCCTTTATCACCCAATTGTCTGAACAGGGTTTTGACCTATGGAAGGACACAATAGACTTAAAATCAGTCTGGGGTACTAGAGACTGGCAAGTCCAGGGAACAGAGGCGCTATTTAGAGCGTGCCTCATTCCACAGCAGATGATATTTCTAAATGACACTGTGCAAAAACAAGCCAAAACTAGCCAAAAACAAGGACCTGAACACACCTCGGTTTCCAACACCATCACAGATGGAGGGGTGGCAAAATTCAACTTCACAAGAAGGGGCAACAGTAGATGACATTTTACAGTACAATAGATCAGACCCTAATTGGAAGAAATGGGTGGTTTGGCCCTTAGACACAAACACATGTCAGAAAAGATTCTGGGGTATAACCGAAGGATTCAGTATCCATAGGCCAGACCCACGCTATGTACAAAGAGAACACCCAGGGGTAGTGACATCCTACAGTGTTGGGAAGTTGTGCCTTGATTGGCTAGAAACCTCAACACTCACAGAAGTGAAACATCACTTATCCTTACTCACACATGACATGGATCTTAGGGACTTTTTACTAGGCCCCAAGAAATCACGTCAGAAACGTTTCATATATGCTGGCATTTATGCTGCCTACAATGAGAATTGGAAAATATCCCAACAAGAGGCCGCAGAGAGAATACGGGAAATAGACCGTATTAACTTAGAAAAGGCATTAGCAGTAGTGGATAACGGATTAACAACTTTGACCTCCAGGATCTATTCCTTAGGCACCATTGTATCTTCTGCAATAGACATACTGGAACAAGATTTGGCCATATTACAACACGGGCAATCTCAGTTACGTTCTATCATGTTGTTAAGCTGGACACTGCAATCTTTGCGTGAAGGCTATGTGCTTTGGTGTTTTATCAACAGTACGTCTCTGTTTTCTGAATACAATCTAACAGATAAACAGGTAGAAATGGCACAAAAGGGAGCAAAATATACAATGTTGCGCATTAAAAAGCTGGATAGATTACCATTTACGGTAGCAGAATCACCATCAACGGAATGGCTAATCCATGGCCACATAACTCTACCGGTCACTACTTTTCAGTTTCAATATCGCCTTGAGCAAAGGCAGGAAAATATGAAAAATTGGGTAAGGAATACATTAAGGAATCTTGGGAATTACCGTACAGATTTCGATGCTGGAGTGGGGATCGAGAAGTGTTTCTAAGCGGTACAAACTGCAAGAACGCTTTAAGCAGTTCTCTCATGTGCCAGGATATTTCCCTGCACGGAGCTTGTAATGGTTTAGTAGCAAACTTGTCCTGCCACATGACAGGGACTCCAGCGGCCGTGATTACTCCGGTATTCAGGCTGCTCTCGAATGGGAGTTACTTGATGCTGAACGATCAAGGTTGCTGTGGGATGCTTCCGGGCATTGCCTATCTGGTCACTGTGAACTCCAGGGTTACTTGCTGTATGCAAGTATTGTTTCCCCCTGTAAATACAGTCAGGAAGGCGCTATTATGGCCTTCGTTGAATGTTTCCTTTATACAGTTTGATACTTGGAGCAGACTGAAGGCCATGCTTTTACAGCGAACCGTACCCTTAACCTCCGCTCGAGAGACTTTGATCTCCAAATCGTAAGGACCTCGACTGAGATACAGGCACTTGTACGTACAAACTGCCCCTTTCATTTCGCAGAAATTGTGGGTCGTATCTTTAATATGTCTAATACGAGCGGTATTGTACACCTATTTAAAACCATAGGGTCAGGATTTTTAAGCACCTTTCAGACTGTCCTCGGAGTTATTTCAAACTTTATACACTCCGTATTGGGAAGCGTTTTTGGAGGTCTTCCGCTGATCCTGCTCTCAATAGCAGGTATCCTGATTGTCATTTTTCTGCCACGCAATGGACGGCCCAATAACCAACGAGATGGCAAAAGCACTCCTGGAGCGCAAATACCGTGAACGCATGGTACAACATCTGGGCACACCTCGCCTACGGGAACTGAGAGCCTCATGGTTCCTATCGTTTAGACCAGTCTGGATGGACTGCATCTTACCTGTTCTTCGATGCCTGTTCTGCGGAGAAGAATGCGTGTTGGATCTCTGTCTGACACTTGCATCGGACACACCTACGGACTTGAATACCAGGCTGGACCCGTGAGGTCCCATGCTCGGCAATGTCCAGAGCGTATTCCTATACTGATGGCTGCATTCCTCGAGAACCCGCAGGTGCCGTTTACTACAACTGGGTTAAGCAACAGCTCTTCCACTTGCGCTCAGGTTTCGACTACAGCACCGGCTGCCTCTGCACCAGCTATTGGCAGTTCTGAATATCATCTGTGCTCCATTGACGTACTCTGCAAGGTGTTACAGGGACCGTCCTCTGCAGTGGCAAGCAACAACGATGTTGCGTCTCCCAGCCAGGACACTTAATCTATAATTGGCTCATCATGTGCTGGGAAAGAATTCGGAATTTTTCCTTTTTGATTTAAAAAATCAACTAAATTTGGAACACTTACTAAAATTGACACTTTCGCTGGAAAAGCATGGCCTTCTGACGCTTGTAGTGGTTCGGCTTATATAAACAAACTCAACTAGGACTCCCCCCGATTAGACTGTCTTTAAATGGTTTTAATGATACTATTTTATGACGCTCCCTGATAGTTTTATGCGCTGCTACCTAGTAAAAAGAGTAGTTCGCTAGCATTTTTATTACTGTTGACTGTTCGGAAGAGGAGTGGGTGTTATGTTTCATATAGGTACCCTAATATAGGCCCGGGTAATATCATACACCTTCACCTACATTATCTCCCTTATACTATACAGTAACAAGCGTTTAGCATTGAACCTTTTCCTAGTTCTAGTCTTGGGCGCAGAAGGAGGGTTTTCCCTGAACAATAGCGTCCTATAACTCCATGAATGGACTCATACAGTATGAATGAATATTCATGAGGGTTCTTGGAAACCAGGCAGGGGCTACACCACTTGCATAATATCTCTGTACAAGGTTCATCCCATACGTCATCCTCAAATCCAACAATGGCTAATACATGAAACAAGGGACAAACAAACCCTAGATACTTTTTGTATAAATACAGCACATCTTGCTAGGGTTAACAGAAGGGAACTGAGACTTCCAGGCCAACACCCTGACCAGAGACGCTGAGGCTCCTGCATGCAGACTCTCCAGCTGACAGTGGTCTAACACATCCCTCGCGGGGTGTCCAACTCGAGACCAGGAGGGGGTCCCACACTCTCTCACTTCAGGTAATGGGGTTAGCCTAAATCCTAGAGGGATTCTTGGCTTCACACCTACGCACATGCTAGGTACACTTCGGTACATCTAGATAGGCATCATAGGAGTACACGCATTTTTATCATGCATTTTATATTCATGTATGTATCCATGATTATTGCAAGAAGGTTGAACTGTACTATCCTTTTTTTCCCACTGTACTGCTAATCATATATATCTGCTACTGTCTAACGGTTGTCGCAGCACATCTAATTTACACTAGAAGAACTGTGCAATAAATTCTTATTGTAACACGCCCGACTGTTTCTTCTGTGTAACTCTCTGAGACCGAATAAGTGAGCTCAAGTGACTGAGCGAAAAGTAGTATATTGTTTCTACGATCCTGGGGGATCAGGGTTGTCATGTTCTGAGGTTGCCAGAAACTATTCTCTCCCTGATAAGAAGAGATTCTAGCGGCACTGTGAGCTAGCTAAAACAGAAAGGCTAATATTCTCGGTGGGGGTGCTCAGAGCCAGTCTGCCACCAATCCTACAGTTTATGTTATCCGAAACGCGCAGATTCTGTATGGGTAATATAGGAACTACACAACAGTAGAACTACTTTTAGCAAATGTGTGGCAAACGGAAACTAACACTTTGGTGGTGGTCCGCTCTAATGTTGGTAGATTCCGCCTGGAGAGAATGTATAACACATCATGGGGCTCAAAGTGAGTGACACCTGGCGTATAATGAGACCTTTATATGCAAAACCAAGCCCATTGAGTAAGTAGGGGAGTAATAAGAAGACCCCGCCCTAAAACAACACTTCTAGAAAAATCTTCACATATAACTACGAGCTATGTTACACATAGTTGACAAAACAAGGCAAAGCTCCATTTACAGAGAAAATGAAATCCACAACCTGCGTTTGGAGCGAGGTTAGGTGTGACATTGAACTAGGCAGCATATCAAAAGGAACCTGGACCCCACAGATGTGGTATCTGCAAGTGACCATATCGGACTTAACAGAAGTAGAAATGAAGGTCTGAAAGTCAACTGAATCGGAGAAAACCATTGATTTTCCTTTGTAAACAATTTGAAATTTTGCACAACTAATAAAGGAGAAAGGTATGGAGAAGTCCCACAGTGTTTGACGAAGTGCCAAAAAACCTTTCTGTCTAGAGACACTCTTTGGATTAATCTTGCCCAATTGTGCTCGCACAATTCCATTGTATGTGTTGAACTTTCCTCATGTGAGACAAGATAACGTGGCAAAATCACAGAGGCATAAAGATCATTGCCCAAGGAGAAATGGGAGGGGTGGGCAGTCTGGCTAATCACTGGTTTGCCCCCAGAGATTCTATGTGCCTTTTCAGTCTCAAATTCTTTCTCGAGGGTGAGGCCCAGATTTCAATTTGACTGGTGAGTCTGGAAGCGGCGGTTCTGCCTTTGTGCATGTTAAGCTGGATTTCAAGCTGGATTTGGAGTCTCTGCTATCTCTGTCCTCTTTGAGTGTGGATTCAGCCATTGTGTATCATCCAGAGGTGCTGCTGAGGTAGAATTATGTGTAGCTTTGTGCCTTTGTGGCAGGTGTAACATAACCCCTTTTTAGGTCGAGCCTAGCGGCAGTGCGCATGCACTGCTCGCTCTGCGAGGCATGCTGTATTAGGGTATGCACTAGCAGCCCCGCCCACTCTCTGCCCATATTTGTCATTGGCTTTGTGTCACTGTCTTTCATAAAGGCTGGCTTCCGATTCATTATGAGGCGTGTTAGTCCCTCCTTAATACCTCCTTGTCTCCATTTGTTACCGCCCATAAGGACTGGACCTTTTACTTGGCTTGTTACACGGTCGGCTTTATGTAGTGGGTGAGCACTATTTTGATAATGGACACTGATGGGGACAATGGCGGCTGCTTTTTTTTTGTATATGCATGCTGAGCGCGGCGCCCGTTTTAGGGACGCCGCGCTCAGTTTATATGTTTTTTTTTTTAAGTCTTTGATGTTGAGCGAGGTGCCCGCTTCATGGAGACCGCGCTCTATTTATTAATTTATTTTTAATTTAATACGGAGCGCGGCGCCCGCTTCAGGGACACCGCGCTCCGTTTCATTATTTTTTTTTTTTTACTTTAGTAATGAGCGCGGCGCCCGCTTCAGGGATACCGCGCTCTGCAATGCAATAGGTGTTGCTTTTGCGAAGGTTTGAGCTGTTGGTATTGTAAATGACAATTCATTTTAATATTTTATAAAAAGGAATTGCCATTTACAGTGCCAATGGCTCAAAGACTCGCAATTGCGAGACCTATTGCATTGTAAATGCTTGTTTACCTTTGTAATTAGGGTGTAATTAGTATGTAGATAAGAGCCTTTGACTATAAGCAAACACATTTTCTTAATCTGCTATGTATGCACATGAATTAAGACACAAAGGACTTGCTTTCAGACCTTTCACAGTGACTAATCTTAGAGCTCGTCCAAAAGCTTCCTTAAACTCTTCCTAGAGCTCTTCCCAAGCACCAATAATGGAAGTGATAGACCTAGACAGGCTATATAAGGTAAACCAACATTAGCGAGCTGGTACTGGGCCCCACCTTCTCAAACTCAGGTATGTACAGTCAAAGAACGCCAAAGAGAGAATGTTAGGGGAGTCGGACATCCTGAAGAAGTCTTTCTCACCTCCAGATCATACCATGAGGGATAAACCATCTGTGAGCACTCCCACTGGCCACAGCAGAATGTTAGTAAGAACCCATATAGTTCAAATGTAAGCAGCTAATTTGAGGGAGAAGAGACCCCTAACAATGTAACAGGAGTTTGCATAATGGAACGGAAAGACTTAGGGTTTACCAAGAGTATGGCAAAGGTAAACCCCAATGGGATGAACTGAGAGTAGCAGCACGAGGAGTAGCGTTGGTACCACAACTAGTCAGATACTGTTCTAACTCTCACCTGGTCACAAAGACAAGCTTGATAACGTAAACAGAAAATGTGAATGTAAGTACATACATTTTCAAAGCTATTCCATCTGATGGCAAATACCTCTAAAGGGAGAAAATGTAATAAATGTTACCAGTGTCTGACACTTCACTAGTTTGCAAACTGCCAAATGTTTTCTGTATAGAAAGAAAAATGGTTGCCCATTCCAAGTCTCCTCTCGCCATTTTTATGAAAACCATTTACAATTATTGAGAAACTGCAACAACAGATTAATAATATACGTTCCAAAATGTGGCATTTTATCGCATACAGCAATCAAGTTAGTATAAAACGGGGTGATACTTTCAAGTTCTAAATCCATGAAAAAACATAGTTCGCTTCGTGAAAAGTATCTCTAAATAGACATATTCCTACGTGTGGGGGGAGGAATGACATGCATACCTGCTTAACCATACAGGCGTATGGCAATCTAGAACCAAGTAAGACAGGCCAAATTTAGTATTTGAAACTTTTTCGAACCCTGGTTGAAGGCTATACAGGCAAATATGCCAAACAGGAAAATAGGGAGCAATACATTCACAAAATAGCCCCCTAGCCTTGTACCCAACACGGCTTTAGTAGTATACCGGATCAGAAGCCTCAGCAAGTACCACACCCACAAACATTTGCTGCTGCCTTGTCTGAAAAATACATCTTTTCGTATATTTGAATTTTTAGGCAATAAGAAAGCAAGGGTCACGTTGATAACTTCTTAAAATTAAAAAAACACATTTGAATAATTTACCTACTTAAAAATATTCATACTTCCAAAGAGAATGACTTTACTCACATAAAATTACTTTACTCCCAATTTCAAAATGTAGAGAGCTAAATACATTGGGAAGGATATTGTTGTCATTCAAACACAGAGAAGCAAACCAAGCAAAAGTACCCAAATACATATTAGCCAGAACAAAATTAAATAGAACACACCTCAGTAAGTATTTAAGTACTAACAGTGGGAAAAGATTTAAATGATGGATACAATACAGAACTGTGCAGAAACCCCATATATTCGGACGTTATTTGTAAAGGGAAATCATTCATGTAATTTTGACTCCACCCACAAGGTACTTCCTAGCTCTGAAATTCTGAACTATTTCCCACATATTCATTAAATTAAATACTGGAACCAATCCTGCTTTTGTAATCCTGCTATCTTCAGAAATGCCCAAAAATCGCTTCAACCAATAATTGCACATCTGCGGAAAATTCAATAACTCATTGGCAAATCTGATTATATTTTTCAAAACTGCGTTGGGCAAACAGTACTGAAATATATTGTTCCCCTTTGACCAACGGTAACATTCATCACATCGGAGAACCTGCGCACTTGCTCCTCTTTGATCACCAGGCCACTCTTTTCAACAGCAGCAATAAATTGCACCTGTGTAGTTGAGCAGCAAAGAAAAAACAATAATCCCTCATTCCATTAACTGCTGCACTGGGTTTAAAATCTATTTCAAACAAACTTAAGAAATCCAAGATACACAAAACATTCTACTATTAACCCGTTAAGTGCTTCTGTCGGCCAACGGCCGTCGCGAGCACTACCTCGGTAGTGCTGCGCACGTCCGTTGGCCGACGCGGCCCCGCCCGCTTAATAGAACGTTCCGCACTGGCG
Source organism: Calotriton arnoldi (assembly GCA_963921515.1). NCBI lineage: Eukaryota > Metazoa > Chordata > Amphibia > Caudata > Salamandridae > Calotriton > Calotriton arnoldi. The sequence continues at coordinate 405,650 of CAWUFW010002724.1, read as the reverse complement.
CGGAACGTTCTAAGCACTTAACCGGTTAAATGTCCTCCCACTTGTTAGGTTCAAGACAAGTACATTCAAATTCCTCATGTGAGCTATCTTGCCACTGAAATTTCAACCTGGGATGGCGTAATAGTTACTCCTTCTGAAAAGGCTTATGAGAAACCCCCTGAGAAGAAAGAAGAGGAGGAGGAAGAGGAGGAGACCTTGGCTGAGGGTACTGAGGTAGCTGAAGAGGAGGAGGAAGAAGAAGAGGGCATGGAAACAACTGAATAAAGTAGGTAACAATAAGGGTTTTCAGTTGATTCAGACCAACTTCTTTATGTTGCTTTAGGAGAGCACTTTAAATGTATTGATGAACAGAAAAAAATACTGAATCCAATAAATTAATAATGAAAGCTGGGCACAACCTTGGGCGTTGTGTGAATCCAGGGGATTTAAAATTCTGGAATAGTGAAACAAGGAGGGTTCACTTTTTTTGTGGTGAATTGGAGCAAGTGGCATACATTGTGGGTATTTCCTGATTTGTGAAAACGGCACATATGAGCAGCTAGGACTGGGGATTGGCTATTCAGCTACCAGGCAACTCTGAGCCCTCCCCTCACACCTGCCCAGGCCCCTTAAGGCTTTGCTGGGTGCACCCCAAATCATTCTCCTCCATCTTGTGAGTTGCAGCCTACCTGTGCCCCAGATTGCAGTGAGCAGAGTCCTGGAAGTGGTAAGGAGGCAGACTAGTGCTGACTCTCCCCCCCGCCCCCACCCCCACCCCCCAAAGTTTAAAAAAACAAGATTTTCCCTTTCTGTGATTACTGTCTTTGCCTGTGGTTGTTACAGTTTAAAATTGTAGTTTTAACTTGCCTGTGATTGCATATTTTATCACCTGTTTTGTGTTTTAAACTTGTGGATTTCCTGCCCATGATTGCTTCCATTTAACGTGTTGAATTGTGGGATTTGCAGTCCAAACTTAGTCTTTCCCTCTCATTCCTGGTGACTATTCAGTTTTCCCTCCAAATTTCTCCTTTGCTCTGTGCTAAGACCTGTATGTTAAACAGTGCACCCCCAGCCACCATTTTGTGTTATCGAGCCAGTGAAACCAGCCCCCCCTGCCCCCGCCCCCCAGCAACAGGGATATTCTACATCAGAGGGTGCTTCCGTGAGCTGTTTAAACTGTGTTTAATAGGGACTGTGCACTTCGTTTTTTGGCCAGGAGAGGGAGTAAAGTTTTATTCAAACAGTATTGTTAGATTTCAAGTGTGTGAGGCCTTTACCTGAAGGAAGTCCAAAGTGTGGATTGAGCCTGTCTGTCTCCTAGGAGATTCTGATCAGGAGAAGCAGCTTCCAACTCCCTGGCCAGCAAACCTTGTCTGAGGTTGCTGGGACCTTATATAGTCTGCTAGTGGTTGGTACATGTATGCACTGATTGGTGGTTGTATCTGATGTTTCTATTGGATTGGGTTAGTGTCCTCATTGGTTGGGTATTTGAGGGTTCTGATTGGTTTCTGGGTCTGTGATTCAATCAATGTAGGAATGGGACTAGGGCTAGGGTTATGATTTCTATTGGAAGTAGGGACTAGGGCTTCCTGTGTTATTGGTTGTTGGGACTAAGGTGGAACTAGGGCTAGGGTTAGTCCTTTAATTGGAAGTAGCGATTAGGGCTTCCGGTGTTATTTGTTGCTGGACTGGGTGTGGGACTAAGAGTAGGGCTAGGCTTTCTATTGGAAGTAGGGACTAGGGCTTCCTGTCCCATTGGTTGCTTGGACTAGGGTTGGGATTACTGGTAGGGCTAGGGCCTCTATTGGACGTAGAGATCAGGGGTTTGGACTTATTGGGTGCTTGGACTAGGGCTAATATTGGCTGTAAGGTCCTGGTCTCCTATTGGTTCTAGATTTTTAGGGCTAGTGTTGTGATTGGATAGTGTTAAGGCTAGGGTTCCCATTGGCTGACGGGGTCACCTGATTACTAGGGCTATAAAAGGCCAGGGTTAGGGCGTCTCAGCCCGGGCGTCGAGGCTAAGGGCAGAGAGGACAAGGGCAGTTGCCTGTTTGAGCCTGCTCGAGACTGGCCAGGGCCAGAAATGCTGCCCATTTTCCCATTAAGCAACACCCAGCCCACACCATCCACAAACAGAGCAGCACACACACACCAAATGTACACTACGCACAACACTATGCACAGATTAATGTACCAGCATACACTACAAAACCAACCAAACCACATCTATACACCCTACTATCCCAACTACCACACGTATCTACCATCACCTACAAACAGTACACAACCCTATCCTATACCACTAACCAATACACTCATCACTAACATAACGCCAATCGACACCATACATAACTACATCCCATCCAGACACACGCTCCCTGCTGTAATTACACCTAACATACCACCTTTAATCACTAACAAACATATAATCATCCTTCCATCATTTGTCCAACAAACACCCTTTCCTCTCCCTTCTACCATAATAACACTAACGTACAACACACACACTGCAGACCACCACACTTTTTAACTCTTGCAACAAACCAGTCTAAGACAAACACTCTTACCTCTACTTCATTCCCACCTACACACATCATACACTCTACTCAAACACATCACCACCCCCTCTACCGTACAACCTCCTCTCACAAACAATACTATACAACCAAATCCATTGCATGAAACATATACATCAGCATCCCTTTTCACTACTCCTCAAAAACAAAACATATCACACACACCAGCACAAGATCTTCAAAGCACAACACTTCATAATACTTACCATCACAAAATACAAACATACACCCACCTTTCAAACAACACAAAGGAACCAACTCCAATGCCAAGCTTTCTCTCTTTCACCACACCTAACACAGATACAGCAACACAGCAACTCTCTTCTAACCGCCTCTCATCCATTGGACAATTTAGAACCTTACTACATGACCCACATGCTGCACCACCACCCCTGACTCATACACCTTCCGCATTAAACACACGCAAACAATATAAGCAACATGCCATCCCACACAACTTCGCTTCCCCATGTCTACTTCACAACAATGTTACACCACGAAAACAACACAGCACTCCAACTCACTCTCAAACACCATCTCCACCACATACACACGCAGACCCATCAAAATGGCTTCTTAGCATGCTGGATGAGGAACATGATACAGAACAGCTACACGATTGCTATCCTAATACAGCTAATGCCAGCTCTAAAAACACCTGCTACAAACCCACACAATACTGACCACTCTTCTACAAAACAAAGTCTCACTATCACCAAAGGCCACTCTCTAAACTGTCTACTAATAAATGCTCGATCCCTCTCTAAAAACAAGCATCACATCTACGACCTTCTCACAGATGCAAAACCAGACATACTATTCATAACCGAATCATGGTTGGGAGAGGATATGGCTCCAATCCTGCATGAAGCCATTCCTCTAGGCTATCAATCACCCAAAATCGTATAGCCAAAAAAGGAGGTGGTATTCAGGCAAACAATACATTTCACTAAAATTGACGACATCTCCATAAAGAATTGTGAGGCTCTTCTAACAAGATGCAATCCTACACCGTCTTCCTCCTGTAACTTCCTGCTCCTTTACAGACCTCCACCTAGCAAGGCAACATTCTCAGACGCACTTCTAGACACAGTTTCAAACCTGATAACAATACACTCCAACCTATGCGTTCTGGGTGACCTCAACATTTGGTTTGACAAACCCAATATGACCCATCGAAAACAATAATCACTGGCCTAGACGCACTGAACCTCCATCAGATTGTCCACAAACCGACACACACCGCTGGACATATCCTAGATGTCATTTTTGACATTTTTGATTTCACAGACAAACTGACAAATCATTACACGGACAAAGCAGACACGTTGGACTCATACTTAAAACAGAAACAAAGCACCAGTACTAACCCTTGTACAAAACAACAATCCAAGAATACTCTAACCAAGCCTCTCCGTTCCTTCCAACACATCTCACACGATGAATTTATGGACCTGGTCAAAGCAAGCAGGCCTGCCGGCAGCCCTTCTGACCCCTGTCCACCACAAATTTTCAAGACAATTCTTTTAACAACCTCTGCTGCCACTCCAGTAAGAAGAATCATCAACGATTCCTTCACTACCGGAATATTTCCAGAAGAACTCAAAAAATCACACATACGCCCTTTACTGAAGAAAACAAACTTGGACCCGCTGAACCCTGACAACTACAGACCCATTACAAATGGACCTTTCCTGGGCAAACTGATAGAAGGAGCAGCGTTCGCCCAGATGTCACAATTCATTGAAGAGAATGACATACTTTCAGACTTCCAAACAGGATTCCGTCCGGGGAGAGGCACTGAATCTGCCCTCCTTGCCATCTGAGATGACCTGAAAAATACAGTTAACCGCAACGGAGTTGCTGCGCTACTCCTCTTGGACATCTCGGCTGCCTTTGACACGGTTGACCATGACACTCTGAAACAAAGACTCTATGAAGCCGGCATAGAGGGAACTGCTCTAGACTGGATCGCATCCTACCTTCAAAACAGAACTAATGTCATCCATACCCCACCTTTCTCGTCCAAACCGTACTCCACAAAAGCAGGGGTCCCTCAAGGTTCTATCATCTCGCCCATGCTTTTCAACATTTACATGAAGTCATTACTAGTACTGATCAATCAATTTCACCTCACGTGCTATAACTATGCAGATGACACGCAAATACTCCTTCAACTGGAATGCCCCAAAGACATTGGAAAATCACCAATTTTCAGCTGTCTCAGAGCCGTGGATCAGTGGATGATTTGGAGCCATCTCAAATTGAATACTTCAAAAACGGAAATACTCACTTGTGGCGATTGGAAACATTACAACCCGCTTGCCACATGGCCTAATGAACTGGGATCACCACCTAAAGTATCGAAGGAAGTAAGAAACCTCGGAATGACCATGGACTCCAAGCTGTTGATCAATGCCCAAGTGGACAAACTAGCAAGATCAAGCTTTGTCACTATAAAAACGCTGCGACGAATTTTCCCTCATTTGGGATTTCCGCACAAGGTCCAAGCTACCATCTCCCTTGTTCTGTCCAAACTCGATTACGCCAATAGCCTCTACCACGGATCACCTTTAAAAACCATGAAGACTACAACGGATTCAGAACTCGGCTGCCAGACTACTCTTGCATATCAAACCGCGAGACCACATCTCCCCTGCCTTGAAAGCCCTGCATTGGTTACCGGTTGCAAGAAGATCCACGTTCAAGCTGCTTTGTATCACCCACAAAGCAATACATGGAATGGGACCGCTCTTCATCAGGAATAAAATCACCAAACGCATTCAACAGAGGAACCTCCGCTCTAAAGGAGCATCTCGCCTCAAAATCCCAAGATACAAGAAAAAAACCATGGGTGGCACATCCTTCTCTGTTCAAGCAGCCAAACTATGGAACTCTTTACCCCCCAACATAAGATCCACCGACAACCACCTTATCTTCAGAAAACTACTCAAGAATTGGCTCTTCCCCACATAAGCACCATACGCAAACAGAAATTTACAGCATATCCCTCTGTATATAAGCATTTGTTTTCACTATAGACATGTACCTATCTTTGTGTATTGCTTTGTATAAACATGTAGAATAATTATGTTGTTGAGAGAGAAAAATAAATAATAATAAATAAATATCATCTTTGGTCTACATGTACTTACTTCCATTGTGCATCTATGTACCTTCCATGTACTTGGATCTGTATCTCTGTTACTTTTCTCCTGAAAAAGCATATCCAATGCACTACCCTATTTCTCATCCTGTGCCTCGATCAATATCTTTAATCTACATATACTTACCTCCTTTATGTATCTATATACTTTCAATGTACTTATGGATCTATATATTTATCACTTTCTTCTAATTTAGCATTTCCAAGGCACTACCCTAGTTCTCAGCCTATACTTATCTCAATATATCTTCTAGCCCAACCTTCTGACTCATCTCAAACTTCTTTCTACTACTCTTTCCAATGCACTACCCTATCTCTCATCCTATACATTTATCAATATATCCTCTACATCCACACTCTCATTTATCCCAAACCCCATACCACTACTATGATCCCCAAAATAACCCTTTCTAGACTCTCTCCTACTCTACCCTCCTTGCATCATCTGACACCTCTTTTACTATACCGATCCCCAAAAACAAACCTTTCTAAACTCTTCCCTGACTCCTCCCCTCCAAAACTCCCCTTTACTCATCCAAAAGCCTCCTCCTATTGCTAAGACCTAAAAAAAAATAAAAAAAACTTCACTTTTTTATCCCTCCACTATCCTTTTCAATCAAAATTAACAGACTAACATGTTCAATTCTCAAATTCCATTTTCAACTATACTAATTCATCACTAATCCTTTATGGGTTCCAGAGTAGCGTGCTACTCGGCAATAAAGCGTCTCAACACCCCATCAGGGTTACAAGAGCTATATAAATGCAAACCTTTTCCCTTTCTACCCTCCCCAACCCTTCTCAATCCAAATAACTGACTAACATATCCACCACTAAAATTACTTTCATGTTTCACCATACTAATTCAACACTAATACTTATGGGTTCCAGAGTAGCGTGCTACTTGTGCTTCAAAACCCCATCAGGGGTAGCAAGCGCTATATAAATACAAACCTCTTTCCCTCTTCTATCCCGCCACCTACCCTTCTCTACCCAAATAACTGAATAACATATCCACTACTCAAATTACTTCATTTTTTACTATACTAATTTTCAACACTAATCCTTAATGGGTTCCGGAGTGGCGTGCTACTCGCCAGAAAAGCGCTTCAACACCCATCAGGGGTAACAAGTGCTATATGAATGCAAACCTTTCTTCCCTTTTTATCCCTTTGCTATCCTTCTCACTCCAAATAACTGACTAATATCCACCACTGAAACTACTTTCATATTTCACCATATTAATTCACCACTAATCCTGTATGGGCTTCCGGAGTAGCGTGCTTCAACACCCCATCAGGGGTAACAAGCGCTATATAAATACAAACCTTTTTTCCTCCTCTATCCTTCTGCTATCATTCCAAATCCAAATAACTGACTAACCTATCCACCACTTAAAATGTACTTGCATGTTTCACTATACTAATTCAACACTAATCCTCTATGGGTCCCGGAGTGGCGTGCTACTCGCCGAAAAAGCGCTTCGACGCCTCGTCAGGGGTAGTAAGCGCTATATAAATGCAATTACAATACAATACAATACAATAATATGAAAGCACAAATCTGCTTTCAACAAAAAGGCTCAGTAGAATTGGATGAGTATTTGAAGCATGAAGCATTTACGCTCAAAAGGCAGAATAGTACCATCTTGACGTTTGTTTAGCTCCATACGTGGGGCATCACAATCACCATTACTCTGGCTTTCATTAAATGTGATTATAATTACAGTTACTACTAATACTTTATCATTACAAGCACTGCTACACACAAGCCCGCAGGTGCTGATTAACTGATATTTAATGGAAGAGTACTGTTTTTAGCTCCTGTTTGAAGTCAGGTGGTGAGTAGGATTCTCCTGGGAGACTTAAAATTTAATAAATGCCAAATAAAATAATTGTTGGTGTTTTTGTGGGTCCTGGGGCAGTCAGACGTTATTGGGAAGGATCAGTTATTGGGTAGGGTCAGTGGTGGAGTCTCATTTACCACTGGTGCTTCAGAGACCTGGATACTACAGTACTTCACTTAGATTTACCAAGAATTCCTTCTGACACTCCAATGGTAGCTTGTGTGGGCATTCCCGGCTTACTTTAGGAAGTGGTGATAGGTTTGGAATGGATTCGGCAGACAAAATGATCAGTCAATAAACCTCAAAGTTAAACATTACACAAAGAATAGGTGTTTATTTACAGAACAAAAGGTGAGGTGGTTAAAATCATTACAAAGAAATTCAGAAAGTCAGATCACTTTCTAGGGGCACGAGATACCTTCAATCCCTGACTGATCGGAACTATTTCCTAGTTTCCACAACACAGTATCATAAGCATGCCGGAAAAGGGGGGTCACATTCAAAACAGCAGCACCTGCACCACATCTGGAACCCACCACCCAGAAAAAGATTGGAAACAGAATAAATGTAGTGATTGGCAACCAGAACAAAAGTTAAAAGTCATTGGGTGCCCACTGAACCAGGACATCTTGGCTCAGTTAGTGGCATACCAGACAGAGTAGGAATCAGTGGCTTCTCCAATTGGCCAGTCATTGCTTAGCTCTAACAGGTCACAGATCATAGTGCCAAGCAGTGCTTAATTTGAGCCAGTGGTAGTAGGTGGGGACCACTGGAACAGATTTTTGGGGATCTGCAATTATTTTTCCTCAACAGACTGATCTTCTAGAGTAAGAGAGAGAAAAACACACAATGGGGAAACAAGGAAGAAGAGCAAAGCAGAAAAACAGTAACAAAGGAAGAAAGCAATGATGAAAAGGAACCTGCAAGAGTGAGATAACAAGGCAGGGAATTTCTGGTGGTGGATTAAAGAGGCATCAGGCAGAATAAAAAATGCAAAGCCTTGGTATTCGGCACACCTACCTTCAATAGCAATTTCACATTGCTACTCAAAGCTGCACTTCTAATTAAAACTTTGTGCCAGGCACTTAATCCTTTTACGCATTAAGCACTGCCTCCAAAGGTACTGGGATATAGGGGCGCACCAACGCAGTGCACCCAATGGTAATCACAAAATTCAGGGGCCCTTTTGTTGTGTCAGAGGCATACAGCGATCCAGAGACAAGGATAGAAAAGGTTGTACTCTCTGGAAGTTGGTCTACCCTGGTTTATGGCAAGACAAGGCCATCCAACCACTGTAACTCAAGGACTGCGTGTCATTGTGCAATGGCTCTAATGGTTCTGAGGTCAGCCGCGCCAAGCCTATACAACAAAGTACACTAGGGGAAAGTTATAAAATCTAGAGTACTTTTAACCACAGAAACACAAACTACAGGCGACCAAAAGTACCCAAAAAGATAATGCAATCTTCCCAGGTCAAACTCTAGTGCAACACTGTTTCACAGGACAAGGCTCACATCACCAGAATAGAGGACGAGTTTACAGGGCCATCAGTAGAAGCTTAGCAACATGTGCAGTACTCTGCTGTCTCATACACATCATTGATCTTTGGTAAAATGACTGGTCTATTGCCAGTCCTTTTCAGCTAGAACGTGTATGATTGGGGCTCCCAGGTAGGCTCTCTCCTTCAGTCTTTCTTACATGCAGGTCTCAATCAGAGCCTTGGTTCTGCCTCTTATTGGTGAAGGCAGCTGCTATATTTTCCATGCCATGATTCTCGTCTTTCAATGTAGGGTGTAAGAGCAATGCTTAATTTGAGCCAGTGGTGTCCGGTGCTGGCACCCGCACTTAATAGTCAACACTGGCACTTATGACAGTCTGCCACAAGGTGGCGCTGTTTGTGTAATTTAGGGATGAGCAGAACAACAGTTGTTTTTTTAATTCAATATACATTAAAAACGACTAACCTCTGCCACCCAAGCCATTCTTATAGCTTTTGGGGCCTGAAATGGTCTAAATTGACACACTTGTAGGAGTGTGAGGGTTAGTAGCTGTGTAGATACTGTCGTTGGAAGCGCAGGAAGGTCATTGGGTGGTGCAGGATGCAGTGGCCTCCTGACGAGGGCCCTGTCACATTTTTGTTTACACATTAAGCACTGTAAGAGCTTCAGGCTAGTTGTAGGGTTAATGCTAGGCTGGATTACAGCAGGAATGGGGGTTTCTGGTCCTGGCAGGCTGTCTCCCTCAGCTGGGAGAAAATCAACCTGCCAAGAATATGCTGGATTTTTAATCCCTTAGAAGGTGCAAAGCAGAAAAACATACGTATTCAAATTTTATGAACCTCCTCATTGAAACATTTTCAAGTTATGTATTGTCTAGGTAGCAACAGGGACATAAATGCTGAAATAAAGTGGGATTTTATCCCACTGAAACGGTCCCTCTGGGAAGAGACCTGGAAAATGGTTTATTTGTTGTAGAGCCCCATGACAACAGTGTGAGCCAATTGCTAATCATCTTAACTTCCAATTAGGTTAGTTAATCAAAACTGGAGTGTGATGAAACAAGTAGAAGACAACCAGGCTTAATACAGGTCTGATGCAACATTGCTCACAGTTATATGTACCTGTCCCAAAAATGATGACTACTCTAATTAGAACCTGTGTTTACCAAAGGTGGCTTGTGCTTCTGCAATCTTCCAGCCAACAATAACGTTTACACTTTCAATCAATTCCAGTAAACTCCTATTACATAACACCCATATGGGAGAGCAATTTGAAGTCAAGGGGAAAACCTGGAAGTTGTAGTTGTACAGACCTGCCTCAAACAATTTCTCTAAAACATGCTCTCTCATGCCCACACAGCCCACATGCAATCTACTGCAGAGAATCTCAGTAAAACCTGAAGTGGCAATTTCCTCAAAAAGCCAATCTCAGATGTAGAAGCGGCAATCCTTATCTCATCTTAAATGGACAGAGGGGTCTGTTAGTGTTTTCAAAATCAAGGAGCCATGGAAAAAAAGACATTCAAGAGTTTGGAAAAGTGGCCTCTAGGATGGGAACACAACCCCCCTGTGTTTGGCAGAGTGCCAGTCTGCAAAAGCTCCAATATTAATAAATGGGAAATACCTTGCAGTAGGGAAAATGCTCACAGAACAGTTCTGTAATACTCAACACATCTTACATGCAAGGAACGGGTTGTAGTGTTCTGGCTCACCACTTGGATCCACACTGTCCTCTGGTGAAGAACTGAGGAGACACTTTCAGTGTGACTGGTACAGCACACTTCCCTACTATGACAATCTTCAAAGCAGCTAGTGTGAAAGCACTTCCGTTGCCCTGCGAGAAGCTTTGAATATGGATCGATTTCTAATGTTAGGATTAGGATGACCGGGGAATCAAAGAAATCAAAAGAAGGTGTGTGAGGTTTTGAAGAAAAAGGCTTCATCTTGGATATTAATCTACGAAAGTGAAACATCCATTTTCAAGTATTTGTGCTCGATGGATCAAACAGGCTATTGCAGGAAAAAAATATATCTAATGCTGCAACACCGAGCAACAGAGCGTGAAGTTAGAAATTCAAAGAAACAAATATCTGATGATTCTGAGATTCGTGCATACTACTACAGTAAGGAGAAAAGTAAAGAGAAATATAGAGAGGGGTATTTATATTTTAAGCCCAAAAGGCTGACTCGATAAGAAGTGGAAGACCTGGTCACTTTATCAGGTTTATAGGAATGGGGAAATCATCCCTTTAATGCCTTGCAGGGGACAGTGGAAGTATTGTTTGCAAGCAACAGAAACTTGGAATCACCTGTTGTTGAAAATTGCTCTATTGCTTAATGCAGAAAATGTGCAAAAAAAACCACTAAGAAAATATACGTTTCGAAATGATTTGCACAAAAGTAAAGTTTCTCAAATCTAACAAACCATCCCAAAGAAGGTTCCCCAAATTGGGTTGAACTAGAAGGAACTAAAACAAGATACAGGAATTTCCTCGAAGGGTAGAATTAAGGATTTCCCTAACCTACCCACTCAATCTCTCGTTCTTAATTCAACCTGTATTTTATCCGCCATTCATATTCATCTCTTTGCCGACTTTTCTTTTTAAGATATGTACAGTTAGAGCCTATGGGGAAATGTGATGTGCAGCACTTTAAATGCACGATCAATCACCCAGCAAGCTGCAGCTAAACTCAACCTGGGAATATGCATTCTACCTGGACTGTGCTTTGTATGTCAGGGTTTGAAAAGAAACCGGAGAACAAGTTAGAGTAACTTTGAAATGCATATGGGACAAAACACAGGGTTTACTCTTCGGAAAAACCCGCTGTGCAGGACATGGTTTCTTCGGTAGTGAGCAGCTGTGGCTCTTACAGCATAACATTTCTTACAGGATAATTTCTTCCAGACAGGAGCAATATCAGTCAGCACACGGACACGTGCTACTACTGTAAATTATTCACCGTGAAGAATGTTGCTGTAAGTCCACTGAAGTCTGGCAAGTAAAACAGTAATGAGAATGTTAAGTTAAAATTCCCGAGAGGCTTAGCAGGGACCGAGCAACCCCAAGTAGACATAGTACAGGACAGGAACTCTGGCAGTCTGCAATTCGAAAAAATGTATAGAATTTGGTTTAAGATAGCAGAGTGCCTCTGGACATATACTGGGAATACACTATGCAATTGGCCCATATAATTACGCATTATAAACCAAATTAGTAAACGTCTAAAGTGTTTGTGGCTTTCAAATGGTGTAAATAAACAATACTATTTAGGTTTTCTTGTTTTTAAACAATACTGACGTTAGCAGTTAGAGCAAGTCCACTAAAGCCGGTTATTTTCGATCACAAAAAAAATCTATAACAAAAAGACAAAATACCTCTGACCATACTTTTTTTTATCGAGTACATACAATCAGTATTTCCAAGGTCACTACCACATAACTAATCCTGACAACTGGCAAAGCATTGCAAAGACAATCACACATTTCATTAGTACAATTGAAACCAAGATCCGCTCATTATATATGGGATAATGTACCAGCTGCATAAGAATATTATAAGTCACTGAGGAGTTCCATGGCCATATAGAGGAATGTGGCCAAAGCCTGTGTTCCTTTATAAGGTTATGGAACTCTGAGATAACTTGCAATATCCTTATCACGTACGGCAGGGGGTTCTTTATCGCTTCTAATACATGATCAATTACCTTTCCCAAAAACCACTTAAATCCCTGATGCTTAGCTCTTTCATATGAAAGAGAGCGCATGTTTACAAATATGAAGAATAAAAATAGAACGTCTAGTGCAAAATTAAACTCATCAAAAAAGGTGTTAGATATTTGTTGCAAAAATATATTATAATCTTTTTAATACAACACCGTTAAAAAAAAAAAAAAAAAAGCTGCAGAAGCCTGGAATGTATACAAACATGCAGAAAGATTATAACTTTTCTATTATCTAAGGAAAGCAAAAAATTAACATGTTGCCATAAATATTTCATTTCTGCTTGTCACTGTAAGCTAGAAAATAATAGAGTAGAAGAAAGAAAAGCAATGTTTAGCTTTTCTTTAAATATCTGCTTTAACTGGGGGCATGGCCTGATAGGCTAACATGGCGGACCCTTTCTGAGGTGCCCCGGGACCTCCTCTTATATCCAGCATCAACCTAGGCAGGACATCACCTACCCAAGCTCTGACCACATCGAGCCTACCTCCTGAAGCTTTCCCCCATGGACTGTAGGCTGGAAGACTAAGAGGGATCACGGAGAATGCACCAATGCCCAAACAACTTCTAAGATGGTAACCCGCTGAGCTGCAGCCCAGGCCCGACTTGCAAACCTGTATAGGTGGGGATCCGGGAGTCCTTGAATCTCCTGGGTGACTGCGGTCGGGTGTAGACGGGGCAGCGCGGATCTTTAGATAATAAAACCAGTGTTGCATTCCCACACATTAGGCTCCAACAGGCGGAGCCTGCCCAGTCACCCTAAACTCATGGTCTGGGGCACGAGACCAGGCCGGTCCGCAAAGTGGCAGTCTGCCTCCTGACCTACTGAGCACCTCTGGTGCGGACTAAAGTGCTGCCTGACTACCCTGCCCCAAGGGGCCACTGCTACGTGGAGAGAGCTTTCACCCCAGGAAAGGGACTTGGGGCCCTGCCTCCTACGTGCTGCAGCGGGCTACGCCACAAAGCCCGGGAAGCTCGGAACACATCTTCCCTGCATCCCAAACCACAGCTGTAGCAGAGTAGATACAGGCACGGAGGAGCGCCTCTGCTCGTGAAGTGGGTAAGTCTCTGACCCGTGCAATGTGAGCTGCCCCCCACTTGTTGCCCGCAGCTCAGGTAGAATCTGAGGACCTGGAGGGGGGCCCAAGGTCCCAACCACCCTGCTGTTTAATACTTCCTTCTCCCGCCATCATAGCTTGGGGACTGCAACTGCTGCTCATGCTGTCCCACTGCAGACTTTGGGGCAAGCAGGCCAGAGGGAGAGGCCTACCTCCAACAGGTATTGTGGACTGACTTTAGGGGCGGGCGCCCGTGGACCCTTAAGGATATCTGTTGCAGACATTATGAACAAGGATGAGAGCTCTGGGGCCAGGCTTAAACCAAACTGGATAAATTCATGGTGCAGCCGCCACCGGGGTTCAACCCCTCAAACACTATCCCGCAGTCACAGCTGCAGCCTCAGCCTGATGACCTAGGAAACATTGTGCAGATAATCCAGGCCTCACACAAAAGTGTTGAGTCCAAGATTGGAGAATTGTGCATCGATTGTCTCCTACTGTGTCAGTATCTATGCAATATAGCTAACAGAGTGACTGAGGTGGGGAGTCTAGTATCAGCACTGGATGACAATGCCATAAACCGTTAAACAGCAGGTGTACAAACTTCACTTAATGTCGGCCACACTCGAGAACCAGGCCGAAGACGTGAAGAACATATCTAGATGTAATAACCTGCACCCCGTTGGGTACCCAGAAGGTATAGAATCCTCCCAGCTGGAGTCGTTTGTGGAGAAGTGGCTGAAATCATGAGTGTCAAATTATTGCTCGTATCCCTAACTAAAGAGATCGTGATATCATGCTCTGAGAGGCCCGCCTTGCGCAACAACTCTCTTTTGAGTCCACTCATATGATTTTCCATGACGACACTAGAGTGGTGAAACAAAAGCGAAAGTCCTATGATTAACTGAAGCAAAAACTCAGCGCCATGCATATATAATATATGCTGATGTTCCCTGCCAAGCTTCAGGTGTTGCAACTGGTACGCCTCGGACAGGACATACGGACTCCCGTGCCGGTTGATCACCTCCCTTCGCACAATGCAGAACCTGGTACCATAGAAACTGGAGATGCAACCACAGCCCCTCAGAATCCTCTGAGCCTGGGCAACCCAGATCACACAGTGGCGAGATCTCCAGCAGACCTCGAGACTCTGGCTGCTAAGGACATGCGCCGACAGCAACGGGGAGGCTCCATCTCTGAACCTTTGCCCTAGGCCCCTGCTGGTTCCCTGGCAGGAGCCCTGGGGTACTAAAGCAATTTGTTAAAGAACACCAGGAGGTAGTGCCCCAAAAACATGACCTACACCAATTTCAGTTGCTACATAATTCACGAAAGGAGGTCACACTTTGCTATCGCTACAGAAAACTGTTCTAATTGTTTTCATTATGGGGTTTTTTAGGACGACAGATCCTTTGGGTGGTGAAGTACGGGCAGGCCAGAGTTGGGGGTTAATTGAGTTGTTTGATTTGGTTGTTGCTGCATATTTTTGCTTCAGGCATGAACACTTCACACTGCTCGCAATCATGAGGCAGTTTGCACATTCCTACTTGATATGCTACCCCCCTGCATATTCAATGCCCGTCCCATGAGATGCCATCATTATCGATGACGTATGACCCCTTTGCGATTGGTCTCCATGACACGCGTCACCGTTGTGTCCTGGAATGTTAACGGCCTTTTTGACCATATCAAAGGGACAGCAGACCTCAGTTATGCCCAGTGATCCATGCCCGCTGTCCTCATGCAACAAGAGACTCACCTGATGGGAGCGCACTGTCCATTTCTAAAATGCTTTGGGTACGACAGGGTTTTTCATCCTTCTCTACAGGTCCTTCCCTTTGTCAGTGACCTTGACTATCTTGGATGCCCAGGGTCGCTACGTGGGAATAGGGGGCCTCCTGGAGGGCTGTCAATACAACTTCCTAAGTATTTATATCTAGCTATTACTTCCTACTCATCACAACAGGCCATGGAAGAGGTCATCCTAATTTTCCCAAAAGGTCCCACCGATAGGAGGGGACATTAATGCGTCATCTGCCTCCGCCCATGACAAATTGGAGACACCAACTCTGGGCCACCTGGTGAGGGCCCAGCAACTGGTGGACTGAATGGGGTCGTAGGGTTTGTGTGATGCTTGGTGCGTATGGCACCCTAGGGAAAGAGAGTACACTCACACCTCAGCAGCACACAAGTCCTTGTCACATATAGACCTGATGTTCCTTTCTGCAGCGGACTTCACCCATATGTCACGCACAGCAATTCTTCCCGTTAAAACCAGATGCCCCATTTGGCTACTCAACGCCTGGAAGTTGGTGGACGCCCATTGATCTGACTATTCACAAACAGATATCCTGACATACTTTGAGAATAACAAAGGTATGGTCTCTTCAGCCCGAACACTGTGAATGGCCAGGAAGGCAACTATAAGGGGCATGGTGCAACAATAAAGTAGGAACATAGAAAGAGAAAAACGGTCTTATGACAGATCCTGAGAGCTGGATACGGTCACTGGAGTGGCAGGTCGTTGCCGAACCAACAGTGGCTTTACCCACCAGCTGCTCCTGGACAAAGCATCGCTGAGGTAGTTGTTCCTCAAGGAGGCAACCAGTTCTGGAGGGAGTCCATACAACGCATCTCTGAGCGCAGGGGCAAAAGCAGCAAGCTTTTATATTGGCTGGAAACCAGGGACATGGTGGCCAAAGCTGTTCCTGAAATTTACAACTCCTAATGTATCCTCAGATTCTCTCTGGTGAGATTGCAGCAGCTTTCGCTGGTTATTAATCCCGGCTCTATGCACCCCACCACAGGCCACGATCAGCGCAGGTAAACCAGATCATATTTGACATTACTCTCCCGACGTTTCCACCCTCCCTGGCAGAGACAGAGGGTCTCTTCACATTGGTGAAGCTTTAGGAGGCTCTTTCAGACATGGAAACTGGGAAAACACCCAGACCGGATGGATCCCCCTCCCATCTCCCCCCTTCCCAAGTACTACCACATATTCCGAGAGACCCTCAACCCCAACTTATTAGACCTTTTTACAGAGGCGATCTCCAGGGGCATGTTTCTGCCTAAATTGGGTAGGGCTACCATAGTGTTGCTGCCTAAGGAAGGCAACCCACCATCCTGCTGTTCCTCCTATCAGTCGATTCCCTTGGTCAATACAGAACTCAAAATAGTAGCCAAACGCCTTCAACAGACCCCGTCCTATCTTAATACATCCGGATCAATGTAACTTCATGCCCCACTGTAGTACTCGCCACTGCATTAGCCGGGTGCAAGTGGCGTTTGCACATCTCATCTCCATCCAAGACCCATGTGCCATGTTACTGATTGATTTTGAGAAGGCATTTGATTCTGTAAACTCGTCCTTCTAGGTCACGATCATGGAGCGCATGGGATTTCATCTGAGATTTCTGGCCCACATGAAGCTGTTATACACTATACCTACTGCACAGGTTTGGGTTAATGGGGTGTTGTCTGTCACCTTTCCCATTGGCTGTGGCATGAGGCTGGCCATCCCCCTTTCTCCGCTTCTCTTTGCCCTTGGCATTGAACCACTGGCGAAGCTTAACCACTGCTATACACGAATGTAGGGTTTAAAGGTTGGGTAGGGCAGCCTGAAGACAGAATTGCACTCTACGAGGATGACATCCTCCTCTTTCTTGCCGACCCACACGGCTCTGGCCCCCGTGCACTGGAACTCCTGAGTCTCTACGGACAAGCTTCCGGGCTACAGGCAAATTGCAACAAGTCGCTTCTAGTCCCACTATAAGGTGATCTCAATATGGTTTCCTGGAAAACCCAGGTTCCTGTTCAGCGGCTGAGCTTCACTTAGCAGGACGTTTTCATCTCGCATGACCAAGACTTAACTTGGAGCCTTTGCCTACTGCTCCTGGTCGCGAGAATGAAGCGAGATTTCCAGAACTGGAACCAATTGCTGCTCCACCTGCTAGGAAGAGCAGCCCTATTTAAAATGATGATACTGCCCCACTTTCCATACGTCCTCCGATATTTCCCATATGAAATACCTGCCCACTGGTTCAGGATGCTTAGTTCACAAATTCACAACGTTTTGTGCCCACCCCCAACCCCAAAAATAGCCCTAAACAAGTGCAGACAGTCAGTCTACGACAGGGGCTTGAGAATGGCTGAGAGGCTGTATTACTGGGCCTCCCAGTTAGTGGTGGCTAATGACTGGCTGGCGGCTGGTTGGGACAACCTAACATATCAGGTTGAGCTCTCCCATTTGGGCCTGGACAATATTATAGAGCTCCTCAATGGAGGCCGGATTACCCGATGCCTTCCCACGGTGATAGCGGTGGTGTTTAAGATCTGGTGCTCTGTGTATCCTTAATTGGGATAGGAAAATGACTCGCTATACCCTGCTGTGGACAGGTAGATGGCTCCACCACTCAGCTCAGTTGGAGGGCTTTGCAGCCTGAGACAAAATTGATATCACAACTCTAAGGGACATCTGGCTAGGTGTACATATGTATTCCGTCCGGGATCTCCAGACGCAGTTCTCCCTTTCGTGCACGCAATTTCACAAATATTTACAATTAGGGCACACACTGGTGAGCCACATCCATGGCGGACCAAACTGCCGAAATGCAGTCCTCTTGAGACATGCCTCCTCATAGGACGACTGGGGAAAGGAGCAATCCCTAAAATATACTGCTCGCTAGTGGTTCACGCACCAGAGATATTTGAGACCATGAAGGGGAAATGGGTGGGACCCCTTGATGAGGCAGAGTGGCAGGATGCCTGAATGGCCCACAAGGAGCTAGTCATTCCTTCCAGATTGAGGCTGGTCCAGCTGAAATACCTACGCAGCTCACACTACACTCCCCGATGCTTATGACAGATGGGCAAACTACCCCACCTCACATGATTTCGCTACCCACCTGCCAAGGCAGCCTATTTTCACATGGTATGGCCTCCCCCCCCCCCCGATTTTGGTGGGGAACTGCGGAAACCCTCTCACAGGTGTTTGATCGGTCAATTGACCTAACCCCACAGATTGGTCTCCTCGTAATAATGGAAGATCTAGGCGGGTATGTGCCATAACCGGACAATGGTGGTGGGGGCCTCAATGGTTGCCAAGAGGGACATTGCACAAAAGTGGAGGTCCCTTCTGGCCCCCACCATGGAGGAGTGGAGATGGGGGGGGTGGAATGGTGCTCTAAAATGGAACGGCCCATCTACCAGGCATGGGAATGTTTTACGCAGAAACACTTTAAAATATGGGGAAAATGGTGGCTTTTTCGTGGGTTAGATGGGGAATGAAACTGTATGGAATGTTCTACTATGTATGACCCTAGATGGTTCGCAAGCTGGGAACTGTTCCTATTTCTGTATGTTTATAATGTCATTTTGGATATGAATAATTCTTTGTTTATCAAAAAAAACAGCTGCTTTAATCATGCTCTGTGATCTCCCCTGCTTTCCTCAGCTGCTGGCTCTGGCAGCAGAAATTGTGTCATCAGAACTCGACTGTAATAACTTATTACAGTCGAGTTCTGACGTAATTTTTTATAACCGGCAACTGGGTGCGTCATAAGTCACAGGTGATAAATAAATTACAGACAGGTTTTATACAGGGATTGCAGAATCCCATTTATTATAAGAAAGTAACTCACTGCATATATAATTTTTTTATAACTGAATTGTTAACGTAAATAATACCTTTAGCCCATGCAACATGGCATTTTGGCACGGGTAGACTATAATCTTTCTTGCCCTCAAGTCTCCACAAAATATGGACCTCGATGTCCTGCAACAAGGATTTTTAGGTCTCGCTGAGCCAGCGCGCATGCGCTGCTCTGCGAGACTTTAGTAAGGGGCTTTAGAAAGTGCTCCGAAAGCGGCCACCAGCGTGCGGTTACGCGCACAAGCACGCGCGACGTGCACAGCACTTTTTCTCGTTGCGCGCGCGCACAACTCGCGTCACCACTCGCGTTTTTTTTAAATTTCATTTCGCGGCCGCGCGGCGTTACTTTTACGGCCGCGCTGCCAATGCTTGTTTTCTATAGTCGCTTCACAGTTATGCTCGTAAGCAGCTTTTTATGTTGTTTTTTATCTTAACTAAAATACCTGGAAAATATATTTTCAAAACAGACTTGCATTTAGAACTTGTAAAATAGATAGATAACTTCCATAGGACTCAAAATGAGGGATTTTGTTCGTTCACTTCAAAAGTCCAGTGTCCTCATATTGTTTACCATCTCCATAATTTTGGTGAATTTTCTTACACTTGCTGCAAACAGGAAAATGCTATATGCCTGTGGGGTCACGCTCTGTTCTCATTTACCATATCTATAAACCTCTTTATGGCTCTGATAGGGCACCTGTTGATTTCCTGTGCCCTTTTTTCTGTCCTCAATGTCCCAACATGGCAGAAGGGGAGCCTGCAGGTGTCTGCCGTGCCTATGAAAGTAACCACTAAACATATACACATTAAATGTTCCACTAACCGTTAGGATTTTTTCTACATGTTTAAAGTAATCGGGGTACACTTTTGTGAAATTTACTGGCTGAAATGCGCCCTAAGTAAGCTATTTCATATTTTACAGTGTACCTGGGGCTATGACCTTAACATGTTTGCTGTTAAAACACTTACTTGACAAACACGCATGGAGTGCCAGTGTTGTCAACGTGGTCATGGTTAAACAGTTAAACCATAGCATGTAGAAAGTTTACATTTATGTTGAACAGAATGTAGATCTGTGAACGTGTGAGTGTGCAGGGACAGCAAAAGGGCAGAGGTCCTCTGGATGTTTAATATGATGCCCCCCAGGCTCACTGCTGCATATGCTGACGTATGCACTGACGTGTGAATTCCTGTCCAATGAGAGAGGAACGCTTGCACACAGCGAGCAGCAGGAGAGGAGATTAAGAGAGACATGCACTTGTGTCCCAGCCCTGGTCCTTTTCCCCATTTTGTGACACTGCTGCTGGCATTGCACCTCTGACGCAGCAGAGCACCAGATGAAACTTTGGAAAGTTACAGCCAGAACGCCTTCAACCTTTGTAATCATATGACTACGTTAACGGATCTAATGCTATTTCACAACATTGTATTCATCCTTATTAAATACAACAGATATTTCATCATACCTTGGCTAAAAGCACGTCTGTTTTCTTAAAATAAAGAAGTTTATTAAAGCCACACTCTGGTCGCCATAAACTATATCGTATGTAGATTTAATCGATTGAGTTCCAATTGAAGTGCCTTCTAGCTCGATTTATGGTTGCACTTCTTTACAGTTATCGGGATCGTGTTTCGTAAGTAAATGGATCACGTGACAGTGGGGACTAAACCACAAAAATCCGGTTGGTGCCGGTTCCACTTGCCTGCCATCCACAGTGAGCTGGTACTCTGCCCATTCTGCTGCAAGTTAAAGAAAATCCAAGCAGACGTGGCGTGAGGTCAGATTGTCAACTCTGGCGGGAAGAGGTGTGACCCAGATGAGCATTCAACCGAGCCTGGTGTTTATAACTTTAGTCAGGACAGGCCCGGTGAGCTCTTTCACATCCCCGGGTGCCTCCGGCTATTTGGTTTAAAAATATCAGAATATGTTGTTTCTTATTTCGAACAAGGAGGCTGTGACTGAGGCCTAAATTAGAGCACCCGTGCCAAGAGGTTGGCCGGGACTTCTGTGGCTCGCTGCCTGGGTAGACAAGCATTGGCATAGCCAATAGGTCTCGCCTTTGGGACCTTATAAGTGTTTAGCCATGCAACAGTTGATGTTGTTGCACCAAGGATATTGTGCTGGATAACTAAACACTTATAAGGTCCCAAAGGCGAGACCTATTGGCTATGCCAATGCTTGTTACTAGTTAGATTTGCAGACAAACACGTTCTGGGCATAGCAGAAGGCAAAAACCTTGCTTGCTGTCATCCAAAGTAGGTAATGCACAGAGCTTATATTCCAAGTGGTGATAACCCCCAAACAAAGCAGCCAGTCTAGTGAGTTGTGTGCCCGGGACCACCATAAATAGCCTACTTCTAAAGCGGCTGCACAGTTAGACGCCGGATTATTTTATTTTTTAGCAAACCATAAGACTGTTTTGCCTGGTGAGTGCAGGTCGCAGTGGAGTGGAAGTATGATGTGTGCATTTCTACTGGGCTTTGCTTTCATCTGGAAGGCTTTTACTGTCCTGGGGTACTGTATGTTTAAGTGTGCTTCACTTCAAAAGAGTTAACTAAGGAAGCCAGTAAGGCGGTTCAGTCCTGGTGTTTGCCATTGAAGAGCTCCACTACCAACTATTCTTTTTTAAGAAGTGGTCCACTTCAGGCTCTTGTGCTCTGTGGGTTGCGAAATGACTTCAGGAAGGCAAGGGAACATAGGCACTAGAAGTAGGGGTTGGGAGTGCTGCAGCACCCCCAAAATTAACTGTGCTGGAGTATCGAAGGCGAATGAACAATGAAGATGACTGAGTTTTGTTTTTATCTTTTCACATTTGTTGTGTGTTCTAAGAGGACAAATGTCAGGCTGTGTTTTCTGATTAAGTGCTGCTTTTTCTTTTAACATGGCAATTGGGGTTTACTTTTCTTTCTCTGATTTCAAAGTGAGAAACAATCTTCTAGTGAGAAATGAGAGGCTGTAGAATGCTATTTTTTCTTTTATACAAAAACATTTAAATACTTGTAAATGTACTCTACATATAGTTCTGAACATATTAGCCGTAAGGAAAATACAAACGAGGCTCTTCATTTTAGTTTGAAGCCTACAGGTTGCTAAATACTTATTTTTGGGGACATTCTATAAGCTGACCTAAGAACGCAATCTACCCAGTGCTTAACATTAGCTTTGTAGTTTGTATCTCACATTTGCCTGCTTTCAATTTTCTGGCTTTGTTTTCGGCTGTCCAGCATGTCTTTGTCAATCCTGTGGAGCATAGCCTGTTTACTGTATTCTTCCATAAGTGATTGCTTTCTGTAAACAGACCTTTAAATTATGCTCTTATCTTGTCACTTTGCTGTGCATCCAAAGACAGAGGTCAAATGTCAGGTTCTATCTTCCAAGGGAGCTTAGTGTTTACTTTTCTTTTTCTGACTTCTGAAGAGCAATTTACCTCACCTCAGGACTGACAACGAGTAGAAGCATACAGGGAAAACATGTAAATAAACAGAATTGGGTCAATATATAAAAGCTCTACCGACGGAAACAGTATGAAATAAATTGAGTGCATGTTGCTAAACAGTAGAGAAAAAGCTACACAGAGCAGGATAATAAGAAACGGCTATCAGAAGAAGATGATACAGAGCTGTAGAATTGAATGGGGGGGGCAGTTAAAAGTTGCACTTGAGCAGTGCACCATGATACGCCCAGAATATTGGAGCACTGCACTAGGGCAACTTTTAGCTGCCTTGGAGAGTATTGTTGTTGCCTCCCAATTTCCACCACACCTACGTGACGATTACACAAAGGAATCTTACATCTGTATAACCTACCCAATTATCTAACTTTCTTGGATAATCTCATCATAGTCCACGAGGCTTTATAAATGAGTAAACGAGTCCCAATGCAGTTGGAGATTAAGAAATGTAAAGGCCTCTGGTATTTATAGAAATAAGATCTATGCAGTCAACGAAGCTTTTTAAATCCATAAGGCGTGATAAAGTGAAGTGAAACATAGGTCAAAGTGAACGTGCGAAAGACCATAGAAAAGCTACCACGTAAGGTAACTGAACTGTAATTGGCACTGTGAAGGCACTACCCTCTCGCTCTCGTACTTCTCATCTATTGAGTGAGCTAAAGCAAAACAAAAACGTCATAACTCTAAGTAGTAAAAAGGAAACTCAGAAGAGGGTGACATAAGTGCCATGGCACTTTGATACTATGCTTAGGTGGGAATAAGCATGTGAACCGGAAATAATAATCTATTATTTTGCATTCACTGTGCCCTCAAGTAGCAAAATGATCTCTGATGATGCAAAGAAATCTATTTTCTCTGAAGGAGGCTTATCCTTTCACTTTTCAGGCCAGATATTGGGTGTAAGTGCTCTTTACATTCAACACAATACAGCTCCAACAAAAACATTCCGAAAGCGGCATTTCCAAGTACACTGCTATTGTATTTGGAAGGTTGAATCTCTTTCTGAAGCTAATCCACGCGTGGTACTTTCTATTTACTTGAGGTACCAGAAAACAGGCAAGTATTAGGTCATCTGGCATTATTAAAAGCGTTTTCCACTCCGCAGCATCATAAAATAGGCACATGATTTTAAATACCAGTAACTCAATCGTTGTTTAATGGGACATATCCTACAAATCCGTAAAAATGTTTACACGGGTTAAGAATCATATTTAGACCATTAGTCTTATACTGATTAGCTCAAAAAAATGCTCAAATGGTTGTGTTTGCTTGTAAATCAGGGATTTTTTTAATAGAGTGGTCATGTCAGATACTGTGCAGTAAAGCCACATAAAACAAACATGACTAGTGAAAATCACATCAATAGGTATAAATAAGCTTTCATTTGATATTTACGTGTGACTTTATCGCATGACACAAGACCGCATGAAATTTCATCACATGTCCTGACTGTGCATGCTGACACCCAGAAATAATGGCTCTGAACCTTTAGGACATAAAAAGTGTAATGGAGCACTGAGGCAAGATTAGGGACTCTGGAGAGCACACTGGCCTGCATCAGAGGAAACCTAGAATTGTGTCCTCCTTCCCCAAATAAACGCATGCAAGTAGGCGTCCATTTTACTTCCAAAACAGGAGACCGTGCCATTCTTGATCCCCTAGCAATTCCCAGGCACTGGAAGTGCGTTTGTGCAACCATCCTTTTTGCATGCAGTCACAGATCTCATACCTGTTTGCCTCACAAACTGCAAGTAGGCAGAAAATGCAAAAATAGGAAATCTTTACCACCACAAATATAATAGTGACAAAAATGATTTTATGTTCCTTTGTGTTGCTGAAGGTAGGAAAGAAGGTGTTCTTAGCACAGCAAACCTTTTTAGATGTCATTTTTAGGATTAAAACACTTTCTTGCGCAACACGTTCAGAAAACAATATTGCCATATTTTGAATATTTTCTTTAGCAGAATATTTTCTTTATTACCTTCAGATTAACTAACAGAGCAGGCACTTTACAATCCGAAATGTGGAGAAGGAGGACACAAATTTGGCATGGGTATCTTTTCTGGAAAAACAATTGGAATAAGACTGAACTGCCCGAAATTGCCAAAACAAGGGCTCAGCAATCAAGGGGTGTGGGGCAACATAAAAACAAACAAAAAGGCACTTTTTACAGCCAGCTTCACTGACCAAGAAAAACAGAATTGCTTCCTTGTTCCTTTTTTCTTTCCAAGTATGAAGGACTTTGTACCCAACTCTTCTATATGTATTTTTGAACCATGGCTTTCACTACAGAAACCACAACAACAAGATAAAATATTTAAACATCTGTCCATAGTTTATAGCCAGACACTAGCGACAATGCTTAAAAGATATTGTACATAATAGATAGCAGTGACCTTTGGAGGTATATGTTCTAAGAGTGATTTTTTAAGTTGTTTCGATAATCTTTACATGTTCCGGAGTAATCTAGAACTCTGGACGCCATCAGTCACAAATGTACTTAGAGCAGCCATCAGGGAAGTCCCGTTCGATTCATGGAGAGGATCCGTTATACTACCGATATACAAAAAAGGGGGATAGGAATCTCCTGGCATGCTACCGCCCAATCTCACTGTAAGATGTAACAGTAAAAATACTAGGGCATGTCATACTGAGAAACTTGAAAAATGGTCCGAAGATTTTTTTTTTTTTATTATAAAGTACAATATGGGTTTTCCCCAGGCCTAGGGACCACCGAGCAAGCAATAAATGTATCCCTCATTATGGGAAAGTACGTCAAGGCCAGGAGAGGTGCCCTTTACATGGCTTTTATGGATCTCTCCTGTACCTTTGACTTGGTAGACGGGGGAAACTATGGGAACTGATGTAGCTTGCAGGAGTGGAACCCCCCATTGTTGAACCTTATTAGGTGCCTTCACTGGGGTACGACTACCAGTGTTCGCTAAACACAGCACGGAGAGCGTACATGTTCCATAATGGTGGCAAGAGGGGTACGGCAAGGCTATATATTACCCCCATTTCAGTTTCTATTTTATATTACTTCTTTGGACACAGCCCTGGGCTCTTGTAGTAATGATACCCCCAGAATTGGCTGTATACCAGTCCCAGCTTTCCTTTATGCGGATGACGCATTTTTAATCACCCAAACAGCAAATGGTTTGCAAAAACTTTTAAACGGTTTTAACGCTTTTATGACAAATTTAAATCTTAAAGCGAATCATGAAAAATCTTTTCTTTTAACTAGCTGTCCTAAAAAACACAAAATCAAAAGCTTTTTTTTAGGGGAGCTCCAGTTGCCAAGATCTGCCATTTTAACTACCTAGGTATTTTATTTGAAGCCGATCTGACCTGGGGTAAATTAATAAATCAAAGAAATTAGAAAATGGTGATAGTCTGTGATTCGATTTTTAAATTCACGAGAAAACTGGGCCACAAGCCTACAAAGGAGATGACCCAACTTTACATGAGCAAATGCCTTGCCTTAGGAACCTATGGTTATGAATCCCTGGAGAGACTGCAGGCAACTGAGAATACATTTCTTTGTAGGCTTTTATCCATCCCAAATTCACCTCTAGTTTCCTTTCGCACCTTGAATTGGCTATGGGGTTTTTGGAAGAGGTGGTTAAAATGGGTCCACTTTTATTAAATATGGAGCACTCTTGAAGCAGGGTTTTCTAGGTGTGTGTTGAAGGACTGCTTACATTTAAGTAATAATAGCTCCATCCCATGGTTGGCCTATGTTAGAAATACTTTTTCTAACTTCGACTTAAGAACACTTTTTGATTCTCCCGACAGTATTGGAACACAAACAAAAGCCTTTGTAAAGCGTACATTCCTCTAGTTTTGAGAAGAGGCTTGAATGGTGAGAGCTTTAGACACTATTTCAGTATTGAATTACATACCAATCTCTACCACTTCTGGAATAGAGCCCTATTTAAAATGGATAGTAAATCTAGAACATAGATTTTACTAAACCAGGTTAAGATTAAATACAATCCATTTCTTAGATGCTTTTCCTTGCACTGGATCTTGGCTTACATCTATACCATGCTGTCCATGAGATGCTTCTTCCACTCAAACCACTGCACATTTTATGCTAGTTTGCATTTTATACCGCACTTTGAGAGTTCCCTTTAACACCCAATTTTATTGTCTGAGCATTTTACATTTTAAATAAAGAAGGGATGGATTTTTTAAAACGTTAATCTTCTCCAGAAATTTGTTTTGCTGTCCTTACTTATATTTCTGCTGCTATCAAATTGAGAAGGAGATATGCTTTATTACATTGGAAATTTTCTTAAACCTGTTGACTGAATGCATTTTATTCTATGCTTTTATGGCCAATTTTATGACCGAATAAAGATTATCGAAATGTGATTTTTTAAGTCATTTGGCTAGCATCTATACATACAGGAAGTTGGATGCAGGGCCTAGTCTTCAGCTTTGGCCTGGCTCTGTGCACAACCCAACCTCCGCTGTGCATGAGTCTTGGCTGTGTGAGCGGGTGATTGTCAAAAAGTCTGGCTGCAGCCCCTCGTCCAACTCACTGTGCACCCAAACCCCAATGCTCACATTTCAACGTACAATGGTTCTGTCGGGAAAGAGCAGTTGCTTCACAAATAATAAATAAAACAGATTAGCAAGTCTTATTCAATGCAGTTGGAAGACAAAAATACCGGCAAGTAAGTGTTTGCAAACAAAAGTTTTACTTTTTGTTAAATAAAGCAATCATCATATGTATTTACAAGGCTGTCAATATTATGTGCAATATTGGAGTGACATATAATATAGTGACAATGAGTGCCCAGTGACAGTGGTGCAGTGCGTATCATATATACAAGGGTGAGAATAGATTATATACAAGTTATCAAGGGAAAATAAACTAAATGTGGTCAGAACAACGAAGAGAACAACATCTCTGGTAAATAGCACAATTGCTTTTTGGTTTGAGACCAAGAGACTTGATGGAGCTGAGCCATACACTATCGTCGACGTTTTGACCCTGACAAAAGCGTTATTGAACAAGTGTCATGGCGGGTCTTCTTCAGGATAAGGGAAAAGAATGACAGCCTGAAAACGAGAAAGGTAAGTATCAATGGGAGTGTTCCAACTAGTGAGAGCAAAGAGATAAAAGGGGTAGCGTTCACGAGCTACTCACCCAACATGGGGGTGGATTCCCTTAGGAGTCCCTCGCTGAGTGAAGGCTGCCAATTCTCTATAGAAAATTGGAAGGATTAGTATTAATTCCATCGAATGGAAAGAGGATCAGGAAATCAATAAATGCAGTAGGAGTGTCCTACCTGAATGTTTCTGGAAGACTCTAAAAAAATGATTCAATTCAGGATGTCTTTGAGATCTGAGGGTAAACAGACAATGTAAATTAAAATAAATCATGTGTGGATGGACAGACGATACACTATTCAAATCCCATACGGGCCGTGTAAGAGAAATGCTTACCTAGGTCTGTAGTGACACGAGGGGGCCGTTACGAGGTAATCAGCCGGTGGGTGAGACAAAAAGAATCGAGATCCCCACTGTGGTGCCAGTCATAAGTCCTGCAATTAAGGGAGCGTACGGGGAATTAACGATGGGCGAAAGAGAATAAAGACGGCGAAGACGGGAAGTAGTGCTGCTATCTCGCTTACTTGGCAGTACGTGTTCACTTAACAGAAGTCTTGAGTGGGACTGCCCGACTCTCGGTTAAATGAAGAACCGGGAGTGGCTCACGTTGAGCGGCGGAAGTAGGTGGCGTGCACGGCGTGATGCAGCAGCTGGATGCTGCCTATCGAGTCACCGCGAGCGCCTCAGCTTCACGGGTGTGGTGTCAATTATCCACGGAGGTGTGATTGAAAAAGGAATAGCGAAAAGGGGGGGTCTCTGAAGTAGTCTAAATCAGAGTTCATTCTGGTTAGACGGGAGTAAGCTTACGCCCGCAATGCTAGTACAGTGAAGCCGTTCAAATTATGAAAATAGGCATACAGTACATCAAAGATTGCTATAATTACAATAAAATACATGACGCCACTGGCGGTTGATGGTACAAGAAATTCGATATTAAACCAAGGTATTACTACGCGTCTGTGTTGTTTTGGCCGCAAAGGACATTGGTAATAGTTGCTTAACCATAAGTGAAATACATGACATCAGTCAGTATACAACGGTAAAATTGGGGTATAGATCAAAGTCTACGTCTATATTCATGGGTTTTGCATGAACTAAAAGTAAAAAGTAAAGAAAGCAAAGAATGCAACTGAGACCAATGCGTCTGAGATGCAACGCGCAAATAAGTTATAAAGCAAGCATCCAGATTCAAGCGGAGGCATGCTAAAGATGAAAATAGGCATACAGTACATCAAAGATTGCTATAATTACAATAAAATACATGATGCACTGGCGGTTGATGGTACAAAATATTATAATAGACCAAAGTTCTACTAAGCTTCTGTGTTGTTTAGGCCGCAAAGGACATTGGTAATGGTTGCTTAACCTTGAGTGAAACGGTAAAATTGGGGTATGGATCAAAGTTTACGTCTATATTCATGGTTTTGCATGAACAGCGGGTAAAAAGGGAGTCCAAAGCTTCTGAGATGGAACGCACAAATTAGTCAAGAAGCAAGCATACAGATTCAAAGTGAAGGCGGAGGCATGCTAAAGATATGCGGGATTGTACAGTCTCAACATTACAACTGACCCATTTGTTTGGAGGTCTCTTTCAGTTCATTAAGTCCATTGTCAACTGTGTTCAAAGAATGTATCCACTTACACTCTTTGAAGTTTAGGGATGTCGCAACTGCACCACCTCTTGGGTGTGAACATATTTTTTCCACCACCCACCATTTTAGGCTTTGAAGGTGTGTGACCCTTGTTGTTAAAATGCTCAACTAGTGGGGCACTTTGCATTTCAGCCTGCTCATGTGCTGCAGTATTTTAGCCTTCACCTTCTGTGTAGTTTGTCCTACATATAACTTGTCACAAGGACATTTGATTGCGTAAATGGCATTTGTACTGTTGCAATTCGTGTGTGAGGGAA
This sequence comes from Calotriton arnoldi, assembly GCA_963921515.1. Classification (NCBI taxonomy): domain Eukaryota; kingdom Metazoa; phylum Chordata; class Amphibia; order Caudata; family Salamandridae; genus Calotriton; species Calotriton arnoldi. The sequence goes on along the minus strand of CAWUFW010002724.1, from coordinate 375,671 downwards.
GATTGTATGTTCTGTTTTGGTATGTGAAAGAGGTGCCTTCCACAGTTTGAGAACAAGCCTTGCAACGGCCGCACCTATGATGTCCGGTCAGAGGAGGTAAACTCAGCTGACTTCTGATATCAGGTGGTTTAGGTGGCTCTAGATAGGCTTTGACCACAAGGTCCTAGATGTTCTTGCCTCTCTTGAATGCGAAGATTGGGTCCTCAGTCGTGCCCAGTTCACTGGACACCAAATGCCCCAGTCTATTTCCAGAATGCTTTAAGTGCTCTTTTAATTTAAAGTTACATTGAGACATCAATTCATACTGTTTACTGGTAGTCCTCCAATCCATGTTACTGCATAGAAGGCTTTTGAGAACAATGTTAACACACTAGGGACACCTCTTGCAAAAATACTGCTCAGGCCTTTCAGTGCAAGAATCTCAGTTTGACCATTGGTGCTGACAAGCACTGGGAAGCTACACATCCCTTACTACTATACTCATGTATAGCAAGCCCCTCCCACCACCAAAGTAACAAGCATTTGCAATGCAATAGGTCTCGCATTATTAAAGTTTGAGCTATTGGTGTTGCATTATTTAGCAATGCCAATAGCTCAAACTTTAATAATGCGAGAGCTATTGCATTGCAAATGCTTGTTTGTAAGTAGAGGCACGTCAAGCATCCTACAAAATGAATTTAAGTAAAACGCCCTAGTGCCCTTTTGGAATTTCCAGGGAGCTATTCACAAACATGCCTGTGCATTTTCGGTGTTCAAGGTTATGCTTTGAAACAGAAGTGTATTTTTTTTAGGCTAAACACTTAATTATCCAAGACAGGGAAAAATACTTATGTTAAACATTCCCTTTAACAGAACCACACAGCATTAGGTACGTCTTAATTAGAAATAGTTATAACATTTCTGCTGTCGTGCGTGACTTGCTTCTGTTAGCAGTGCGCTTCCTAGCCTGGTTGCTAGATACTCCACATGGGTTAAATGGCAGTGGTGCAATTGTACACTAAGACGCTTACACGTTATGTCGTAATTCGGATGGGACCAGTTACCGGAGTAACTAGCTCCATCGAAGTACAAAATTCATAGGAACACCATGGATTTGTGTTACACCCAGAAATTTGGTCTGGAGCGAAATGAGAAATTAACCAGGGAATCGGACCGGGATTTATCAGCTCCCTGGTAATTCCCCATTTCTCAAAGTTTCACTTATGATGCCTGGTAAATCCGCAGCCTCGGAGATAACTGTATACTGTTCTCACTAACTCCAGTGGAATACAATTGCCCCCACCAAATCCTGGCCATGACGGGCTCCATAGTGTTACACCATTGATAATGAGAAGGGTGGTGTCATGGTTCAGTAACACCGATTTCCGGATTTTAGGGCAGGCGTGTATTTAAAAATGATTTTAAAATTGTCCGAATGAAATGGCTATTTGCATATCCCCATATTGTTTCTGCTCGACAGCTGACCGGAATAAGGCTGTGCTGTTATTATCACCCCGATGCCATTTTCGAATGCAGCAAAGGGTGAAGGGCAGTGACCTTACCGTGCGGACGGAAGCGCCTCAAGTAACGTCCACAATGATGTGACTGACGGTCAGCAGACGCGGCCCATGGCACCGAGGACTGCAGCAACAAAACAACAAAAAAATAATTCGGCCACAAGCATTAAACAGAAAGAAAACCAGTGGTGCGCGCGCACCACAGAGGAGCGGGGGCTAGGGAGCGCGGCAGCGAAGCGAACGCGCACTGCTGCGCGTGCTGGCCACCGACGGGAATGGGCGGAGCAAAGGCGGGACATGCGCCCGCCTTTGCCCAATTGCGTGCTGGCTTTTTTTATAAAAAGCACGCAAAAGCCAATGGCAGCCGCAGAAAGCAAAACCACACGCACGAGCGTGTGAGCAGCTTTCAGAACCCATACAAAAGGGCTCTCGCTGCGCGAGTAGTGCTGCACACTGCAACGCAGGCGCGAGCCCTAAAAACAAAGGGTTCTGCAAGTGTATTTCTCCACAAAACACTCCAGCTATTAAAAACAAGCATTGGCATAGCCAATAGGTCTCGCCTTTGGGGCCTTATAAGTGTTTAGCCAGAGCTATTGACTTTGCCAATGTCTTCAAGCTGTGCTGTAGAGAAGTGTGGCTGCTGTGCGGCATGCTGAAAAGTTATAATAAAAAAGTGTCCGAAGCATTTTTGTTACTTTATATATGACCAAGAAAGCATTATGTAAAACTGAACGACCATATTAAAAAAAGTATTTACAATAAAACATTTCCTCAGTTTTCTTTTGTTCTTGCAATGCTGGCAACTTGTTTCTGCCTATTGCAATGGTTGTTTGTTAAAGCTTTTTTTTTTGAGGGGGCATAAACAATCGGAGGGTGAAGGTTGGGAACTAGTACCTGTATTATAACACTAGCAGCGGGCAGACGCTGGGGAGAATCAACAGATGCCAGATTCCGAGAGCAGGCTGAGGTGGTGCTGAGTGATGCTGAGGTGGTAGTGGTGGTGGTGGTGACTGTTGCGGAGACGATGCTGAGGTGATGCTGAATGATACTCAGGTGTTGCTGAGTGATACTGCTGTGGTGCTGAGTGATGCTGCGGTGGCGCTGAGTGATGCAGTGGCGGCGCTGAGTGATGCAGTGGCGGCGCTGAGTGATGCAGTGGCGGCGCTGAGTGATGCAGTGGCGGCGCTGAGTGATGCAGTGGCGGCGCTGAGTGATGCAGTGGCGGCGCTGAGAGATGCAGTGGCGGCGCTGAGCGATGCAGTGGCGGCGCTGAGCGATGCAGTGGCGGCGCTGAGCGATGCTGTGGCGGCGCTGAGCGATGCTGTGTTGGCCCTGAGTGATGATGTGGTGTTGCTGAGTAAAGCTATGGTGGTGCTGAGTGATGCTGTGGTGGTGCTGAGTGATGCTGTGGTGGTGCTGAGTGATGCTGTGGTGGTGCTGAGTGATGCTGTGGTGACGCTGAGTGATGCTGTGGTGACGCTGAGTGATGCTGTGGTGGCGCTGAGTGATGCTGTGGTGGCGCTGAGTGATGCTGTGGTGGCGCTGAGTGATGCTGTGGTGGCGCTGAGTGATGCTGTGGTGGCGCTGAGTGATGCTGTGGTGGCGCTGAGTGATGCTGTGGTGGCGCTGAGTGATGCTGTGGTGGCGCTGAGTGATGCTGTGGTGGCGCTGAGTGATGCTGTGGTGACGCTAAGTGATGCTGTGGTTGTGCTGAGTAATGCTGTGGTTGTGCTGAGTAATGCTGTGGTAGTGCTGAGTGATGCTGTGGTTGCACTGAGTGATGCTGTTGTTGCACTGAGTGATGCTGTGATGGCGTTGAGAGATGTGTTGGTGCTGAGTGATGCTGTGCTGGCTCTGATTGATGCTGTGCTGGCTCCGATTGATGCTGTGGTTGCGCTGAGTGATGCTGTGGTGATGCTGAGTGATGCTGTGGTGTTGCCGAGTGAGAGATAGAGTGAAGATATAATGCCCAATTAGAGAGGGTGGTGAGAGAGAAAAGAGAGAGAAAGGGTGTACATAGAATAAAGAGTGGAGCGGGATAGAGAGAGAGAAAGAAGGGGAGAGAGAGTGAATGAAGGAGTTTGAAAGAGAAACAGATAAAGGGGTGAGAGAGAATGAAAGGCTAAAAAAGATAGAGAGGGGAGAGTTAATTAAGTAGAGAGAGAATTAGAGAGGGGAGAGAGAGAGAGAAGGAGAGAGACAATAAGAGTGGGGGGTGTGGAGTTTAAATAGAGTGAAGAAGTGACGCGGAAAAAGTAACCTTAAATCTAGCTTTGCGCGAATAAATATGAAAAAAAAAACAGTGAGAGACAAAAATACTGGTAATTAGGCTGTGACTCCCAATATAAAACAAATAGCGATATAAGGTGAAATCAACCCACCAAAGCAATATTTCTAACTAGACAAAAAAAGCTTGCATTTCAATGCTAATCGCTGTTGTTTTTCATGTGACTGTAGTCCAGGGCCCTCAGTTGGTAATGTGAGCTGCTGCTGCGATTGAAACATCAGAGTCCAGAGAGTTAATGAGCCATGACGAGGAAATGAGGAAGAGATAGGAAACCCAGATGCCAGCTGCGCGTGCACGCCATCGTGAACTCAAGCTGGTCGCCAGCCGAAAGCCAGTGTTTGCACTTCCAAAACCCGCTTACTAAAACTCTCGGCCAGACCAGCGCAAGCGCTGGTGCAGGCCGAGACCTAAAAACATAGCAGAAACTAAAACCGTGTGTGTATTGTCACTCAGTGCTTTCTCAAGGCTTAGGCACAAATTAAACTACATCATGACTAAGTAGGCACTGTAAGATTTGGCCGCGGTCCCAGCAAATGGACCAAAATCAGAGATTTCTTTTTGTTTAATGCAATTGCATGTGCTGCTGTCTCTTTCCCCGTTTAAAAAAGATAATGTAGCGTTTAAATTGTTTAAAATATGTAACTTCCGGGGAAATAAGTTGTTGGCGGTCATTGCCAATTTACTAAGAATATTCCTTCTCCTTCTCAAGCGGGCCCAAAGAATAAGCAGGCAGGTTCAACAGGAGCCGGGGAGAGTACAAGGTATAAATACACATTTCTACTTTGTGCTACATGCGCCCAGGATACTGTAGTCACAAGGTAGCGAGGTTGGTTCCTTCTCATATTCTTTTTTAATCAACCAGTCTCTGAAACAATATCTAGCCGGGCTCACATCTTTGTGATTCTGTTAGATGCATGACCTGCTAACATTTACATCTTCGGTTACAGAGTACTTCTGCACAGGGAAGAAAAGAGATAACCAACAATGCATTACGCACATGAAAACATGCATATGAGTGGTTTGTAAAACGGCTCACAAAATCAGACATTTTATTAGGCCAATTTTTAAACTTGATGACACTATCCATAAAACCCAAGATTAATTTTAGCCTCTTCAGTTTTTATGTATTACATTATATATTGCACCATGTTTCCAGTACTCTATAACAAACACTATCTCGTTTTCTCTTTCAAATACATCTGACATGTTATGTCATTTTAGTAGTCTACCACCATGCTACTTGCATAGCTTGAAATCAACATAGGGAACTGTTTAACATATGTATTGAAAGTTGTTTCTGAGTATGCCTTTACATAAACAACGTTAGGTCACAGAAGTATTTGTAAGAAACTCAATTTTTCAGTTTCATTTTAATTTAAAATGCACAGTTTTTTGTTTTTCTGTCTACACAAACTCTTATGATTTCAGTTTTAAAACACATACACGAAATGTTATATATATATATATATATACACACACATGCACACACACACACACATTTATCATGTTTGTTTGCTTTTTTTTGTTGCACAAAATGCAGTGGTATAAAAAAAAAAACATTTCACAGTGGACCGTGAAACATTTCATAGTTACCGGTAAAATACGGATTTCATCATCATGATGACAGCCCCAAAACCACTTTTCAGAGCTTTACCATCTTCCTGGCTACTAGAACTACGCTGTAAGGGGACCAAGTAGTGGAGCAAGGATTTCTTAATCATGCAACAAAAATGCAAATTATGCCGCACATTCGGCAAATACAGCAAATTATACAGCACAATCTGAGAGTATTGGCTTCATCTATTTTAGCTAGAAAACTGTGTGAAATATGAAAAATATGCAGAAATTAAATGTTTCAAATGCAGTAAATCCATAATTTTATTGTAAATGCTACAACCACAGAATTTTCCGGCCCTCACGGTTGTGTACTGTATTTATTCATGAAAGGTAAACCTAAATAGTCTTATTGCATTAATTTCTTATTGCTAGCTGCATTACACGGTTACCTGGTGTGTGTGTGCTCTCAAGGAAACTAATCTATGCCTTTACTCCAGTTTCTTTGTGGTAGACTAAATTAATAGGTATTAGATGATCATTAGTTTGGGGGGGTGGAAAAAATGCAGCTAGATGAGCTAGAGAAGATTGGGCAGCAGTGATGTGCCTTTCAAAGGAGAGGTACTGATCTTCAAAATAAGGTGTGGGCAATTTGCAGAAATACAATAAGAGATTAAAGCAAACTTGCACGCGACAGTGTAGGTTGTGCTCAGAGAAAGGAGTTATGAGGAGGATGGAAATTAAGGAGAAGGTCATTGGAAAAAAGGATAGGCAATAATTGGAAGTTTAAATTCAAGGTCAGTTTTAAAGCAAGGTTTTTAGGAACACAAGGGAAGATTTTTGAGATAGCATGCATCTGAGGATGCAAAACTGTAGGAAGAAACAACATTATTTGCATTTAAAATAGTGTTATACTAGGTGCTTTTGATAGCCACTCGAATCTGGCGAACAGTCTGCTAGGCTACTGTTATACCACCACTTCAGCAAGGACAGCTGATCAGCTCAGGAATTTAAACATAAATGGCTGGGGGCACATTAAGAGAATTTTAAGAGCTGTATACTGCCTTCAAATGAGGCAACCTCACATCATAGCATCATGAGAGACACTACAGTACAAATAATGAAAATAGCGAAAGGAAATAGTGCAAATACGGGTGCCGATGCCATCTAATGTTCACCCTTATAAGTTTATCTCTCAGTGTTAATTCGAGAAGCAAAGTGGAATCCATTTGGATGCCCCTAGTTTAGCATAGCACAGGATTTTGGGGGCTGAAGTCAGTGAGGGTTGCGCCCTCAAAAGTGGAGGTGTGCCTGCATTCCTGTGGTTGGTGAGTGGAGCCGCCCCAGACACTCAAAGAGGATGGAGAAAAGATTACTTTTAGAATTTCCATGAGGACTTTTGTTAGCAAAGGGTTGTGGATTAGTTTTTCCTGAGCACTGCCGTTTGGTGGATGTTAGAGGTGAGAGTTGAACAGTAGCTTCCGATATTCAAAGTGAGGAGGTGTCTTGGTCAGGCCACCATTTTGTCAGGCCCTGATTACTGCTTCAGAAAGGCTGATGACAGCCAGTTGCAGAAACCTAACAATTGAGTTCATGTTGTGAGTGCTTCATCATGGCGATAGCCATAGTGCTACCTGGCTGTAATTAGCCTTCACTTTACACAAAGGCTGTGTCTAGAGAAGCCTGGAGAGAGCTCTTGAAAGAAAACCACCCCAAACTCATTCTTGAGCATGAGAGAGTGGATGCACTCTCTGTGGTGCTGCACGCAGTACTGTGGCCTGACCTGTTTTTTAAATGTTGTGCTATTACTGAAATGGACATGTTACTCTCTGGGCATTCCTAACCTTTACCAGACATCTGTTCACACCGGGGTGCCAGAGCAGTCACAGCAGGTCGCAAACAGGCAGCCTGGGAGTTAGATCTTGTGCGAAGGCAACTCTGGCGTGGCTTGTGGGGGGGAAACGACCTTAACAACGCGGTCAAAACACTGCAGTACATTTAGATCGCTGCTTTTACAACGCAAGTCGTTACCACGACTTGCACTGGAGGGCGCTCTAGACTAAGGAATAGTGTGATTTACTATTCCAACACCTTCCCTACTGTACGTAGGCTGGAGTTGGAATAGTAAATCATACTATTCCTAAATCCAGCGCCCTACCGCGCAAGTCGTGGTAACGACTTGTGTTGTAAAAACAGCGATGTAATGTACCGCGATCTAAATGATCGCGTTGTTACATCATACATCCCTTGTGGGGGTGTCATCGAGGGGTAGAGTGGAGCCCAGCTGCCTCTTTTGGCTGCCATCTGGGAAGTACTTTGAAGGTGCAGAAATCAACCCCATCTCACAGAACATGGCAAGCAGCTTCAAGTAAATACATTTCAGTTAACATTTTCTGTGATAGTGTTTTCTATCTGTACTGCTGAGAAGTGGTTTACGGATTCCTAATAATCGTTTCTTTCCCTATTTTGTACCTCCATGTTTCCTGATTTCAGGCAGGGAACACTATTCTCTGAATTAAAGTGACTATCCAACCATGTACGATTACGGGCAACGGCGGGCACTATGACCGCACTCCCCTGCTATGTTCCCTTTGTATTAGTAAAACAGTCAATCCAGTTGAGTGTGCACAAACTACTCCAGCACCTGCCGTCGTTGGGTGCTAACTGCAATGCAGATAATGGATAAACCCAGATTGTTGGAGTGGTGCACCGCTCGATATTAAAAAGGTTGTTAATCAAATAAGTCACTAGTTCGTATAGTTTTGTTAGAGTTGTCTTAAACAATCCTTTATTTTCATAGGTGTCCAAATACAAATATACCAGCCAACGCGTTTCGTTCATAAAAATGAACTTCTTCAGGGCATAAAATGTTGGTCCTGGGAGAGACAAAATATATGTGAAATCTAAGCTGCGTGGGCCTCCTTGATAAGGGCCAGTGTACGGTGAGTCTGATAACAAAGTGGGTAGTAAACCGTCCGTTCCGGAAATAATTTCCGGAACGGACGGTTTACTACCCACTTAAATGACAGCCTAGATGAATCAAAGTTGTGTACTGAGCTAGACACAAATATATTTACTAAAACACTTAGGATAATCAACAAAATCATATTATTTCGACTCCACTGAAAACGACTTACTTGGGTAATGATTTAACAAATGGGCAAGCTGACGCTTCTCCGTCTTAAGTATGTATCTATTTATATAATATTTCTATAGCATGAACCTAGGGAAAAGGCAGCAGAGCTCTGTACAGAGTCAAAGGCAAGGATAAAATGAACGAGTGATAGGAGAGGTAGCTGGCTTATGGACAGTTAATGCATTGTGATGTAGTGTTTTTTACAGAGGTGTTTCTTTGGCTTTTTCCTAAATTGGAGCAGCATTGTGGAAGTACTGATGGATATGGTAATGTTGTTCCCTATCCTGGGTGCATTGATATAAAATACCTGCTGCATTGTTTTTTCTTTATTACACTTCTTAATCTGCAGTCTGATGGGGTCCTGTCTTCGGAAGTGCAGAGAATGACCAAAGATGGTGAGCTTGCCTGTAATTTAAGTGGGGGTGCTGGTCATGGTGGCTTTATAAATAATGCAGCTGAGTTTGAAGATGGTGGTGGCCGGCAAGGGTAACCTGGATGAGACATGTGTGGCATGTACTCTGCTTGTTAGGGGCGCCAGTGTGTAATTTGTAAGGCCATGGAGCAGGGTGTTACCACCATCCAGTTGCAAGAGTATGAGGGCTTGAATAGCAGTTCTGAAGTCCCTTTCAGGTAGAAACTGTTTCCCCTTCTTTAGAAGAGATATCAGGTACCAGCCCATTTGTTTTTTGGCAATGTGTTCTTTGAGGCTGAGATTGGTGTCTAGGGTGAATGAAAGTGACTTGGAATTCAGTGAAAATTGGGGTTCAAAGCTATCAAGGTTCATGTCATTAAGCCAGGTTCGTCTTACTCAGTTTTAAAGGCAATGGTGGTACTCATTTCAACTCTCTAAAAAGCTCAAAAATGTCAAACACCTTCTTTAAACAATCCTCTAAACTGGCTGAGCAAGTGACATTACTAATGTATATTTCTAAAGATTTGAAGGTAGTTGGTGGTGTTTCAAATAAGGTGTCTTCATTAAATAACCTACCAGAGTCTCCATCAAGTAAGGAAGGTCGAAACCTCACTAAGGGTAGATTATTTAACTAATTTGATATTTTCTACCAAAATAGTTTATCACCTACAAAAAAAACTAACTCTGGTCAAAAAAGTTCAACTCATACATAGTCATTGGCACAAAGACTAACAATCAAAGTAATAGTAGTAACATCTCAAGTTCAAATCTTACTAAGAGCAACATTAATATTTATACCAGAATTTTATCTTCATCTTTTCACTTTGATTTGATAGCATGCAAACTTTTAAATACGAGGTGTTCTCTGAGCACTAATATTTTACTGACTACTAATGTAAATTAACTGACAGCAAAATTACTGACACGACTTGCAACAATAATCAAAATACCAGATGCATACAACCGTTACATGATACTAACGAAGAAGCCGAACCTTTTTGTAATTTCAGAGCTGGATTTCAACAGTATGAGAAAAAGCAGATTGAAAAGGTTAAAAAAGCTAAACATAAACATAGCCCTACAGAAAGATAAGGGAACTGTAAAGAGCATTCTTCGAGGCTTTTCCCTATTTTTCAAGACCAAACACAAAATATACAGTGTTTAATTAACACAAATGCTGAGAGTGAAAATTGTGATCAAAGTGATAGCTCATCTAGCGAAGAGCACATAAATACACAATCAAATATGATGGAATCCTCAAATTTAACAGATAAAGTCTCAGATGACTTAATGACGATTGCCAATTAATTTTAACATCATAACGACAGTTGCAATAAAGAACTTAAATGAGATCTGCTATTCCAAGGTATCAGAGTGTTCTCAATTTTAGCAAGTGCCTTAACTCAGTCCACTGAAACACTTCACACTACCAAAGGTCTGTCTGTGGTCCATTCTTCTGAAAATAATCTGTTATTAGAAAAATTTCAACTAATTAAATATGACATGCGAAATCAGGATATAAGTTTTCTCCAGCTTTCCCAGTCGTGCTCAAATATTTTAAAGGTCCTGAAGCAAATATGTCTAATGAAGCTGGCAATTTAAAAAACACCTTACCACCCTGAGACTGAAAAACAACCAGCAGTAAATACTCACTCAGGAGGAGACTGGATTAACATATGACTAATAGGAAAAGAGTATCAGGATTCCTGACTAGCGCATTTTAGACAAGCACACTCACTTGGACAATATTCTAATGTGTTCCTGAAACATAGCCAGTGCAGCAAAACAACCAAGGCATAATCATCCAAAATTTATCTATTTCCTTCAATCTTGTCACATCAATTGTCTCCAAGAAACATGGAAAATTTCTAGTTGTTTCATTACTAAGAAACAAGTTACTTACCTGTACACTATGGTCCTCCAGTATTGATATCTTTCATAGATTCACATGCTTGTCGCTTCCCCGTCGTCATGGTGGGAGTCTCACGGTAAAGGAAATAAATAGCAGTAAAAATAAAAAACTGCCTAGATACCATAGATAAGCATAGACATTGGTAGCCCAGTACCATCATTATGTAGTCCAAATGACAGCCAATGAGACGCCAGCCCTGAGATCACACTCCCCAGCGGAGCCACCATACCTCAGATTTCCAGCCCCAAGTGAGAACCAAGGAAGTAATAAGAGATAAAAAAGTGGTCTACCTGAGAAACGGGGAGGCGGGCGGGTCGCATGTGAATCTATGAAAGATATTAAAACTGGAGAACCATAGTGTACAGGTAAGTAACTTGTTTCTTCTCCAGTATTGAATCTTTCATAGATTCACATGCTTGTATCAGAATAGAAAGCAGTACTCTACAAGTAAGCGTTTCCAGGAAAGCACCCCTTTTTTCACAGGCTCTGCTTCCTGTTTGTGAGGTTAAAAAATATCCTCTAGAAGAGAAAACAGATTGTATGCTTCGACATGCATCATAACACCATATATTACGCAAATTTCCATGACATATAGTAAAAACTATTCAATGTAGAATTAGGAAAAGACATTCACATGAAAAAAGAGCAATTTTTTAGAGAAAACATTATCAGGTAAATACCTTAATGAAACAGATGACGTAGCACGGCTTGTCCCACTGCTGAATCTGCCTTCCAAGCTGTGTCCAGACAGTAGTGCTTGGTAAACGTGTGAACATTCTTCCACGTTGCCGCTCTGCAAATATCCGGAAGAGATACTCCCGCAAACAATGCAGCTGAAGTCGCCATTTTTCTGGTTGAGTGAGCTCGAACCGTCGAGCGTAAAGGACTTCTGGCTTTCTTGTGACACAAAGTAATGGCTGAGGTTATCCATCTGGATATGCTAGTCCTTGATAAAGCCAAACCTTTCCTGGGACCAGCAAACGCTATTAACAACTGGCTTGTCTTTCGAAAGGACTTTGTCTTATCAATATAAAATTTTAAACATCTCTTGACATCTAATGTGTGAACGATTTTTCTGCTGCAGACTATGGGTTTTTAAAATATGTGGGAAGAACAATAGGTTCATTGAGGTGAAAATCCGAAGGGACTTTCGGAATGAATTTAGGGTTTGTTCGTAAGATCACCTTGTCTGTCTTGAATTGAAGGAAAGGCTCTGTGATGGAAAAGGCCTGAATTTCACTGACCCTTCTCGCTGACGTCAGAGCCAGGAGTAGGGCTACTTTCCAAGATACAAACTGCAACTCAGCTTTGTGAATCGGTTCGAACGGTGGTTTCATAAGTTGTGCCAAGACTGTGTTCAACTGCCATGGAACTGATGGATGTCTAATTGGAGAGAAAACTCTGAATAATCCTTTTAAGAACTCTTTTATCACTCTCTGCGACCAAAGAGATGGATGATTTGGTTTCCTGCGATACCTTGAAATGGCAGCCAGATGCACTTGGACTGATGCATGAGAAAGGCCTGCCTTGGCCAGATGCAATAGGTAAGGGAGAACCTGCTCTGGAGAAGAATGCAAGGGGTGAAGAGATTGTGTCAAACACCATTGGCAAAACCTTTTCCACTTCGCTATTTAGGTTTTATTTGTGGAAACTGCACGAGAGTGAGAGAGAATATCCCGGCATTCTTCATTAATATTCAAGGATTGAAATTCGTGCTCATGAGGTTCCATGCCGACAAATTCAGTGAGGCCAACTGGGGATGAAGAACTTGCCCCTTGTTCATGGAGATCAAATCCTGGATTAGAGGAAACTGCACTCTGGGAGTTGCTGATAAGTGGAGAAGCTCCGAAAACCAGAATTGTCTCGGCCATGCCGGGGCTATCAGAATTAAGTGACACGGTTCCCATCTCATCTTTCTGAGCACCTTTGGGATCAGCGGGAATGGGGGAAATGCATATGCCAACATCCCTGTCCAACGGAGCTGAAGAGCATTCCCCCAAGATCCTGGCTGAGGGAATCTGCTTGAAAACTGTTTGCACTTTTTGTTGCTTCGATTGGCAAACAAGTCCAGCGCTGGAGTGCCCCACAAGCGAAAAATTCGAATGAGCTGATCCTGATTCAGTTCCCATTCGTGACAAACACTTGCTGATCTGCTCAGCGAATCTGCTCTTGTGTTGTGAATTTCGGGAACATGTTGAACTTGTAGGGAGATATTGTGTACTAGAAGCCAATTCCAGATTTCTTGAGCTTGCATTGATAGGGGCTTTGATCTTGGTCCCCCCTGTTTTATTAAATAAAACATCGTTGTTGTACTGTCTGTTCTGACTAGAACTGTAGAATTGTGAATCCTGGGGAGAAAGGCTTGGAGACCCAAGAACACCGTTTTTGCTCCAATAGGTTGATGTGTAATTGAGCCTCTTGTCCAATGACCTTGGATCTCTAGGTCTTGAAGATGCGCTCCCCATCCCTGCAATGATGCATCTGTTGTCATTATATAACTGGGAGTTTTTTGTTCGAAGATTAGCCCTTCTGATAAGTTCTGTCTTATTCCCCACCATGACACCGCCTCCTTTATTTGAGGATTGATGAAGATCCGATCCTCGAAGGAACCTTGATGTTGCACCCATTGAAGTTCTAGAAGTTCTTGTAGAGGCCGCATGCGAAGTCGACAATTTGGAACTAAGGGGATGCAGGATGACATCATCCCCAACAAGGATTTGAATATTCTTACTGAAGTGGACTTTCTTTTCTTTAGTTGTGAGGTAAGCTTCAGAATCTTTCGGATGCGTTCCTCTGAAGGGTACGCTTTTGCTTCTCTGGTTTGTAATAACGCCCCTAGAAATTGAAGAGACTGGGACGGAGTTAGATAGGATTTTTCCATGTTTATTCATAATCCCAGAGACTGGAAGAGATTCATGCAACATTCCAAGGATTGCCGAGTGTCTCTGAACGATGCGCCCATAATCTAACAATCGTCAAGATATGGGTATTTATGATGACCCTGCTGCCTCAGAAACGCTGCCACCGGCGCCATGCATTTCGTGAACACTCTTGGCGCGGATCGAAGACCGAAGGGCAACACTCTGAATTGGTAGTGGCGCCCCGCCACCGCGAATCTGAGATACCGTCTGTGACGTACGTGGATTGGAATATGGAAATATGCATCTAATAGATCTAAGGATGCCATATATTCCCTTCTCCTCAACATCATCAGAATTTCTTGACGAGATAGCATACGGAAGGATTGCTTCCTGATGAACTTGTTTAAGCCTCTGAGATCCATTACCTCTCTCCATTTGTTTGATTGTTTTTTCTTTATGAGGAAAAAATGCGAGTAGAATCCTTTCCCTCGCTGTTGAAGAGGGACTTCCTCTATTGCTCCTTTTACCAAAAGAGACAGAATTTCGTTGACGGTGTCGTCGATGAGCCAACCGTCGACGGTGTCGTCTTCGTAGTCGCCGTCGACGTTGTCGTCGTCTTCGTCGACGGAATGGTCGCAGATACTCTTTTCTTCGTCGCCGGATCCGCCGACGGAGCCCTCGTCTCTGAGGACTTTTTAACAGGAGTATGAGGCAGAGAAGAAGATGACTCCTTTTCCTTTGATTTACTGATTTTCTGCTTTTTTTAATCAGTTTTCGCCTCAGAAGTCCAACTGCCTCTTCCTCACAACTTCTGGCCCCTTGATTCATCTACTGCCTTGGTGCCATCTAAGACGGTGCGAAACTTGGGAGTTATGTTTAATGCCAACCTGTCGCTAGAGACGCAAGTGAACAAGATGGTGGGGTGCTGTTTTGGCCTCATTAGGGCTCTGAGAAAGATTCTCCCGTTGCTCCCAATTTCGGTTAGAGCCTTGGTTGTTCAAGGCGCTATCCTAAGTAGACTTGACTACTGCAATGCTCTGCTGTTGGAGTCCCCCAAGTATCTAATACAGAGACTGCAGCGTGTTCAGAATACGGCTGCGAAATTGGCCTTGTCTAAGCCACGAGGCTTTTCCGCCTCAATGTGCCTAGCGGAGCTACATTTGGCTCCCTGTGCAGCAAAGAATTTATTTTAAATCCCTTTGTATAGGGTTTAGGGCTTTGCATGGACTCGGTCCTGGGCCCCTACAGAAGAAATTGGTTTGGTATACTCCTACCCGGACCCTTCGCTCCTCTTTTGCCTACTTGGCAAAGGTACCCAGGTTCAACAGGGTCAGACTGGGAGGAATATCTTTTAGTTTTGCTGCTGCAAAACTCTGGAACGCACTCCCACTAGAAATTAGACAATGCAGTACCCTGTCCCTGTTCAGGAAAAGGATCAAAACGTGGTTGTTCCCCAGAAACTGATCCTGTCGCTTTGGAGTAATGTTTTTAGGTTCTGTCGCTCTCACTTCACGTTGGTCTGTATTCATGTATCTTTAGCGCCAGGGTACCCGTAGGGTGTTTGTTGCGCTCTATAAATGCTATATACAATACAATACAAGCTCCTCCTTTATGTTTGGAAGAGGAGTGAGCCTTTGAATCATCCTCAGATTCAGAATCTGTAGTGGCCTTTTCTTCTGGAGCCACAATAACAGACGTGCCTCTCTATCCTTAAGTGTCTTAGCTGAAAAAGTCCTACAATGTTTGCACTCCTTAGGGACGTGCTTTGGATAGAGGCAATATAAACAGTCCTTGTGGGGGTCCTCAGAGAACAACCTGGCCTTCCCACAAGACCTACAAGGTCTGAAAAGCCTTTTTTTAGAGCTTTCAGACATTTTGAAGTAAGTTTGAAGAAAAACAATACCTCAGTTCCAGAGGAAATGCTGTGAATACAGGTCAAAAGTTCAACCAAGGGAACAAACTGAGCAAAGCTCAGGGAGACTCCTTCTCACACGACGGCGGTTGGAAATATGAGGTATGGTGGCTCTGCTGGGGAGTGTGATCTCAGGACTGGTGTCTCATTGGCTGGCATTTGGACCACATAATGATGGTACTGGGCTACCAATGTCTATGCTTATCTATGGTATTTAGGCCGTTTTTTCTTTTTACTGCCATTTATTTCCTTTACCGTGAGACTCCCACTGTGTTAACGCTCCCTTACAAACACTTTTAAAAACAAAAATGTTTTTAAAACATTTTGTTAGCCTTAAAGCACATTCAACCATGCCCAATCTCCAATTCTGACTCATAAGTGTCTTAGCCTCCTTAGTCTTTCTGAGACCGTCATGTCCTATCAGTGTTTTGGAGTCGTCATGTTCCCTCAACTTTAATTTATTCCTACTTTCATCAGGAATGTTAATTATTTTCCTTTTATGTCTCCTCTGATCTGTTCCGGAGGGACCAGACTGGTCTGAATTCTGATCACCTGCTGACTAATAACACTCCTTATCCCTCTGTGTGGTACCCTCAACCACATCTGCTGTTTCTGCCGTAGACACATCAGTCCAGCTCACACTGCTGACTATTAGACACATCACCCGAGCACACACTGCTGACTAATAGGCTCATCAGTCTCCACTGCACCCAAACAAACCACTACCCAGTTAGGGTTGGAACGGCGCTAGGCCTAGGGCTCCAGTGGATCCATACCCTGCCCCAACCCTCATGAGTCTTTGGCCCAAAGCAGGGTAAAGGAAGAGGTCACATGGCTCGAGCTGAAGTGTTTTTCTTGCAGCCCACCTCACCTGAAACTTGCAGGGCTGAAAAGGTCAGCACAAAATGCGCGTCACCACTCACCTTGTAGTCTTGGAAAGTTAATTAGGTTATGTCAATAATGCTTATAAAGCACACTGCAATCTAAAAAGGTATAGTAGTGCAAAGGTGAACGAGGCTTAACAGTATGTTATGGGCAACATATTGAGTGGAACACATGGTCTTAAAGGCTTTTCGAAAAGGCAGTACCTTTTGCAACAGTCACAAGGGAGGAGGTAAAGAATTCAAAAGCTGGGCTGCTTTAACTAAAAAGGCCCTGCTCCCCAATCTCACACCAAAAAAACTTGAAAACAATGACCAAGTCAGCATTAGATTATCGTAACTTCCGAAATGGAGACGAATAGTGAAAATTATCTGGCAGACAGCAAGGGACCCAGCCATGAAGAGCGCAATGAACCAGGCAAAAAGATTTAAAGCTGACCAATTTGGAGATCATTCAAAGCAGAAGATAACTGAACCCAGTAAGGCCAGTCTTGAGGCAATGTTTAGAATTTTCTGAAACACCAGAATATCGAAGAAATAAAGAATTACAATAATCCAGTTGACTAAGAAGTGTCGCTAGAACCACTAAAAGCAAGACTTTTTACATCAGAAATGGAAGAATTTTGCACTGCAGATACATAAAAGAAAAACATGAGGCAGACAAATGGTTATCTTGACAACTCAACAACAGCTTATCATCAAAATGAGAACCCAAGTTGTGTTCTGCAACTGGTGGAGCTGAAATAGCTACTAAAGAGAGAGCCCAAAAAACTTTGGGAAGGGTGGAAGGAATGTCACAGCCAGGAAATAATAGGACCTCCATCTTGTCTGCATTACATTTTAAAGAGCTGTCAGTCATCCAGGAGGTGACAGTGTCATGCAGCCTTGAAATACCCCGCAGAGATCAGAAACACAATTACCTACAAAAATGAAAATCTGGGAGTCATCAGCATAATTTATCAAAATCAACACCAAAAGAACAAATCAATTGGGCCAAAGGAAGAACATCAATATTAAAAACAGTGGGCCAAGTTGAGGAGCCCATGGGACTCCTGCTGGAACGCTTTAAACCCAGAATGAAAAGAGGGCAGATGGACGGCTTAACATCTGTAGCAGAGGGGAAACAGCGTTTACAACGCTGTCATAACATCGC
The DNA here is from genome assembly GCA_963921515.1 of Calotriton arnoldi. Lineage (NCBI taxonomy): Eukaryota > Metazoa > Chordata > Amphibia > Caudata > Salamandridae > Calotriton > Calotriton arnoldi. The sequence continues at coordinate 358,067 of CAWUFW010002724.1, read as the reverse complement.
AGTGCTTTTACATTGCAGTCGTTACAACGACCGCCTTGTTAGTGCGCGATACCTTTACTTCGCAAGTCATTAGAACGACTTGCTGTAGGGGGCACTAAGGTATTGGATATGAAATCCAACACCTTCCCTGCTGTTGCGCAAACTGGAGTAGGAATAGTAAATAATACTATTCCTAAGTCCAGTGCGCCCCCTACAACAAGTCGTTCTAATGACTTGCGATGTAAAGGTATTGCATACTAACAACGCGGTCGTTGTAACGACCGCGTTGTAAAAGCACGCGATGTAATAGCATGCGTTGTAACATGCTATATTCGTAGCAGAGATAGGACTTGATCCATTTAATGACCAATCCTTGAATACCAATGTGTATCTGCTACAGAAGCTTACTAAAAATAAGACTACTAGCAAACCTTTAGCTTAAGAGATTGAAACTATAATTGACATTTATTAAATTTAACAGTAGTAATCACTGGAGATTTCAATACTAATTTGCTACAAAAACTACATGGCTAGCACAGGAGACCTCACTTGATTCTCTCTATGAAATTCCAGAAATGCAATTTACTACACAAAAATCAAAACAGACCCTGAAACTCATTCACTCTTTCTTTTTTATAATAGGCTTTCAATCTCTTAACAGCAGAATGGATCATGATCACACAGCACACTAATCTTACCAATCATTAGCTTTCAGTACAACAATTGATTATGCTCTCTTACTTGCAGCCAATGTTAACATATGTTAAGACTTCTCAAAAACAGAAAGAACTGAAAGGGATCATTATCGTCAACATATCAACCTTAAATGGAAAAATAAGATGTTTCACAAATCTTTAACTTTCATAAAAGACTCTATTACTGTTATTAAATCTAAAAAGTTAATCTGTAATTAAGATCTATCAGTTAAATAGAACACTTATGGCACCAAGATTTTATGCATATATTTATAAAGGCATTAAATAATAGCACTTCACCTGTAGGCATTTGGATACATATTTGGGACACTTTTCTTACAGACTCATTACATTTTCTAGCAAGTATTCACAAAGGAAATAAAGTGCAACCTAATCAGCATGATAAATACGAAGCAAGAATCAGCACACATCAAAACTACAGAAAAATTATGAGGAATATTCTGAAATTACCACCATACGAACTTAGAGACAATCAGATATTTGAAAACCTTTCAGAGAAAGAATACGACAGCAATTATCCGGGTTCAAACAAAAAGCAGCTTGGGAAGAACTATATGACTCAATTAACTCAAGAGATTTGCATACTTTGTCTTGGTACAGCAAATTATAAAATGACGTTATTACTTCACTTCCCATGAACATAGGGAAAATCTGATTAGTAACCTATGCATCGAGTGATTCCTCTGCTTACAGTGTGATCTGCGAGGATTTAGAAGTATTAACAATCTCACAATCTGACGCTTTGACAATAAACGGTTGTAAATCCTCACTCTTTCCAGGACCAAACTGGATCTCAGGGGCAGCATCTGAGATGAACCCTATTTACATGGAGTACTATTTTAACCCGCTCGCTAGCTAAATGTTTCCTAATTGATCAAATACCTCTTCTCTTGGAAAGGTTACCAACATACAATCTATTTATAAGAGAGCGCTGAAATCACAACTTAACAGTTATGATTTATTTGCTTTATTGGATTCTAATGGAAAAATGTTAGCCAAACATCAGCTAAGCAAACTAATACAATGGGATATCGAAAACAAACAATTAATTTTTCCCAAACCGGATTCAGAACACACTGTTCCACCATATGCAATGTTATAGCTCTAACCATTATGGGAAATGCAGAAACCAGGAACAAGGATAGGAAACCTTTTGCCTGTTATATTGATTACTCAACAATTATTGATAAAGCTATCAAGAAATAATCAACTTTGGCATAAAATGTACACATGAGACATTCACTGCACCTTATTATACTTCATTATGGAGTTATGAAGTTACACAAAGAAACGTAGGTACAAGTCAAATTATCCAATGACAGTGGTCTTACTCCAAAATATTAACTGCAAATGGTTTAAAACAAGGCAGTATCTTAACCTGAATTTGGACAGGAAAAGATCAGTCACCTTGCATACATGGACGACTTGATTATTCTCTCACTGACACAAGCAGGTCTACAAAGACAGCTAAACAGTCTAAATGATGATAATAAGAAATGGATTAACAGTCAACCGTTCGCCAATACTAAAATTATTTATGTAATTTGATTGTCAGAATGTAGAATTTTATTGGACATTAGGAAACCAGTTAATGAAACTATCCACATCTTGGAGTAGTCGTCCATAATAAATTAAATTGGGAAAACCACACTCTGAATGTGGACGCCTAAGGCAAAGAGATTACAATTACCCTAAAATGTTTTTTTCCAGAAACTATGGAAGAAGAACACTCAGACCTACCATCACGGCAGCTAATACCAAATGAGTTCCCCTCTATTATATGGTTCTCGGACCTTAAATACATACAATATCTATAGGCTGGAAAAACTATTTGCAAGAAACATCAGTTAATTATGAAATGTTAGAACCTCAGCCCCCCATTGTCGGTTGAGATTAGAATTGTGTCTTACTTTCCGACTGCCATTTACGACATTTCACTAATTTCTTTTGTGACTGTATGTCAGCAAATAATAATGCATAAAAATCTGATTTACAAAGAAGCTTTAGTCACCACTTTCACTGTACAGTTGCAATTCACAACACACAAAAACATTTATGACCACCTCAATGGCGACTTTTTCTAAGAACAGATTACAACTAAGTCCTTAGTAAGAAACTCCATAAAAGGCATACACTATCTGAACAATTTACTTTAATCCTCAACTCTTCCGAGAATGAAAACATTAAAAAAAAAAAAAAAAATCAATTACCTTTATCCAATCCCACCTCTCCCTGACTCATCCCAAACCTTTCTAACTACTATAAACTCCCAAACATCCTTCTCCTTTTTATCCAATTTACCCAACAGGCACACATATTCCCTTCTCACAGTAACAACTCACAACTTCCCTTATCTAATGCACATCCATTATTTGATCCTTGCTCAAAACACTTCTAAACACATGAGAACTCAAGAGCACAAACAAACTTTCCACAACTAATCCACAAGAAAAAAGAAAACACATATTACTAATCTACTCACTATTTCATTATAATCTTGGGTTCCTGAGAAGTGTGCTACTCGCTGCAAAGCGCCTCACCGCCTTGTAAGGGGTAGTAAGCGCAATGTAAATTCAATTTACAATTACAATTTACAACTTATAAAAATTAATTTATGTCCAACATACTTAAACCATGAATAGACATGGGTACTTGCAGTTTAACCTAGAGGCAAAAAAAAGAAATCCTTTTAAAGGTGCAACTATTCTATATTCTGATTCTTGAGATTGAAGGTGCATGGAAGAAGCCAGCTAGTGATCAGAGGAAAAGCTGTCTATGTAGTACATATGGTGAAACAATAGTAAATATATTGTGTCAGTGTCCTAAGTTACTTGACTTACCTAAGAAATACTTGTGTCCATCGTTCAGAACTTTTGGCTTTGGATCAATTAAGGAGGCTTGCAATTTCGGTTTTAAATGTCCTTTGAACAAATGTATAGGCTGTCTTATGAAATACTGTGACCTGGTTTTCATACAATTTTGTACTTTTTTAAAATAAATGTTACACACACACACACACACACACACACACACACACACACACACACACACACACACACACACACACACACACACACACACACACACACACACACACACACACACACACACACACACACACACACACACACACACACACACACACACACACACACACACACACACACACACACACACACACACACACACACACACACACACACACACACACATATATATATATAAATACCAACAGCTAGTCAACTGAAAAACAGAAAGACGCGATTCACACAAGGCAGTGTTTGAATGCAAGGATCCAAAAGTTTATTTGCAGCAACACTTCATGAAGTAAACTTTTGGATCCTTCCATTCAAACCGTGTCTTGTGTGAACAGCATCTTCCTGCTTTTCGGTTGACTGGCTGTTGATATACTTTTGACTGATTGTGCTCCCTCAGTTGCTATTCCACCTCCCTTGGGGCAGAGTTTTCCTGTGTAGGAGCTTTTGGAGATATATATATTCACCATTGGGTATTTATGGTTAGGACCACATTTCCATAGGAAAATGTTTTTTTTTAATTTTACTTACAACTTTCGTGTCGCTTGGAGAATTTTCACAAAACTTTCCAAAAGAAAGTCTCATCCACCTCAGCTCTTTCCTGGAAGTTTTCCGGTGATCTGTCAAGTGGGGGCCGAGAAAAAAAGGGGGAGCCCAAAACACATTTTCCCCATGCAATTTTCCATAGGAAAATTGAACAGCAATACCGCAAAAATGGCTGAACGGAATTTCACCAAATTTCGCCAAAGCTAAATCTTTGTCCAAAAAGTTTTTTTTTTTGTAATTTGGTGTAAATTTGTTCAGTAGTTTTTGAGAAATTAAGGTTGCCAGCACATCAATATGGATGTGGCAGCAACCATTTTAGGACTCGGGGACTCAGTCCCTTTTAATGTAAAAAAACAAAAATAAAAAGCTTATTTGGAGGGGGGCAGGGTAGGGGTACCCTGCGCTCTTGGGCCCCCACCTCCTTGGCCCAAATATATTTTTATTCTGCAGATGATCTGTGGTGCCATTTAAAAAAAACACGGTCTCCTGTGCTTTTATAAAATAAGCCCCACAGGATGGGCAAGGGGGGGGGGTTTGGCGCATTTAATTTACATTGGGGAGAGGGGCATGCGTTCTCCTCCTCCCAGAGCCTTCTTGAGAACCCATGAACCTCATCCCCTGGGGCCAATAAGCTAATTATGGGGGTTAATAGGTTAAATATTAATTATAATTGCACTCTCGCCATGCACTGCTAATGCAATCCCATATTATCATGGATATGTTCTTTAACATCATTAATAACATGACTACAACAGCTGAAATTACATCATTGATGATAACCCTGTGCATGGCGGGGGTGCAAGTTATTATTGCATTAGGGAAGGAGTTATACTTACTTGAGATAACTATAATTAGTGAATTTCAGTTGTTTCATTCGTCTAAAACGGTAGGTTTTAACTGACATTTTCACCTAAATATAACGTTCCTTTAACCTTTGTTTTTCGAAAGAATATAAATATACAGATGTGTGTGCATATTTTATCTTTAAAAGTTTTAAGATGTACATTTAATGAGGGCATTTTTTTCTTCTTTTAACTAAATTTGCGCTATTTTGATGCACTGTAGTTGGTATTATAAATCTATACAATAAAGTAATCCTACACTCTAGAAGGTGTTTCAGAAAAAGAACATGACTAACACAGCAAAAAGTGTCATGTTGAAAAAGTGTCAGTGACCTAATTAAGTATATGCTTCAGGACAAGCCAGTATCCCCAATCTTCCGGCATTTACTTTGCTGCCTAAGACCAAATTTGATAGATCATCTCTGGACTAATTTCAAACAAAAACAACTATATGGAAGGTTTGGAAGTTGGATGTAGTTCTGTAGTTGAAAACTGGATCTTAGCTCTGCCTTTTGTTTCCAAACAACAGACCATGTGGTTTAAAGAAAGTGACATGAAATATAAATATGAAGGAATTTAATGTATTCAACTAAATATGTGGTTAGAGCTGGCAGACAAAAACTTTTATGCATTCTCCTCTTTCCTTCCTTTTTCATTGTCTGGTGTTTGTGGAGTTCTATTTTTTCCTTCCATATCTTACTGCTGACATAGCAAAATATCAATACATAGAAATCTGTAGTTTAAAAGATGCAGCCTATTCTTTGTGATTCTTCCTGTATTTATTTTAGATCTACATGTGGCTAGTGTAACATTCTTCTTACATCAAACATGATGTAAATGTATGAAATGAATACATTAACTTTCAATAATTAGTTAGTTCCTAAAAACGAATAACCATAACATGAGTATCAAATGTTCATATACATGCAGTATTGGCTAAGTTGGTCATGTGTATGTAACTGTAAAGCATGAATCTAGCTGAGAAGCAATAGAGCACTTGTGTTTGTCAGCATATCTTTGTCTAATGTCAGCACCACTACCTTTGCCAGACACAAGCGTGAAATTTATAAGCTGATGGCATGAACTATATTTACTTTATCTACTTAGTTATTCCCGCTTGCAATCCCGCTCCACATAATGGTATAGACCCCTTAATGTGTAGGAATGACAGTAACATGTTTCCCATGTGCAGAAGGAGGTCTGAATACAAACACACACTACAAAGGGAAAGACATTCAAAGATTTTCACCTCGACGACACATATTAGTAATTCCGTCTGACAGAGCTGGTCAAGTGAATAAGTGTGGTAACTGAAAATGCCAAGTTGATATTTTGGGACAAAAGTAGAGCAAGTGCATTTGCAAAACATGTCAAGCTGATACTTGATTGTTACTTGATGCCCTTAAGGAGATAATTACCTTTATTCAATGACGGCACTTTCTTGCTGCTATGGTAGTCATTTATGACTCATGAATTTCATGATTTCTTTCGATACTTTTTTATGACATTATTATAATTTTATAGAATTGCTGTTTGTGGCTTGCACCTGTAAACCCAGTGTAATTCAGCTCTGCTGACTGAATCTGTTTAAACCATTGTACAGCTCTTGGCCTGAAATTATGACATCTATCTAACTTTTTAACTTCGCACACTTCCTCTTCCACAAAGATTCTCAGTCATAGTATAATTAGGATAGGATCATAAAAGTATGTGGAAGGCAAAATTGAAAGTTTTACCGTTTTGAATAATAAAAGGACCACGTGAAACTACATATCAGCATATTTGAAATGCCTGGCAAACCAATGGCTTCTTTGTTTAGGAAATGGTGCTGCAAACGTTTTACAGGTAGGAGAATCTCTTTCCTCCTCAGACATAGTGCATGCTCAGGTAGGTCAGTCACTTTTTGCAAAGTGGCCAGGGTGTTTATGCCCACCTGGGTTTAAATGTGCCAGCATCCAATGCCCATGAGTATAAGTGGAAGCGCGTTCCATTCCACATTTATGGAGATTAAAGAAGTTGGTGGTTACGTGACTTCATTAGTGTATGTTCAAAGTACGATACCACACACTTTATGTACTTTTTCAAAGGCATTCATCTAGTTTCGTTTACATCAATCTTGTTGTTTCTTTTTAAGAATCCAGAAAAACAGCAATTACGACAGCCGAACCATGCATTGGCTTTGCAACGCGGTCAGGAAAACGAATGCGTCTTAACCACGCATGTCGTTACAACGACATGCCTTAGGTAAAGCGGCGTTGGACTTTAAAGTCCAAGCTTTCCCTACTGTTGTGCGGACTGGAGTTGGAATAGTAAATTATACTGTCCAAAGTTCAGCACTTTCCCAAAGGCAAGTCGGTGTAAAGACTTGCGTGGTAAAGTAATGCGTGGTTAAGAAGCATTCGTTGTTCTGACCGCTTTGTTAAGGAGCGCGTCGTTTAGGCATGCATGGTTGTGTCATACAACCGGAAAAAATATCCACAATGCACATTCAGCACAAGAAATGCTAGAATATGCTTTTTCAGGCAAACAAATCAAAAAACCAGCTATTTTGTTCCTTTCCCTTTATTTTTCCACTTGCAGCCTAAAGATTCCTACCAAAATGAAAATGTTCATTTTCTGAAAAAAGATTTTGCCTTGTTTAAGTGTGATGTTCACCTGTGACGTCCCAACTTACTATTTTGGGAAAAAAAGGAATCTTGGCAGCTTTTTTGTTGTCTTGCAGCAGGCTACCGGCAAACGTGCAACTCCTCATGTCAACTTAACTTGTTCCTTCACCGAGAGAACTGATCCATTCACTAAATGAAAACAAACAAACAGCCTCCTACAATTCCTGCATCCCTCCATTGTTCGCGAGCACCTTAAAGTTTCCTTCCACCTCCTGCGTAGCCGACGCGCGCTGAGTGCCAAGAATTTGTCTATCACATAACAGAAATGTTACTGGCAGGGAAGAGTTACTTAACTAAATTCTGCACTCCCGAGCCACTGACTGATGACTCGGTTCCTGTTCAGGCATTTTTCGAGTAACAGTTATGTCCTTCCTGGAAGTTCATCCTGCATTCCGGATTACAACTGGGAACAACAAAGGGGAAAGTTGAAAAAGTCAAAAGAACAAAAATGGATCTATAGAGTACACAACTATCTGTAGGTGAGCAAGGTCACAGACTTGGCATTCGCCCATCATAGTCTCCTCAAGTAAGTCATTAGTGCCAGAGACAGAGAGGAGGAGACAGGCAGATAGAGACAGACACACACACTATGATTTCAATTTCATCTTCGTTTCAAAATAAAAAAAGCCTATAACTGTGAAAGGAAATTTGGTAATTGGAGGAAAGTTAGTAAAATCAGTCCAGTTAGGCCTGATTACATCTGGAACTTCAGCGTCTCTTTTGAGCTCTGCATTGCGATTTAGGTTGCTTTCCTCCTTTTAATAAGTCTGCATTTATTTCCGAAGAACTTAAGTAACTGTGTACTCCATTTTTATATTATAGTGAAAATTAATATTAAATTTTTATCAAACGTAATATATATGATTTAATTGGCATATGGGATTATTTTAGACAGAGTCTAACGTGAAACGATTGAGTTGTTACACTTTCACGGACCTCAAGAACTAACTATGACAGCAAAACTGCTTAAACACCTTGGTTTTGAGTTTGATTAGAATTCATCAGTAGTGATGAAGTGTCTTCTTTAATGGCAAAGACGAGTCAGGAGAAGGGTTCTCTCTTAAAATTCTTCACAATTTACAGTTAGAATTTTTGAGCAGTGATCTCTCACTACAGCGAAAAATCAAGCATGCCATTTTCTGCAAAAAGATCCTCAGTGCCACTCTTTGCTTTGAAGCTATACATTTTTCTAACAGAGGGTCTGATTCCAAGGGACCACAAATCGTGGCAAAGTCTGCAATCTAAACTTATTTTGACACGATCTTGGGGGGTGGGCTCAAACTGGAACTGCACACAGCTGTCACCCGCAATTTGTGGCAGCTTTTCTCTCTCAAGAATTAGTTTAATCTCTGAGGAAATTATGTTCTTAAGCAAAAACAGTTCTCACAACCATAATGGTGGCTGTAAATTAAGCCACTCTGCCTTGTAAGATACAAGATATCAAATTCTTCTCATGTAATGATGATCTCTGGCAACAAATAATGTACTACTTCATGCACCAGTGCTTTTTATTACAGGAGATTAAGTCAACATTGTTACCTTTTCCACAGAATTTGGTGTGTTTTACACAAAAGTATGAAATGTGGATAGGTGGAATGTAGTATAACAATTAGCAGAGAATTCTGAATGCATAATTTGTATTTTGATACACAAATTTCATAGTTTACACAAAGTGGAACTGCAAAATGGACATGTTGCATCCACCTTTGCAAAACAGAATGGCCCCAACAATTTGGCAGGCTTCAAAAACATATTACATTTAAATCGTTTTTATTAATCTTGTTAAAGGACTGCAATCAGGAAAACATCCATATTCCTAGTAACAATCACTGAATTCAGATTCCTGCTAAAGAGTATTTTCTATTGGTCATCACTTTTCAATACATAAGGACACCAATGCTGTTCTACCGAGGATCCCTCGGCTAACCTCAGAAGTATGAGGTGAGAGAAAACCAGAAGCACCAATATCAGAATATAAACTCTCAATTTACTGTGTAGTTATATTCATAATCTAAACAAATCGCCCTTGCATTGTGGTATCCCAGCGATGACATAAGTAATTCAATACACACAGGGCCCTCAGGTCTGGTGAGGTGCAGAACTGCAAAAAAAAACGGGGATTGCCTCAAAGCATGCCACCATTGGTGGGTGAGGGAAACCGTCCTTAAAAGGGACCCCCCCACTGCCCCCTTTGAGGCAATCCCTGTTTTTTGCAGTTCCACACCTCACCAGCTCCGAGGGCCCTGTGTGTATTGAATAAGGTAAACGACACCAGAACTCACATGGAACATTCCACAGCGCTCCTCCGATTCAAGGCATAACTTCATCCATGATGTGCTATCTGTAAAACATCTTTCACCCTCTTGCAGGCCTGCAACCGCACTAGAAAATGCAAGGCCTCAGTCCCCATTAACAATGTGTTTTTTTTTTTACAGTCCACAAAACACGTAGGCATCTTAGCCTAATTGAGCTCAGGTTCAGAAAAAATAAATTGTAAAGCCACCCAGGGGGCATGTCCTTTCTATTGGCTGCAGGTTTAGTGATTAGAATCTGAATAATCTTTATTTGGTTTTAAAAAAACCATAAAAGAAATCATGACAGAGAATCATCATAAAAACATATCACAACGAGCGGCGGCTGGCAACCCCGAGAGTGGTGGGCAGGCAAATGGGTGGTGGGCAGGTGTAATCATGCGCGGTCAATCAATCAATGAGCATTTGTAAAGCGCAGCACTGTCACCCCTAGGGATATCTGGGCGCTGTGGATGCGACATCTCCATCGAGGAGCCAGGACAGAAACAATCAGAAAGAGGAAAAATAAAGGTCAGAGGTTTACACTGGGCATGTCAGGCTGGCCGTTGCAAGACAGCCAGTCAAAGTGACATGCGCAGTGTAAACTGTTGGAGTGAGCACATTTCCCCTGCTGCCAGCCAGCAGCAGTGGCCTAGCCCCCAACCTCTGTCTCAGGCTGGGGAAAGGGAAAAATAAAATGGTAATAAATTCAATTTATTACCATTTTATTTTTCACCTTTGCAGCGCTGACAGCAAGGGGGTGACGCTCCTCTGCGCTCTAGGGGGGCCCCTGCTGATCACAACACATAATCTCATAAAGACAGACTCGAGAATAAAATACAAATGTGCAAAAATTTAAAAATGCAGGCTAAAAGCTCACATATACTGCTCCAGCGGGTTACTAGCAACAAGCATTCATACACCAAATACTCACCTGGGCCCATTCATTCATACTACACTAGCAATTTCCGCTGGTGGGTCAGTTGTACTCTTTATCAATATCCCTGCTACCAATTACTTTTCTGATTGAAGAGTAATGACTTACCAATGGACCCTTTGATAATTGGGAAGTTTAAAATGAGTGACATTCATTACAATTCATAAATTCTAAAATAATCACTGAGTCAGGAAGTTTTAAAATGTTTATCTAAAGTTTTAGCAGAGTAAAATACAGAACCACATGATACTTAATCGTATATCAAGGATGAAGCATACATAATCAATTATCGATCAATGACGGTTCCTCAGAAAGAAGAAGATAGAGACAGCAGCACAGCTAAAGGTTGCATTTATATTTACCTAAAGGTGCGAGAAACCAAACCCCTTGGCCAAGGAGTTGGAAAGATAGGTCCCAGGAAGGATGAAGACCAAAGACCTCCGGACCAGGTTCAGGACAGGACAGGTGACCTCTCTATCAACGACGCCTGCGTCGTTCCCCTCTCTGACACTTCGCTCCTCCTCGAGTTCTTCCGTGTCTTCCTTCTAATGGACTCCGCCGCCCCCACCTCAGGACCTCTCTGGACAGCGGTTCAGTCTGCAATCGATCAGCTCTGCATCTGAGCTCCTAAATTAGCTCTTGATCTAACTAATTAGCTAATTCTATATCTATTATACCCTTCTACACCCAGGTACCTCCCATTAATGTTTCAAAATTATGGGCCCACTACTTCTGATTGGACGGGGACAGGGGGTTGATCCTCACACCATGTCAATTTAGTTCAATTTCTTTAAGCCTATTGTTTGAAAATACCGCCCCTCACAATTAATACATTTGCTTTATTTCCCACCCATCTCACGACAAAATTTAATACATTGTTTATTTAAATTGTTGCATTCTGCAGGAACATCGCGGATGCAGTGGAGTTGGCCACCAGGTCACGGCCTTGGATGACGTCCAAGTTGACTTCATCGCTGTGCCTTGTTTACCGGGCGCATGCGTACTTCGCATTGGCTCCAAGCTGCCTCTCCATTAACCCAGGCCCCATTTTACGAACTAATAAAAGTCAAAGAAGAAAACATTAAAATCACAAATAAATGTTTTCACTGTATACCCCCTATTTCTACTCTATTCCCATTTAATTATAAATCTATCCCGCATTAGTAGCATTAGAATACCACAGTTTTAATTGCAGCATATGCGCAAGCTTTAGCACGTGAAAACATTAAGCAGCCATTTTAATACACACTGCGCAGAAGCAAAGTTTTCCCTCCAAGCAAAGAAAGACGTCATACCACGTGATATGGTTGGCACATGCGCACTGGAATTCCCGCGCTTTAGCGGCCATTTTGGATTAGACAAGCGTTACTTATTAGTTTAAACACATAGGCAAGCTTCACTCGTATAGTATTCATGTGTGCATTTGTTAGTAAAGACATTACAAAGTTTAATAAATTAATACTGTGAGAGGATTGCTTACGAGCAAGTCTCATTGTGAGTTATTGCTCCATCAATCCCCTCTCTGATGGCATTTCTGAGCCATCAAATATTACCCACAACCAGATGCCAACTTTTAGCATAAAATTGTCTCAGCTTCATTTTTACACTTTCTATTTTTATCGTCTCCTTTCAGTTTCTTGTATAATTCACTTTTCAGATCTTCTAGTTCAATTTCATCAAACTTTCGTTTCTTTCCTTTTCCTGTCACTCTATACGTCTCATTCTTTCTACAACATTTGCACCATATTATTATTGACAGTACTATTATTGCTATCCCTGCTAAGGGTACTAATATTTGACCTATAAGTCCTTTCCCTACATTAGCAAACCAGGTACCAATTGACGCAATACTATTCGTCAATCTTTCCCATACACTATCAACTTCCAGTGGTTTTAGTTCATTCTCAAGTTTTGTTATATTCTGTATATACGTTCCAATTTCTGCACTTTTGTCAGGTATGTACGTGCAACAATGTTTCGTTTTCAATAATTTACAGACTCCGCCCTCTTTTGCCAATATTATATCAAGAGCAAGTCGATTTTGCATAACCATTGATCTAATCGCAACCATCTCCGCATTAATCATTAGAAATCCTCCAGCAGTGTCCGTTGATAAACGATCAACCACTGTAGATAATTTACATATTTTCCTTGAGTTCAGAATTATTCCCACTGAAGGTATCAATGCACCAAATATGTCACCTACAATTTCAGAAAAACTAGCTCTTTTACTACGTGTTAATTCACTATTATTTTCATTGCTCCCAGTGTTTCTTTTTACGTGGTATATTTTTGGAAAAACTATTCCAAAATAACAACTTCCATACCACCGTGCAGGAAGCCTAAAGTAAGCCTTATTCCCACACACATAATAGATTCCAGGAAAAACTGAATCTGTTCCTCCTTTTAGTCCCCAACCTCCAAGAATTAAGAAATTATGTTCACATTCACTGGTACCGATGAAAATATTGTTATAATCAGTCTTTAACCTATGTAGACAAATTTTCCCTGTCTTTACAAAATCCAGAGCCATAGCAGCTTGAGCCTTGCCAGGTGTGTAACTACCCTCTTTCTCAGCCGAAGGTGGCAGATGAGCCTTATGCTCAGATGCTTTCTTTTGGAAATCTTGTCTTCTATCTTCTACTAAATTCAAAAATATATTTTCTTCTTCATGTAACGAACATGTTAGATTGCTTCTATGTGCATGTGTTATATCTATCGATTTCATTGTTAGGAAAAACTCTCCCATAAATTGTGCATCTTGACTACTAAGCACTGGGTTCATATTCTTTCGAATTGGAACCTCAGAAAATATCACATCTATATCTGAATAATAATACTGAAGTCTCCCTGTTTTATAAAATAAACTAGTCAATACACTACATGATATGCCATAAGTTAATGGCAAATGATGATATGTTAACCCTTCTGCTACTGATTCGGGTAACTTCATACAGACATAACAATTACTAACTTCCATGGTATCTACATATTGGAACAATAATTTTGTGAAAACATTTAAACTAGTGTCGTTATCTGCTACCACATGATGAAACTCTGGTTCATCTTCTGCTTCTAATTTTACTCTATTACCTTTCAAGTTATCTATTCCTCCCTTCGTTTCGTTGTTAATCTTTTTATCCATTATCATAAGGTAAGGAATTGCTACAATCACAACTAACCATACTACAAGCACCACTACCAGACTACATATGCATATAGCACAGCATCTTTTACAACATTTCCGTTTCGGTCTCCCAGAAACTCTGTCGTCAGGCATTTTGACAAGGAAGATTTCTCTTCTTATCTTTTTCTTTCAAGACTTAACGTTATCAAGGTGGTTTCACTTCTTTTTCATAAGTCAGTTCCGCACTTGTTCTTTCGTCACCACTTTCACTTGACTCTGAACTCTCGTAGTCTTCAAGGATTATATAAGTCCAATCAGGACCTTTAAATTTATTGTTCACAAGTTTCAGTCTTTTGCTTTTTCGTTTTTCAGTTCCACTTGTTTGTCCAGTTAGGCTTGTTACTTCATTTACTTGTTCCGGATCTTCACTTCTGGTTTCTATATGGTATTTTACTCTTTTAATGACACTAGGCCAATGATCACCTTTTCTGGCTTTCTTTGTTTGCACTGTCTCTTCACTTCTTATTTCTTCTTCAGAAGTTCTTTTATTTTCAAGTTGTGGCACAGTTTGTTTTTCTTCGTTCTCAGTTTCTTCTTCTATTTGTTCTTTTTCAGGTCTTATTTGTTTTTCTTCAGTTGCTCCAATGTGAGTTTCTAGCAACTGACCTTGTTCAGGATTTACGTCTTCGTGCTTGAGGTTCTCGTGATCTTCTTCTTGAACGTATTTTCCTAGTTCTAACTGGTTCTGATCAGGGCTTATTGCACTTTGTACTTCTGCAGCCTGACAGCGTTCTTCTAAACCCATCTGTCCCTGCTCAAATTTTGTTGCTTCGTTGTCGATTTGAGCCCAATTTTCTCTCTTTATCTGGTCCTGCTCAGGTTCTCTTATTGTTTCATTTTCCTCTTCCTGAGCTGCTTCTTCTTCACCTATCTGGTCTTCCCTAATTTCTTCTAATTTTGCTCGGCTTCTTGTTCTGTTGTAAACTTCTGGTATTTCAACCACTGGTATCCAGTCCTGACTTGTGCTCGGTTGTTCTTCTTCAGCTTCTCTCGAATCTCTCACCTGGGATTCTTCAGCTGGCCAACCTTCAGCTTCCTCAGTTATTGATGCTGTCTGAGGATCTTGTCCTTCAGGCTCTGGCACCCTTTTGGTGTGGCTTACATGAATCCAATTAGGCAATCCTGCACATTTCACTGCTGTGTTCGTAACTAGTATAACCTGACAAGGTTCGCCCCACCTGGGTGATAAACACGTTTCTCTGGTGTGATGCTTCACAACCACCCAGTCTCCGGGATTCAGATCATGAGCTTGCTCAGGCTGCCTGGAAACTGCATCTTCTCCAACCTGGTGAGAGACAGAACGCACTAGGTCAGCCAATCCTTTGCAATAATCCAGAACCATATCATCAGTTATGTTCAGCAGTTTATTTGTAGGTACATGTGCTTGTCTCATTGCTCTTCCCATGATTATTTCATGGGGACTCAATCCGGTATTTCTATCAGGAATGCTTCTGAGTCCCATTAAAACAAGAGGCAATGCATCTGGCCAATCTAGCGATGTTGATGCACACATCTTTGACAGTCTTGATTTTATTGTGCCATTCATTTGTTCAACCACTCCAGAAGCCTCTGGGCGGTACGCACAGTGCAATTTCTGTTCAATTTTGAATGCTTCACAGATTATTCGAATTACATCGTTGTTGAAGTGACTTCCTCTATCTGATTCCAAAGTTACTGGGAAACCGAACCTAGGAATGAGTTCTCGTAGCAACAGCTTTGCGACTGTAATACTGTCATTCCTTCTGGTAGGGTAAGCCTCCACCCACCTTGAAAACAGACATACTATGACAAGTACATATTTCAGTCCTTTACATGGTGGTAATTGTATGAAATCTAGCTGCAATCTCACAAAAGGACCTTCAGCCTTTCCAATTTTTCCCAAACCAATTACTGTTTTCCTTCCCGGATTATTCATTTGGCAAGATAGACACCTTTGGCAAAGACTCTCTGCTGCAGCCCTAAACTTTGGATTATACCAACTTTGTCTGAAGAGTCTAATCATGGCATCTCTCCCTACATGTGTGTCTCCATGATACATTCTGGCCATTTGTGAAATCAGACAGTCGGGCATGACTGGTCTGCCGTCTGCGTATACCCATACATCGTCATCTGCTCTTCGAGTACATCCTATTTTTATCCAAACATCTCTTTCACTCTCGTCCGCATCGTCTTGCAATCTCTTCACATCATTCCATGTTTCAGGTGGTGCACATAACATAAGTTGGCAGCTGATTCCCATCCTTTCAACCTTTTTATTTACTGACAAGCTATTTTTGGCACAGTGTTGAGCCACCAGATCTGCATATCTGTTACCGACTACCACCCAGTCATCTCCTGACTGGTGTGCGGCACATTTCACCACTGCCAATTCTTTTGGTGGTTGTATTGCTTCCAGTAATTCTTTTACAAACTCTCCATTTTTGATTGGGGATCCTGAAGAAGTCATGAAATCCCTCTGCATCCACAGTTGGCCAAAGTCATGCACAACCCCGTACCCATATTGACTGTCCGTGAATATGGTTACTCTTAAATTTTTCCCAATTTTGGAAGCTTTGATCACAGCAATTAATTCAGCTACTTGTGCAGACTTGACTCCTGGTAAATAGGATGCTTCGACTATTCCAGTTAGTTTACACACAGCATAGGCTGCACTCAGTTTACCATCCTCATGCCTTAAGCATGAGCCGTCCACAAACAGCTCCCTATCTGGATCTTTTAGGGGTGTCTCCTGTATATCAGGTCTCGGTTTTGTACATAATTCTGTGACTTTTAGACAATCATGTTCTGGATCATCTTTAACTTCTTCAAAAATTGGATCTGGCAATAACGTAGCAGGATTCACAATAGTGCACCTTACTATGGTCACATTTTCAGCACCAAGAATAAATTTGTTCATACCTTGTCATCCGACTAGGTGTGAGATGCTGAGTTTGAGTTCTGGTCAACAGGATCACAACTGCATGTGGGACAAATACTGTTACAGGATATCCCATTACTATTGACTCACTTTGTTCAATGCTCATACAGGTAGCAGCGACTGCTTTCAAACAGCCTGGCAATGCTGCCGCCACTGGGTCCAATGTAGCAGAAAAATATGCTATAGGACGCCTATCTATTCCATGTCTCTGAGTTAACACTGAAAGTGCACAATTTTCTCTTTCATAGCAGAATAGTGCGAATTCTCTTGTATAATCAGGCATACCCAAAGCAGGTGCCTCACACAAGGCATTTCTTAATTTTACAAATGCACCAGCACTTTCATCATCCCATTCAACTGGATCTTTGGCTTTCTTTTTGGTTAACTGAATCAAAGGCTTTGCTAATAGTGAAAACCCTATTATCCATTGTCGACAGTAACCTACTATTCCAAGAAACATTCTCACTTCTCTTTGTGTTTCTGGCATTTTCATTTTCTTGATTATCTTTATTCGATCAGATGTTATTCTTCTTGTTCCTCTTTCAATTTGGTGTCCCAAATATTTAACTGCTGTTGTAGAAAACTGCAGTTTTTCAGGTGACACTTTATGTCCTTCCTCAGCCAAATGGTTGAGTAATGCAATTGAATCTTCAACACAATCATCATGAGTGTTGGATGCTACCAGTAAGTCGTCTATATACTGTACCAAGACTGAACTTCTGGGTATCACTAATTTCTCCAAACACCCTTTCAGTATTTGATTAAAAATGGAGGGACTTTCTGTGTATCCTTGAGGAACACGATTCCACACATAGACTTTGTTTTCGAATTTAAATGAAAAGAGATACTGGCTATCTGGGTGCAATGGTATTGAAAAGAATGCTTGGCATAGATCAATCACAGTAAACCATTCTGCACTCCAGGGGATCTGATATAGGATTACTGCAGGATTTGGCACTATAGGACAACAAGGTACCACAATCTTATTAATTTTGCGTAAATCCTGAACAATCCTATACTTTCCACTAGGCTTCTTCAAACCCATGATTGGTGAATTACAAGGGCTACTCATAACTTCTTTTAATATGCCTTGTTTTACCATTCTGTTAATTTCCTCAACAACTCCTGCTTTTACTTCTGCACTCATTTTGTACTGTCTGGTATTTGGAAAAATTGCACCTTCTTTTACAGTGTTTTTTACTGGGTCTATTTTGGCCATAAGTCCTACTTCTTTCCTAGTGAAATCCCATACCTTGGAATTCACTGTAGTTCTTAGTTCTTCTGGTAATTCATTTTTCGTTATCAAAGAGAACATCTCATCTATTTCTGTACCTTGCTTGGCTATCATGAACTTATAAACATGATCTTCGTCCGGGGTCTGTATTGCAGCACCATCCGGTGTGCAGAAAATAGTACAATTCATTTTGCACAGTAAGTCTCTACCCAATAAGTTTACTGGACTAGAATCACACACTACAAATTGATGCATTTCTCTGAAGTTTCCTATTTTTACTTCCATTGGTTTAGTAAGAGGTGTTCTGATCTTTTGATTAGCTACACCTACAACTTGGATAGCTTCTCCAGAGAGAGGAAGGTCTGGGATGTCTGCTGTTCTCACAGTAGAACGGGTAGCACCAGTGTCCAAAAGGAAAGTGATATCATTACCTCTTACTTTCCCTTCAACATATGGACCTGACTGATCTACCGGCAAGGATGTGCCAAGTACGCACTCCTTCTCCCCCTCTCTTAGGCACCGTCATTGATAGTCATACTGATTAAAATCATCCTGTAAAAGAAACTGTTAAGTTACATAGTCATTCTTACCACTTCCTCCTTGATATCCGACGTCTGTACCGTGCTTTGCTCTGCTTACATTCCCCTGTATAGGGGCAGGTCGCAACTGACTCTGAGGATTTACACCCTGCTGTGAGTCATTCTGTGTCTGTGGATTTAAATTATGATTTGGGCCATTATTATTTCGAATCTTTTTACATTCATCCTTCCAATGCCCCAATTTTCCGCATCCATGACAAGGAAATTTCTTTTTAGCCTCTTCTCTACTCATTCGTCCTCTCACTTTACCACCATTTCCTGTGTCACCATTTGTTCCAGAATATTTTCCCTGATTATCAGTTGGATTATCCAAATTAATTCCCTGTCGCTCAGCCATTTTCACCTGAGCCCACATCACTTTCTCTTGCAGTTTCTTGTGCCTATCCTCAATATCGTCTCCACAATATTTTGCATATTTCAAAATTTCGTCTATGGGTTTCCCTTGCCAGCACAACATGTGCTGCTTAATCATTTGACAAATCTCTGGCTTTAAACCATAAACAAATCGGTAGACAAACTGACTCATATTTTTATCTCCAATGTCCTCAAATCCACTATACTGTTTGAACACCTGTAATAAACGTTCATAATAGACATGTACCGATTCACTTGCTTCTTGGGTAGTCCTGTCTATTTTCACCCAATCTGTTTCTTTCGGTGGTATTTTCCCTTTCAGGTAAGTTATTACCTGCTGATACTTTTTCATTACATCACTTGATGGAGCACCTGTCTTTGCATCTCTAGGGTACTCTTCACTCGGCCAGTCAACTGTAATTTTACAATCTGTCCACAAATCGGCAGGTACCACTATGTCAAACAAACCATCTAAGTCCTTCAACAATACCTTTGACACTTTCACAAACCTCTCAACCTGCTTGTACCATTCAATTGGCTTTTCTCTTAACTTTGGAAAGTCATTTGTAAATGACAAAATATCTTGCCTACTCCATGGGACATGAACATAACCTCCTCCAGGTACTTCTCGCATCGGGTACATCTGATCTGCTTTCCCGGTTTCCTTCAATAAATATTCAGAATTCGATCTACTGTACCTTGCCTCTTCCTTTTTCTTTGTCCATCTAGCTTTCCATTTATCTAGATCTCCCCATTTCTGTAATACTGACATTAATTCCTTTACTTGTAGTTTTCGGCCAGAGGCATTCATGTTTTCTAGATCTTTGTCAGAAAAGTCTGCTCTATAGGGTTTCTGTAACACTTTTGACTTTCCTATTTCAATTCCCATCTGTAAGGCCAAGTCTGATAATTTCTCATGAAATATCTTTACGTTTCTAGTTATGCTTCTGCATACGAACAATAGTTCTTCTTCATCGTAAGTATTTAGGCGATCTACTCCTACATTTCCTGCTATCATTTCTTCTAACTCGACTTTTAATTTGTAGATGTCCATGATCTTTGGGGGTGAACTCTGTCTGATCCTTGTGCCCACCTTTCTAAGTCTTCTGGCGTTACTACTGTGGCACTCTTAGTTCTAGATGAGGTTACTATATTTACATCTTTGGAGCAACCAGGTGTTACTCTTCTAGGAGTGCTATTTACAGATCCTCGAATGGGTAAATCCATTAGGGATATCATAGATTCACAATCACTGATCTGGTCATCAATTATTACAGGTTCAGGTTTAGGAATCTCTACAGGTGTAGTCATAACTAATGGTTTCGGATAATTTACCTTGTCACCATATAAGGGAACAACTGGACCAATTGTTACAGGTATGGTCAGGGAATCAGGATGTACATTCAGTTGTGTTATTTTCTGTATCAATTCTGCTCTGTTTCGGTCTATAGCCTCTTTTTCTTTATCCTGAAGTACCCTATTAACTGGCGGATTGTGCAATACTTGCGGTACCAATGGTGTTTTTTAACAGTGGTGCGCTTGGGGTACATCCACTTGTCCCTTCCTGATATGGTGGCGGGTTCTTTAATATTTCTTCCATAAATTCATCTTCAGAATCTCCAAACCCTGTCAAGTGTTTTGTCTTTTCTGTGCATTTGCTCCCTAACGATTCTTCTGCTATACAAACTGGATACAAACCCTCTGTAAGCATCGCTCTTCTCCACTGTTTCATCTGACCGTCTCTTGACTCATTTTGGTATCTAGGGAAAAATCCCCGATAACCCCTACTGCTTCTTGATCGGTCACGTTCGAATGCCTCGGTTTCCCACTCTTCTAAGGCTTCGTATTGAGTTAATCTTGGTCTGGGTTCTAAGTCATTCTTCCTCAATCTTAGGTTTTGAAGAATTCTCCCATTGAAAGTACCATTCTCTGGGAATGCTAATATTCCATCATTTTTGGTATATTCTATCCAATTTTCTAACCATACACAAGTATGATAACCTCTCTCCATCATCATGAATGAAGCGGGTGTTTTTGCTGGTGGAATGATAATTCCTTCTCTAGTTTTGATGGGTTTATCCTTCTTAAAATAATTCTTAACCTTTTGTAGAAATGACATTTTTCTCTTTTCCCCATACATTTTGGGTAAATATCTATGTATCGAATTATATTCTGCAAAACCTAAGAATCTCCTGTCTGGACGGGTTCCTGTTAAAGTTGGATCACGTTTCCACATATAATCTCCACTATCCACTAGGATTTCGACTTCTATTTTGACAACCAATTAAATTCCAGCTAACATTTGTCTCTGAACCAATCCTAGCGCGGCTTTTCAGTGACGTCTGTTTTGACGACCCCTCCTTTACAATCTGCGCTTTTCTGTCCCTCGCTGTTTCATCCAATCCCAGCGCGACACCTGTGACGTCAGTATTACTCCTGACTACTGACCCCTCCTTTACAAGAGTCGTTCCACGCCCTCTGTTTCAACCAATCCCAGCGCAGCGTTTTGTGACGTCAGCTTCCTCTCCGGCAGCTGACCCTCCCTTTACAAAATCGTACGCAAAGCTTTATTTTCTCTACGCTTCTTATTAAAATTCAATAACAACATAAAACATTCGCTATCGTGCCAGTTTCGCTAAATTGAAAAGGATAGTTTCTCTCACACTTAGTAAAACCTTTCCGTTTACTAAACATTCACTACGAGTAAAACCCTTCCGTTTACTCTTCACGTAAGCTTCAGAAATACCTGCTACTTCTTCAATGTTACCCTTTCTAGGTAATATAACATCAAATTTTTACCAGCGTATTCCTTTGCTATTACTCACACGCATAAAGTCCCTAACAAGTACTGATAGCCCTGCCTAACTTTTCAGTACTATTTCTGCCTGGCAGATAACCTCACTGCAGTATGGCTTCCACTTACCATCCGCTATTCAATTTCCCCCCGGGAATTCTGGACAACATAAAACAAAACTTTTGAATAAACGGATGTTAGTTTATAAAAATAAAATTCTCATTACCCAAATAACAAAGTGCAACCAAAACCATCCTCTGCTAGCCAGAAAACTGATCCAGCGGGTTACTAGCAACAAGCATTCATACACCAAATACTCACCTGGGCCCATTCATTCATACTACACTAGCAATTTCCGCTGGTGGGTCAGTTGTACTCTTTATCAATATCCCTGCTACCAATTACTTTTCTGATTGAAGAGTAATGACTTACCAATGGACCCTTTGATAATTGGGAAGTTTAAAATGAGTGACATTCATTACAATTCATAAATTCTAAATAATCACAGAGTCAGGAAGTTTTAAAATGTTTATCTAAAGTTTTAGCAGAGTAAAATACAGAACCACATGATACTTAATCGTATATCAAGGATGAAGCATCAATAATCAATTATCGATCAATGACGGTTCCTCAGAAAGAAGAAGATAGAGACAGCAGCACAGCTAAAGGTTGCATTTATATTTACCTAAAGGTGCGAGAAACCAAACCCCTTGGCCAAGGAGTTGGAAAGATAGGTCCCAGGAAGGATGAAGACCAAAGACCTCCGGACCAGGTTCTGGACAGGACAGGTGACCTCTCTATCAACGACGCCTGCGTCGTTCCCCTCTCTGACACTTCGCTCCTCCTCGAGTTCTTCCGTGTCTTCCTTCTAATGGACTCTGCCGCCCCCACCTCAGGACCTCTCTGGACAGCGGTTCAGTCTGCAATCGATCAGCTCTGGTCGAGCTCCAAGCATGCCTGATCTAACTACTTAGCTAATTCTATATCTATTATACCCTTCTACACCCAGGTACCTCCCATTAATGTTTCAAAATTATGGGCCCACTACTTCTGATTGGACGGGGACAGGGGGTTGATCCTCACACCATGTCAATTTAGTTCAATTTCTTTAAGCCTATTGTTTGAAAATACCGCCCCTCACAATTAATACATTTGCTTTATTTCCCACCCGTCTCACGACAAAATTTAATACATTGTTCATATAAATTGTTGCATTCTGCAGGAACATCGCGGATGCAGTGGAGTTGGCCACCAGGTCACGGCCTTGGATGACGTCAAAGTTGACTTCATCGCTGTGCCTTGTATACCGGGCGCATGCGTACTTCGCATTGGCTCCAAGCTGCCTCTCTATTAACCCAGGCCCAATTTACGAACTAATAAAAGTCAAAGAAGAATACATTAAAATCACAAATAAATGTTTTCACTGTATACCCCCTATTTCTATTCTATTCCCATTTAATTATAAATCTATCCTGCATTAGTAGCATTAGAATACCAGTTTTAATTGCAGCATATGCGCAAGCTTTAGCACGTGAAACCATTAAGCAGCCATTTTAATACACACTGCGCAGAAGCAAAGTTTTCCCTCCAAGCAAAGAAAGACGTCATACCACGTGACATGGCTGACGCATGCGCACAGGAATTCCCGCGCTTTAGCGGCCATTTTGGATTAGACAAGCGTTACTTATTAGTTTAAACACATAGGCAAGCTTCACTCGTATAGTATTCATGTGTGCATTTGTTAGTAAAGACATTACAAAGTTTAATAAATTAATACTGTGAGAGGATTGCTTACGAGCAAGTCTCATTGTGAGTTCTTGCTCCATCAATACCAGAAGCTTCCAGAAACCATTTTGTCTATCACTGAGATTATTAAAAGTTCCTTATACCGGTATGAGCAATTAGAGTACTACAAAGTGTCAAGACGTCAAGTTACATTATCATAAAATACTATTTTCCCACAAGATTCCTTAGTCTCACTGCTGCATGGATACATTTGTAAATAATAAGACAGACAAACTCAGTCTGTAAAAGCTGAAGATGAAACAGGGCAGGCTACACCTCCTGATATTTGTGCTTCTCAACTGCGAGATTAAGAATTTCTTCCTGGGCTCAGCGTATGAATTACAAAAGAAGAAAAAATGCATGATTGACTGTATTAAGCATGAATCAGTGGGGAATGGTTCAAGGGCAGAGTCAGAATAAACATTACTAGGAGACGAGACTAAAAAGTGGGCTATATTAAACCTGAACCTCATCAAGTAAAATCTTTGGGAATGTTGGAATGCGAGCAGGAGATAAGGCTCCATAGAATCCGTGGTCACTAGTGGGAGATATCCTGACACCTTTTCCTTCCCTTCACTAAATCCTCTCTGCTCATTTTACAAAGGGCTAGATAATCCTGTTTCAACTGCCGCTTGGAGACAGTGGAGATATTATATGGTCTGTCAAAACAATTGGATCTCCTTATTGCTATCAATTGCTCCTTTACATATGTTATCCATGGGATCCTGTAAACATAATCAAGAGATAAACAGTCACTTATTATTTCCTGATTGAGCAAAGTCTCCTGTTTGGACCATACTGAATACCAAAGCATAAGCGGGGCTAGTCTCATTCGATCTTCTAGGGGACATAAATTTAGTTCAGTGTGAAAGAGCAATATGGGAAGGCTTTTGGGTACAGACAGTAGCCTTCTCAACATTTTCTTTAGTTTGCAGGTGCGAGATGTCACAGTGACCCCAAACTACGGCTCCATATATTACAGTGGAGCGACAGCGTGCCTCATAGATGTTGATCAGGCCGTGCAGGGGTTTAAGGTCCAACTTCCCCTCAAATCTAATGAGGGCCTCGATGGTTTGATCAAACTGATTTTTTCTAACCTTTGTTATGTTTGACCAGTTGCCTTTGCGATGCGTACACCTAGGTAGGTGAATGTGGACACTTCAAGACGTTTTTCACCATTAATGTAATACGGGCTCTGGCCAGTACGTACATTCCCTACAACCATTGCTTGTGATTTTGCAGCGTTTGTCCTTAATCCTACTTCATTTAGTGATTAGTTATTTCTGTCGCCTGTCTCCTAGCTTCAACAGAACTATTCCAACATCAGCTTTCTTTCCTGTAGAAACCTTAAGGGCCAGAAGTTGGGCTTGCACAATCAAGACTGGCTGCTCTGGTTAACATCCCAGGACCACCACTTGTTTGAAATGCTCAACCACTGAACATAGTTCAGACGGGGCAGGGATACTAAAACCTTGAAAGTTAGTGGCCTTGGCATCAATTTCCAAAATCTCCACCTTGCTCTCAAGGTTAACTATGGATTTTCTGTTCAAACTATTTATTTTGCAAAGAGAGAACAGGGGGACTGCTCGTTGACACAGCGTTTCGCCTACAACCCTATGTGTAGGGCCGGCCGCGTAGGGTAGACAGGCAGTCGATAGGTAGTAGTATGAAGCACCACTACACAGTATGGCATGCGGATCACACAGCAAGTCGCCTACAACCCAATGTGGGCCGGCCGCGTCTGAGAGTAGGTGCCAATACGTGTCATACATATGGCAAGAGCAGATGGCAAGTCGAGAGAGGAAGGAAGAGGTAGAGAAGAAGAGAAACAAATAGAAGAGACAAAGAGGTGGGAGTGGGCGAGGGAGGAAGCGCTAAGCCCCGAGGGATAACGAATGGTATACAGGGAGGGGTCTATTCTGTGTCCGGGGGGTAGACTGCGTCCTCAAATAGGTGTAGGGCTCGGAGTTTCGGGGGCTGGAAGCGGGCGTGCTCCAGTTTGCAGAGATGGGTGATAAGTGGTTGCCACAGTTTCGTGAAGTGGGAATCACGGGACTGTAGGCGAGCAGTGAGCAATTCCATGGAGACAGTGTGCCATAGGCGCGTAAGCCAAACAGTGATTGGGGGGGTCTCCGGTTTTTTCCAGTACAGGGCGATGAGCTGTTTGGCAGCGCCCAGCATGTGGAGGGAAATGTGCCAGTCTTTGCGTGTGAGGGCGCGCAGATTGTCAGGTTTGAGGCCTAGAACAGCTGTGGCAAGCCAAGCACCTCTTTGATATGGCTAAGGATCTCCTTCCAGTATGAGGTCAAGAAAGAACAGGACCACCAAATATGGAGGAAGTCGCCCGTGGCGCTCGAGCACCTCCAACATAAAGGGGATGTCGCAGGAAACATTTTGTGCAGTCTGAGAGGCGTATAGTACCATTGGGTCATGATCTTATAGGCGGTCTCCCGCAGGGAGATGCAGCGGTAGACCTTCGGGATATCAAGCCATAGGCGATTCCACTTGGCGGGGGCTACATCCAAGGCAATGTTCGTTTGCCATTTGCGCTGATAGAGATGGGGAGTAGTGAGTGGAGGATGTTGCAATACGTGATAAGTGCGGGATATGAGCCCTTTAGAGTCGTCAAAGGCGCTCACTAGGCGCTCAAAAGGCGTAAGTGGTCGAGTAGCTGCCTGCGTCCAGGAGGAGGTATGTATCCAATGTCGCAATTGGATATATTGCAATCGAGCTCCCTCCGTGAGGTGAAAGTCTGCCTTACACTGATCAAAAGTTTTAAAGGCGTCGCCCAGGAAGAGGTCCCTAATGGTCCGACACCCACCGTCAAGCCAGTCAGAGAACACTAGGGGACGTACTGCCGGTGGGAACTGAAGGTTCCCGGCAATAGGGGTGAAAGGGGACGGGAATGTGGTGAGGCCCTTAGAGATTGCAAGTTTATCCCAGATATCTAGTACCGTCCGAGTCGGGGAGGCCAAGTAGGCACTACGCGATCGCGAAGCCCGGTGCTGCCACGGGAGGTCCCAGATGGATCTCCCAGTCACCGCCCTATCCATGTGGAACCACACCTTTTCGCTTTGCCACGCCATCCACTCCGATATAAAGCGGAGGTGCGAGGCCCAATAGTACTCCAAGAGGTTGGGGCAAGCCAGCCCGCCCCTATCGCGAGGAGACATGAGGATTTTGTTGGAAAAACGCGGCCTGCGCCCTCCCCAGACAAACCTGGTAATGTCTCGCTGGAGGCTGCTGATCTGATGGAGCGGGATGGGAGTCGGAAGGGATTGAAAGAGATACAGGACTTTGGGAAGCACCGACATTTTGATTGCGTGGAGCCTCCCCAGCCAGGAAAGAGTAAGTGATTTCCATGTTCGAAGGTCCCCAAGAACCGACTTCCGGCATTCCTGCCAGCTAATTTGGGACCATGAAGCGAGAGTGGGGGTGAGCTGTAGGCCAAGGTATCGTATGGAGTGGGAGGCCCATTGATAGGGAACTAAGGCCTGGAGAGCACAGGAATCTCGTCCTGAGGGATCGTGAGGTTGAGGGCCCAGGATTTCTCGTGATTAATTTTAAGACCAGACGCCAACTCGAATGAACGGAGAAGACCCAGGAGGGCCGGGAGGGAGACGTGAGGCTGAGAGAGTGTGAGCAGGAGATCGTCCGCAAAAAGGGCCACTTTATGCTGTTGGCCTCCGAGGGGAATGCCGTGGATGTCGGAGGCCTGGCGGATTAAAATGGCCAGGGGTTCCACTACGAGAGCAAATAATAAGGGCGACAAGGGACATCTCTGCCGGGTGCCTCTGCCTATCGAGATAGGAGAGGATAGCCGGCCATTAACCCGCACCTGGGCCGTCGGGGACGAGTAAGGAGCCATCATCCGAGCTATCATTAACGGGCCAAGCCCGATTTTATGTAGGACTGCCCGAAGGAAGGTCCAATCCACCCGGTCGAACGCCTTCTCCGCGTCTAGCGACAGACGGCAAGCCGGGATGCTCCAGTGATGGGCCTTGCTCACCAGGTGTGCAATACGTCGCACGTTGTCCGCACCTTGGCGATGGCGGATGAAGCCGACCTGGTCCGGTTCAATGAGGCTGGGGGGGAGCGGATCTAGTCGTTTGGCTAAAATTTTTGTGTAGATCTTCAGGTCCGTATTGAGCAATGCTATGGGATGGTAGGATGAGCAAAGTGCATGGTCCTTGCCCGGCTTAGGAATGAGAGCAATTTCCGCCAGCCCCATAGACTGGGAAGGACCAGCGTCGGTGGCGAAGGAGTTAAAGAGACGGACAAGGTGCTTCCGAAGCTGCGGCAGGAACATGCGGTAAAAAGAGAGGGGAAGACCATCAGGCCCCGGAGACTTTCCGATGGGGAGGTCCTTCATGGCCCCAGCGAGCTCCTCGCAAGTAATTGGGTCTTCCAGTTGCTGGGCATGGTAGCTACTGAGTGGGGTCCAGGGGCAGGCATCAAGTAGAGTCCGTATCAGGTCTGGCGAGGCAGGGGCATATAGAGAGGAGTAGTATGTTTGGAATGCGGCGCATTTAGAGGCTTTCGCGGTCGCGCGGGTGCCGTCTCCAAGTTGAATATTAGCGGTGTGGGCCTTAGCTGCGCGTTTCCGCAGGCGCCGAGCCAAGACCGTGCCCGCCTTGTCGCCCCCCTCGTAATAGCGCTGCTTCAGTGCTAGCAGAGCACCCTCAGCCTTGTTGGTGCGATGAGCCCGCAGCTGACCACGGAGGGTAGCCAGGTTCCGCTTATGGGCAAGTGAAGGGCGTTCCTGGTCAAGCCTCTCAAGGGCCTTCAGGTCCCTAGTGAGAGTGGCTTCGAAGAGACGCGCCTCCCGAGCTCGCGCAATCGCGATGGAAGTGATGTGGCCGCAAATGGTGGCCTTGAATGCGTCCCACACAACAGGGAAGGGGGTTTCGGGGAGGTCGTTAAGCTCGAAATAGGAGTCAATGGCCGTCCGCAATTCCGCCACGTCCACGGGGTCCCGGAGGACGCGTGGCGGGAGGCGCCAACGAGGCGGGAGTGGGGTGCTTGCAGAACTATGGCGAAGGAGAAGCTCCACATGAGCGTGGTCGGAGACCGAGATGTCAGACATGGAAGCGGAAACCGTCTCGCCGATAAGGGCATGCGAGATAAGGATATGGTCAATACGTGAGTACGAACGATGCACGTGTGAGTAGTATGAGTAGTCACGAGCTTCGGGGGAGTGATACCGCCAGGAGTCAAGTAGCGTAAGATCCGTCAGTTGCTTCTTTAAGGTGGAGGACATAGCCCCGGTGCCCTGAAAGGAGCCGTCGCTACGGTCCAGGGCGGGGTCCCAAACCAGATTGAAGTCGCCCCCAATAATAAGCGAAGGGTCGTCCTGCGGTACTTGTTCCCTCAAGAGGGCTCGAAGGTAAGAGTCCTGCGCCTGGTTAGGCACATAAATACTGCACAGTGTGAGGGACCGATGTCCGATCAAGACCTCAGCTCTAAGGAAGCGGCCATCTGGGCTGCGAAAGGTTTTCGATTTCCCCTGCCGGATGCCAGGGCCGCAGAGTATTGCCACGCCAGCTGTTTTAGAGGAGGCCGAAGCCCAGAATTGGAGGGGGTACCGGGGGTGTGCCATGCGAGGGACATCAACTTTCAACAGGTGGGTCTCCTGCAAAAGGATATCGGGGTGCTGCTGAAGGAGGTATCGCCATATCTGATGCCGCTTATTGGGAGAGTTGAGCCCCTTGACATTAAAGGAGAGGATTTTCAGGCAGGGAGTAGTAGCCATGGCCTATGGGGAGTGCGGTCTGGCCTAAGCATCCCACAGGGAGGCAGGGCGGGGCAATGCAAGGAGAAGGGGGAGAGCCGCTGTCTTCCGGAAGGTAGAAGGAGAGCCACAGGAGGCGCCCCCGCTCACCCAGGAAGGAGAAAAGGACAGAGAAAAGATGAGATCGGGAAAAAGAGAAGAAAGAGGGACAGACATTCAAAACGAATACGATCAACATTGGCCAACAGGGCCACGGTGTCCTGTTCCAGTCTAGGGACCGTCGAGGCCCAGGGGCACAGGCAGTCCTGGAGAAGTCACTCTCCCAGGAACAGATGGGTGGCGAGTCGCCGGACACTGGAGATGTCATCTGGGCAGGTGGTCCGACACCGCCAACACTGCTTACAGGGAGCTGGGAGGCTGTCGAGACATGAAGTACCACTTCAGGCACAGGGAGAAAGTTCAGAGTCCAAAGTGATCCTCCACCAGCGTGAGTGAGAGCCTTGTCAACTAGGTAGTTAGGGACGGAGGGCTGGGCGAGGGGCGATCCCCCTCCATGGAGCGGATATGTTGGATGATGTCATCTTTGGCTTGTGAGGACGAGTGCTCCCCGGGGTGCAGAGAGCGCCGGCTACGGCTAACCTGGGACCAGGAGGGTTTGGCTGGGGCCCTGGCACGGGGCAGCAGGCGTGCAGGACTTGAGGGTGGCGTGAGAGAGAGATGGAGAAGATTTGCCGCCTCCTGAAGGGATCGTACCATCCGGCGCTTGGATTCCCACTGGAAGATTAGCGCAAAGGGGTGACCCCACTGGTATTGGATGTTCAGGCTGCGCAGTTTGGCGGTCACAGGCCTGAAATCGCGGCGTCTCCGAAGCGTCGTGGGCGCTAGGTCCTGGAAGATCTGAATGTTGGCACCCTTGTAGGTAAGTTCCTGCTTGGAACGCGCCGCCTTCAGGATGGCCTCCTTTTCTGTGAAAAAATGAACCCGGGTCAGGATGTCAGGGAGGAGGCCCGGTCGACCAGGGGGGCCAGAGACCCGGTGTGCACGATCCAGCGCCGGTGGAGAGGCATCGTCGTCACCCCATACCTCGTGGAGGAGCTGTGCCACGTAGGTCATGATGTCCGACCCTCGGCCCCAATTGGCACCCCCCGGATGCGGAGGTTGTTGCGGCTGCTCCGGTTTTCCAAGTCCTCCTGCTTTAATTGCAAATCGATGTGTTGGTCCTCAAGGGTAGCCAGGCGCTGCCAGAGTTGCTCTTGATCCTCCGTACGCCCATCCACCGTCCGCTCAAGGCCGTCCACTCGGTCCCCAAGTTCCGTAACCTCCCTCCGGAGTTCCCGGACACAGGAGTGAACCTCTGTGCGCAGGGAGCCGATTTCCGTCTTGAGTTCTGCCATGAAGCCGGCCATGAAGGACTGGGTGACCGGCGGCGAATCCCCTCCATTTTGCGAAGCCATTGCTTCAGGGGCAGCAGCGCCCGTCTTGCCCCAGAGCGCAGCTACAGGATTATCCTTTGGGGGAGCGCTGTGTCCTTCACCGCCTTGGTGCGCGTCATCTCCCGGCAGAGTCCAGCACCTCCCAAAGCCAGGCTAAACGGTGAGAGGAGGGTGTAGAGCCGTGGAAGGACAGTTAAGGGGTGCAGCCGTGCCTACCCCAATCCAAAACTGCAGGGCACGGGTCACGGCTAGAGAGGCCTCCCAGTGAGTGTGAGCGGGCGGAGGGGTGGGCTAGAGCGCCGCCGCCATCGCAGGCAGGGTCCCCCAGCTGAGCAGTGCAGGCCAAGGTATTCCCCTAAGCAGGCGCCATTAGGGCACCAAGAAATCCTCAACGCTCCGACGCGGAGGTAAGGCACCCCGGCAGGGCAAGCGCGCCCAGACCTCAGGGGGGGGCGTGCAGCTGGGTCCCGGCCCAACGCCCAGCACCCACGCACCCCTATGCGCTGTATCCCCAGTCCCGGGGCCGGAGCGTTGCAGGGCCCGGGACCGAAGCGGTGAAAGCGGCACAGAGAAGCCGGTTCAGCGTCCCGGTCCCACTAGGCCACAAAGGTCCAGGCGGTGTCAGCGGCAGTCCGTTCTGAGGGACAGGCACATCCACGCCAAGCCGGTCCCCCCGTAGGCCTCAGCAGAATGGCCAAGTGCTTCAGTACCCAGTGGACCGGGGCAGGCCTAGAAGTCCCCCTCCGCAGTAGATTTCAGAGCGGGGCCTAGCGCTCTGGCCGAGGCAATTCAGGCAGGGCGCGTGGTCTCCGCAGGGGTCCGCACCAAGGGGCAACGTGCCAGCACCCCCCCTCCGTCCTCAGCGGGACCGCAGCACGGCAAGTCCGATGTGTCTCACAGCAGGGTCCAGCATGCAGGAGAGCCCCCGTCCCCACACCTCACCTGCCCAGGCGTTCAGCTACTCAGGAGTCCAGCCAGGAGCAGGCACACAGGCAGCAGGGAAGAGAGCAGGCTCGTGCCCAACTACAGGCCCGCCTCACTAGGGGGGTGGGGGGGGCTGCTGCTCAGGGGCCGGCTCCCACAGGAGTAAATTCAAGGGCCAGTGCGCGCCCGGCGTCCCCGGGACCACAGTCCACCACTCCGCCTCACCGCCCGACCCAGGAAGGGCCCACCGCGGGGGGAGGCCTCCGCGGTCGCTCCTCGCACCAAATCCGCTCCGGGGGGTGAAGAAGCAGGCCTACGATGGCGGTCGTCGCAGGCGGGGTCGCCGGAATTCCCTCCAGTCCCGGCCGCACCTCAAGCCCAGCCACAGGGCACTTGAGGGCAGGAAACGCGCGGCGTCAGCCGAGACCCGGGGCCGCCAAAGACAAGATGGCGGAGGCCACCGCCGAGTCCAGCCGCCAGGATCGAGAGGTCCGCACTCCGGCTCCCGTTCCCCCCAGGCCGTCTTCCGCTCACCAAAAGGTGCTCCTCGCTCTCTGCCACCCGCCTGCCCCGATTTGCGGCTCCTCTGGGTGCCCAGCTCCGCTTTAGAAGCTGCTAGCTGCGGCGGCTTGCGGGAGCACCCTCAATGCACTTCTCTCGCCATTCGCGGCGAGACCATGCCCCCCTTAACTATGGATTTTAAAGCAGAGTCTTGAAACATCTGGAATGAGTCCACTGTATTTTGTACATTGCGCAACAGACTTATGCCCCTTTGCTAAACTTCCTCAAGATCCTTTTGCATTGTTGCCATAAAACCTTTTGTGTCTTCAAATGCCTGTTCGAGTGATGAGCATCTTATTTCAATGTGCCTCAAGGTCCCCTTTCAGATCACGTAAGGTTGCTATTACCAGGGACTTCCAGAGTGTGATGGAAGTTTCTTAAGACTCTGCCTGATCCTAGGTGCTCGGTGAGGAAGTAGGCATTGGTGGGGAAAAGAACAAGTTACTTACCTTCGGTAACGTTATATCTGTAAGAAACATTAGTTAGTTATAGATTACTTACCTTAGAATTACCCCCAGCCGTCAGACTGGATCCGGAAAGTTTTTTCATCAGCAGTACCTCTGCGCGTCGGAAGGTGGCGTCGGTCGGCTCCGCGTCCGTCGTCGGCATCGTGGTCGCCGGGATGACGTCGTGGCAGCTACTTAGACGCCGCCCTTGCGCACTGACGTCAGTTCTGTACACGACTTTCCGCGCCAGAAACGCAGAGCCATGCAAGACACTGACCACTGGTGCACAAAACTAGGGCCCTGAAAGGATGTCCTTAACCCTAAAAATCAGTTCGCAGATCGGGGAGTATGGGTGGGGCGGTAAGGAATCTATAACTAACTAATGTTTCTTACAGATATATCGTTACCAAAGGTAAGTAACTTGTTCATCTGAAAGAAACACGTTAGTTATAGATTCCTTACCTTAGAATAGATACCCCAGCAATACCAACCCCGGTGGTGGGTCTGCGAACCAAGATTACACCAGAAAGTCCTGGAGAACAGAACGGCCAAAGAAGCCGTCTCTCCGGACTTGGCTGTCCAGGCAGTAGTGTTTTGTAAACGTGTGCAGCGATGCCCACGTGGCTGCCTGACAGATGTCATTTAGAGGAACTCCTCTTCCCAAGGCAGTAGTGGCTGCCGTCACCCTGGTGGAATGGGCGCGTAGCCCAACCGGAGGCTCCTTTTTAGCCATAGAATTGCATGCCTTAATACACAAAACGACCCATCGAGAAATGGTGCGTTTGTGTACGGCCCGACATTTCTTGGCGGCCACATATCCAACAAAGAGTTGGTCATCCACCCGGAGCTGTTTTGTGCGATCCAGATAGAAAGAGAGTGCACGTTTTGGGTCCAGACGGTGGAGCCTCTCTTCCTCCTTCGAAGGATGCGGAGGTGGAAAGAAAGTGGGCAAAGTAATGGTCTGCCCGATGTGAAAGGCAGTGACCACCTTAGGATGGAAGGATGGACGGGTCCTGAGAACCACCTTGTCCGGATGGACAGACAGGAAAGGAGGTTTGGAAGAAAGGGCCTGGAGCTCACTCACCCTTCTAGCAGAAGTGATGGCTACCAGGAAAGATTCAAGTCCCACCGAGGCATAACGAAGGGGATTGGAGGAAAGAGATGCGTTAAGCCTTTAAAGAAACGGTTAACTACCGGGGACTTGAAAAGAGAAGGCTGATCCGGCAGACGAAGGAAGGCAGAGATGGCTGAAAGATAGCCCTTGATAGTGCCCAGAGCAGAGCCCTGCTGGGCTAAAGAAAGAAGGAACAAGAGAACTTCAGAAAGAGGGGCAGAAAGGGGATCCACAGCCTTTGCTGTGCACCATGCCACAAACTTGTTCCACCGGCAGGCGTATACCGTCTTAGTGGAGGGACGCCTGGCTGCCAAGATTACGTCACAGACTTCGGGAGGCAGGTCGAAAGACGTCAACTGCCGCCGCTCAATCTCCACGCAAGGAGGTGGAGACTGGACAGGTTTGGGTGGAGGACCGTCCCCTGCGACAGAAGATCCTCCCGAAGAGGCAGTCTGATCGGAGGATCGATGGCCATGTTGAGCAGCTCGGGATACCAGACTCTTCGTGCCCAATCCGGGGCCACAAGAATGACTTGGGCCCGGTCGCGCCTGATCTTCTACAGCACTCTGGGCAGATGTGGTATAGGCGGAAAGGAGTACAACAGTCCGCAACTCCACTCGCGACGAAAAGCTTCACCTAGCGAGTGCCGCCTTGGAAATTCCAACGCGCAGAATTGCTGACATTGCGCGTTCTCTTCAGTGGCGAATAGAGCTAACCAAGGCTCTCCCCACTGTCGAAAGAGTCCTTGCACCACCTCGGAGTGAACACGCCATTCGTGATCCATCATGCACCTGTGGCTGAGTTCGTCCACCCTGGCGTTCAGAGAACCTGCCAGGTGTTGAACCACCAGGGATATGCCCTGATGTTCCGGCCATGTCCAGAGGCGAAGGGCCTCTTGACATAGGGTCCACGACCCCGGCCTGTTTGTTGCAGTACCCCATGGCGGTGGTGTTGTCCGTGAACACCTGCACTACTCTTCCCCGGACAGAGGGAAGGAATGCTTTGAGTGCAAGACCGGAGCTCCAGAAGGTTGATGTGAAGCCCGGACTCCGCCGGAGACCAGAGGCCTCTGATCTCCGCCTCTCCCATGTGGCCGCCCCATCCCAGAAGGGATGCGTCCGTCACCACAGTGTGGTCTGGTTGGGGAAGGGAGAGGGATCTGCCATTGACCCAATCCTGGTTCGTGAGCCACCACTGCATTTGTCGTGCAGTGCCCTCCGAGATCTGGACGCAATCGGACAGATTCCCCTGATGCTGCGCCCACTGGAACTTCAGGTCCCACTGCAGAGCCCGCATATGCCACCTGGCATGATCGACCAGCAGGATGCAGGAGGCCATGAGGCCAAGCAGCCTCAGAGTCATTCTGACCGAAACCTGGGATAGAGGCTGAAAGATCGGAATCATAGCCTGAATATCCCGGACTCGCTGTTCGGGAGGATAGACCCGAAACCGCGTCGTGTCCAGAACCGCTCCGATGAAGAGGAGCTTCTGAGAGGGAATCGGCACATTGATGGAGAACCCCAGCGAATGCAGGAGGTCGGCCGTAGTCTGGAGGTGGGTGACAACTGCCTGGGGCGAGCCCGCCTTCAACAGCCAGTCGTCGAGATAGGGGAAGACTGAAAACCCTGATCTGCGCAGATGAGCTGCGACCACCGTCATCACTTTCGTGAACACCCGAGGTAAGGCCAAAGGGGAGCGCGGTAAATTGAAAATGCTCGTGGCCTACCGTGAACCGTAGGTAATGCCAGTGGGCCTGCAGGACGGGGATGTGAAAATAAGCGTCCTGCAAGTCCAACGCTACCATCCAGTCTTCCGGGTCGAGGGCAGACAAGACCTGAGCCAGCGTCAACATTTTGAACTTCTCCTTCCGGAGGAAGCGATTGACGTCCTTGAGGTCAAAGATAGGACGCAGGCCCTTGTCCTTCTTGGGGACCAGAAAGTAGCGGGAGTAACAACCACGACCTACTTCTGGGACAGGAACGCGCTCTATGGCTCCCTTAGCCAAGAGAGCCGTTACTTCCTGCTGGAGAAGGGCCAGATGATCCTCTGACATGCGGTGGTATCTCGGTGGCATGGCTGGAGGGGTAGTCTCGAAGGGGAGGAAGTAGCCCCTTCGGACTATCTGTAAAACCCACCTGTCCGACGTGATGGTGCGCCAGTGGGGGAGGTGATGGCGAATCCTGCCGCCCACTGGCGTTTGATGGGCCTGAAAGGTCGGACTAGGAGGGTTTGGAGGCTGCTGCAGAGGGGGGGTTAGTGGACTGGCCCGCCCGCTGGCCCCCGGAACCACGACGCTTGTTCCCACGTCCCCGGCCGCGCGAAGGTTGGGTAACTTGCTGCGGCCTGTGTCTCTGGGTGGGACGTAGCGGGGCACCCCTTCCGTAGCCACGAAAGGGGCGAAAAGCAGACTGCGCAGGGCGGGTGGAGAGGCCCAAGTACTTGGCCGTAGCCCGTGAGTCCTCGAAACACTCTAGAGCGTTGTCTGCTTTGTCGCCAAAAAGGCGACGGCCATCAAAGGGCATGTCCATCAAGGTGTTCTGGACATCCCCTGAAAAGCCAGTGGACCTCATCCAGGCGTAGCGACAAAGCGCTACCGACGTGGAAATAGTTCTGCCCAGAGAGTCGGCGGTGTCCAGTCCACAACGTATCGTAAACTTTGCTGCATCCCTCCCGGTGGCAACAGCCTGGGAGAGCACTGCCCAGGCCTCCTCCGGACACTGAGGCACCACCTGCGCCACAATATCCCACACCGAGTGGGAATAACGGCCCAAGAGACATGCGGTGTTTAAGGACCGCAGTCCTAAGCTGGCGGAAGAGAACATTTTCTTGCCAAGGTGGTCCAGCTTCTTGGATTCCCTTTCCGGTGGAGCGGTAGGGAAGGCGCCTTTGGAACTGGAGGCTTGGACCACCAAGCTCTCCGGGGTGGAGTGTTCGGAGAGGAAAGTGGGGTCACCCGGAGCCGGGCAGTGGCGTCGGGCAATCATCCTGTCCACGGGAGCCCCCGTGTTGGGCCTGGACCACGTGCCCAAAAGGACGTCGGTGAGGGCGTCATTAAAAGGCAGCAGGGGCTCCGAAGAGCTCGCTGCCGGTTGAAGCACCTCTGTCAGGAGGTTAGTCCTGACCGCCACCGTAGGAAGCTCGAGGTTGAGAGCCTCGGCCGCCCTACGCAACACCACTGCGTATGACGCTCCCTCCTCCGTAGCCACGGTAGGAGGAGACAACATGCCAAGGTCAGGGGAAGTATCAAGACCACTGGCATCCCCCAGTTCCTCTCTCCAGTCCTGATCAGAACCTAGCTGATCCGTTAAAGGGTCAGCTGACCCCTCCCAGTCCTCCTCCTCTTCGTCTGGATGCCACACATGTTGAAAAGGGGCTCCAGGAGCGAACAGGGGCACAAAAACCCCGCTCGGCGCCGGATCCGGCGTCGGACGACGCCGGTCCGGCTCCGTGTCCCCTTCAAGGTGGAGGCCGGGGTCGACACCGGCCAGAGGGCCAACCGGCGTCGAGCGCGGTAGTGGTGCCGGAGGAAGCGGCGCCGGTGGAGGCATAGCGAAGTCAACCGGTGCCGATCCGGATCCAGGCCTGGATCCAAGGGGGGCCTGCGGCGCCGGGACCGGAGCCGCCGGCAGCGAAGACCTAGGCACCTCAACCGAGTCCGCGGGGCCCGAAGGCACGCCGGCGGGGTCGGTCCGCCCAAAGATGGCATGCATCGCCTCGTAGAACGTACGAAGCTGGGCGGGAGTCACTCCGGGTCCCGGAAAGGGAGGGGAAACTCTGAGTCGGCTCTGCAGGCTCCGCGCGTGGAGCCGCGGGAGGTGCACCACCCGCGTGCCTCGTCGGATCGGCCGACCGACGAGGGGAAGTCTAAGAGCGACGATGCTTCTTCCACTTCTTCTTAAGCTTCGACTTACCCGACCCAGAGTGCGAAGACTTCGAAGACTTCGAACCGGAATGGTGGTGGCTCCGCGACCGGTCCCTCGACCTCCCTCTCGAACGGCACGGAGCCGACTGCCGGTGCTCAAGCAGCTTTCGGGACCGCTCCCGCAAAGCCTTCGGCGCCATCGACCGGCAGTCGGAGCACGACTTGGGGTCGTGGTCGCGCTCAAGGCAAAAAAGACACGCGGTGCGGATCCGTCACCGACATCATGCGATGACGGGACCCGCAGGCCTTGAAACCGGGCATCCCTCGTGCACCTTTGGAGTCGAAGACTCGAAAAAGAAGTCGACAAAAGTCGAGAAAAACTTAGTCAAAATATGACTGAGGTACCGCTCTTTCCGGATCTGTGCTGGCTGGCGCAGAAAAAGAAAGAACTGACGTCAGCGCGCGAGGGCGGTGTCTAAGTAGCTGCCGCGACGTCATCCCGGCGACCACGACGCCGACGACGGACGCGGAGCTGACCGACCGACGCCACCTTCCGATACGCAGAGGTACTGCTGACGAAAAAACTTTCCGGATCAAGTCTGACGCCTGGGGGTAATTCTAAGGTAAGGAATCTATAACTAACGTGTTTCTTTCAGATATGTCCGTTTAGCCCTCTGCGGCCTTTGTTTGTTCTTTTTTTGAGCCATTTTCATTCAAAAATAGATGTTTTGTTTACCTAGTGTCTGCATGCAACAATAGTCTTGGGACTATGATTTTCGAAGTACCGTTGCCATTTTAAGATGGCGGCCATTGTCCCTGCACGTTTAACATATGGATGTTTTTCCCATTTTGTGGCTCGTATATAGGTATTTATTTCATAACTCTAGTATTTGTGAATAGTTTGTGTATTGGTGAGACATAGAATTTCGTGCATTTTTTGCTGCTCCAAGATAGCAACCTTGGCTTCTTGACATATCACGTGATTTGTTCCAGGTCGACCGATGCACACTTTTATAGCGTCTTGGTGCCAGAGACAATCGGGGTGCTTTCATTTAGGAAGATCGGTGTCGGTCAGATTTATCATGACCCTGTATATAAGTGGGAGCCTTGCTACAGTGTAGCTGTATTGTTGTTCTATTACAGCATTCATGAACTTACGTTTATTTATAAATTTTGATCATTTTTC
The DNA here is from genome assembly GCA_963921515.1 of Calotriton arnoldi. NCBI lineage: Eukaryota > Metazoa > Chordata > Amphibia > Caudata > Salamandridae > Calotriton > Calotriton arnoldi. The sequence goes on along the minus strand of CAWUFW010002724.1, from coordinate 318,928 downwards.
AAATAATTTGATGAATTACAGAACTCTGTGCCTTTAGATTTTTCATTAAACAATTTTTGGGTAAGGAGCTACTGCCTGAAAAGGTAGAGGTGTGTCATACTTGCAAACTCCACTGACTTTTGTGTTCTTTTATGCAGATTTACCTTTCAAAAGTAGGACATTGTATAATCTTTGGTGATTTCTTGGGTTTTATGCTAGTGTTGCTGCATCTAGTTTATTTGCACTTTGGGCGTGTAGGTGTGTTTCCAGTGTTGCCGGATTAGTTGCACTTGTGGTTGCTTTTGGTGGTGCTATATATTTTTGGGTCACACACTTTTGGTGATTGATCCACATTGTGATTTTCTTTTTGGAGTACCAATTTTTTTTTTTTCGTTTTCGTAATAGATATTTTTTGACATTTATGTATTCTGTTAGTTCTGTCCATTTAGCTTTGTTTTCGTCAATCATTTCTGAAGATGGTCTTGCAGACTCTTTAGCCAATGGAGAATGGAACGTTGACAGTACATCATCTCTGACCACTACCTCTGACTTTGATAACTTTCAATTAAATTTTCAGTTTTCAATGGACTATGGTCAGAAAGTCTGTGATGTGTTAGGTGGATATACCAATCCCCATTAACCACTAGCAATATAATACAAATTGGATTCTGTAATTATTGTGGGTCGGTGGTGCTTTTCATATTGTTAAATCTTGGACCCTGGGGGGGGCGTGGCCTGAGGCGTCAAGATGGTGGTCGCACTCTAAGAGTGCTCCGGACCCCCTCCGTCATCCGCCTCTCATCCGCCCGCTAACAGCTGCCATCAGATCCTTTCCATCGTCAGCGGGGGCTCTCTACTCCCTCAGCTGTGCTCCGGTCCCGCGCTTTGGCGGATCGGAGCCTCCGGGGATTTGGTTGGCCTCCCTTCCTCTGGGGCCCTGCATGAACAAAATGGCGGCCTCGCCGGTGCTCGGTCCCCGAGCCCGATGTCCTGGACCCTGACTCCACCCCTGGGACCCCCCTTGCCGCTCCGGAGTGGCGGCGGTGCTCACCTGGCGTCGCTGTGGAGGTGCCCGGGGCTGCGTGGCGGAGCTTGGCCGCACCTGGGACCCGCATGTCATCCTGAGCTGCCCGTGACCCGCAGTCCTTGAGAGCGGGCTCGGCGACGGAGCGGAAGCGAGTGGGGCCGGGCCGCATTGGTAACTTCGCCCTGCCGCCTGCTCCTGCCTACTGGCCCGGACTGCCCTGGACGTGGGGCGTGTGGCGGCTAGGGGTGCCGCCGGGCTCGACTGCCGCTGTCGGGCAGTGGAGTGGGGGAACTAGGCCTCCTTTCATCCTTTACGGACCCGGTCTCCTCCGCCCTGCCGTCTGGAGGTGGAGGTCTGTCCTGCCATCCCGGGGATCACGCATCGGCACCTTCCGCCCAGGCCCGTTGGGGCCCACCAGGGGGGGGGGGCCGTGCTGCCGCCCGCTGCTGTGTGGCCTCCCGCTCCGGCCCAGCCCAGATCCTCCGGCCTGTCTTGGGTCGCGGCGGCGCTGCGGCCTCCTGTCTGCCGGCGGAGGGAACTGACTCCTGGTCCTGACGTCCCGGGGACCACGCATCGGCGCTCCCTGCCCTGGCCCGCCGGAGACCACTGAGCACCTCTGAGGAATCGGCGCCCGCTGCTGTGTGACGTCCCGCTCCAGCCCGACCCTGATCCTCCGGCGTTTCTGCCGACGGAGGGTGCTGCCTCCTGGGGCGACTGGGTCCTGCACCCTGCCCTGCGTCATCGGTGAGTGAAGTACGGACCCGGGACCGGCAGGTGACCGGAGGGGTGGCGTGGGGGGCGGTGTGGATGGTGCGCGCCCCCCCCCCCTTGCTGCGTTGCACCAAATTTCCACCTGCGCTGACTGGGGGAATTGGTCCACGACCCCCCAGGGGCGCGTACACGAGTGCCACTGGTCCCGGCTGCCATTGTCGGGTAGCGGCGCGCTGACCCACTGCCTTGCTTCGCCTCGGTGAGACTCTCGACCTGTGCGTGGGGGAAAGTCTACCTGCTAGCCCCCCCTGGAGTCGGCTTCCCGTTGGTGGCATACCCCCGTGGGGGTCGGACCCCTTCTCCTTCCATATGGCCCCCTCCACTAACTGACACCAACGGAGCTGTTGTAAACTCTTCCCCGGCCTCCGCTGTGGGGTGGTGTGGAACGCGCTGTCACCACCCCTTGCCACTGCCCACTCGCTTGGACCTGCGTATATCCCATTGTTCATCAACGGTCGCCGACTCCGAAAGCCCCTGCAAGTGGCCTGCTTATTACCCGCTGTGGAGCAGATTGGGGGTTCATCTTCTCGGAGCCCTTCATCCTCGGCCCACTGACGCTCCCCCTGGGGCCAGGAGGGGACATCGCCCGCTGCAGACCTTGGCATCGGACTGGGGCCTTGGCTGGTTAGTGGGTGGCCCGGGAGACTTGCGGGGTCCTGAGCGCCCGGGCCAGAGTATCGACGGTCTGGGTGTCCGGGGCTCCCCCTGGTCTCTGGGGTTGCCGGCTGCCTCCCCCCCCTGCCCGTGCGGTGGCCTGACCTCGCCCTTGGTGACGATGGGCAGGAATCGTACCCTGCAGACCCCCGCCCTCCAACCCAAACAACAATGGACCAATACACCACGAATGACCGGGACACTGGAGGTGGGGCGTCCAATACTCCTGCACCCGCTGGGGGTGATCTTTCCACAATCCTTCAGGCGATTGGCGCATCGCAGGCCTCAGTTGAGACTAAGATTGGCGAAGTGAGGGTAGATATGGCCCATATTCGCCAGGACCTGCGTAATGCCACCGCACGAATTTCGGAAGCAGAATCGCGCATCTCCACGGCGGAAGACGATATAAGCCAACTCAAGTCCCAGGTGGCCCGTCTCCAGGCTCAGACCTCGGAGCTCCACCGCCGGGCCGAAGACGCCAAAATAGGTCGAGGAGAAACAACCTACGCCTCATAGGATTTCCTGAAGGGGTTGAACAAGGCCAAGCGGACACTTTTGTGGAGACCTGGGTGTGATCCTGGATGCCCAAAGAGTCCCTTTCCCCCTGGTTCGCAGTCGAGCGGGCCCATCGCTCCCTGGCTCCCCGACCTCCACCCGGGGCTCCTGCCCGGCCAATTATTTTGAGGGTCTTCAACTTCCGGGACAGAGACTCCATTCTTAGGGCGGCGAGGATGCAGGGCCCACTGGCGTTCCAAAACAGCAAAATCATGGTCTTCCCAGACTACACCAGGGAGGTACAGGCTCAGCGTCGAACTTACGACGATGTTAAGCAGAAGCTCCGTAACCTGGGTCTTCGCTACGGTCTCCTGTTTCCGGCACGGCTCAGAGTGGTGTTCCAAGACAAGGCAATCTTCTTTGATAGTCCCCAGGCGGCCTGGACTTGGCTCACGGAGGAACGGCCCCTCCGAAGCCAACTTGTCTCCTCTCCGGCCCGAAGGGAGCCCACGCAAACCCACCCAACCCTGCCCAGACCCCAAAGGCGTCGTACCAGGTCTCGCAGGAAGGGTGACCGCCACGAAGCGGCTTCCCGATCGCCGGGTGCGGTGTCCCGTCGGCCTCTTCCCCAGGCTTTGTCTCAGAGGTCTGTAACCCCCAGCTCAACTTGCTCCATGATTGACTTGAGCCGCATCCCGGACCCCTCCGAGACAGTGCGCCCTGCCATATCTGATTCTGACCTATCGAGGAGTCCCGCACTTCCTGGACCTGGGGAAGACGGGGATGATTGAACTCAGGGGCCCACGTACACTACTTTCCAACTTGCTCCGGCAACTGAGGTCGCTATCATTTCCATGCCTTAGGAGAGGTTCACTTCCATCGCACCCACGTTCTGCTAATTGGTTCCTACCTTAATTACCGGACTTATTTGTACTCTCCTGTTGCTTAACTGTTTTAAATGTGCTTGCAGCTGTTAACGAATCTTATATCCGGCTACATGGAGGGGTCCATCTACGCCACGTTCATGTCCTGCTAACCGTTTTAGCTTAGCACTCAAACTCGTTTGTGTTGTTGTTCTAGGGGGTTCCTTTTCAGGGCGACAGATGCTTCACTTCCGGAAGTGTAGGGTGGGGGGTGTTGGGGGGCAAGGGAGGGTGGGTAGACCGTTGTCTCCCAATTGTTTATTGTTTTTGGCCGCCTACGGGCCGCTGTTCTTTGTTTCCCTTGGCAGCCTTTTATGTACACACACCAACGATGACGACATGAGACTTATCAGACTGCACGGCCTTTACCCCATACCCCGGCTAGGGGATTGCCTCCCCTGGGACCCGGGTCTGCTGGCGCTGCTTCCTCCACACACTATCTGCTTAGATGGCGTCCACCATACATAGACCCCTCCACATTCTGTCGTGGAACGTCAATGGCCTACTAGACCGCATAAAACGAACCGCTGTTCTTCGCAGCGCCCAGCGCCATGCGCCTGATATCCTTTTTCTACAGGAAACACACCTGCTGGGCACCCACTGCACCTTTTTCGCTCGCTACGGGTTCGACAGGGTCTGGCACTCTGGCTTCACACGGGGCTCCCGGGGGGTGGCCATATTGCTCCGTAAGGGTCTCCCCTTTACTCTGGCACAGGCTGCGACGGACATACAAGGCCGCTATGTGGCCCTGTCCGGCACGATTGAAGGACATCCTCTCAATTTCCTGTGTGTTTACATCCCTCCTGCCACAACGCCCTCCGCCCTTCGACAACTCACACTTGTCGTCTCCACCTTTCCCCAGGGTGTGACGGTCATTGGAGGGGACTTCAATGCTGTTATGCAACCTTCCCGCGACGCGACAGGTGCTCCTTCGGCGTCCCGTATTGCCTCTGCTAAGCGCCTTTCTGACTGGTCCTCCGCCCTGGGTCTCTGTGATGCTTGGAGGGTGTGGAACCCCCGTCGGGACCAGTATACTCACACGTCGGCGGCCCACCATACTCACTCTCGTATCGACCTGTTCCTGTTGACGGCCCCTGACTGTCAGTTGCTGTCCGGGGCTACTATCCTACCCCGAGGCATCTCGGACCACTCCCCTGTCTCTCTCCGCCTCGGGAACTCACCCGATGGCATTCGTACAACTTGGTGGATGAACGCTTGGTTTCTGCAGGATGCGGACTTTGTTAAATCCCTCGGGCTGGAACTGAGGCAATATTTCATGATCAATACGGGTTCGGTCCACTCGCCGGGTACATTGTGGGAGGCTGGTAAGGCCACCATACGAGGGGTGGCTAGAGGCTTGGTCCACGCGAAGCGCACGGCTCAAGCCGCCCGACTCGTGCGGCTGGAGGCCCGCGCTGCGCAGTTGGAGACAGCCCAGGCTTGCACTGAAGACGCGGACTCTGACCGGCAGCTTGCACTGCTCCGTGAGGAGATCTGTCAGATCTCCTTGGAATCCGCTAAAATGCTATGGCGCTCCTCCGTGGCGCGTGTATACGGCTGGGGTGATAAAAATGGCAAGTTACTTCATAACCTAGTTTCTTATCCTAAAGCCAACCGCATCATGCCCGAGGTCCGTGATACGACCGGCGCCCACCATTTCACTTCTCGTGCTATCGCCCAAGCCTTTGCAGGCTATTATGCTAGCCTCTATGCCGTCCGTCCCCCCGAAGCCTCCCTGGCTGCTATGCTGTCTGAAACGGGGACCCAGCTGCCCCGCCTTTCCCAGACGGTCTCGGAGACTCTGGATCTCCCTCTCACCCCGGAAGAGATACATGGGGCTATTTCGCTCCTGCACTCCGGCAAGACTCTGGGCCCGGACGGCTACCCCCAAGAATATTACGCGACTTACCGCGACACGCTGGTCCCACATTTACTGGCACTGTTTCAACATGTGGTGGACACAGGGTCCTTTCCCCCAGAGACAGACGTGGCCACTATTGTGGTCCTCCCAAAGACACAGCCGCCCTCCCTTGCCTGTGCGGATTATCGCCCCATTTCCCTCATCAACACCGAGGTGAAAATCTTTGCCACTGCCGTGGCTCAACGTCTCCGCCCCCATTTACACGATTTGGTCCATCCAGACCAATGCGGTTTTATGCCCGCCCGGGGTACCCGGCATTGCATACGTCGCCTCCATCTCGCCCTTGCACACCGTCACCGTCTCACTCCATATCTGGCCTTGCTCTTCATTGACTTTGAAAAAGCGTTTGATACAGTTGATTGGAGCTATCTGGAGGACGTGCTGGAGGTGCTGGGTTTCGGCCCTCTATTTCGGCGCCTCATCCGTGTCTTATACTCCAGCCCTAAGGCGAGGGTATTAATTAATGGGGTGCTTTCGGAGACGTTTCCCATTCAGAGAGGTACCTGCCAGGGTTGTCCGCTCTCGCCGCTCTTATTCGCATTAGCGATGGAACCCCTGGCTTCTCTTATACGTCAGGATCCCCATATCCGAGGATGGGCTTGGGACCCCTTTCGGGTCGACAAGGTCGCCCTTTACGCAGACGACGTCCTCCTCTTCCTAGCAGACCCCGAGAACTCCGGCCCACGGTGCTTAGACACACTCTCCACCTTTGAACAGGTTTCAGGCCTCCGGCTCAACCCGGCGAAGTCCACTCTGGTCCCCCTCCATCCGTCCCGTGCCTGCTTCGATTGGCAAACGACCATCCCCCTGCGTAGGCAGTCCTTCAAGTATCTGGGGGTTTGGGTCGCCTTGCTCCCAGACCTCGAATGGGCCCTGAATGTTACGCCCCTGGTCACCAAGGCCAAGGCGGATCTTAGGAGATGGCAATCCCTTCCTCTTAACGCCCTCGGCAGAAGTGCCCTTTTTAAAATGATGATTCTCCCCCGTTTTTTATACATTTTACAAAATATTACCTTTCATCTCCCGGGGAGCTGGTTTCGTGAGATTGATAGTACCTTCACCCGGTTTTTATGGGGGGCGGACGACCGCGAATGTCCCTAGCACATTGCCGTATACCTCCTTATGACGGGGGTATGGGGGTAACCAACCTTCACCTTTATTATCTGGCCACGAGACTTATCGTGATTCATGACTGGTTCGCGGGCGGCTGGTCCGACCCAGCGTACCAGGTGGAACTCCGATTGTTGGACTTCCTGCAGCTCCAGGCATATTTGTATGGGGCCCCCATACCGCAGGTCCTCCCCCCCCGTCACCAGGACGGTTCTCCTGGCCTGGCGCACAGCCCTGCGCCACACGAAATGGGACCGGAAACTTACCAGACAGACGCCCCTGTGGTGCGGTGTCTGGCTGCAGGAGGCCTCGTCTCTCCGGGACTTCCGTTGGTGGGATCAAATAGGGATCTCGCTTCTTGGGGACATCTGGGTTGGGGACCACATCAGAACCTTCGCAGATTTACAGCAACGCCATTCCCTCCATTCCTCCCGATTTTATAAATATTTGCAGTTAAGACATGCCCTCCGAGTGCATATTCCGTCCCCCACTTCCTTCCCTGAATTTAGTCCCCTCGAGGCCCAAGTAATGATGGGGAACCTGGGCAGTGGGGGGGTGTCGCGGATCTACCGCTCCCTCGTGAATAACGGCCCTGCATCTCTAGATTTGCTACGTGCCCGGTGGGAGGGTTGGTTGGGCCCCCTAGAAGATGCGGACTGGAGGGACGCGCTCATGGCCCCCAAGACCTTGACGACCTCCTCCAAGTTACGATTAGTCCAACTCTACTACCTCCACACCGCATATCTCACTCCTGCACGCCTATACAGCGCCGGTCTGCGGCCCTCCCAGACCTGCACGCGATGCAACCACGCTCCTGCAAACTTTTACCACATGACTTGGCAATGTACTGTCCTTGCACCATTCTGGGCGGGGGTGGAAGTGGAACTCACACAGACCCTGGGGTGGACGGTTCCCCATGACCCACTACGTTTGATCCTGGGTGTGTTTGATGGCCTCGATGGATCTCGGGCCGACAAGCGCTTCCTTGGCACTGCGGTGGCGGTGGCGAAGCGAGATATAGCGGTACTCTGGTCTCAGGCTAAGCCCCCTACTATACGGAAATGGAGACGGGGGGTGGACTGGTGTGGAACCCAAGAAGAATCCCTCTTTGAAGCCAGGGGCTGTCCGGAACTTTTTGGGAAAATTTGGGGTAAATGGTTTAATCTATTATCTAAAGGGGTGTGTATATTCCTTGAACGGGGATGACCGTATGCAAGATTCTACCCTAAAGAAGGGTGTACAAGTCTCTGTCGTCTCTTCTATGGTTGTAAATTACCCAAATAATATGCTTGATTTTGCTGCCAATGTACTTGTGGTTTTGTTCTTTCCTTTAAAAACCAATAAACTTGATTATCAAAAAAAAAATAAAAAAATCTTGGACCCTGATTGAACAAGGATGGTTTATATTCTTTATGTTTTGATACTTATTGCTGAATTATTGTATAAATAAATATATATATATGCAACCCTTTTTCATAATTTAATTTAGTGGTACGCCTTGTTATATGGTTGTTTTCTTTGTTTAATTAATTATAGATTGGATTTTTATCCCAACTGAATTCAAAGTATATATAAATTACTCATTCAGAAATCTGTTGTGCTATTTTGTTAGCGTCTGAGTCCACACCACTCTGATGTTCTTTGGGAGGCTAAAGTGCTTCTTTCTACACCACAGAGGATTGCACATAGGAAACTACAGCCCTCGCAGTTCCTGTCCCTTCACTTGGCACCTTGTCTCTGGCTGCCAGTTGTGATCTAGAAGTTGGAGCTGCATTGAGGCTCACAAGGTTGTGGCCATCTTGGCATTCAGCAAGCGTTGTCCCCTATCAGTAAATCGCTTAACACTTTAGACTGTCTACTTATCCTCGTCTTTTAGGCTTCAAACTCTAGCTCCCACACTTCTAGATTACAAGCCTACGCACTCTCATTCGTCCTGTTCTAGATACTTGAACTTGGCAATAGTGATTAGAAAGTGAAAATCATTGAGTGGGCACAAAAAAGTAATAGTAACTGTAAACCAAAGTGAACGTTGCTTCTTTACCAGTCCTCTCATTGTTCCCCACCATTCTTTCCCTAAGTTGTCTGAAGCCACCGCCCTTGGCAGTTCCACCCGCACATCTACTTGTTTCACAGCCTTTCCCCCAGTGTCTCTCCACACAGTGAAACGGGGCATGCTTTGAGGATAAGCTTAATGGCAATGCATGATCCTAAAAATGTAGTGCGTCTCGTCAGACTTAAAGCCCGTAAACGGACAGTCATTTTGTGAAAAAGATCTCACGACTTTAATATCTATATCGTATATTATGATAAAAATCATCTATCATAGTTGCTGTACGAAACAGTAAAAACCTTTACATTCTTCCCGGTAAAATCGAGTTTTTAAATGTGTCTGTAAAAATGCATTAAAAGCAAATCAATCTGCTGCCACGTTAATATCCTGACAGTCCGTTTCTTTTTATGACCTTAGGTGAAACAAAACAGAAAGAAGTGATTCATGCTTCTTCATCTGTGCAGCGGGTCAAAGGTCCAATTTGTTGTGAAAATTCAAAGCATGACAGTGCAAATTACATTCCGATGAGCATTCATTTCAATCACTTATTTCATCTTTAATGAATTTCTAGTCTGCATCCCGTCACTCCTCTGCATATCTATGCTGATCAAGTTCAAAACGCACCTTAAAGTTCAGATGGATGGCAGTCACATTTTAATAGGCCACCCATATGCACTTCATGATAGAATTAAACTTTTAACATGATGTGAAATAATTTATGTAAGCTCACACAGCTTTCAAGCTAGAAAGTGCCGCTGCATACATCTCTGTGATCCGAACTGAAGGGTTCTTTCTCGAGGGCAGCTTTTTCCACTGAGGCCCGCCTGCATTGTAAATGCTACTTATTCAGAAACATGAACAAGCAGATGTGTTTGAAATAGTCTTTAAACCACTTTACCAACGAAAGCCTGAAAAACTTGCATGACATTGCACACTTACCCCACACTACTGCATCATCATCATACATTACATCACTCTCCAGAAAAATGTCATCCATTCCGTACAGTCACACTTCGAAGGTCATCTCTTTACAATATCACTTCGTGTGTTACCCGCTGAACAGTAGTGTTTGTTCAATACTGAACAAATTGTGGTAATAATCCACGCACTGACAATCAAGTAAAATATGTATTACTGTTTCCACTTTCTGTTTTTTTATTTACGAATGTGGCATAAGCACCAGGGTCCAATAACAACATACCATGCCTCCCCTTTGGGGAGGCACGGTATGTCCAATAATACCAGTAGGTGGCCAAAGAAAAGAAGCACAGTCAGAACAGCCTTCAAAATTCTTGTGATTAAACCAGTCTGGGAATATCCTGGGGTATGATACGTGCAGATAGTATGTGCTGCTTTTGTGACACGCTTCCCTGAACTCAAGTGTATAATTCACTTAACTAATATAGCTATTGGCAATCAGAACTTGAATAGCACTCAAAGTGGCATCACTATGGCCTTCAAACGACCTACTGTTGTGGAAAAAAGGATTCTCTGTGGGGTTGAATTCTGCAATTATTTTGTCAACAATTTAAAGAACATCTTATTGGACAGGCAGTATCATTCAACCAAAAACGTTATATTGGATTATATTGCACTCATCAGATTACATCCATACATAAAAGCATTTCAACATTTGCACACGGCATGTTCTGTAATATATACGAGACAATTAATTTAAACCTTCAAAACATTCATATATTTATAGAGAGTCCAACTACATTCCATCCTTGTTGTACAGTCATTTCGTATCAGGGTGTCTACTTTTCTATTTTGCTATGTGGTCCAGCCTATTGGTAGCACGGCAACCAGTGCTGAAGGAGTGTAAATGTAGTTTATATGGGGAAGCAATATCCACCTCATGTATATGCTTTTATGTTTCAGTGAGTATGTTGTGTGCTCCTATGATTAAGAGTCGACATGTTTCGGCCTATGTGTGAAGGCCTACTAAGGACACCAACAAGGTCAAGTGCCTCTATAATCAATTAAAATAAAGTATAAAGTCACCAAATTTATCACAATCTTAAAAATATTTATAAAACATGCCAAATATATACCAGGTGCTCCACTCCCACAGTGAATATTGCCTACTCTACACACAAACTGTGAAAATCTCCTTTACTCAATGGAAAAAGTGGACTTGGAATGCCAGTTTGTAAAACAGTTTTATATGAACATGTGCAACCATGACCAGGAGGCGGAAGGCTCTATCGTGTATCATACGTGTTGGCCCCCACTATACTATTTAAAGGTACAAATGTGTCTCAAAGAACCTATAATGTGTCAGGTATACTTCATGCGTTTCCACTGGTGGTGACAGCGGCTAAAGGAGAGCAATAATGCGATCTTAGTAGTACCTGTAGTCAAGGCAGGTTTCCTTGCCAAAAATTGGAAGGCTGACCAGCTGTGAATCAATCATAAAAACTATTAAAAAAAACAAAACACATGCGGTCACGTAAAGGGGATTCAATGACACCTGTCCTTTAGATAAACTGGAATGCCTACTTACCTAGGCTGGCTACACACGGGGGACCCTCATGTAGGAAGGGTGCTTCCAAACCAAGTGACACAGTTTAAATGACAGTGTGTAATTAAAGTGTAACAACACAAGTGTTGCGACTGGATGCAATTACCCCAAACAGTATGAAGATGGCGCCTGACATCACATGATTGCGCTGTCCACGACCGTCATACGCTGGTCTATAGATCTCAAAAAGCCCAACCATATCCCAGAGTGCTACACAGGAGAGCACACTAGTATGAGGAATGCCATCTGAAAATAAGGCATCGGCCAAACGAAAGTTGAGGCTGGATGCGGCTTCCCCTCGCAGTTCGGAGAGTAGAGATGGCTTCTGAAGCCATGTCACATGACTGTGCCATCCTGGACCATCAAGGCTGGTCCATAGAACTCAACGAGCCCAACCTTACCCCAGAGTGCTATGCGGGAAGGCTCGCTTGCTTGTGATACCCATGTCCGCCCTGAGGAGTTACCAATGGGAGAATCTATGATGGAATAGTAAATTCACGGGGTTACGTGAGGCAGTTGAAAGATGGGAAGAGAGGAGATATCCTGAAGGAGCACAGGAGAGGGCAGACAAAGATGTCTTATAACTATTTGCATATTTTACAAGAATCAATTCCATTTGCATTCAATATGGAAAGAAACCTTAAAGCGATTTGCTAGATAACGCAGAGGCGTTTTACATATTTCTCACTAGTACCATTCTGTTGTGGAAAAACCATAAGAACATTCAGGGTAAAAGAATCCTAAATCAATCTGCAAAAAAAAAACCACAATAAAGCGCAAACAGTTCCCTCAACACCGCTTACACAGGTAGTTTTCATATTTACCAAAAGTAACATTCTATTGTGGAGAAACCATGTAGACGTTTCATCCTAAACCAATCTCCAAGAAAGTGCAAAAAAAAGGAATTTCTATAGACTACAGCAACATCAGTACATATGTGTTGTTTTTTTAAATGATACAAAAACCGTGATTTTTACATCAGCCATGTCCATCAAGAAATATGCACATATCATGTGAAATGACATCATGCAAGAACTGTCACATATGGTATAGGAATGTCTAAAACACGAAGCAAGGATGATATCTCATCATTTTTGTTTAGCTTTTTGCTAGCAGTTTTACATTTTTCAATGAATTTCGTTTCCATTCTCAGTAGGGGGTTTTCCTTGGGCCTACCCCTTGCATCGGATATGTCCACCCAAATCACAGATGATCATCCGATTTCGTTTTCGCTCTGGTGATGGTTCTCAAAGTGTTGTACCAAAGGAGCCCCTCGGATTTTACATCGTATCCTGGATCTATGCTGCAGGATACGATTTTTGACTGGTTCGCTGATCTGTCCAATATAACATTTTTCACATGGACAGGCAATGCAATAAACTAAACTGTTTTTGCATGATTGTGATCTCACTAATGTTGAGTTCTTTAGAACTGCTGGTGAATTGGCAAACGTTACACCCTCCACACCTGTAATGGCCCTGTAAAGGTGGTAAACCCAATAAACTAAACTTAGTAGATCACCAAGAGTGTTTTTTTTTGCTGCTTCGCCCAATATTGCCTGAGGTTTTTTCTTTTTTAAAGGAAAACTAAGGGTCTGGGAGTTTGAGACCTGTAAATGGTTCCCAATTGCATCTGATGATCTTTTTAATACTATTGGCATGTGAATCTTATATGATCACACAAGTTAAAGATAAAGTCGTTTCTTTATTACATGGAGTAATAAGTGTCTCCCTGGAGGTGTACAATGCCCTCTTCAAGGAGTTGCAGGCCAGTTTTTTTGGGTCCCTTCTCGAAACCAGTTTCTCACAGAGGATTTCGCTATTATTAAGGTATTCATTCCTAATGGTGCAGTTTCTGCGGATCCTCAAAAACTGCCCCAATGGGAGGTTCTCTTTTAATGATCAGGGGTAGATACTTGGGAAATGTAACAGAGTGTTCCTGACTGTTAGTTTGCTATATAGGCTCCTGGTCAATCTCTCATCTTCAGCCATGATATATAAATCCAGAAAATTAATTTTGTGGCGATTAGCGGTCAACATAAATTTCAGATCGGCTGACCGAAGGTATAACCATTTGTGGAACATTTTGAGGTCAATATCAGACCCATGCCAAATGGCAAAAATATTAATATATATGCACCATTTGGCTATCTTGTTATTAAAAGGGTTAGTATTGCCAAAAATCTATTTCTCCTTAAATAATGCCTGAAACGAATGCACCATTTCTGGGGCAGAGGAACATCCCAAAAAAAAAAGAAAACTCTTTTTTGTCTTTTTTGCAAATGAAAAAATTCTTCTTTAGAGATAAAGTTGCTAATACCACAAGAAAATGAATAGGTACATTGTGTTGCAAAGTTCGTTTGTCTATCACCTCCCTGATAACTGCGATGTCCTCATCCTGTGGGATGATGGTTTACAGGGACTCGATGTCCCATGTCACCAACAGCTTAGCAGTGGAGCGAAATTCCATCACTTTGAATTTGTTAATGAAGTCCATTTAGTACTGTGTACATGCTTTCGCGAGTGGGACACATGGTTTAAGAAAAAAGTCTATGTATCTAGAGAGAGGTTTCAATATTGTGAGCCACAGCCAGATATAATTTGTCTCAGTGAAGGGTTGCTCTGATCCTTGTAAATTTTAGGTAGCAAATAAAATGCTGGAATTCTTGGATCTTTAATATTAAAATGTTCGAATTCCTTCTGGGTAATCCATGAGTTCTCACGAGCCTCCTCAGTGATTACACATATCTGGTGGCTCAGTTCCATAGTGGGAATGGACAACAAGCACCACGAGTGCTCTGAATTCCCTTGTCAAGTGACTTACAGCAGTCCGGAGAATGGCTTTCCATCCTTTTCTATTGCAGACCGAGATCGGAGTAGGTTGTGTGGAGTTGTGCTGTCAGTATGTCTTGTATGTTAGCTTTAGTAAGGTGTTGGTTTTGTTTGGTGGTGAGATCAGATGGCTTAAACAAACTGCTTACAAAGCTCTTCCACTGGTATGGGCGTTGATTTCCCAATAAACGTGTGTGTTAAGTACCTGAGGATGTCAAGTGCTGTTGGATACCTCAATATTATTGTATGTTCGTTCTGTGCTGGAAGAATTATCACTATTATGTCTGAATGTCTGCTGTTGTAAAGTGGTGTTTGTTATGGGTTGGCGTGCAGTGCCATTTTTAGCACATTGACATCCTGCTATGTGGCGTATCTATGCTGTGTTGTTTGAACAGGATTCTAATTAAAGTGTTGTGCAGAGGCAGGGCATGCAAAGTTCCAGAACGCCCACTGTCATGCAGTCTTCCATTGCAGCTCCTTTTTTGTAACTGTACTCAGGGCCCGACTCAGCACCCAAACTGCTGCGTTATTGCTGGGTGTCCAGGACGTGGTGAAGCACCTCAGACTCCTGAGTTTGAGGACACTGGTGTGTGAAGCTAAGAAGTGAGACCAACTATAGACATGTACTATGCGTCCCACAAAAAAGATGCTACTGAGATGGCAGAAGCTTACGGGTAAAACCTGCATGGAATGGAGTGACAGTTACGCTACAGGTGCTTTTTAGCTAGACGCATGACAATTTGCTAGATGGGGATCCACACTAGGTCCAATAAGCCATAGATCGTCTGGAGTTCAATTCGTGGGTGAAGCTCTGGATGTGGTTTAGCAATGAGAAGACCGTGTGCTGCTTACAAGCACAGGGCAGGCATCCTGGGCAAGGTTCCCAGAATATATCACCAAGACCTGGTGAGACCTACTGGCTTTGCCAATGCTTGCATTCTCCCTCTTAACTGGGACGGATCCAGTCAATGCTGGAGTGGGAAGCAATGGGAAGAGGGATAGCAAAAGAGGAGCTAGTAGGCAGTTTAAGAAATACATTTTTTAAACAAAATCAGTCTGGCAGCGAGTGGGGAACACCTTGGTTGAGATGCGAAAAGCAACATGGAAAGTGGGCGCAGATATTTGAGGGGAAACCAGCACACAAGGTAGAGATCAAGAAATCACATACACTCCCATAGAGTGCTAAAAGAGCACAAAGTAGATCCCTAAATGTGAAGCAGTGGTAGGATACAAGTCAACCAAACAAATAGATGGTAAATAAGCTACTCTCAAGTAGAGTAACAAACACAAGTAAAAGGAAAGGCACTGAACAAAAAAAAAGCAAATGAGTGACAAGAAAGCTAATCAATAGTATGCAATGGGTTGTCCCAAGGCCTACTGCAAGTATTTTTATAATCCATCATATGTCTTCAACAACAGACAGCTAAAAGTGGTCTAAACATATTATAAAAGGCACTGAGGGGCATTCAGCAACTAAAAAAAGACTTCTGAGACGGAGCCATTACGTCCATGATCAACTAGGAGAATTAAAAAAATTGAGGGACTTCAAAATGCTGCTACGGCCATAAAGTTGAGGGTTCCATGAATCCATGAGGGAAAGCACTTTGGATCCATCATAGGGTAATTCATTAATTCAGAGGTTTTTGGGGGAGCTCCTCTGGTTCCACTGGACATAAACTAGATGGTAAGGATTTACACGATGGGCCAAAGTGATGATCCGAGTGGCATGGGCAAAGTTACAGAAGACAGAGAAAGAGTTTATTTGAGTTCCAGTGAGAAACGAGTGCTGATCCTAGGTGGTAACTTGATTGACATTTTCCAAGAGCTCCTCTGTGTACCTCCAGAAAGAACAGCTTGAACTTAACAAGAAGGACCTCACGGTGGCAGGGACATAGACTTTGTCTTGGTATCCAGCAATGTTGAGAGTGGGCTAAAATGGTGTCAACAGATTACTGACACAATGAAGGCAGCTAAAATCGACCACTCTTTTCATAAGTGTTGGCTGTTTACTAAGAAGTAAGATCATGCATACTTGCAAGGGGGGAGGGGTCCCTGCAGGAGTCTCTTTAGAGTTGTCTTTTTGTCTTGATGCTGCATTACAGTGTTACAGTGAGACGTTTGATGGAATTTTGAATTCAGTTTGTATAAACATTCCACACAATTCTCCCTTATTCTCAGTTTCTACTGGGTATGGACGGATATTGACTTTACTAGATCAGAGTTCTCATCCTTTGATAAGGAAAGTAGGAATGATTGTTCTATTAGTTTCACATTGCACCTATCTTCCAAACTCTGTGGTACTTGCTGATGCTTTATAACAATGAATTTCCTTGCAAAAATAAATGAAAACAAACGAGTTCAATAAGGGATCATGTTATTATTCAGTGCCTCTAAAGCCCCATGAAAGTCCTTTAAGGCTTACCTGAGCAGTGATATGTGTATGTTCTGTTCCAAGAGTAATAGTGGACTATCCTGTCGAGCACTGACTGAATTACCAATAATACGATTTTAAACTCTCACCACCCGACTCCAGCAAACTGTTTTTAAACAGGACAGACATACATTTTGACTACATCACTGCATTGTGTTTTTAATGATGGCCATTGTATCCCCAAAACGAACATTAAAAAAATGCTTAGTATTTTTTGGGAGGCTTGGTCTTCGAAAGGAAGAACTGGGATGGTCTATTCCAGTATTCATATCCATACTTTGATACCTCTCCATTACATACTAAATTATCCCAGGACATCAGAATTTGAGGTCTTCAAGTTCACCCCACATGGGCCAGCAAGAGTGTGATTCAGACTTTAATTTTGAAATGATGTTTGCTAACATTATATTTGGGTAACATCACTTTCGTGAGACAATGGCCTTTGATACAGATGTGAACAGAGTTTGATTAATGCATTTGGGCAAAGCGTTTGCTCACAGGCTGGCATAAGAGTGACTTGAAAATAGCCCCAAGAGGCTCCACATTTTTAATATGTTCACATTGGCATGGCCACGTCGGTGGTTTTACTGGCCAAATGCAACAGTCTGTGAACACGAACAGCAAGTGGTGACAAGATGCCAAAGTAATCTGTGCCAAAGTAACTCATGCCAAGGGTGGGAATCTCACATTATAAACAAAGGGCACATTTTATATAGTTCTGTTATGAACGCTGGTCACACTTGGCAGCACTAAGAGTTTGGTGGATGGTGGTGAGCCAGACAAGCTCCCACAAGGATATGTCCTCTAAGTCATACATTCAGATGCATTAAAAATCCACAGAGGAGAGATGTGAACAGTGGGGCAGAAAATACTACAAACAGACCCTTTAGCACCCAGAGGGAAACTAGATTGTTGGGTTGAGACACCATCATGTAGAATTTCAGGCATTTCTCGGAAACACAAGTGCAGCCTGACAAAAAACATGAAGGTTACAATTAGCACTGGCCTAAAACCCAGCCCCAAGTACATGCTTGGGATGGGAACAGAAACCTAGCCAGTATCAAAGATATAGAAAAAGTCACTTCTAAGGAATAACACTTTGAATTTGTGTAAGCCATTACCAGCTATTTCACATTCCCTTTAAGGACAGACTTTACTTTGACCAATTTAGGTGGTAGAGTCACACAAAAAAAAAAGACTTGGTGCCAACAAGCACCTTCCTTTCAGGAGCATTTTGTTGCTGAATAAAGCTAATGATTTGGATTTGATTTGAGAATTCGGCACCAAATTCTTTCCTGAGTCCCAAAAGGCCTACTATATAATGTATTTTTGAAAGAGCCACAAGAACTGAAAAAGTATATGATTGTTACACTTTACTCATTCTCTTCAATTAAGTTGGTGTCTTTACAAAAGAATGGCCTATGAACATGCACCATGAACGAAATGCATATGGTTCACTTTTCCTGACCATAATACTGCAAACTGAAGTTTTTCATTTATGGTGGGGCATGTTCGGTTATCAAATGTTGGAATGCAGGATGCTGCTTCATCACATGCCAGAAATGGCTAGATAGGAAGCACTTGAATCTGATACAGATGAAAGACATGGGAGGGAAAACCCCATAAAAGTGATAACAGCCAAGTGAAAATCAGATATTTGGTAACTAATGATTGTGAAATAATTGCTTGCAAACTAAACGTCTGTATGACAAAACAATCACATTGGATACTAAAAGGAAATTTTGTCTCAAAAGGTGAAAGCCCAGATGTACATTTAAAGGGAGGAAGTGAGAAGAGGTCACATTCTAGCCAGTAGCCACAACAAATTACAATCAGATGGAGTAAAATATAAGCCGGATGCAAAACATAGTGTCTTCTTGTTTCTTGATGTAACACCTCGTCAGGGGTAGTAGGCGCTATATATATATGCAATTTCAGTACAGAAATACAAAGTCATATTATCCATTTATATGGACATTTTATAAAGTGTTGTGTGTTTCCTTTCGGTTACTTCAGAATGCTATAAATAAGAAGTATGTAAGGGAATCATTACAGCATGATCAGTGAGTCAGACCCATTTAGGAAGTTGTTTAATTGTAATCCCTTTGCTGCAGAGAAAAAATTGCAGAGTTTGATGAGTTCCATTTTCTACCGTTTTTGGAAAAGCATTCAGATCAGTTTGACTTTGTCTGGGCAGGCAGCATTCCACAGCATAGGACTCTTGACTTACATGGATCTGCCTCTACTTTCAGCTGGTTGTAAGATAGTTTGAAATGAGTTGTGCAGTCATTTATTGATGGGGCCAGTGGCTGAACGTATTTTAGAGAGTTCCCTCAGTAAACTTTGTGCACAGTGTAAATGACATTGAATAAATTGTTTTGAAAACACCAGAAGCTAGTTAGTAAAGAACTTCATTGCTGTTGATGTGGACACGCGTGAAGACGTTCAGCTTTGGGAGCTTGTAAATGAGATTCTTAGAGTGATCTGGGTAGATTATGTTACAGTAGTCAAGGTGCAATGACCAATGCTCTTGTAAACTCAATACAGTGATCAGTTTAGGTGACTTGAAATAAATCTAGCACTATCACCTAACTTGACCTTCTTGTGGAACAATGTAGTCTTCCCATTCATCTTCCTACGCTGCCCTATCTTCAGGTTTCACATTTGGTTTCTCTGTGCTCAACCAACGGAGGGGCCTTCTTCTGTCTCCTCTACCTGCGATTCGACCCGGCAACGTTTGGGGCTAGTACACAGGATTGCTTGAAATAGTAATAGGCAGGGCTGCAGTGTAACAGGAGTCAATGGGTCTAGTGGTTTTGATGGTGGGAGACTGGTATGGCCAGCTGTTCAGCCAGGCAAGCTAATACTGGTGTGAGTTGTCAAATAAATGATACATTACCTATTGAAGTGAATTTTGACACTCAGCAGGAAAGTGAAGCAAGTGCAGACAGGGACAAAAAAAAAACTGGAGGTGAGGAATGTTTCTAGTAATGTTTGTCATACACATATTAGAAGAAGTGACTCTTCTCATCCCCTTTACTGTCATAATCACCTTACTCACACTCTTACTCATCTTTAGGGCTAGGTGAATGCACAGGAGGTCAGGATGGTGGTAAACAAGATTTCAACAAAGCCTTCATTTCATCGGTGATATCTTCTAGCGTCAAAATCTGCAATTAATGCTCTTGATGCAACTCAATATGTGGAATTTGAGAAGGTTGAATACGTAATATGAGCAGACACAACTCTCAGGTGAAGGAGAATAATGTACCAGCAGAATACGGCAGAGCTATACCAATGCAGGTTAAAACATCTCCCTCACGGCCACAGTATATATATACATATTGCTGATGTGGTGGTCAATTAGGCAGCTGAGGACACTCATTCTGTCATTAACATTGATGAAAAAGCCATTGTTAATGAGGGGAACCTCATCGATGCTATAACGGCCCTTGGGAACACTACAGTTGAGAGTGGCTTTCTTGAAGGAAGAGACATTGACAATGAGGCACTCCTCCGTGCGGCAGTCATCAAGGGATTTTAGGGAGCAAAGTCTAGTTGTTGATGAGAATGCATTTGTCAATACCACTCATATCATCAAGGAGGATTTAGGGCCAATGTGGTGATTTTGATCTCTTTTGAGATGAGCCACAGGGCTCAGAATGAAGGGAGGGTATGATATGCATTGAAACAGCCCAAGACAGTGGCAACGACTTGACCTCTCTGCCCCTGACTATCCCCCATATTTTTATATTTAGAATTTGTTTGTTCTTTTTTAGTTTAATAGGATCCGATAGAAAGTGCTCTTGACCAAACCATCCCTTGAAGAAGTGGCATCAGTTAGAGCACCCCTGACAGATTTGGATGAAAATGACATACAAACACAGCAGTCTTTAGGCTGCTGCAGTGGTTCGAGGAAGTAAATGTATACACAGAGGAAGTTCATCTGAAAAAATATTTAAGCACCAAGGTCTGAAAGGTGATTTTCTTTTCCTTCATAGGAGGCTCAGCTATGATTTCCAGACAGGTTCAAATGAAAGCCCTAGGCCTACAATTACATGTGGTTGAAGGAAAAATATACAAACAGAAGAGGTAAAAGTCTGGAAAAGACATTTTGTAGTTGAAAATGCAAACCTAGCATTTCATCTACTTCATAAGAGAAACGCTGAACAAACATCGAATTTTGATGGAGAAAAAAGACAGTGATTAGGTATTCTGAATTAATATATGCTATAGAAATCTGAGCTTTGGTGGCTTTTGGAAGAGCGGAGTTCAATGCACATTAACCTTACTGGCTGAAGTCTAGTCATTTACAATTAGATAAGTGGGCAACTAAACAAACACTGCTTTATGAAATGTGCACTTTTTAATTCTGCTAACTCCTTCCTGAAGTGTCACTAGGGAGTCCCATCCTGACTATTGTAAGGGATTCAAGCACAGGAATCTATGAAAGATCCAATGTTGAAAAAACAATCATGAAGCATCACTTTAATATGTGGGTTCAAACTTATAATTTACAAATAGGAAAACAGTGAATGATTTAGGTGTCGAGTAAAAAGCGATCACGTTGAGTGCGACAGGTTATTTAAAGACTTTTTCAGTCTGTCAGCTAATAGACACATGGGACATGACTAACTCTAGGGAGAAAACACAAATTCTTACAGAAAGGTTATCCAGGCACAGGATTTATTTGGCATCCACATATATGCCATGAACTTTTTTTTATTAACTAATATTATTAATAGTTCAAACTGACACATTTCTAAAAGTGCTTATCACAGAACTTACCATGGATTATAAAAAATGGAAAAAAACTCGATTCCATCAAATCACTATAACACCAAAAGCATAGTGCTAAAGGCTTGCTTCCAATAGATTTTAATCATTACCAAGGCATTTTTGATAGAAGATTATCAACTGTAAATTTCATGAGTACCTTCTAAATAATTAAAAAATACAGTTGTTTCTTAGTACCACAGAACAGGCAGGCACAAGCTGCCACATGCATTCCATTCCACTGAAGGCTACATGAACACGATGGTTTCTAAAACAAAACAGGAACCATTTCCTAAATCAAATAAACACTCAAGACAAAATGTACAACAATAGCTTCTTCGGAAAATGCTAATCATTGATGAATATCAGCCACTAAATTAATAGGAAACGGCCACATCCCTTGTTTTAAATCCACATATCTATAAAGATTTTTGAATATATGGATAAAAGGATGGCAGATTTAATAAAAGATAAAATCACCTTAAAAGCATTCTGAATACTGAAGAAGCACACAGGAAGGTCAGGGAAAGAACTTGCTGTACTACTAAGTGAACCCCACTCACCATTAAACCAATCACAGTTTCCCCAAACGGATTACAGTTTCAAACAGCTAGAAAGAAGAGAAACATATGCAAGGAGGTGCTGTGTTAAATATCTTAACAATTTGCCTGGCAAAGGAAAAGCCAATTAACCCAGACAATAACTAATCGCTTTCAACAAGATCTCTGGCCACACCCACCAATCTTCATTACTGTCAATCTATCAGTTACTGAAACACAGCTAATGTTACCATCAGAAGCACCGACACAATACTGACATTACAACTCATAAACCCAGGCAAGTTCGAACCATATTGGAACCTACAAAATCAGGCCTAGAAGACACTGGACCCTCACGGCATCCCGTGACCATACTAATGGCAGAATGAAACATTAAATTCCAACATGTGGTTCTATAACTTGGCGATCCCCACATAAGTTTTTTCCTTCTCAGTCTGTTTATGGAGACATTTGTGAGAAAGGAACATACCCAGTATGTTATGTGTATTTGTAAAGCGCACTATCACCCGGGAAGGTATCCTGGCACTGAAGTGATACTGTAGGTCTCCAAGGGGTGCATTCAATTCAGAAAAGAGTTGAAGATGAACCTTTTTAAAGAACACTACATCACAATGCATTACCAGTCCACAAACCAGCTACCTCTCCTATCACTCGTTAACTTTATGCTGGACTCTGAACCTGTACATTTATTTGCTGCCTTTTGGCTAGGTCCTGCTATAGAAATACCACATACATGTATTGTAGTATCTGATGACATCACCAGAGGATGTCTTCAGTTTGTAGACAGTATTTTTTATGCCATTGCTTGGGTGCCTGGTAGGCTCACAAAAAAGAGTTTTGAGATAACTGCAAGTCCCTTGCAGAGTGGTGGACAGTACAAGACAGTGAAATATAGTCCTCGGAGGATTAAAGTCAAGGAATTCCATTGCATTCTTTTATAGTTCCGTTTTTCGCTTCAGTACTGCCCGGGTTTGTCCAGTTCTTTGTGTTTCTGTGCTATATTAGCCTAGATCACCTTTTCAACCCAGCAGCTAAAATAGGTGAAGACTGGTGGAAGATTTACCCTAAAATTAGAGTTATACAAGAACTTCTTCTATACACATCCTAAAGCAGAATGTGGTAAACGTATGGTTCTTTTCACTGAGTCATTAGGAAACTGCTTATTGCACTGTGTGAGCCACATGCTCAGTTCAGTCAGACACCAAAATCTACTTAACTTGGGCGATCAGGATTGTGTAGTCAGGAGGAGCCAGATAAACTTCCTTTTCATAGGAGTCACAACCATGTGCCCCTTGTGTCTAGACCAGAGCCGGACTGGGAACACAAACCAGCCCTGGCAATTCTGACGGCCCGGCCCCCTGCCGCTTTTGTTACAGGGCGCCGATATTGCAGCACTGTCCGGCTGTGGTCTAGACCCCACTGACATGAAAGGAGAGTTATTACCTTAACCGGATAATGAGACTATCTCTGTCTTCACTGGAAAGACTGAGGGATAACATTTCTAGTATGTATGTGCATCAATCATAAAGTCTTCCATAAACACAGCCCTAGCTTCTCTACATTAAACGTGATCGAGTGCCCAACTGCTTAGACATCCATTGTTCCAAGAAGTAAAGTTAATGGTTAGACCTTTGTGCCTCCTACAGTTCAGCTATGGAATTTCCTGCACATTAAGATTGGTTGGTCTGGCAACAGAATTAATCGAAATGTGGTCCATTACGTACAAATCCTTCGTTCATCATTAGGGTATAAATCTATCTTGACTGAAATAATTCAAGCACAAGCCAGTTCAACAGTAAAAAGCTATTAGTAAGGTAAAACATATCAAGTCAATTGACATAACCGAAACAGTTTTTTATATTTAAAACATGACTTAACGACTATAGCGGCCGACTTTGAGGCTGGGGAGCCACGTGCGAGTCTGGCAGGAGGCTCAAACACCCTGTGATTCTAGGCAAATCACTTAATCTCCCCATGCTTAAAAATGAATGTGTCCGTCAGTAATGCAACTGGTGTTCACATAAAGAGCTCTGATACCTTCGGGTCGAGTTCATGCTATATAAAACTGCCCCCCAAAAAATAGGTTTTCCCAGCGATGAAATCAGATTACAGAAGAGTTCTTTTAATTCCAAAGATGATGAGACCAACTGATTCAAATTAGTGAACCATTAACCCCTTAACAGCAGTCTTTTCCAACCCCAGTGCTTAGCCCTTTTTTTTTTGTTATTTGGGGTAGTTCGCGCTTACACCTTCATTACTTTTTACCACATAAGGTATCCATGCCAAATCTGTGTTCTTTTTTTCAACATCATAGCGATTCTAAAGGTAACCAGGGTTTGTAGATTCCCCTAAAGGGAACCAAGAAAATAGCCAAAATATAGCTAACTTTTGTTGCTTTGGGGTCGATGGGGGTGTAAAAAAGTGTTTGTTTACAAAAATGGAATCAATGAAAGATTTTCTGTGCTAAATCACCATCTTCCCAGCTTTCAAGAACAAGCAGAGCTGTATTAAAAAACCACAATTTTGTTTTCCACAATTGTTGGCTTTTTCTAAGAGTTACTCTTTTTCTCCTAATTTTATGGTTTCAACTTACTTGCAGTTTGTGGGGAAAACAGCTGGGAAACTATTGGATGCTCCTGGAAAGTTAAACATCTCTGAAAAAAAGTATACAAAATCTGAATTCAGCTAGGGGGTCATTTTGTGTATCCTTCAAGGTTTTTCCAAAGAAACTAATCATTGAAATAAAAAATAAAAAATGAAAATAAGTAGAAAACAAATCGCCATTGGTGACACCATTTTCATCTGTAACTTTTTGTCCTGATGCAATAAACTATTACGTCAGATGCACCCTTCTGATTGCAAGCATGTATAGGGTTTGTAGGTTCTCCAAAACCATGTGACACCGACAGCCAATACCTTAGCCTATAAGGATTTTTCATTGTGCACCGACCATGCAGAAATTCATAGGGTAAAATATAATGAAAGAAAAATGGGTATGAACGAAACTGATGCATTTCTGAAATGTGCACAAAATATTGAGTTTATTGGCTATTTCTGTACCTGTTAACTTGGGGTTGCCCATACCATCATGTGATTCCGAAAACCTTTAGCACTGGTTACATTTGGAAGCCAAAAATGCTGAGAAATCCAACTATTAGTAACAAATTCTCTATAATTTTGTTTTTCCACAAATCTCATCATAAAAATGGTATCTCACTTGTGGGGCTGGGCCTAGCGCATGTGACGCAATTCACTCCAAAAGGGAACCTGGAGACAATGTTTTTTTGTTTTGTTTTTTAACAATTCCTCTTAGCTGTCAATATTTAGTCTGCGCTCAGCCGTCACCCAGGGAAATCTACCAAACCTAGACAGGTTTAAAAACTGGATACCTGGGGGAGTCCAGCATGGTGTGCTTTGTGTAAATCCCCTACATTTTATTTTACTCCTTGAAACCTCAAACATATGCAAAAAAACACACAGTTTGCTCACATTTCTGTGATCAAAAGTTCCAGAATCTGCACAGATCCACATAATTTCTACCACCCAGCATTCCTACATGTGTCCTGATAAAAAGGCTACCCCACTTATGTGGATGGGCCCGGTGGCCACGACAGGAAAGGCCCCCAAAACGCAACAAGGACAGATCAAATTTTTGATCCCTAAACTAATCCATTTTTTGCAATGTGAGAAGTTGTGGATTTTAGGCCTGGGTTAAGCTGCCACCCATGGGAACCTACCAAATTCAAACATTTTTCAAAACTTTACACTCTGGGGAGTCCAGCATGGTGTGCCTTGCGTGGATCCCCCTACCTTTTCTTACCCACAATGCCCTTCAAACCTCAAATGAAAGCAAAAACACACTTTTTTCAGATTTCAGTGTGAGAAAGTTCCAGAAAGTGTAAGGATCCACAAAATTTCCTACCACCCAGATTCCGCAAGCTTCCGCCACAAAATTGTGACGAAAATGTGCGATCTGCACCCACAACGGGCAGAAACACTGCTGAGGCTTTTACATTGGGGTATAGCCCAACACCAAAATTACCCACCACACCCATTTATATATATAAAAAAAAAAATTATATCCCTGGTAACCAGTGGGCTTTTTGATTTCCATCCTAACCCCTCTCTGAGGGCAGAATAGTGATAAACTCCTTAGTCAACCCACGGGGTGGTAGAAAGACAGCTTGGCCCGTTCTGGTATGGGGGCACAGCCCAATCCCCTTCTCTTTTTTGGACCATTTTTTCCCTTAGTGATCTAGTGGGCCTTTTGGGGGGCTGACGAACTATGAGGTCTGCGGTGGGACACAGGCTCATTCCCATGGGGTGTTCACTCCCCCATCAAAAACAGTACAACTACCATTCCCTGGTGTCTAGAGAGCTTTCTGCCTCCCCAGGGGAGCAGATTGGGAGTCAACACCTGGTATCCAGCCCCCGGTGGGGCAGGGAGGGCAAAATAGACTGTTGCGGCCAAGTTTGGTGGGGAGAGTAGCCCGATGTCCGTGGGGGGCCCCTCCTCCCAAAAAATGTAGTGCCTTTTTCATTTCCTGGAATGTAGTGTGCTTTCTGTGCCCCCCCCCCGACTGATATGGCCAGTCTTGGTGGAGGAAAGAGCAGGTGTCCCATGGTACAGTTCCCCCCCACCCCAAAAAAAGTAGTAGCTTTTTAGTCCCTGGTGTCTAGTGCGCTTTCTGCCTCCCCCCCACCTCCTTCAGGCCAGGGCATATTGGGGGTGAACACCATCTATCCGCCCCATGAGGGCAGGACGACTGATGCGGCCGGCGGCTTGGGGAGCACAGGCCTGTGCCTAGGAGCCACTTCCCCTGCAATAACCACCCCTGGTGGCCTAGTGGAACAGATCCCTGCTATTCCCTCATGTCCCAAGTTTGTTTTCTGAGAAGAAAATGTTTGTGTTTTAAACAGAAGTATTTATTTCATGCACGGAGGATGATCCGTTGACCTTTTCTGCACTATGAAGTTTGTGGGGAGAATGTGAGCGGGTCATTTTCTACATTTAGGGGTTAAAATATAGTTATAAAATCAGAATATTTACTTTTATTACAGACACAGCACTTAAGTGGTAACGTACGATTCCTCCCCGAGTACTGAGGTACAACAGATAAACGGCCTCCAGGTCTGGTTTGCATAAATCATTTTTTCTGTATGAGAATTATCTGAATTACAGTAAAATCAAATTTACAGACACATATTGGAACCCCAAATCACTATATCAGATTCCACATAATTCAAAGCATCTGCAGCAAAATGGCAATTACAAAAGAAACTGAAAATCTGAGAATATTGTTTCTACATTATATGATATTCTAAAGGAAGAATTAAAACAAGTCTGATGGGAATCTGGATAAAACACTGGTCCTACAAGTTTATGTCCAAAGGGAGTTGGAATTGATCTGCAACAGAGCTAGCCATCAGGTATTAAACTGATAAATGGTTTTGTGTCAAGTGTATTCTTTCTCCTCCCCTTATTGTTGCTGTCTTTGGCTCATCACTACAGGAGAAATGACTCAATACAGGGCCATCGAGTGACTGGAAAAAATGGAAATTGCAATGTGTATGACTGACACAACAACCTTGTACCTATTGCAGAGTCCATCTTAAGCAGTCTACAGCCTCTGAACCTAACAGCAGGCCTCAGAGCAACATGCCTCAGTCACTGACGTTAGCAGGTGACTTCACACTGATTCAAGAATCGGGTGTTAGTCTCCGACAAGGATGGCAGTCTACATTTTCTGATGCAATCAGCAAGCTTCAAATTCTGACGCAAGCAGCAGGTCTTACAGTCTCTAGCACTTACAGCATAAAGTGGTCTGCAGGCTAGCCTCCCAATCCAGCAGCAGTCCAAGAACTTTAAAGTTCACCCTCAGTTGCTCTTTCTAGCTTTAGGTTACAGAGCAACTCACTCAGTGCAAGTGCATGCGTTATGAATTTATCAGCAGCAGGTCTTATAGCCTTTTACCCAAAGTACTCGCTCCACCAGATTTGCCACTTCATCCGAAGACCACAGTTTCTTAGTAACAGGCTCTCATTCCAGCAGAAGGTTGAACAGTCTCTCACTGGAGAAGTACAATTTCAATGCCTTACTCACAAGTAACTGGCTCATACAGAAAATTCAAAAGCCCCTAATCACTCTCTTTAACTGCAGATTTCAAAGTCATTCAATGGCAGCAGTCCTCAAGTTGCCCCACTGTGGCAGTTTAAATACCATCAAGTAACAGGCTTCCGCATCTCACTGGTATAGCAAACATCAGACTCACCTCAGTACAATGCCTCAAACTCCACATGCCTGGCTGCATATAGGATCTGTTATCTTCAACAGGGCTGAAAACAGTATTGTGTTCATTCCTATTAGTTGAAACACTAACTTATTAGGTCCTAAGAACACCATATGATTTCAAGAGCATTTTTCAATATCAACATACCACTTAAAAAAAATTCCTTGTGACCGTCACATAATGGCTTGATTTCCATTGGGTGCTAGTGAGAAACACACAGATCTGTGGTGGTTTGAGCGAGCGCCACATTTGCACCAAAAACAATGCATATATATTTGGGAATGTTTAAATGGGAGATATGCGCACTCTCATGGCACCCATGGCCATTTGGCAGTGGTGAACAGAGATCTGCTTGGGAGACGGCCAGTATCTGGTGTCAGATACAAAGAGTAGCCACCTCAGTGTTTGTTGTTTCCTCAGGTTGAAGGACGCACTCCTGTTTGCTCTCTCTTCTAGAATAACTGGGCAGCTAAGAGACGCTCTGGATGTACACTAAGCCCACCATGATACTCTGATAGTACAGCAGTCTGGGCTGCACAGCGTCTGCCCTTTCTTCTAAATAGAGCATCTGAATAACCAAGAATGAGAATGCTGGGATAGAAACAGTAAATATACAAAGTGTTCTAGACCACCATGAGCATTGCAAACCTTGGACTCTGCAAGGCAAATAAATTAGCAGCCGGTCAGGATACCGCTGGCACATAGAGTTAGGAAGATTGCAGAAAACATATTCTGCCAAGGGCTATTTAACTATATGAGAGAACATTATTAACTATGAAAAACATTTATTGCCACAGAAAATATATTGAGAATTTTTACTAGGTCCTACAATATAGTATGGAACTGCTGCACGACCACTCTTATATTTCTACCACCGGGCTCCCCTCTCCCTTTCAATTACTGCTAGGGGTGGAGGCCCGGGGATGTTTGTGGCGTCAATTGATGTTTGGGTACTACAAATGGGTTAGATTTAAGACTCTGATGAGTGCATTTAAAGTCTTCTCTAATATACGCAGGCTCTATGGGCTGGGGAGATTGAATTATTACTCTCCCATTAATAGGAACACCAACTTGCCAGCCATCTTTGGGAAATCCTATCTTCTAGATTGGCATAAAGCATGAATTTTAAAGCTGGGAGATTTGATCACCATTGAAGGAATCAAATCATTTAATGATCTTAAAATACAGTATAACCTAAGAGAACAAGAGATTTTTAAATATATTGCCATAAGGGATTTCCTGTCCCGAAAGGCTGGTGGGCCCGCTGGATTCGCGAGGATAGATCTAATTGACAAATTAAAAGCCCCCGACTTACCTCGGATCGGATATATCTATTCTGCACTAAACAGTCAAATGCCCGATGATTTGCCCAAAATAGCAAGCAGATTGCAGCTGAAGCTAGAGATCCCTCATAATATTTTTTTTGAGGCTCTGAAAGCCGCCCAGAACGATCTGCTGTCGGCCAAACTGCAGGCGCAATTTTTTAAGACCGCTTTTTTCCTGTATATAACACCTAGCAGAATTGCTAAATGGGGTACTGGCAAAGGGACGGTTTGTCCTAGGTGTTCGGAGTTCAGCGCAGATTCAATACATATGTTTGCTACTTGCCCGAAACTTTCTCCATTCCTTGTCAAAATACAGGTTTTCCTAAGTAAAGTCCTCTCTCAGGACATTGAGCTAACTCCTACGACCATTTTGCTAGGGACGCAAGACATGGTTAGCAGAAAGAGGGGTGGCGCACTTATTTTTGTGGGAATGACAATATTACAGATCTGTATAACCTCCTTATGGATAGACCCAAATCCCCCATCGTTTTCCTAATGGCTGGCCCGACTAGTGTCGACATGTCACTTGGAGAGAGCAATATACGCTAAAAAAGGTATCCAGGGAAAAAGGAAGGGCTTAATCATTTGGGAACCTCTAACTTTATGGCTTAATCAGACACACTGTTAGGACCTCTGAAAACCAATGTTCATTCTCCATTCTGTTCTTATACAAGATGTCATACACTTTGTGGGACTTTGGAACACAATGAGATGACAGAAGTAATAGGTCTTCTCCACCTAAATGTTATACTTTTGGTTCTTCTACCGTAAAGGGGAGGGGTGGGGCGGCTTGACACTGCATAAATCTTTGGAATTGTTTGCTCCTTTTGTATCGTAGGTTTTAAAATAAAAACTTTTTTTTTTAAAAGAGAATTTTTACTGGATGCAGAGATAAGAAATTAAGAGTGCTATGCTTGTTCATCTTTCTTACTGCGAAGATGGATATTTCTGATAGTCATGCATAGTATTGCACTGAAGAAGGTCATGCAACCATATGGAATGCTTCATGCATTAAACGGATTGAGAAATGGAAAGGAAAGAGTATCACTTGGATTCTAAAAAGTATTTTTTGAATTCTGGACAGCTGCAAGCTGTTTATGTTAAGTCAGTTATTCAAGTAAATGCCTTAATTGAATGCAAAACTATATATATATATATATATATATATATATATATATATATATATATATATATATACACACACTGAAAAGGCTGGAAAGCAAGCAAACAATTCATGCTAAATCACTTTTGAATAGGAAAAGAATGGTGTAACTCAAAATGATAAAGAATTGTCGGGGTATGATCCTCTCCTGTAAACTTTAATGGTATTTTTGCAAAGTCAAAACTAGAATACAAATATATCTCTAAATACGAAAGGTGCCAATAACTTCCCTGCTAAAAAGGGACAAAAGTGAAGTGTTAAGTGGAGCTATTGAGGTATGTTGCTGGAAGTTGTTTCCATCAGGAAAAAACTTTGAAAGAGATTATGGAAATTCTTGTAATAGAAAGTTAAAACTAGTATTGTAAGAAGATGATAAACGTTGGACGTGTTGAGAGTGAACAAGGCTTTCTGTCTCACATATTTCACTAATATAAATCCATTTTTTAATACAGTTCTTAAGAGACTATACCTGATTTTTCAATGCAACTTATATACAATTTAAGTTGCGTTTTAGATTGCAAGTGAAGTCTTCAACCTCCTCCTGCAAAGGCCTGAAACGTAACTTTAAAATGTTTGCTATTTAATCTATTTTTATTTTTGGCAATACTGTTTGGTCCATACAAGAGCCAGGATCATCGGAGCAATTTGCAAGGCACAACAGCATATCACAAGTTAACAGGGGCACTACTAGGAATATAGATCAAATATACTACTCATATATAAGGAAAATAGACCAATACAATAATAGTAACAATGATATAAGTACAACAGATCAGGGACACCCAACTCATAGCACTGAGTAAACAGCAGGAAAAAAGGATTATGCCAGAACTCATATGCACCTGTATATACAAATTAATAGTCTGCTCACAAACATGCAAATGCTGTACAGGTAGAATACTTATAGGGAACCTAAATCCAGCCTAGATAGAGGAGGGGAAATAGTGTAATTTAAGAAGCAGTGGTTTCAGCTCTCCTTTGAAGGAGGGGAAAAAGGAGTTGGTGTAGATGAGTAGAAGAATGGAATGACAAACTTCAAGTGGTTAGTAGGTGTTAATTGCTCAAAATGTGATCTTAAGTCTTGAAAGGATAGAGATCGACCAACAAAGTAGTAGTAGTAGTAGCTGGGTTTCACCAAACTTGCAAGACAGAAAAAAGTTATGTACTACAGGAGACACTAATCATGCAAATGTGAAGATACTTGGGGCCCATTTAGTCGTAATTTGTTTTTTTTTTTTATTTGGGTTTTTTGGGAAGCACCCCTAACCACCGAGCTGTAGCCTCAGCAAGCTTTAGAGGTGTAATCATAGGAGTGTAAATATCATTTGGCCCAATGCTGGAACTGAGTGCCATCCCAATCAGACAACCTGCAGAGATAACCAGTGCAGAATAAAGTACATCAATAAACACAATCCAGGAGAAGTATCAAAGCCTTGAAGGGGAAGTGTCCAGTCTTTAGCATCGGACCAGAAGGTCTTAGAAAATACCTCACATATATCTCAGACGTGTAGGGGATCATCCAAAACCTAAAGTAAAATGATTAGTTTTAATGCATTTTCTGAATTTGAGGTAGTCATTTTCTAGTCTCAGATGAAATGGCAGAGACTTCCAGAGGGACGAGCCTGAAAGGGGAAGGATCAGTCTCTGAACCTTCTATATCTGAATGGTTAGATCAACAGTAGGCCCCTACTGGTGGATCTGGATGGTGGATAGGGAAGGACTAGTATAGGAAGATAGTTCGGTGCACCACCATGTGCAGTTTTATGACCTAGGCAGAGAGTGTTGGAGGATGAGCTTTCCTTTATAGCAGAGTTCTCCAAAGTTGGTCCTGGAGGGCCGGATCCATGCCAAATGTTTTGCATATCCCCATTTAGATAAATGTACTTATCTTAAAATCTGGCATGGTTCCAGCCCTCCATGACCACCTTTGGAGAACCCTGCTTTATAGGGAACCAATAGAGGCATCTGAGAGCAGGAGGGCTTCGACTCTGCCGTTTCAGACCAAGCAGTATAAAAGATGCATCATTTGGATTCTAGAGTTTCATGAATGAAGTGAGAGGGAGACCTGTATAGAGGCTATTGCAGTAGTCAGTTTCTTCGCCCTTTCCAGGTCTGAAGCCAGACTGAAGGTCACTGACAAGGCCACTGGAGGTCAGATGGGCAGACAGTTGATGAGTTGCACTTACTTCCAACGCCTTAGCTACCCTAGGAAGGATATGTCTCTGTAATTTTCCAGGTTGTCCGGATCTGCACTGGCTTTATTTAGGATGGGATTTGGTGTGGGTTTATTTTAAATGAGTTTGAAAGAGTTGACTAAATTGGTAAAAATAGATGTAATTGCATGGCGGCCTAGGTAATGAGTTTAGAGATGCAACTGCCTGAGGATGGTGAGAATTTTTTGAAAGCGGACAGGTGGTTCCCAATATTCGGTTTGGTATCCAGCACACAACTGCGGAGGCTAGCAGAAGAAAGGGGCAGCAGGGTGGAGGAGCCTCAAAAACCCGTGGGACAAAGGATGCAACGCAAGCCCTCACAGTATGAATTTTTATCAGTTATCGGTGAAGAATGACAGTAGTTTATCGCACAGACTTGTTCTAAGGTGCAAGCAAGACTGAAGAGAAGCTTGGAGACACCAGCTGCTTGAAGATGTGGAACAGTTACTTGGCTTTGGCTGTATGCGTTTGAGGGGTAATAGGCCCACATCTTCCATTATAACGGCACAGTCGAGATGGCAAGGATATATTGGGCAAGGTCTAGGAGATCGGTTTGGAAACTGGCAGGCATTCAGAGGAAATCATAAACCAGGAAAGTGCCTGGGATCGTGAAAGCTTTAGTTAAGTGTTAGTTTTAGGGACCACTAGTAGCACTATACAAATCTGAATGCACTATAGTCACCTTGCCTTTATAAAGATTTTTTGTTTTAGCCATGCCATTATGTAGACACTAAACGTTCAATACTGCAAAAATGAATTATAACAAGGTCTCCCAGTTTTATGGTATTTATTTTTTGAACATTTCAGTCTGTAATTATCCATATTTATGTTTGGTCATCTTACCAGTACTTATGCATATTTATTTATGGGCTGTGTGAACAAGTGAAGTTGTAACTGGATCTTAACCGATAAATGTGTATTGATACTTAACTGCCTGTCGGAGTTTAGCATATTATGCAGCAAAACGTTAAAAATTACACCCACATGAAAATAGTAGCATTATAGCACATATGTTGAGATATGTAGTCACGTGAGGAACTATTATTTCCTAACTCATCGTGATGTCAATCTGCACAGTTATTGGCATGGAATTCATGAATGACCGCATGAAAGTCAATCAAAAGAAGCACAATTTTCTGTATTTCACCACTTTAAAAAATAAATACACAGACCAGCCACGCTGTTTTCTGTCTGCATTTATCTGTAGAAAACTGGACGTCTTAAATATAACATAATGCACCCACAGCAAACATCCCCCACTCAAAATCCCACTGATGCCCATCAGGTAGCTTCTGCAACCAACAATTAGAGTGATCTGCAAACAACGATTAGAGTGAAATAGTTTCCAGTGTAAGAACGCCCCGCAAGCTCTATTAAAGTTGTTCAACTTTTATCTGCGGAGGACACAACCCTCTAGTTGTGGTGAATTATCTCTCAAAATGTTGAGGGAATCACACGTATCCATATGCAATTATGGGTTCTATTTGCATTAGCAAATCAGTTTATCTGCATGGATATTTGATGTGCAATCCAAGCAGGGAACAAAACGCAGTCATGGTTCTATGTAATGACAAAGACTTGAAAGAATGAATGTAGAGGAAGAACTTACTCTTTTTTCATGTGTCTCAGCTTCTTCTAAATAAGGATAATAAGGGTTTTTCGACACAAAATATTTGAGAATATTATGATGTCAAATTACTGTCAGATAAAATTACTTCTGCATTTATTTTCTTTGAGTGAACCTCTAAAACTCAATATTACGAGTCGGAGTCGTTATTATAGTTACATAGCTGCCCTGTCAATACATAGAAATAAGGTATAGGCACAAAAGAAAGGATTTTATGAGAATTAATAGAGGAGAACGCCAATTTTACACATGTTCACACAGGCTCACAAAGTGCTCAGGATCACATCATTTACAGATGTATGCCTTTTCAAATTGCCAAATGCCAGTTTGCACACACTGGTTGATCCTTGGATTTCAATGGAAAATAAAGGCTTTATGGTATTCATTCTGCTACATGGGACTGTTAAAGAACTCACGTTTGACAATCTTTCAGTTAACTATACACATTTTAGACTCTGCCCACTCCATTCACAGACACTATTGCCAAGTGGTTGATCAAGGGGACCTTCTTTGGTCAACAGAGGCGTTACCAACGCCCCTAGTGCCTCCAACCCATTGGCTTAAAACGACTCCATTTTATCTGAGACCGGGATCGCCTACAGCCATATTGCTGTGTTGTTTCTAAAAGGGCTACAACAATGTCTTTGCATTAAGCAGTATCAATTGTCTTCATACCTAAATCCAAACCAGGTGGCGAGTTGGGGAAGAGGGCTGCATACTGTAGTATTTTTTTAAGTTTGCAGGTACTTGACTTTATGAATCCTGGATTGCTTCTCATCTTGATCATCTTTAGATCATGGAGTGCCTAGGCATCCTCAGGTTTCTGTGTCTAGTTGATCTACAGCTCCTGCATTCCTAACCAAGAGGGGCATAACTTGGTTTTCCATAACGCTTTAAGTATTAGAGGGCTCTCCTTAGACATTCTAAGGACTAACAAAAGAGACACCAGACATGCATATAACCAAGCCCTTAGGTGAGAGAAAGGGAATCTACAGCACTTGACTATCAATGTACCTAGTTGAAAAGGTGACTCCAACATGGTATATATCATACAAATCATACCAAGTGGCAAGGTGGAGTCTTCTGAAGCACAGGATCTGGGTGCAAGTCACTAGGTACAATTTATACCAATGCTTCCCTAGTGAAAAATATGCTTAAAACGGTTAGGGACAGGATTGTTTGCTCCGACAGTCAACTATAGGCTCTGCAGCCTTATCTTATGATTAATATATCAGAAGTTATAGTTCCATCATTAGATAGGAAATTGGGCATACCAGCAATGATGAAGTTAGCTTGTGCATGAAGATTCAATTGAATTACTCCATGGAGGATCTCAAGGGTCGGATGCTGTGTATTGGCAAATATTTAAAAATGTCTGTTTAGCTGCAGTGGTTGAATAAATGTATACTTTAGACATTTGTGTCACTAGGGGTGTGGTATAAAATGGGCTCATGGCAAAAGTTGAAATTTTCTGAATTACTTAGACGTAATTGACTTATACTGATTGATATAAGTAATTACAAACTTAAAAAATAAGCGGAGTTGCATGCTATTATGTCGAATCCGAGACTCCTGGGGGTTAATTGAGTGTTGTAGAATCATGGCTTATTTCCCTGATTCAAAAGTCTCAAAGGACTGGTCATTCTTCCTACTGCAGTTACATCACGGAATTCTTGACATTTTCTAGTCTTATAAATGGGAGTACTATACAATGACGAGAAATGTCAATACAGTGTTTCTGTTACAGTAAGTCCATATAATCGTAAAATATGGACAGTAGGCTGTTAAATCTTACTAGAGGAAGACGAGCAGGTGGACATCTGAACGGTATCAGATGAGTGTATATATCCACCAGGGCTCAACAGAGTTACACATTAAGGGATACATATAAAGTATAACTTAGAGGGTTCTTAATGAGGTGTCTCAGAGACTATCTGTGAATAAAAGACTATAGTGGACAGAGATGGAGGCAGGCACATCAAGTACAGCGGCTCTCCTCTCTGATCCAGATCTATCCGATGATACTAAATCAAGTTTACAAAACAAGTTACTTGACCAAAAAGCTGAGTACAGTATATAATTTATAACAAAGTTACAAGGTGGTGGAAGATAAAGCCATATTAGAGAAGGAACAGGGGGAAAAGAGTAGCCACGTTTTAGCTTGAAAGTTAAATGCACATGAGAGGAAAAACTTTATCAATCAAGTAAGGTGTGTGTATGTGTATATATATATATATATATGTGTATATGTGTGTATATATATATATATATATATATATATATATATATATATATATATATATATATATATATATATATATATCTCAAATGTACACTCCCAAAGGAAGAAGCGGGCACTCAAGGGGACTTCAATAGATTGCTTTAATATGTCAGACAGCAGACGCGTTTCGTCTTTATCAATGCCGGTCACAACAGAGAATGAGTCACTTTCCATGGTGTTTTTAAACTGTTGATAAGGTCTTCCCATTGGAGGAATATTGAGGGCAATAGAGAGAGGACTGCGCTATCATTATGGTAAATACCAATTACTCAGCCGCCATGTTGCAGTGTGGTGTACTGTATCCACTCAATAGCAGTGCTGGCGTTTCTTACATAGATCCTAATAATGTTAATATCTGACAATTGTAAACATGATTTTTTTTCGTAGGTGTCATCCACGGCCCCACTGGCGTGCAACTGCTCTTTCCGCCAGCAACAATGTCTGGGAGGTGCATTTACACTTAGTATATGGTATTTTTTTTAATGCCAACCAAGTGAAACAACAATCTGGAATACCTTCAGGGGAGTATCTTATTTTCTGCATTGTTCATTACTTATTTCTAGAATTTAAAATCCTCAGCACATGCCCACGCTAAGTGGAGAAAATCAGCTCCAAGTTTCCATTTGTGCACTATTAGTGGATTGAAATATATTCTTTGTATGAATCTATAGTGAATTAATCGTAATCTACTGCTGAGTAAAAGTTTGAGAGCGGAGGTGGTGTTTAAGTCTGCATATTTATATTCAAAGTATCATGCAGTAATGAGTTTCCTGGGAGACTTAGCTGCTATGGTTCGTTCAGGTTTACTTGGAAACTTGGCTGAGATCTATTTGCATCTAGATTTTATCTATGGCAAAAGAGGATAGCCTTTGGAGTAAGTGTCGAAAGTGCTTTGAGAGTGTAAATTGTAATGAATTTCCCCTGTAGTTTTCTACTCACCACCCATGGGAAACTGCGGGTGTGATGATAGAGTGAGGTGAGGTCCAAGGCCGCGGCTGTGCAGTGAACTGTGATTATTTCATCGTATGTTACTCGGAGGCCTGCCCACTCCTTTTTTTAAGTAAGTGTTTATCAATGGAGGGGATGAAATGAGTTTCTTGGAACGGGGCTATATCTATCAGTATACCCTGTAGGAAGGCCATCATCACTTGTCTCACCTTTCTGGGATTATAGACACCATGCACATTCCAAGTTATGAAGTTGTATTGCTTTGTCATGTCTGGGTGTTTAAACATCTAGCGGTGTCTGGGAAATCTGATATATATTTGGAGGCATGTAATTAGTTATGTATAAAGAGTAGTTTCATGTTGAAATGGTATGTCACAGCTTCTCTTTCGTGAAACGTCATGGCACATTTCGCACAATACGTAACCCTCTACCCTGCCACACCAGCCCCCTAACATAGCCGGGTACTTCTGTTTACATTCCAATGCTCCCGCCGTGATAAATTCACCCAACCTTAAAAAAACAACCACAATAGTGATATTAACTTGTACTTATACCATAGGGAGGGCAGATATTGACCATTTCGTGAAGCACAGCTTTTTGTATGATGGCCAAGAGACAGTATGTGATACATACTACCAGAAGGGATGCAAGCAACACAGACAGTTTTGCGGGTCTCATGTTGTCCTCTAGTGCTAGCTCTCCTTCGGGCTTGCTTTCAAGCATTTTTATGTCTGTACCAAACTGGGTGGCACTGGTGTCGCTCCACACTGTGAACTGGCCTCATCCCTACGTATGGCATCTCATCTTCCAATGGCGATAAGAGATATCCATTGCTGGCGGGTCTTGGCTGTGTGTGAGGGAGTTTAAAGTTGGCACCTGTTGCAGTTCAGTAAATAGTTTTTGTTTGCCTCTGTGCATGATTTGCAGTCTAGCGAGATAAAACATTGAATGAGGAATATCCATCTGTGGGTCATGTTGACTTTTCGATCCTATAAAAAGTGATTTATCCGGGGTCATCATCAGGATAAAATTAATGGTAAAAACCACTATCTAGGGAAAAGAAGTACCTTAAAGAATTGGAGGTAATTGTTGAATCGATTAATGGTAATATAGGGATCCTGCCAAAATGTAGGGATACAGCACAGCTGATTGATCGGTGGGAAGCCTTCAAATGTAAAAATCCTTGCGGCAGACACTTAATAGCAGAAGAGCCATCAATTCTTTAACGTGATTCTTTCCCCTTCATACTGGTTGCTACCATTAATTTTGTCCTGATGATGACCATGAATAAGTCACTGCCTATAGGGTTGAAACATCAGCAATTTGACTAGCGGACTGATACGATCTATTTTGAAGCACACATTGTACTCTGATTTTGGGTCGTGCTGGGAACCTATAACTCTATCAGCCCCTAGTGACACGTGTATATATGATGCATATATATTATGTGTACAGCACCAACGAACAACTTTTAACAAAAGTCACTATTCACCTTCACTGCATTGTTTTTTGGAGCACCTGCAATGTGATATGATATACTAAAAATAACTTTATACAGTGAACAAAATTAACTGTATAATCACAATTTACTGTTTTATAATTATAACACTTTGCCTAGGAGACTTGGGCTTAAAATCTCTTCCGAAGGTAACAATTGTTTTTCTTTTTCTGGTTTGTGTAATGTCACAACCTCATCCAAGTTCACCTCAAGCTCCTCTATTGCTGGCACAGTGATTCAATGGTCAACCTCTTCATTGCACAGCTTCTTACAGTTTTGTAAGGCATGAAATTTAAACTAGGAGTACTAACATCTCTAGTTCACTGTTCAACGTCTACATGGCACCTCTCGCCCACGTAGCCCGACTGCACAACCTCAACATCATCTCCTACGCCGATGACACCCAGCTGATCCTCTCCCTCACCAAGGACCCCGCCACCGCCAAAACCAACCTCCACGAAGGAATGAAAGCCGTCGCCGAGTGGATGAAGAACAGCCGACTGACGCTGAACACAGACAAGACGGAGGTCCTCATCCTCGGCTCCACCCCCTCAGCCTGGGACGACTCCTGGTGGCCGACCTCACTAGGAGCGGCACCGACGCCCACCGACCACGCACGCAACCTGGGTTTCATCCTCGACTCAACACTCTCCATGACCAAGCAAGTCAACGCCGTCTCATCCTCCTGTTTCAACACCCTCCGCATGCTCCGCAAGATCTACAGATGGATCCCCATCGAAACAAGAAGAACGGTGACCCAGGCCCTCGTCAGCAGCAGACTGGACTACGGAAACGCCCTCTACGCAGGAGCCTCAGCCAAACTCCTGAAACGACTACAACGCATACAGACCGCCTCTGCACGCCTTATTCTCTACATCCCTCGCCACAGCCACATCACACCCCACCTAAGAAACCTGCACTGGCTCCCCGTCAACAAGAGGATCACCTTCAAGCTCCTCACCCACGCACACAAGGCACTCCACAACACCGGACCAACATACCTCAAAAGACGACTCACCTTCTACACCCCGAACCGCCAACTCCGCTCCGCCGACCTCGCACTCGCAACCATCCCCCGCATCCGAAGAGCAACCACCGGCGGCAGATCATTCTCCCACCTCACCGCGAAGACCTGGAACACCCTCCCCACCCACCTGCGGCAGACCCAGGACCTACTTACCTTCAGGAGGCTACTCAAGACCTGGCTGTTCGAGCAGTAGCAGCACCCTACACCCCCCGCGCCTTGAGACCCTCACGGGTATGTAGTGCGCTTTATAAATGCTCTGATTGATTGATTGATAGTGCATGTGACAACCAGACACTCTCAAGTAATCCAAATGCTGGTTCACTCTATGCTTAAGGCCACATCTTCTGTTGAGGTGTGTATTTTGTTTTAAAATTCAATGTTCACTGTTGGAAGCAGTACTCCACCAAATAGTGTTTCCATAATTGTTTCTTTATCTAATTCAGCTTCTCACATGCCTTCTGCTTCCTCGGTTTCCTTTACCAACATGTCATGATGCATGTGTATTAGGCCTACTTACTCGGAGTACACTTTTCTGTGCCTTTAAGTGTTCACTTGTCCTTTTTCAAAATGTTTCTGTGAGAGTTCTCAAAAATTAGCATTCTTTACGTGCATTGGTACAGCTTTTATCCATATGCTGATGAGTGGTCGAGTAAAAGGTATAGTGTCTATTATTACAGCATAGGTGTTGATGGTTTGCTTATACTCTCTTTATCCTTCAACTGGGTTTAAATAGCACTTTCAGCTCTGTCTGATTCTTCTTTGGTGTTACAGGAATCTTGCGTGCATACAACTGCTGGGTCAAGAATTACTATAGAAGTCGTCTTTTTAGGTCTCGACCTAGCGACGCAGCGCGAAGCGCTGTCGCTAGCGAGACTTATTGTCGTCGACTTGCTTCGGAAGGGAGACAGGAGATGTGCACGCGCAGGCCGGACTGGAAATGTGAACACGCACGTCCAGGCACGCGATGTGCACATCTCCTGTCCCCCTTCCGTCCTCTCCAGCCGCATTGCACGCACTCC
The DNA here is from genome assembly GCA_963921515.1 of Calotriton arnoldi. Taxonomy (NCBI): domain Eukaryota; kingdom Metazoa; phylum Chordata; class Amphibia; order Caudata; family Salamandridae; genus Calotriton; species Calotriton arnoldi. The sequence goes on along the minus strand of CAWUFW010002724.1, from coordinate 277,486 downwards.
CCAGCTGTCCTTGCACCCCTCCAGTGTCAGTCAGCCATGCGCCTGCCACCCCCACCCACCCCCACCTTACCGTCGTTCCGCCATGCTTCACGCGATGCCCTGCAGCGTGTCCCCAGAGCTCACAGGGTGATCGGTGTACCTCGCAGCCAATGCGGTCGCCGTCACGCTGGTCTTTGCTGCAAATGTGCACGCTTACGGCGCGTTCTGATGTGCACTTGCCCGGACAGCTGATGTGCACGCTCACGGCGTGTCTGTGTCAATATGCTGCTTTTTCTCGCCCCCGCTCCTCCGTTTCGATTCTGTGCTTGTTACTTTTGCGCGCGCTTGTTTACAAAAGGGGTAGAGACAAGGAAGATTTGGATGGGGGAACATGGCGGCCGTTAGTTAGCTCCGGTCGCAAGCTCTCCCAGGCAGGCGGTAACGGCGAAACACTAACTCACCGGTGCCTTTCTGAGCGCGATGGTTGTGGGGTGAGGACTGCGTGGGGGGCTGGGGGCCGTGATTTTTGGCCTGAAGTTGGTCCGAAGTTGTTGTGAATATTTCGGCGGTTTTGCTTTGATCCGGTGTGGTGGACGACATCCAGGAACGCTGGGAGGAGTGTGGGCGGAGGCTGCAGCGCGGCTCAGCTGGAGCCGCTGCGCTGCTTCGAGGATCGGCTTCCCGGTGGGCGGGAGCAGTCTGTGCCTGTGTTCAGGAGATACTGGCTTGGGGAAGTTTAAAATTAATACTTCCTCGCAAATCAGCATCAGCAGAATCAGCAGAAGCCAGGAGATGTTATCAGAGAACCCCCGATGACCCCGGTAAGGAGGAGGGAGCGGGCTTCTCCGGAAGGCAGTCTTGACAACAGCACTAGTACTGAAGTCTCTAGGCAGAAATTAGTCGCCCCAGTAAACAAGCATTTGCAATGCAATAGGTCTCGCATTTACGCAAGTTTAAGCTATTGCCATTGTAAATGACAATGTCTTTTATTTATGTTTTAAAAACCAATACTAAAATAAAAGGCATAGCCATTTACAATGCCAATAGCTCAAACTTGCGTAACTGCGAGACCTATTGCATTGCAAATGCTTGTTTCTGAATGTCTCTGTTTTACTGCTTCAGCATCAACAGATAGATCACTATCACAGTGTTGGAAAGTATAATGCCTCTGGTGTTAAGCAACAGCTGTGGGGTTTCCATTAATGCACAAATGTCACCCACAAACCTTGCAACTCTCAAAGTGCAGTATACTTGCAGTCTCTTGTCTGGTTCAAAATTTACACACAGGACACCATTTCAAAAGTCTCTGTCCTCACACCTAACAATGCCCTCTAGAACTATGAAGTGCAGGTAGCAAAATCCTCTAAATCACTTAGGATCCGAGTCATTATCCTCTCTCCCCATTACCGAACGTCCTTTTCGGCGGCATACCAAACTGAACTTGCACGATCACTATACACAAGATCTCTGTTCAAAAAACTAACCAGACGAAAACCCACTGCTGGACCATATTTTAGATTTAAACTTTACTAGTTCACAAATTATTTTAGTTTATTGACAGCATCCTAAAAGTGATGATTAAACACACATTCACTGCCGAAAATTCTTTGCAACAAGCAGTTAATTGTCAATCCCATGACCAGTGCATACTCTTTCTCACCCGATGGGAATTAAAAATCAAGAACATTCACCCCTAACTTTGTTGCATGCACTGATGCACATTCGGCAGCCATCTTAAAAGTACAGGTGTCAACAACGTGATTGTCTCCCATTTCCTGAAAGCCACAACCAAAGTGACTATGTGTGGCCGTTTTGAGAATAAATCTCCCTAGGCTTGCTTCCATTCTAGCTGCATGATGCAGTTGCTTTTTAGTTCTAAATGACTTGACATCATCTCATGCCATATTTTACCCAACAAAATGTCCTCATCCAAAATCTGTGGGGTTTTCCACAATCAGCAATTTCATATATTTTCAGCCAATACACACTCAAACTCATTTTCTACTGTGATCAATTCACGGTCACGTTTTCATTTCATTTATGCGAAACACGATTTGGTTACACAATTAGTTTCTGACAATATTGCATCACTCCTCTCTGGTACCAACACAAATTACTTTTACATATAATTTATAGTCTGATTCCAAGCAGTGTCTTTTGATCTTGTGCAGAGTCAGTCTTACCTTTACTACTTACTCCTCGTAGGTGTTATACTGGTGCTCACTACAAGGATGCTGGGAATATACTGTAAAACAAACAGTTCCAATTTTATCCTGTCTGCACTGTGCGACTGTACAACAAACAAGCTCTGGCATAGCCAATAGGTTTCACCTTTGGGACCTTATAAGTGTTTAGCCATGCATCACATTATCCTGGATGATTGAAGAGCTATACGATTACTACACATTGGGTCATGCAGTCTGATTCAGGAACATATGCTTGCCTCAGGAAACATTTAAGACTACATTCCAAGGCTTTTTAACGCTTAGACAGAAAGACAAGTGCCTCGATGCAAGTCAACAGCACTATAACATTCTGCGTGCGGCCATCTTGAAACTGTTGCCTTGATAAATGTTACAAAAAACGGAGCATGTACTAATACCGCGTAGCAAAAAGCAACACGAGGAAGCAGATGCTAGGAGTGCTTTAAACTGGAAGAATGTGTGACTGAGGAGTGAAGGCGTTAGAACAATGTCCAAATTAACACTGCAGTAGTTTTTCTTTCCGAATTTTACCAAAGTAGTTTGAATGTACGGCACAGACTCAACTTCAACTGTGGTGTAGTGGAGCCGGCAGTTAGAGACCCCTTCACGGTCGGGGTGAATTGATTTGATTTGAGATTTATAAAGCGCAGCAGTCACCCGAAGGTATCAAGGCGCTAGAGACCAGCCGTACTTACCCAGGAAAATAGAAAGAGACAGAAACTCCAGCTAAAAGCTAGACTGTGAAAAGCCAGGTTTTAAGGGCCTTTCTGAATTGTGCGGTGATGTAATCTCCTTAGGGAGTAGGGCATGGCTGACACCAAGATGTAACCTCTTTGTGTGTGGGCTGGGACGGGGGGCGACACCAGGCAGGCAAGAAATGCCTCACAGCCCCTGGGGAGCTGCCGTGACTTTATTTTTACTTAGAAAGTTTTATATAGTGCAAACATGACCTCTGCGGGTATCAGAGCGCTTTACACATGTGCAAAGGACAGAGGCAGTGGAAATAAATATTGTTCTCCGATACAGATGGATGCAAAGATAAGAGCATAAATACAATAAAGATAACAGTCATCAAAACAATGACAGCAAGTGATGTCTTGCGAGTAGTGGAAGAGAAAAAATGGAGCACGGGGGCAGAGATCCTAGGACCTGGGGCAAAAATTTGCTCATGAGGAAAGACTTCACGTCTTTCTTGAAGGAGACCGTTGAAGGATTCAGTCTGGTTTCTGGGGGCAGTGCGTTCCAGATCCTCGGAGCGATCCCAGAAAAGGCTTGGTTGTATGTTTTCTTTTTGTAGAATCTCTGTGGTTTAAGCAGTAGAGTGCTGGAGCTTCTGGAAAATCTGTCGCCACCTGAAAGCACCAACTTGTGAGCCTGAATATCTCAGGCAGTGAAGCGAAGGGCTTTATGGGTCATGCAACCAATGTTTAATTGAGTTCTTGCTTCATAGGGATGCCAGTTGAGGGTTTTAAGGTCGGGGAAGATGTGACAGTTTCTTTTTGATCCCGTGATAAGTCTAGCAGCGAAATTAAGGGAGGCTCTTAGAGGAGCCGTTGTAGACCTGGGCAGACCGCAAAGTGTTGCACTACCATAATCGAGCCTTGGGATTACTAGGGCATGTACTGCAGATTTGAAGTTATTAGGGGGGAGGAAAGGTTTTAATTTCCTCAGGATGTTCATTTGTAGGTTTGCTCCTTTGGTTGCTGCCCTGATATGCTTCTGCATTTTAAGGTTTTTGTCAAGAGTTATTCCCAGAGATCTTGCTGAGTCTATAACTTGGGGCTGGCAATTGAGTGCTGTTATTTGTTCTAGACATTCCTCAATAATGAGTGACAGGTTGGGTGGAGCGATTAGTAAGAATTCATCTAGAGGGTGTTTAGTTTGAGGTGGTTTACTGCAAGCCAGGATTGGGTTTTTTGAAGAATTGAATTAAGGGATCTGATGTCTTCAGGGGAGGATACTTTTAGGTACAGTAGGGTGTCATTCGCATGCATAAGATACTGAATTTTGGTTGAGCTCAAAGTTAGGTGAGAGGCTCCATGAACAGGTTAAAGAGAGTGGGTGAGACGGAGGAGCCCTGCGGGACTCCTATGCTTTGAAATCAGAGCTCAGAGGTAGAGGACGACAGCTATTTAGCCATGGCAGTGGCAACACAAGCTCTACAGTAGGCTGAGGGGAGTGCACTACCAGCCCCCCACATGCATTCTAATTTACCTCTATAATCTGTTCTCTACAGCTAGATAAAAATTAGCAAGCGCACGGCGAGTGTTTGCTTTTAAGCCAGAAAGCAATTCTAGAAAGGAACAAAAGGGAACCTTCCAAACACACATGCTGAAAGCAAGGAAAACGAGAATGCTCTGCAAATGAAAAGTGAACCTTCGCTAAACACGAGCAGGAAACTAAGAAGAAAATAGTGCCCCAAAATAAACAGAAAGCACCAAAGTGGAAAGATACTAGCAGTTAGGCACTGCTCTGTAGAAATAAACAAATGACAAGGAGGGACCAAGAGGAAAGATTAACCACTAGCAAGCAAGCATGCCTTTTTAAAGGACAATCGAAGTATCAAATAAAAAGGCAATGGACGGGCTGTAAGCCCACAAAGTGTATACTAACATGTCTCGAAGAGACAGCGCAAGCGCTGGCTAGGCTCTACCTAAAAATGGGGTCTCGCTCTCTAAAATAGCTAAAGCTTGTCGGCCTGAACTCTTTATAAACTCTATAAAATCGCAATAACATAGAATGATGCATTTCGACTGAGTGGCTCCACTTTGCCTATAAAACAAGTTGTATGTTACATCTAACATGTTCATCCTGTGCAAGATGGGCAAAAGACACATTGGGGAACAGAAGGCGCACAGTGCGCTATATCATACGTAATGAACAATAGTCCATGCCATGTGTTTGGGTGCAAAACACTTCTGTTTATTTGAAGTTAGCAAACACCTGAACTAAACAGGTCGAGGACTCCGATTGACCTACCTCTATATTTCTTCCTTGTTCCACTTAACTGGTGATCCATTGGGGGTAAAACCATTCAGCCCTTAAGGAGCAATGAATGTGAACTTGCTTTAAGTACAGTGGCAAACACAATTCTCTCTCATATAACTGCACTCAATGTTTGAAGGAATTCAAAACTATGCCTTATGCTGAATATACGTTACCTGTATGGCTGGTACGACTATTTGTGGTGAAAGTGTCAACAGATAGACTCTGATATGCCCCTATTCAATCTGGCTATACAATCTGAGCGGGCTGCCTACTTTGCTAATGAAATTAAGTCTAGCAGCAATCCAGCCAAGTGTATTTTCAAAATACTCAACGATCTTAAACTAAGGAAAACCCCTACGGCGTCTGTGATCACGTCTAAGCAGCACTGTGAGGCACTGGCTACCTTTTTTGTCACGAAAGTGGAAACTATATATAAATCCTTCCCTCGGGTTTCCCCTTGTCCCAGCCCCACACATACACCCCCTACTACCCATATTCTCACGGCCTTTCCCTCGGTCTCACAGGATGAGCTTCGTCTGCTATGCAGCAAAGTTAAATCTGGCTCTCCTGTAGACCCTCTTAAGCCAGACCAGTTCATGAACTTGCTGCCTGTGCTCTTGGCACCTTTGTGCCAGGTGATTAATACTTCTCTCTCCACTGCAGTGGTTCCTAGGCTGTGGAAGCAGGCAATGGTGGTCCCCCTACTTAAAAAACCTTCACTGGACCCAGCCAAATTGGAAAACTTCCGTCCGATTTCTCTCTTACCTTGGGCGGCTAAGATTGTAGAGGCACACATTAATTCCATTCTAATGGCATTCTTGGATAACCATGGTGTCCTGGATTTCTCGCAGAATGGTTTCCGCCCAGGTCACAGCACGGAGACAGCTCTACTTGCTGAGACCGAACATCTGCGGTCCGTTCTGGATGCTGGGAACACTGCGGCACTGATACTATTAGATCTTAGTGCCGCATTCAATTCTACTACATCGTCTGGAAGAGGCCGGTATCGTTGGCTCAGCTCTAGAGTGGTTTAGATCGTTCCTCTCTGAGAGAACATTCCAGGTGACCGCCCCGCCTTTTCTTTCTCATGTCCAGTCTATCGGACAGGGTGTACCACAGGGCTCTGCTCTGAGTCCTGTACTATTCAATCTGTATGTACAACCATTGGCTGTGGTGGCCAGGGACTGGGGTCTCTCCATTGTCTCTTACGCTGATGACACGCAGTTGGTGGTCCGACGACTCTACACGGGATGCTCCCAAATGTAGGAGCGGTCTGGCGGCAGTTGCGGAGTGGATGACCGCCAACTGTCTCCAGCTCAACGCCAATAAATCTGAGGTGCTGCTAGTGGGGAGAGATACTGGGTTATGGAGTGAGCAATGGTGGCCGAATATCCTTGGGAGTGCACCCACCCCTAAGTCGGTGGTGAAAAATCTAGGGGTGTGGTTGGATTCGACCCTCAGCTTTCAGGACCATACCAAGAAAGTGGCAGGCACGTGCTTTGGCTTACTCCGGGGATTGAAACCCCTGCTGGGGTACTTTGACCCGTCCACCCGACAAATGATTGTCCAAGCGGCTATCCTGTCAAGGCTGGACTATGCCAGTTCACTCTACCTGGGGGTAAATAAGGCAGAGGTCATGCGTCTGCAAAGGGTCCAAAATGCGGCAGCCAGAGCCCTGCTTGGGCTCCCTAGAAGCTGCCCGCCAACCGGTGCCATTCCACGGTTACATTGGCTGCCTATGGCCAAGCGTATTGAATTCAAGGCCCTTTGCCTGGCCTTTAAAATTCTGAAGTACTCTTCCCCGGGTATTTTGGCCAATCTGTTAGTGCCTTACACACCCATGCACCATCTGCGCTCCATGGGGCAATGCCTGGTTACTGTCCCTCGGGTGAAACGCACACGTGCTGGGGGACGGTTGTTTCGTAGTTTAGCGGCCAAACTCTGGAACTCCCTCCCCTCCCAGATCCGCTGTCTGGACAACTATCTGATGTTTCGGAAGGATATCAAAACCTATCTCTTCCCCCCAGCTTAGGCCTTAGCCTCTATGTCTTGCTGCTATCAGCGCCGGGACGCCTCTTCGCTGAGGCAGCTGTTGCGCTATACAAGTTGGGTTAACATAACATAACATATTCAGACTTTATTTTGTCATGTCAGGGGTTTTCTGTAAACAGACATCAATCAATCAATCAATCATTCAAACAATCAATCCATTAATCAAACAGCATTTGTAAAGCGCAGCACAGTCACCACTATGGGTATCTGGGTGCTGTGTTTGTCAAAGAGCCAGGTCTTGAGTATCTTTCTGAATTCTGCCAGCGATGAGGCTGTGCAGAGCTGGAGGGGCACTTCGTTCAAGGCCTTGGCAGAGATGTAGGAGAAGGAGCGGCCACCGCTGCGACTGTGACGGATGCGGGGTGTGTGTGCGCGAGGACGAGTGAAGAGGACTGCAGGTGTCTGTAGGGTTGGAGAAAGTTCAGTAGATGGTTGATGTAGACAGGTCCAAGGTTGTGGAGGGCTTTGAAGGCGTGCATGAGGATATTGAACTGGCTGGGGAGCCAGTGGAGGTCTCTCAGGTGGGGGGCGATGTGGGTTCGTTTGGGGAGGTCCAGGATGAGTCTGGCTGCAGCGTTCTGTATGGTCTGGAGTCTTCTGAGGAGTAGGTGACTACGTTGACTTGTTGTTTCATGGCCAGTTGGCTGTTGACCATGATGCCGAGGCTGCGTGCATGGTCGGTCGGTGAGGATGTGGGTCCGAGTTCTGCAGGCCACCAGCTGTGGTCCTATGCGGAGGTGTTCTTCCCAAAGATCAGTACTTCAGTCTTGTCAGAGTTGAGTTGGGGGCAGTTGTCGCTCATCCATTTGGCTACGTTGGTCATGGCGTTGCAGAAATTGGTTTTGGTGTTGGAGGGGTCCTTGGTGAGCGAGAGGATCAGCTGAGTATCGTCTGCGTAGTTGAATATTTTGACAATACAATTTGTTTTCACAAAATCAAGCGCACCTGCCTGTCTTTTCATGCAAATAAGAAAAAACAACTCCTTTACTTCAATGCAGCCCGAAAATATTCCAAATATTGCAGTTCACTTGAAATAAGATTTACCTCAGGATCCGTCTACCTTTCAGCATGCTGCCATTTTACTCAGGAAGCGAGGTTGGTTCACAGAGATCTACCTGCAGTCTCAGGACTGTGGAACATCTCTAGGTTTAAAGCTCAAAAAGGCCCTTGCTAACTCTCAAAGTACAGGTTGCTACTGGTGCACCAAACTGCAGCTCCTGGCCTTTGCCCTTTCTTCTAGGCTCCTAAATGAAACTCCCTTTTACTTCAGCACCAGCTCTAACATTCCAAACACCACAAGTGCTTCAGCTTGGGCAGGTACCGGCTCATTCTCCACAACAGTACACATACGTACCTTACCAATTTCTAATAACTAAGTAATACAATGCTCCAGTGAACTTTTTTTCCCACCTTTCATCAATCTCTTGGCATGTGCTTCTCTCCCTTTTACTGAAATGTTCACAACTCTCCTTTCTTTTTCTTACCGTTTTGTTGTTCTCTTCTCTTTCATGAACACAATGATGCAGTTAAGGGCAGCAAGAGGCACAAAACAGCGCTATAACACCATTTGGAAGGGCATATCCTTTGAATGTTTCTTAACAGATGTAAAAGGGTATTCACTGTAGGCATATTAAACTAAACTGGCATTCTCATAAAAGAATAGCCCCTATCCTTTGCTAGAGGGGCGTGGATACTTTCAGCAGCTCTGTATATGTTAGTCTTAAACCTATTGTGCTACACATGCCTGGGGCTTGACTTTTGACACTACTTCAGCAGTAGCTTTGTAACTCCTTCCCAGTCACAGGTTTGCCAACCACTACGTGCTAAAAGACACCGAGTCATTAATCGCACAACATACTTTGCAATGGTAACTCAGATAGTTGCCATATTTGGATAAAAAAGCAGTTATCTAAAACAGAAAATGTAAACCAATGCCTTGCACTGTAACACTTATACAGAGTTAGTCTTTACTAATCAAACAAAAGCAAGTCTGAGGAGGGAGATTAGTAAGCATGTGTCACAGTTTTGATTCACTAACACACCCACAAAACTATGATGTTAAGGTGACTGTACTAGGATCTGGGCTGACCTGGATCAGAGCTGTAAATACATGCAGAAACAAGCTGGATAAACGATCAAGGAGCATTCAATTATGCATATTTTTTTTATTTCTGCTGTTTCAAAATTCTAAGTGAAAATTACTGTAACTTTATTATATTGAATTAACGTGAAGTAGGTTTGGCACAATCCTCTCAGTATTTGCAATTACTATTACAAATAAACTTTTCCATGCAAAGATGCTACAAAGAACTAGATCTTCATCACCAAGAAGAGGGCAGCAGTTATTGCAATCTTGCCAAAACCAGGTAAATCCATGGAACGATGCTCCATGCTGTGGTTCAGTTTGTAATAGTCTTCTATTTCCTGGGCAAGGAAGTCCCTAAACTTGCTTTGCTGCAGGTGTTGAGTCACCACATCGTGCGGGGGCACGTTTGTTGCCAGCCCCAAGTAAGGGTCACTGGGGCATGGTCCGAGATACCTCAGGGAAGTATTTTTGAGCCTGTGGTGTAGGGGCGATCCGAAGCGGGGAGTAGTATTAAGTTGATACAGGACAGGCACTTGTGTGCGTCGAGAGGTGGGTTAACGCCTGAGCCCTGGGATTCTAGGCTCTCACGGTATCACACAGGCCAAGGCCTTCAGCCGAGCTCTGCAGCCCAATTCCTCCCCCTAGCCCCGGGCAACGCCCAGTCCCATGGATTTGGACACTGGGGCCATGTCGTCGATGAAGTTGGCTCCAATAAAAGTGGTCCCATGGAAAAGATGAGGGACCAGCATCCGCAGCTCATCAATAGTGCACTGTGTCAAGGTGGGTGGGAGGAGGTATATGCTGATAAATTGATGTCCGAGGATTCTGAGGGTGCCCTCAACCGCAACATAGCGTCCAAAGGGGTCCAGGTGAATGTGTGAGACAACTGGGAGAAATGTCTTGTGGCATAGTACCCTGGATCCCTGTGTGTACCCTGCATGATGGATACCCATTGCGGGCTAGGAAGGTGCAATTGGTGCCCAGCAAGTGTGTCTCCTGTACGAGCAGGACCGCAGGGCTGTGACGTTTTGCAAAGAGGAGTACTGCCCCTTATTTAATACGGTTGTTAAGGCCGTTGACATTCCATGTCATCAGGGTGAAAGGGCCCATTGCGGAAAACAGGACTTTGGCCTGGGGAACCAGCCTATCCTGTGAACGGGGGTGCAAACTCCATATCAGAAGTGTCAAACGAACAAACATCAAGAACTGTCACACAAGGAAGCCAAAACCGTCTACCCTAGAAAATGTTTGTGTTCCCCCCAATATCCACCCACCCCACATTTCCCCTCAGAAACATCTGTTGACCACTCCCCAAAAACAGTCAAAACAAACTTGGGGTAAGTCCAAGAGATTGCTCCCAACATGGGACCATGCTGACCAGTTATGTATAAGGAGATAGTGGTGCTGACTGGGTTCCTCATGAAGGAGGTCTCGGGAGGCTCCATGCTGTGTCCGTTCTGCCCACCAATGGTTCTCAGGTAGCTGGCTGGGATGCTAGGCGTTGTGGCAACTGTCCTTGCGGGATTCAGGGCCAGACCCAAAGCAGGAATTGTAAGTTTCTGAATAAGACGCTCAGCTGTGTTCTTTCCGTCATTTCAGGGGCCTGTGGGGTAGGGGGGTAGGAGTTCTGTGAAGCCCTTTGGCAGGTGAGCCCTTGAGGGCAACCCCCACTTGGAAGGCAGGTTTAACTTTAGGGTCTGTTGTACCTTCACCCACTCCCATGCTGACTCAGGGGTGTCAAAGAAGAATGTTTTGGAATCATGAAGGAGTTGGACAGGGAACCTCAGCATGTACCTCAGATTCATTGCCCAGAGTTTCGCTTTAACTTTTTCATTGGATTTCCGGGCTTGTTGAACCTGGGGAGTATAGTCTGAAAAAATCATGATCCATTGAGAATGGAGAGTGGGGTTACCAATTTTCCGGGCTTCTCAAGGATCCTGTCTCGGTCCCTGTGGTTGAAGATATTTGCAATAATTGGGAGCGGAGGAGCCCATGGAGGGGTTTTGGCACCCTCTCCACCACAAACCAGGTGGACAAGTGGGAAGCAGGGACACATGAGCCAATCCATCCCTCCAGGAAAAGTTCCACGGTTGACCCCTCAGTACCTTCTGGAAAACCCACAAAGTGGAGATTGCAGCATTGGACTCGGTTCTCGGCGTCTTCGGCACATTCCTCTACGAGTTTTGACATATTTACCAGTTTGGAGACTGTGTATTGAAGTTCGCTTAGGGTATCTTCCAGTGCCAACCTGAACTTCGGCCTCCGTGACCCAGTCGCCCAACCCCTGAAGGTCCTCCCTCCTCCCCGTTTTAGATTTGAGAGCCTTGAGTGAGGCCTGGTTCTCCAATAGGATGGTCCTGGTGTCTTCTGTCGATGAGGAGGCCGGCAAAGAGTTTGCAGGTTCCCGAGGCTATATAGTTGTCAATTTTGGGTTGCCGGTAAGTTCCTGTGGGTTTATCGTGGCCCATGGCCGAACAGTATAGTCCAGTGTGGCAAAAGGATTAGGTCAATTCGGGTGGTCGCCTTACTAGCACAGGCTGGATAATTGCGTATGCTTGCACTCGGGTTAGGGGAGGGCAGCCCACTTGCTACACCAGGTCAGGGTGGACAGCATGTGTAGCTGGGGCCTTTCCCTTGTATATAGTCTCTCTCCACACATCCATGCTATCTCAGATGGCCTTGGATGACAGAGAAGTCAGGTGGGGATCACGTGGAGGGGTGTTCCCCCAAAAGGTTCCACCAGGGCGCGAGGCCTCATCTCACTCCGCCAATAACGAGCGGCGGAGGGTCATCTGCAGGGTCACTTGGAATGTAGTTATGAGAAAGCGGCTCCTGGGCCCCTTGGAGGCTGTGTCTGACCAGCTTCACACTGCTCCAGACCCGCAAGATCCCCCCTCCCTCCCCAGGAGGGTTAAGCTGGGTTCAGTCAGGCGTGTGAGTGCAGGGGCTGCGCCCCAGGCCTCCTGTCACGACAGTCCAGAGCAGCAGCCTGGGACCCCCAGATACACTCCCAGGTTTGGTGGGCCACAGCCGTTCACCAGATTCCAAGAAAGATGTCAAGGTGGTCTAGTGCTCTCCATGGAGGGTGGCAGCCAGGCCCACATCAAGCAAAACAGAGGGATGCACGCCATGCGCCCTCCAGGCCCGCAACAGTTGATGTGGGGCAGCGGTCGTCAGCCCTAATGGTATCCTACTCCCTCTGCAGTGACAGGCTGCTCCACTCCCTGCCCTTAGGGCTACAGACCCGGCCTCACCGTGCGGGGGAGCCAGAGGAAAATCCCCAGTGCCCATCTCCTGGCACTTGGCTGGCAGCTCCAGCGGCGCACAACTCCAGGGTCACTCCAATGCTACGTGGCCGCCATCTTCGGGATGGGTCAAGCCCCAGTGCAGCCCCTCCACCGCGACCCTCCCAGGGCAGCGGCAATGTTCTTCAGGGGTGCCCTGGACTGCTCTAACAACGGGGGCCTTCCTGGTCACCAACATCCCAGTCAGCACTCAGGAAGATTGTGATACGGGTACGGCCAGTCGAGAGCTCTAGCGACGAGTGACCACCAATCCCAATTTTTAAAGGACTGTTCCAGCGTCCCAAAACTTTTTCTTCACATAAGTGCATGTCACAGTTTTTTGAAAGAGGGTGAGGTGAGCAAGAAGATTAATTAGTTTTATGCAGCCTCATTTTTGCATAAGCCCTCTCTCACACACCATGAAAACATCTGAGTTGCCTGTTGTGCTGCCTCGCCTCGTTCACACATCACACCAGGATTTAATGAGGAGTGAATCAGCATTTAAGAATCCCATTATGAAAGGCCTGGATCACCAGCAGCCAGACCCATTTGGGTGGAGGGAGTATATAATTTAAATAAAATTGAGTATATATATATATATATCTCACCCTAAATTAGTCCTTCAGTGACAGTTATCGAGGGCCAATATTTAATCCTATTTGTATATTTGAGGTTGTCCCAGTTTTTGATTCTGAAAACTAGTCACCTTAATTTGAAGTCACTCAGAACCCCTTGAGGAAACAAATTGGCGTGATTCACTGCTGCCCATCTATAATTCTATATATACGTTTGCTGACTGCACTCTCTCTCATTAAACTAAACGTATTTACTTTAGAAACTGAGATAACCCTTTATAGGGATATGGATTTGTTACAATTAAGAATCAACATGCATTTCAGTTGCCTTCAAAGAGATATCGAAATTGAAATCCTAATTTACCAAACTATACCAAAATATCGGTACAGTGCCACACCTTGCATTTAAAATGCAAATATATATATTTTTTTAAAAACAACACAAAGACGACGACGTCCTGGATAAGGCAAATAAAAAAATCGCAGCTATATATAATCCTTGCCCTCAGAAATATAATTCCTACCAACCCCCACATTCACTGCAAAGCAAAGAGCACAGGGGAAGTAAAAGAGCTGCCGCCTCCATTTAAAAAGTTAAATGCAATCTGTGTGCTAAACACAGACTTAATTAATATTATGTGACTGACTGATTTCAGAGCAGACATATTTACAATTTCACAGGATTTTATTAGGCATTTCCAAAAGAAAAACACAAAGAAAAGGCAAACGGTGTACAGAGAAAAAAGTGATGGAATACATCGGCTGGATAGAGATGCAACAACTTCAGCAATATGATAAGCAGGTGGTATTGTCACACACAATATACAAAGTACAAGGTACGAGATGATACAAAGCACTGTACACTAATGAGTAATCAGTGGATAGTTCAGGAATTGAGGAGAAAGAAAATTAAGTTTAAAATTAAAATGAAATAGGAGAAAAGAAGAAAGAAGAAGAATGAAAGGAAGAGTAATATAGTTATAAAGAGACTAAAAGAGTTGAAAGATTGGCCTACACATGCTTATGTTGGGTATCGGATCAGTATTCATGTAATGGAGAGAAATCCTACGGAGGTAGAGTTTTGTAGGTCCAGTACGCCTGAAATTCCTCAGTGCGTTATAAATATTCTTAAACACAATTTATGGCTGGGGAGGTATGAAGGGGAAGGACAATATGAACAGTGTCTGTAGGGTAATCATGGTGGTTTGTATGTGGCGAAATACACATCTACCTTGTCCCACGTGTCTGGTTGACGTTTCCAAGGGGAGTTTTGGAGAGCGATGTTATCTGCGCCTCTGATGTGTGTAATCCAATTCATCCAACGTTTGAATGAAGCCTAATTATTCAGGACAATTTTTATTGCGGATGTGAGTAGGAGGTCCAAGAGAGCTTTGTCCGTATGGTTTATTGTGTCAGCACTAAGAAAGCCAGCAATTAGAGTGGAGAATTCTCTTTTTAGTTGGCAATTGAATAGTTCTGATAGAAATGCGAATACGTTGTCCCAAAATGTTGATAAAACCTTGCAATGGAGAATAAGGTGAGCTAAATCGCCTACCTCTTCCTTACAGTTCCAGCAGGTCGGATCTGAGCGGAGATGTTGTGAATATAACCGAGCAGGTGTCCAGTAGGCTTTATGTAGGAGCCATAGTTTTGTTTGCGATAAGACCGGAGATATTTTATTATGGGTAGTCGAGCTCCATATTTGAGACCATTTAGTCTCGGTTAGAGGGCTAGAGGAATGTAGCTCCCAGAAGGTAATAAGATTTTTATTGAGAGTCGAAGTTTTAGGGCGAAGCAGTTTGTATATAAGTGAGACTTGGTGGCCTAGCTTATTGATCTTCGCAACGAAGTTTGGTAGAGATGGGGATGAGTTATGCAGTTTGGCTTTTGATAAGGCTGTTCTGATCTTGAGAAAGTTGTAAAATTCCATATTATCTAAACTATATGTAGTTTGGAGTTCCTTAAAAGTTAACGGGTATGAGGAACGTTCTAGTTGCTGGGGGAAGAAGATACCTTTGTTGATCGAAGCTTCATATTGTAAAGATTTGCCCTTATATAGGATGTTGCGGTTATTCCATATGGATTCCATCTTGGAAAGCTTTATGCTTGAAGTGAGTTTCTTATCTAATTTTAGGAGCGCAGTTTTTGTATTTTTAAATATTGACTTTGATCTAAGTAAATTTGTGTGGATAGAGGTGAGCAAGGTCAGAGGGTTAAGGTTGTCATGGATGGCCTTTTCGACTTCTAACCACACTGGAGTGTAGTTGTTGGGAGGCGAGAGCCAGTAGGAGCCCTGTTTTGCAAGGTAGGCAGCTTGGTATGTTTTAAAATCGGCTAGATTGACTCCACCTAGGGATTTGTCCAGCCTGAGTTTTTTTAGTCCTATTCTAGCTTTCTTGCCTTGCCAAATGAATTTTGATAAGAGGATATCAAGTTTATGGTGGAAGTCTTCTGTTAAGATGAGAGGAAGCATGTTGATAAGATAATTAATTAGGGGGACGATCATCATCTTTATCGTTTCAATTCTACCCCACCAGGTGATAAATTTTGGAGATCATTTGTCTAAAAGATTCTTAATTTTTTTCTCCAGAGTGGTATTTTCATTGTGACGTAGTGTGTCGATGATGTTGTTTCCAAATTCTATACCCAAGTATTTTATATATCCTGGCTGCCAAGCAAGACCTGAGTTACCCAGAATTTCCCTAGTGCAGTGTACATTTAAGGGTTTTACTTTAGATTTGTCTCGGTTTAGCTTATACCCAGAGTGTTTAGAGTAGTTCCCTATTGTGAGCATCAAAGCGTTGATCGAAGGGCCCGGGTTTTCTGAAACTATTAGGATATCGTCCGCATAAGCGGCTAATTTAACTTGAATGTTCTTAAAGCCCACTCCTGTGATATGTTTATTTTGTTTAAGGTCTTGTAGGAGGGGCTCTAGTGCTAATAGGAAGAGGGATGGTGAAAGTGGGCAACCTTGTCTTGAGCCTTGTTGAAGAATGAGAGACTCAGAGAGGGAACCGTTAATTGCAATAAGTGCAGTGGGCTTCACATAAAGGGCCATGACCATAGTTATGTAGGGGTCACCTAAGTCAAATGAGTGCATGCAGTGTTTTAAAAAGGACCATGAAACTCTGTCAAACGCTTTTTCTGCGTCCAGGGTGATAGCTATGGATGGGGCTGGTTTAAAAGTCGCATTTTCTAGTTCATGGCATAGTAGACTGGTGATGTCCGACATACGGTTTTTAAGGAAGCCTACTTGGGAGTTGCTTATTAATTGTGGAAGGACTGCATTAAGTCTCGTGGCTAAAATTTTTGCGTAAATTTTGCAGTCGACGTTGATGAGGGATATTGGTCTAGAATTTTTGGGTAGTAGGGGATCTTTCCCTTCCTTAGGGATAACTATGATGTTGGCCTCTGTCATGGAGTTTGTTGTTCTTCCTTTATTCGCTATATTATCAAATACTTTTAACATGGTTGGTTGTAGTAAAGCTGCGAATGTCTCATAGAATGTGGCTGTGAAACCGTCAGGTCCCGGGGCCTTATTGTTTTTCAAAGATTTAATAGATTTCGACACTTCCAGTTCGCTTATTGGTTTCCCTAGAGCAAGTTCATCAGTTTAGTTTAGGGAGGTTCAGTCTGCTCAGGTATTGAGTGCACCCTTCTAAGTTAAATTCCTGATCGTCCCGGTATAAATCCTCATAGAAGGATTTAAAGGTGTTTAATATTTCCTTTTGTTTAGTGTGTGTTTAGTTATGTGCATCTTTGATTGATGAGATAATATTTTGGTTTTGTTTGTGTTTAAGGTAGGAAGCTAGCATTTTTCCTGCTCTGTTGGCTTCACAGAGTTTGAGGCCCTTGAATTCATTTATCCATACCCCTGCTCGTGTACTCAGAATTTTATAGTATTCATATTTCTTTTGTGCTAGTTGGTTGAGAATATTATTATTATTTAGCGAGTTGGCATGTGTAAGCTCCAGGTATTTGATTTTATGTTCTAGTTTAACTAGTTCAGCGTTATAACTTTTATTGATTTTTGTTTTGATCTCGATGAGGACTCCCCTTAGGGTTGCTTTCAATGCGTCCCAGAGGGTGATCACGTTTGTCTCCGGAAGATCGTTATATTTGAGATAATTGGTGATCGCATCTTCAGTTTTCTTTTTGTCGTTGGGGTCTGATAAAACATCGTTATTAAAGCGCCATCTTTTGGGCGAAGGTTTAGAGTGACTGCCAGCTAATTTAGTGCTGATACATGAGTGATCGGACACTAGCTTGGGTGAAATATCTGTTTGGTCAATTAGGTGTGTGAAAGTTCCCGATATAAGTATATAGTCGATTCTTGTATACGAGTTGTGTGGGGCAGAATAAAAGTGTAGTCCCTAGAGTCTGGGTGTTGAAAGTGCCAAGAATCCTTTAAGTTAAATTTAGAACATATTTTCTGTACTATGCCGTGAGATCTTGTGGTGTGGTATTTGCAAGTGGATTGGCAATCAATTATTGGGTCTAATGGGAGATTAAAATCGCCGCCAACTATGATAAGATCATCCCGGGGAAGGTTTCCTATCTTTTTTTATACATTTTCCCAGAAACTGGGGTCGTCCATGTTTGGGCCGTATATGTTTACAACGTGAATGGAGTCTTCTCCCTTTCTCAGATGTGTAACCAATAGTCTGCCCTCCTCGTCATGAGAACATGATTCAAGGGATATGTTAGATTTTTTCGCTATTAAGATGATTACTCCTTTCTTCTTGTGGTCCGCTGGCGAGCATGAAATATGTGATATCCAATTGTGTCTAATGAAAGCTGTGTCTTCACTAGATAGTTTTGTTTCCTGTAGCAATATAATATCACCTTTAGATTTTGCTAGGTAGTCAATGATTTTTCCGGCGTTTGATTGGGTGGTTAAGACCCTTCACATTTAAGGAGATGATGCCGAGATCATCCGCAATGTTATGTGTCTTATTTGGCGTCATTGTATCTGTAAGTGATGGTAGTTTGACCTAGGTTTGTGTAGAGGATGGTGTTTAACAGGCATACTTGGGGAACTGTCGCCATGTTAGGACTAGTCATATGGGGGGGAAATAATACTGATTGTTGCTAATACAGTAGCTCTACTTGCATATATGAGATAAGCTTATAGTAGAAACTCTTGCTGAGTATGAAAGGTATGTAATAGCGAGTGCGACGAACAGCAGGCCAAGAAGAATAATAATAAGGATAAAGAAAATGATAGTAGAAATGAGAATGAGAATACCAAAAGTAAAAACCATAAAGCCCCAAGCCTCCCCTCTCCCTCCTCCCTCTCCTCCCTAACCCTGAGGACATCGTTAGTCGGAGGTGCGACGGCAGGAGCGTCAAACTGACAACTTGGAGGGAGAATGCATTCTATAGTAGTTAACCTTCTGATATGTACTATGTATTGATTACAACTGGAACTAAACATATCTAAGGCATACCTGTAGTTTGGAAACATTTCTGTGCTGAGTGGACGATAGGATTAATGAATGCGGTCGAAAGGCTTACCAGTTAGGTCCCTCGACTCTAATGACATTCAAACCAATAACATCCCAGTGGAGTACATGCGTAGCGATATAATAGTGAATTGCCATCTTTTATATTATGTTGTAGAGGCATCCTGTAACAGATTGTAACAGAGTGAATAAAGCATAAACCAATGCATAAACCAATGCAACTATAGTGGAACGCAACTAAGTGTACACTTGATAGTAATCGTACAGATAAAACGGCTGTTCTACCTAAACATGTATAATACATGTCTACTCATAAGTTTAACAATATTATGGTAGCGGTACGTGAGTGTGCTGGAGTACAGCGGACATTATGTATAAACAGAGCGGCATATTTACAATGACAGGTTTCCTACTGTGGAATCGCGCGTATTTTGGAAATGCTTCAGAAAAGCCCAATCAGTGAGTTGGCCAGATTACTCAAAATAGCAAACGAATACGCAGGCCAACAATTGGCACTGTTTATAAATACATGTAGTTATACTGGTTAACAGACTGTCAAAGGTACCAGAGAGGGTATTAATTAAAGTAGGTCGCTTGGGAGTTGGCCTAATGGCTAGGGCGCTCGACCTCGGAGCTGGGGAACCAGGTTCGAGTTTCGGCAGGGACGCCCAACATCCTGTGATTCTGGGCAAATCACTTAATCTCCCCGTGCCTAACAAAAATGAATGTGTCCTCATGTAACGCAACTGGTGCTTGTGTAAAGCGCTCTGATACCCGATACCTTCGGATCAAGTTTGCGCTATATAAAACTCCGTAAAAATAAAAAATAAAGGCAATCACAAATGCAGCAATCACTAAAGTTAAAAAGCTTGTATATCATATAAGTTTCATTCGTGTGGCGGTTTCCCCTTTAAAAGGTGGAGTAATATCCACAGCACAATTACTCAAGTGTACCACACTAGAGCCAGTAGTTTTGTAACTAATCACACTCTATTTTATCAATTTTGTATAACCATTTTTACAATTCACACAAAAGCAAATTAAACTGTTTGCAGAAATAGGTGCACCAAAACACTTTTTTTGTGGAAGATTTATGCTTTTCTTGCCAGTCTAAAGGCAGATCTTCAAAGCCTCGAAAACATCAACATAGATCTGACAAGAGCACCTAATCAAATTAATATACGAAGGTAACATGCACGTTTAAGTAAAAAGTTACTGATGGCACCCTACATAAAAGAGGGCTAGCCATGCCCGAATATAATTCAATATTATAACGCAACACACTTATGCATACAAGTGGAATGTGCAGCTAGGGAAAGGGAGAAACAGTGGACATTTATGGATAGAGCAGTAGCAGGCGGATCTTTATGGGACATCACATGGTTGTCCAACGAAGAGAGATCATAATATATTTCAGAAATCGTCAAATCCTCATTATTGATTTGAAACTGGGTGGCACTAAAATATGGCCTTACCGCAATGTGGGCCCTTACATTTCTATTTTCTCTAACTCTGCCTTTTCTCAAGAGTTGGATTCCACATGATCTGAAAACTGGCAAAAGGGAGGTTGCTAGATGATACGGGATAAGTTCACCAAAAATCAAATATGGTCCTTAATGGACTGTAAGCACACAATAGACTTTGCTGAGCCACACAGAATGCAACACAATCAAATCAGACACTGTGTCATGAATCTCCACAGTAGCAATGCAGCTGTTGAGCCTCTGGCACCCTATGAGAAACATTTGGCCCATTTGACATGCCTAAGGGGATAATTTCAACTCTTTATCAGTTGTTATCAGAGGGAATCGTCTATAATAAATGGTCTTAATATGCTAAATAGGAAGCAGAAGTACAGAAGGAATTTACACAGAAAGAATGGGAAGCTAGATGGTGCAATTTGCATACAGGCTTCACAAGCATACAGCACCAGGAGAACAAATACAAACTCACTACGAGGTGGTACTTCTCTCTGAGTAGACAACAAAGGTACTCAGAGATATCAGAAACATGGAGATGTGGCAGAGAGAAAGGCATGTGAACACACATTTGGTGGGACTGTGTGGGTATCAAGCCATTCTGGGTGGAAATACTTAGGAACGTTGATGAGATCATAGGAAGGTCTGCACCAAGACACCCTTTAGGGGTGTTGATGGGGTATGTCAGGTGCTCAAGAAGCAAAGGAGCATCAGGCATAGAAAACTCTTGCTAGAGAGGGATGGTTTCAAACAGAGACTTAATTTGCTATAATCAGCTAATCCCCACTGTCTTTTTTTGTCTACACAGGTCGATGAATCTTTGCCGTTGCTATAGAGAAGATTAGGAGCTGTACATCACATTAAATTATCACAATATTTATATCAGGCAATAAAGAGAGTTGTTATGAGTTAAAGGGTTTTCTATTTAAAAATGTTAGTAAGTCATCTTTATTTCGGTTTAAAAGTTACATTCCATTAATTTTACTTATTAATATTAACAGAAATCGATAACCAAATTTAGTAATCAATAAATCATAGTAAAATGCATTAAGCGTTGTCCATAAAGGAAGATATTCCTATTCTAAGGGTGAGTGTCAGGCCAGAAACCCATAAAGAGTTCTGAAATCGAGAGAAATCATAAAGCACAAAGATTCAGCATCAAAGTTAGCTCAATACACCAAGAACCAATCAAAGCAGAACTCCTCATGAAGAGAGCTGCAAGAAACTTAGTAGAGTCTTAAAACAGCGTGGATAAGGTGCAAAGTGGTGGGGGTGGATGATGGATGGAGTGTACCTACTCTAGGAACATGCACTATTATAGACAGACAAGAATATTGTTTCAATCTTCATGTGGCTTCTTCTTTCTTCTATCGACCAATCAGCTTTCGATGCGCCCATGGGAATGTGTTCATTCCCCATCTTCTCACCGAAACACCATATTCTTCAGACAGCAAATTCTAAAACTGTTACTTTGTCTTATCGTCTCTAAGTTTCCCATGATTTAACCTCCCATTCAAGTCTGCATTCCCACATGTGAAACTATATTTCTAACCTTCTAAATAACAAGTTTATTCATTAGCTAACAATGGACTTTTTGGAAGTTGAAACATCTGTATAAACGAAAAGAAAATATTTTGCACAACCACCATCCATTGGAAAGGAAAAAGCAAGTCGGTTTAAAAAATCTTGCTCAAGTTTAAATGCTGAATTTACAATTTCTTAGCCCTGTTAACTTTAATGTGGCAGTGTCTCAGCGTATTAGGCCTAGCACGTATGAATGCCTAGTGCAATTTCTGCATTAATTCATGTTTTAAGTCTCATTAGCTTTGCACGTTATTTTAAAAAAAATTAGATATTTTTTTTAACGCTTCTCCACTCTCAGCAACCACTTATTATTGGGGCAGCAAAAAGTTTGATTACAGAGTATTAGAAGAAAATGCCCCACAGCGAGGATATGGATATAGAATATATGGGAAACCATATCACTGGAAAATGTAACACCTGCCCTCCTGAAATCAGAAAAAAATGAAAAAATATGGACACCAGCAATTGAATATTTAACATAACCTCCAGACTGCCCCCCAGAATGCGAGCTTCGGGATTATACAGAAAAAGCCAGAGGAAACCCAAAGGGAGAAAAAAAACAAAGTCCATCGAAGTCAGCGAGATCTAGGATAGACATTGTGTAGGATATTGGAGTGGGAGAAATGTAGTGGAGTGGGTGAGATATGGTGCCGTGGGGTGGGAGGTAAATAGGAGTTTATGTTTTAGTAGTTTATGTTTTTTCATGTATTAATCCTTAATATGGACAAAGTAACTGGGCCTAAGTTAAACCCACACCAAATGAGCATACACTGGTGTAAGAGGCTATGAAAGATGGTTTAATATGTTCCTGGTGGGATGAACACTATTATTGAGATGAAAAATTATAAATCAGCAAGTATATTATGTATTGTGTTATTTTAAAGATAAAATTCTTTACACAAACAAGAAAACATCCAAGTATTCTTGAAATAGTTAAAACACGAGAACATTAGGTATCATAAGCTTTGCTTGTTTGCAACTTTGTCAGTGGATCACTGGTTGAAAGAAACGAAGAGTCTAATTTTAAGTTTCACTATTCATTAATCTGACGTTTGGAAGTGGCACCTAAATTCACGCCTCCTGCTGACACCTATGTACATATATATGTGGTATTTGTATAGCATGATCTTATCCAAAAGGTCAGCTGAGTGCTGTACGGGTCAAAGGCAAGGATACAGTCAAAAGGTTTTGTTGGGTGGCATGGTTCTGAGAGTAGAGCTGGGCTGTTCTAATGCGTCTTGATGTAGTTTTCTACTAAGATGCATTTCTTCAACTCTTTACTATATTAGAAAAGGTTTTGGGTGGTTCTGATGGATACAAGGATGCTGTACCAGATCATGGGTGCATTAAAGAAAAATGGCTGCTGCTTCGTTTCATCTTTCTTGAACTTCTTCATCTCCAGTACAATGACATCATGTCTGTAGTTGTGGTGGGAGCCACCAGAGGCAGTAAGATTGTCAGCCAAAATAGGCGGCATGTCGGCCATGAAGATGCCGCTGATTTTGAAGATGGCAAGAGGAGATAGTGAAGTTCCATCATGGGGGTGATGTGATCATATTTCTTTTGGCCTGTGATGAAGAGTGCTTCAATGTGTAGGAAAACCTCAAGTGGGGCAGTAAAAAGGCTTGGAGACCAAAGAACAAGGTTGGCGAGTTTGTGGGGAAGAAAAGCAAGACGTCCTTGTCCCCTGACAAAGTCCATGCAGTGTCAGGGTCCCATCTGGCAAAATGGTAATCTTTTCGTGTCTGGGTGAGTGAAAAAAGAGGGGGAAAAACATACAATGCGCAACACAAACAGCAAATCTATGTATCAAGCACTACACAAAACCTTACAATATTATTATTGGTATGATTTCTAACCTGTGCAGTCTGTCTCACCCTCACATACAGTGCTCTAAAACTACGATAGCAAGTACTATGCAAACAGTTGAATTACTGTATCTCAGGTAAATCAGCCACTACCTATATTTGTAATAGTTCACAAAAACACAGCAGCAAGAAATAGAGACTGCAACCCATCACTAAATATTTTAGAATGCATTTCAAAGATCTTGAAAGACACAAAAGAAAATGTAGGCATAATCACCCTTTCTACTGGCATTAGCAACTAAAATAAGAGTATTTTGTGCTATGGAAAACACAGCCAACAGCATACTGGGAGCTGTAATCCTGACGTACAAATCATCTGAACTAATGGAATAAAGTACCAAATACATATAAATAGACGATGAATCATCTCCCAGTCCTCTGACCAATAATGACATTTCTGTTGAAAAATAGAAAGGTTTCTTCCATACACGTCCTTCTATTGTGGCTTCATATTGCAAATGATCAGTAGATTTTTTTCAGTACCATTTTACAATCTGTTTTCTTCTGTGCTGTTCATGTTAATCTTGGGCAAAGACTAGAACTACAATATAATTCCTTATCAGAAGGGTAACTTGTTTCCAGTCCTGGGCTCTCATTTACCACACTGGCGCATTATAGGACACATAGTCTTGGTTTTGTTCTGTAGAAAGCACAGGACTGTCCCTTCTAAAAACAATGATCTTACAAAGGAAAAGTATAGGACTGGAATGGAGGTGTCCTTGTGACATGGAGTTATATGTTAAACCTAGCAGTAACACACATTTAATTGTGACTTTTCTTCTAAAGTAGGCTGGACTCTCCACGCAAATGAAACTAGTGAATTGGGTAGTATGTGCTTGGCTGTGAAACTACAGTCAATACACCAGTGTATTATTTGGAAAGGGTGTACAGCATGAAAGAGAGGACTATTCTGAAAACAATATCTATGCTTAAAGCCCTTTTCATATATTCAATCATTGAGGTCTCTGCAAGTTCTATCAAATAGAATAGAGTCTGAGAGCACTGCCAATAAACAATGGAGAGTTAAGCACATGTCATAAAAGTCTGACATCTGCGGGTCACAGGCTCCAAACCCAATGATATCTCTCTGGTTAAGCGTCTACTGCATTTATCTGTGCATATACTGCAAATCACAGGTTCCATTACAATGGCAGCAAGATAGATTTGGCGTCTTATTGTACATATTGTAGAGAATGAAAGAGGAAGACAGACAGATATGATGTCACTTTTGACTGAGCTAATCTAGTTGGGGTTGTGGGAACTTTGTTACAGAGCCTTATAAACCTATAACAAATGCCTTTTTAAAGATCTAGTGGCTTTTGTGGTGCCACATAAATAGAACTTCCACCAAAGCCAATTTTGGTATGACAACTTTAAGTGATGTCACTTCCAAGACATCACAGAGGTCAAAGTTTGTCCCTTTGGGATATCTGGAAGTTGGCTCCTCTGCGTGGAGCAGGGTGTTGCCGTCTCACAGATGCTAATGGACAAGGTTTGGATGGCAGTTCTCAAGACACTTTATTGACAGAAGTGATTTTCTTTCTTTAGTAGCGAGCACTGGTACCAGGATTGCTTAGCTTTCTAGCTAATCTGTTCCTTAAGGGCGAGGTCGGTGTAAAGTGGCACTGAGTGAAAGTTGGTCTTTAAAATCTATCCAGGTTCACTGATTGTTGGTCTAGGTTTGGACTACTGAGGTAACTTTAGTGTCTTGTTTAGATGTTGAAAAGGGTAATAGGGAGGGTGAGGGGATTGATCCACTCTAGTGGCCTGGGGGATTTGCACTGAATGTCTGGTAATGTTGAGAAGATGAGGTTGAGGATTAGCCTTTGGAGTGTGTTGGCTGGGTGTTATGATATACCATGTTGAGTGCCTCGAGGAGGTTGAGGAGGGCGTCAGCTTTTTATTTCATGCTCAAGTTCTCTGGGATATTAAAGTTACAAGGAGAGTGGATGATTTGGATAGATGAGTTGGTTCTACAATATGTTCTGTCCAGGAGGGGAGTAGATATGGAGGGAAGTGGCATACAAGCTAAAACAGCCACAGTTTTGCACATTTGTTCTAGACAATGTGGACACAAAATTAATTGCAGCTAAATTATTTTAATATCTGCCACAAACAAGGCAGCGCAGTGGTCTTAGAGGTACAAGATGTTCCACATTTCACCAAGGATGCCCTTCTCCAGTCCTGGGCTGTAGTTCAACAACCAAACGCATTCAAGGCGATAGATGTCATGCTAGTGCACCAAATCAATCCAATTGATTTTAACACACCTGTGTGCCAGACTCCCTGAGCAAAGCATATCTGCACTGCCCAACACTCGATATCCAAGAGTGGTACCCTTGTATAGGGTACGGAAGTATACATCGAGACCAAAAACAGACAATGGGTCTATGGAAGGATATGCTCTATATTTAAAAAACCAACACTACTAACAGGCACACAACAGTGAATACTAAATCAAGTAGGCATGTATGGAAGTACAAAGTCAAGCATTATTTATAGCCCCAACACAGACAGCCAAACTTGGCAATGCACATGTGGGATTCAAGATAGCCAAGGCATGGGATTCAAGATAGTCAAGGCATGTTACTGTGAAGAAGTGCAGACAACATTCAGCCTTCTTTAGGCAACAGCCCAAGACCAAAAGATCCTCGCATGCCTTCACGATAAATTATACCCTCTTTGATAACCAAACACACCCCTCAGTAATTTCTACAACATAAAACCATGGTGTCTCAATGAAGGTGGCGTGGGGTAAGAGGTGTGCTTATGGTTAAGGGGAATGTGGGAGGATGACATCCGCCTCTGCCAGGTACAACTGAGCATGTTCACCACAAAGTAGACTCTTGAGCAGAAGGTCACCTCCCTAAGACTGAGCATGACAGGAAGCAGCAGTTTCCAGTCCCATTTTGTTACCTTAGTTGAGAGGGGATTTTGCAGAGCCAGAATTTACACACATTTATACAACCCTTTCACCACGGAGAACCCCACTGAAAAAGAAATACTCCCAAAAGACCAATGATTATTTCCAAACTCATTCCACTCATACCAGGGGACAAAAATGGACATTCCAAAGTTGCAAGTACGCACAGAATAACGCCCCTTAAGCAGAAAGATCAGATCTACACCACGCAGGGTGTGACATGACAACACCTAAGAACAACGATTTAGAAAAGGTGAGTCAATAGATGCAGCATGCTTGCCTGTGTGAAATAATAGACTTCCACCATTTAATAAGGAACAAAACAGAGATAGTATACGTTCACCAATACAATATTATCCTAAAATACCAAGATTGTGCTGGGAAAAAATGAAACATGCTACACACTCACACCAGTAATCCCAAAGAATGGTTTCAGCAGAATAAGCCAAGCACAGAAAAACTGTACTCATTTTTAGTTTCTATGATCACATAACATAGTCAAATTTTCCGCTTTTGAAAAACATTGGCAAAATGACCATTTAATTATTTCGGCAATAATGATTTAAAGAAAAAAAAGCACCCAATATATGATATACATACCTTAAATCCTTTACCTCGTCATTGCTATCTTCATGTACAAATACATCATAAAATGTCTACCCGGTATGCCCTTATAACCTGTATATGTATCGTAGTCGTGAGGCACACTTATTAAGTCGAGCGCCACTACCAAGTCTACAAAAGGGCCGAAACCCAACAGGTAAGAAGTTTATTTTTGCGATGCAATGTCTGCTTGGGTTGTATGACCACACAGAGTCGATTCAGTACCCTCTGAGTAGATGATTGGGTATGGAAATCGACAATAGTCTATCCAACTAAGATTTGTGTTCGCCTCTTTTTGGCTAGATGCCACATTGTTAAAGCTTTACTGGGTGATATGCTCTACTTCTTGGCTAGCATTGCATTGCCACAACTGCAAGTGTATGTCAAGTAAAAAGCTGTTGTTTACGTCTGTAGACAAAGATCCATTCCGGAAAGTAGGCCAAGGAACTCCATCTTGGGTTCGTCCACAAACAAAGAAGTCTAGAATCTTACTTCCTATCCAAAAGCAATAAACAATGTGTATAGCAATTCCCAGGAGGGAGATACTTGCCAAAACTTTCAACTTGCCTGTTGACACTAGGATTACAAACCTTGACACATGCAGTCAGTGATGAGCACCATTATCATAGTCATCAACCACTGTAGTCTCACTGCGTATTTTTCAAAAGTTGGAATTGCAAGGGAGATGGATGTTGAAATTGTTTTGCCAGACACATATTGGAGAATATCCTTGAATTGATTTCTTACTCACATCCACTGGCTGTCAATTTAGTACAAAGCACCATTTTGACATGGATTTGGATACAATAGCTCACCTGTTTCCCAGGTTGCTAAGGCGCTGAGACTTTGAAACATAAAATGAACAAACAATTTGTTAAGTGGAAGAAATGGAGAAAAACATCAACATCACTGGGAACTAGGAACAAAAAGTTCTCCCTGGTCACCCGTTCTCTCTCTCATCTCCTTTACCAGGATATCATTATCCCAAAATGAAGGATAATCAGCAGCATTGGGTAAGCAGATGAAGGGAACATTGAGAAAGGACAGACAGGCTGGTTTGGGTTTAATTCAGTTGTACAAGATAAGGTCTAAAGTCTTCCCCTTCTCTACCATAAGCGGCTACTAAGTCAAACAAGAAGACTAACACTTTAATCACCCAAACCAAAAGCTCCAACGAAATTGAAAAATACAGTATTTTGAGACAAAAAGTGATTTTTAATCATCATAAAATAAGTTTATTGTTCTGTTTTTATAAGCTTGAAAGCAGGTACGGGTAATTTATTGACTCAAAGAGTATAATAAAACAGTAACACTTTATCCACTAGCTTGAAGTGGCTTGTCATAATTGCTGCTGTTCTTGTGAACAACCTGGAAGGCATTTACAAGATTTCAGCTCGACTCCTCAGGAGAGTAGACAGGATAGAACACTGCTCCACTTTAAAAATGTGTACACAGCTTACCAGTTTAAAGTTGGCAGCAGGTTCAAGGTACTTTGTCCTGTTCATAAAGAGGCATTACTTCCAAATCCACATATAATGGGCCTCAGTCACAAAGGGCCAACGCACTTGTGGCGGAGGACTCGCAATCATTGGGGAGTCTCTGCCCCAAGTACAGAGACTCCCCTACGACTGCAGCGCCTCCGCCACGAGTCTGGAGGCCCTTTGTGAATCAGGACCATAATGTATAACCGCACCCTCATATTTGAAGCAACCTCCCCAATGGTACTTTTGTTCTTTGTCCCTATCCCACTAATCGCGGAGAACTGCACTGCAGTCACTGTCACTCCATTCCATGTTTAAGGGTGGAATGGGGGGACAGAAACAGAAGGAGAATATGGATGGGGAAGTCCCAAGTGTTTGGATTCTGGGAAAGCAGCAAACTGCAATGTTGTTCATAAGAGTAAATTGCACAACAGCTAGGTGTAAGAACAAAATAGTAGGCTCCTCGATAATTGGTGATGATGCTGAAGGCAGAAAAGGGGTGTTACGTGAGAGATCAAGGCTATGTTTTTTGCACACTATTTACACAGACGAAAGTGCAAGTGGGGCTAGGTGCAGTAATAGAAGTGATTCGAGTGAGTATGTCGTGAATGGGTTTTGGTAAATGAGTTATCCAAAACCCAAGGAGTGAGCTCAAGCTTTGCAGGAATGCTACTGATGCCAAGGCTGGTGTCCCGTGAGTAGGAAAAGTGAGAAATGTGAAGTGACAGTGTAGCACAGCATGTTGACTTCCAAACAAATGCACTTCTTCGGTCACAGAGATGGTACTTATAGAGAGATACTATAAATCAATTCAAGTTTTGAGTTTGTGTCTCACTGAAGAGAGGGTCACATCTGGGGTAGATAAAGAGGAAGGGCCTGTAAAATTTGCCTCTAGGAGCTGTTCAGAAATGAATTATTCCAAACAGCATTATTTAGATGAGTAAACACAGCACATTGCATCATTAAAAACGGATCAATTTTCGAAATAACAAACAGTCAGACAGCCTCAGAGAAAGTTCTAATATTGCATACCTAAGACGTTGCTTTTTCTGCTCAGAACCATAGTCGGTTGTTTAGAAAAACAGATTATTGAGCTATTCATGCAATATAATGTGTTTAGTAAAATACAAATATGTAGTAAATTAACAGTATATGTTCACATACCAGCCCCCTCATCAGGAAACCCTGGGAATTTGGAACACTAAATAAATCTTGGCACTTGGTTAAATTTTGTGGTCATACTTTACTTCGACAGGGAAAAAAATGCATTGTGAAAAGAGGTCAGCCCCGTGTCATGAATTTTACTTATGGTGTGCTACACTGGATACAAGAGATCTCCTCCAAGTGAACTTTTCGATCACCCAAAGTAAACTAAATTTTAATTATTTCTACAGTAGCCAGGAAATATTGTTTGAGTGTCAAATGGAAAACACTTAAATGAAAGAAAAATAGAAATTGTTGCTGAATTTCCAATCATAAGAACCGCGTTATTTTCCCTATTTCGTGTTTTTGGACCAATTCATGTAACGCATCCAGGTACCAGCGGGATATTAACTGTGTGGCATGCCTGCACGCATTGCACAACAGCTCCTTTAAAGAGAATATTGCAAGCTCTCGCTCTGCAGAACATGGTTGCTCCATTGCACACAGACAAAGACACGGCACACAAGTTTAAAGTTGACACAGAGGGTACATAAATAGATTGAAATAGAATGAGCTTGTCTCCAACGACATTCCCTGCCGCCCAGGATAACAGAAGTTGACTATTTTCCCAGCTTCTGTAGGTGGTTTAGTTGTTGTCGATGGCGAAAAGACCGCACAGACATGATCCAGTAGCGTGTATTCCAAAGGTCAGTGCACAGCATTAACCTGAGAAAAAAACACCCTGACACGCAGTAAAAGACTCAAGTGTTGATTCTAGATTTCAGCTTAATGCTTGGATTGACCCTACTTCTTCACAGGATTCTAGTTTAATTTGTCATGGCAGGTTCTACTGGATCTGAGGTTTCTTTGAAGTTTCAATAAACAATACGCTTATTTTCCTACTAATAAAATACAAGTGGCATTCACTTGCTACAAAATACACACACGTCAAAATCCTTCTGGCGCGTGCTCCATGGAAGCTCTGGAAGCTAATGGTCTTTCGGTTTGAGAAACACTGGAAAATCTATGCAATGTATTTCCAACAACCGTTTAGAAATACTACCCTGTTGTGATCAACTAGGACTAAACAACTAGATCATAGGCTGAAATAGGGCTTCCCGCAGAGACTAAAGTTTATTACCATATAACCTTTGTTTTTTGTTCATTGAAAAGTGTTGCGACATTCAGCTGAATTTCCAGAAGGGGGAACATATAATCCTAACAATATCTTGGTTCAGAGATGACTATCTAATAAGGAACTGGTTGTTTTTCGAGCCTGCCCTTTGTTTTTGACACCAGCAAGTGGTGGTGCCTTAAGTGGATGCCTTACTACTCCTTCAAGGAATAACAGGCAATTTACCACCAATGGCCCCAAAGTGAACAACTATGCAGTATATGAGACAGTGAGTTGCTTAAAAAGGATACATTCTCACTTGTGAAGAGCATAAATTCAGTACAGTCAGGACAAGAAAAGCACACTTGGACTGTAAATTCCCCTGTGTCTTTATAGAGAACAATCTGACCTATACGCAAGGTCGAGGCACATTTGTGGAATCGAAATTAAGAAAGGAAAACTTAAAATAATTTCCTTAATTATATCTTTCAATAGTTTGATTTTTATTATTGCAATGCACAGCACAAATATGACACGAAATATAGCTGGAAAATGACACAAAAAGAAAAATGACAAAATCCACTAAATCAAATATAAAGACATACAGGATAAAACAGTACAGAAGCGAGGAAAGATTCTACTTCATAATCTACTCAATCTAAGGTATTTAATGTTAACACATCAGCAGCAGAAAAGGCTTGCCGCTAACATGTTAAAGGAATATTGCCCCCTCCAACTTTCATGGACTTGCATTCTAAATGAGAGTTGCAGCATATGTTAAGGTGCAATTTTAAACACAAATTAGAGCACATGTTTTGGGGATTAATGTCAGAAAGGTAGGCATAAAACAGGACATTTTTGAGCCTGCACATCTGTGTCAAAACCCTTGACATATTTAGATGCCCCAACAGCCTAGCATTATTGCACTATGGAGGCCAAATGATCATCCCAATTTGGAAGATGGTCTTTATTGCTTTGTTTTGTACAGATTCCGACTTATTAAGCAGTTCAGTTTGTACCGGCTTTATCCTGTGATCAATGGTGAATGTCACTTTCACAGCAATTACACATGTTAGCCAGAAGTATTAACAACTTTAACCACCTGTTCTTCAAAAGACACATTGCTATTGAAAACCACCCAAGGATTTCTGCTGTTTGCACAGAAGAGGGGAAACCCCAAAGTGTTAGGGCAAATGAAAAGGGAGAGTGTAGGGATTGATGAAGCCAAAAAGCACATCTTCGGTATTTTCACTATTTCTATCCATACATGTGCATTTTTTTATGACACTCCATCCCTCTTTCAGAGTCCTTTGAGCCTCTGTCTGAATCCAACAACATTTGTATATCTTCAGTGTACAGTTGACACTGTATATAACGTCCAGCTCTCGGGCAGGCCCAAGAAAGCACATAGATCAGGAACATAAGGGCTATAGGCCTCAACCCGGTGGAAGTCAACAGGACAGGGGTCTCTACAGTGACATTAAATTGCCATGCTTAGTTAACTTGTTGACCTTGACGAAGAGAAAGGAATTGATCCAGAAAAATCACTAGCTCTGTAAGCCCCAGATCATCCATCTGGCCCAACGGGATTCTGTTTTTACAGAATGAACCTGACCGGGTGCTGCCTCAAAACCTCGAATGCAAAATGTCGAACAAATAGCACTTCTTAATTAATAGTTCTAAAAATAAAGACTTAGAAAAATAAACACTTCTTAAAGAGGTTGTTCCCAAAATATATTGGAATAAAGGCAATGTGAAAGGGGTAAAGTGGTTAAGAGTTTGGGATTAATGGTACAGGGGTTTTAAATAGGGGTTGGAGTTTGGGTTAACACGAATGGGATAGAGGTATGGGTTAGCACTAAAGGTTAGGGGTAAAGGGTTAGAAATTAAGGGATACGGTGAAGACTATAGAGTTAAGGGTTAGCGATATAGAAGTAGGGCTTAGCGACACAGAAGTAAGGGTTAGCGATATAGAAGTAAGCGTTACCGATAGAGGAGCAAAGGTTACGGGTACTGGGTTAAGCGTTTGAGGTATATGATTTAATGGCCTAAGTATAAGGGTACACAGTTACGGGTACAGGTTAAGGGTTAATGGCACTGGGTTAAGGATATAGGGTTAAATGTTTTGGGTCTAGGTAAGGGTTTGGGTATAGGTTTAAGGGTTTGGGTATAGGTTTAAGGGTTTGTGGTACATGGGGTTTTAATGAATGCTATGGGCGTTAAAGCACTAAGGTTAAAGGTTACAGCTATAGAGTTTAAGTGAATAGGGTTACAGATTTAGATTATAAGATTAGGAGGCTGGGATACAGTGTTAAAGGTTTTGGGTATATGGTTAAGGGTTTTGGGTATAGGCCTATGGGTATAGAGTACTAAGTTACGTGCTAAAGGTATAAAGTTACGGGTAAGGAGTTTATAATTAGGAGTTTTGGGAGTAGAGTTAAAGGGTTTTGTGTACATGGGTGTAGTTTTGTGGATATAGGTGTTAAGGGGTAAGGAGTTGAGCATACGGGGCTAGTGTTTGGCACTAAGGGTACAGGGTTGAAACTTTGTGATATAGGGTTAAGGGTTACAGAGCTTGTTGTTCGGGGTTAAGGTATTATGGGTGAAGGAGATAAGGATTACAGTAAGGATACATGGTATTCGGTAAGGTAAATGGTATGGTTCAAGGGTACAGTGTACATGTATATGGGTAAGGATTTGGCTTATAGGGTTAAGGAATTGAAGCATACGAGACAAGGGTTAACGCCTATGATTACATTTATTTAGTGTCACATTTGAAAATGTGCCTAACTTAAGGTGTGTCAATGAGTGCTACAGTTTTATGATTAGCCTTTCTGTAAGGGTACATAAACAAAGTATTTATTTTTACAGCAATGCAGCACATGTGATACTCTTCGTATTCAAAGTGATGCAATTAGAAGCTTAAACAAGCATTGGCATAGCCAATAGGTCTCGCTTTTGGGACCTTATAAGTGCTTAGCCATGCAACAGTTGATTTTGTTGTACCAAGGATATTGTGCTGCATAACTAAACAGTTATAAGGTCCCAAAGGCGAGACCTATTGGCTATGCCAATGCTTTTTTTTTTGTTAAAGGACAAGCAGTGCTATTAGGCTCCGGCTGCCACTTAGTCCACCGCAGGGTAGAAGAGGGATAGAAGAGGGGTAGAAGAGGGGTAGAAGAGGGGTAGAAGAGGGGTTGAGGGGTAGTAGAGGGGTAGAGGGGTAGTAGAGGGGTAGAGGGGTAGTAGAGGGGTAGAGGGGTAGTAGAGGGGTAGAGGGGTAGTAGTGGGGTAGAGGGGTAGTAGTGGGGTAGTAGAGGGGTAGTAGAGGGGTAGTAGAGGGGTAGTAGAGGGGTAGTAGAGGGGTAGTAGAGGGGTAGAATGGTAGAAGAGGGGTAGAACGGTAGAAGAGGGGTAGAACGTTAGAAGAGGGGTAGAGGGGTAGAAGAGGGGTAGAGGGGTAGAAGAGGGGTAGAGGGTTAGTAGAGGGGTAGAAGAGGGGTAGAAGAGGAAGAAGAGGGGTAGAAGAGGGGTAGAAGAGGGGTAGAAGAGGGGTAGAAGAGGGGTAGAAGAGGTAGAAGAGGGGTAGAAGAGGGTTAGAAGAGGGGTAGAGGGGTAGAAGAGGGGTAGAGGGGTAGAAGAGGGGTAGAGGGGTAGAAGAGGGGTAGAAGAGGGGTAGAGGGGTAGAAGAGGGGTAGAGGGGTAGAAGAGGGGTAGAAGAGGGGTAGAAGAGGGGTAGAAGAGGAGTAGAGGGGTAGAAGAGGGGTAGTAGAGGGGTAGTAGAGGGGAAGAGGGGTAGAGGGGTAGAAGAGGGGTAAAGGGGTAGAAGAGGGGTAGAGGGGTAGAAGAGAGGTAGAGGGGTAGAAGAGAGGTAGAGGGGTAGAAAAGAGGTAGAGGGTTAGAAGAGGGGTAGAGGGTTAGAAGAGGGGTAGAGGTGTAGAAGAGGGGTAGAGGTGTAGAAGAGGGGTAGAGGTGTAGAAGAGGGGTAGAGGTGTAGAAGAGGGGTAGAGGTGTAGAAGAGGGGTAGAAGAGAGGTAGAGGGGTAGAAGAGGGGTAGGGGGGTAGAAGAGGGGTAGAGGGGTGGTAGAGGGGTAGTAGAGGCGTAGAAGGGTAGAGGTGTGGTAGAGGGGTAGAGGGGTGGTAGAGGAGTAGAGGGGTAGAGGGGTGGTAGAGGAGTAGAGGGGTAGAAGAGGGGTAGAGGAGTAGAAGAGGGGTAGAAGAGGGGTAGAAGAGGGGTTGAAGAGGGTTAGAAGAGGGTTAGAAGAGGGTTAGAGGGGTGGTAGAGGGGTAGAAGAGGGGTAGAAGAGGGGTAGAAGAGGGGTAGAAGAGGGGTAGAAGAGGGGTAGAAGGGTAGTAGAGGGGTAGAAGAGGGGTAAAGGGGTAGAGGGGTAGAAGAGGGGTAAAGGGGTAGAGGGGTAGAAGAGGGGTAGAGGGGTAGAAGGGTAGAAAAGGGGTAGAAGAGGGGTAAAGGGGTAGAGGGGTAGAAGGGTAGTAGAGGGGTAGAAAAGGGGTAGAAGGGTAGAAAAGGGGTAGAAGGGTAGAAAAGGGGTAGAAGAGGGGTGGTAGAAGGGTAGAAGAGGGGTAGAAGTGGGTTAGAAGAGGGGTAGAGGGGTAGAAGAGGGGTAGTAGAGGGGTAGCGGGGTAGAGGGGTGGTAGAGGGGTGGTAGAGGGGTGGTAGAGGGGTGGTAGAGGGGTGATAGAGGGGTGATAGAGGGGTGATAGAGGGGTGATAGAGGGGTGATAGAGGGGTGATAGAGGGGTGATAGAGGGGTGATAGAGGGGTGATAGAGGGGTGGTAGAGGGGTGGTAGAGGGGTGGTAGAGGGGTGGTAGAGGGGTAGAAGAGGGGTAGAAGAGGGGTAGTAGAGGGGTAGTAGAGGGGTAGTAGAGGGGTAGAGGGGTAGTAGAGGGGTAGTAGAGGGGTAGTAGAGGGGTAGAAGAGGGGTAGAAGGGTGGTAGAGGGGTAGAGGGGTAGTAGAGGGGTAGAAGAGGGGTAGAAGAGGGGTAGAAGAGGGTTAGAAGAGGGGTAGAAGAGGGGTAGAAGAGGGGTGGAAGAGGGGTAGAAGAGGGGTAGAGGGGTGGGGGTAGAGGGGTAGAAGAGGGGTAGAGGGGCAGAAGGGGGTAGAAGAGGGGTAGTAGAGGGGTTGAGGGGTAGTAGAGGGGTAGAAGAGGGATAGTAGAGGGGTAGATGGGTAGAAGAGGGGTAGAGGGGTAGAAGAGGGGTAGAGGGGTAGAGGGGTAGAAGAGGGGTAGAAGGGTAGAAAAGGGGTAGTAGAGGGGTAGAAGAGGGGTAGAAGAGGGGTAGAAGGGTAGTAGAGGGGTAGAAGAGGGGTAAAGGGGTAGAGGGGTAGAAGA
Source organism: Calotriton arnoldi (assembly GCA_963921515.1). Taxonomy (NCBI): domain Eukaryota; kingdom Metazoa; phylum Chordata; class Amphibia; order Caudata; family Salamandridae; genus Calotriton; species Calotriton arnoldi. Next base: position 241,305 of record CAWUFW010002724.1, on the reverse strand, counting down.
GGGGTAAAGGGGTAGAGGGGTAGAGGGGTAGAAGAGGGGTAAAGGGGTAGAGGGGTAGAAGAGGGGTAGAGGGGTAGAAGGGTAGAAAAGGGGTAGAAGAGGGGTAAAGGGGTAGAGGGGTAGAAGAGGGGTAGAAGGGTAGTAGAGGGGTAGAAGAGGGGTAGAGGGGTAGAAGGGTAGAAAAGGGGTAGAAGGGTAGAAAAGGGGTAGAAGGGTAGAAAAGGGGTAGAAGTGGGGTAGAAGAGGGGTAGAAGAGGGGTAGAAGAGGGGTCGAGGGGTAGAAGAGGGGTATTTATTTTTTTATTTTTAAAGTTTTATATAGCGCTAGCTAGACCCGTAGGTATCAGAGCGCTTTACATCCACACTGCAAAAAAAAAACAACAAAGGAAATTGCATTACATAGTAGGAAGGCAGTAAGGAAGCAAAAACGGAGATAAAAAAATACAACATGAAAAATAGATAAACAGTGCAGCGGAGGGAGAGAAAACAAACGAAGGTGGTTAACACAGTCCGGTCACCACTATCCTTGAATGTCAAGAGAGAGAGGAGTCAACTCGGATAATGAAGTCTAGGTTAGTTGACGTTGGTCAGGAAAGTATTTGTTAAGGAGATGGAGCTTCAGGTCCCTTTTGAAACAGGAGAAGGAGGGGTTGCATCTGAGGACTCTAGGGAGAGCGTTCCATATCCTGGGAGCGTTGCCAGAAAACGATCGGTATTGGGTGGTTTTCTTTTTCAGTTTCGGAGGGATAAGAAGGAGTGAGTTAGGGGTAGAGGGGTAGAAGAGGGGTAGAGGGGTAGTGGGGTAGAGGGGTAGAGGAGGAGTAGAGGGGTAGAGGAGGAGTAGAGGGGTAGAAGAGGAGTAGAGGGGTAGTAGAGGGTTAGAAGAGGGGTAGAAGGGTAGAAGAGGGGTAGAGGGGTAGTAGAGGGGTAGAGGGGGTAGAGGGGGTGGTAGAGGGGGTGGTAGAGGGGTAGTAAAGGGGTAGTAGAGGGGTGGTAGAGGGGTAGTAGAGGGGTAGAGGGGTAGAAGAGTTTGTTTAAAAAAAGCGAGTGGTGATTATATATGGTTTGTGTGCAGGTGGGCGTGATTGGCCGCGTCACAGCTCTTTTTTTTAATTGCGCAGGGAGAGGGGGGCAGGTGGGAGAGGGAGGGTGCTTGGGGGGCAACAAGAACAAAGGGTGTGAGGGTAAAAGAGGTATGGCATGGCCAGGGAGTGAGTAACAAAACATATCGAGGGAGGGGGCAAGCAAAATGGAGGGCGGAGATCGGTGCCCAAAGCAACATGTAAGACAAGTACACAAGGGAGACTGCTGGAAGAAACACGCTAGTTGAGTGCTTAGACAAAATTTAAAAAAGTAGCTCCCGATTTAGGGAGCAGTGGAAGGACACAAGTACTTGGGACCATGCTCCATGAGGGAGGCGAACACAAGTAGTGGAAGTAAACGCTGCACACACCAACTTATGAATAGCAAGCAAATGAACGTGGCAATGAAGTCAACCAATGGTATGCAATGGGCAGCCACTATAACTGCTGTAAGTAAACAAAATTTCTTGCAAATGACAGCGCAAACGCTTGTCTCAGAGCCTACTAGAATTCTATTCTCAAACAATCAATTGAGTCACACTAATTATCGAGAGATGTACTGAAGGCGTGCTAGGAGATATAAATGTTGCTAAACTTTACACACTGAACATGAAACTCAATGCACATTATACATTTACGACCAGCTGATCATTTGAGGAAACACGCTGAAGCCCCTCCCCTATGTATACTCATGTCGTGCAGGTTAAGCATGGAGAAAATAACTTCGACCCTTACAAAATAAATTAATCGTAGACCTTCACGAACATCTGGGAGAAAACACAAAAGGAAAGTTTTATTGCAGTTTGTAAATATTTTCACTCACCGGCCTTTGGTTATCGACTTAACACTTGATAAAAAGAAAATACCCACAAACAAGAAGGAGCAGAAAGTAAAAATATTTATACCCAAGTTGGGCCCAATAGGTCCAAGGAAAACTGACAGTAGGCCATGACAGGAGCTTGCAAGTCAATCTCTTCACCCACAGTTCTAACATCGGAACACGAGGGGAAATAATTTGCAATATCAAAAGAAGAAACTGTTGTGACAAGTCAGATGTTCCAAATACTTTAATAAAACCGGATTCTAGAAAACACATTCAAATAGGGACTGGGCATGCATGACTTCATAAGTGCCAAACAGTAGGATACATGCCGTTTCAGGAGATTAACACTCATTATTGCACTAAGGGTTACTTTTTTTTTTTTTAAAGGAAAATCAGTCTTCCTATGAAGTCCAAGATTCACCAAATCGTTAAAAAAAAAAAAAATGCATCCTTTTACACTCACTGTTGTAGACTGTTAATTTGTTGTTGTTTGTTTAATAACAAAACACTTGCTGCCGACTTCACATTACATAGAGTTGTAAACACATGCCCTTACGCCCTCACTCAACAGTACTCACTTTTAACAAGCTTTGAAAAACGAAAGGCTCAGGCGACCTTGTTGGGATTCGGTTATAGAACCAGCCTGCCAAATGTTACAGAATGGATGTCTCCTGAAAAACAAGCTAGATTAGTAGCTCCATCAAAAAAAAAAAGTCGTAGTCCTTAAAAACAATAGATGTGTTCCGGAAAAAAAATAAAAAGACAGCTTCCAAACATACATGCAGTCAACAATCGAGCTGGATTACAAAGAAAACAAGCTGCGAGACGCGCTCTGTGGTGGGGGAGGGGCATTGAAGCGAGGCGCGCGCGCGCTTGGGCGAGCGAGAGGAAAGCCAGATGGCGCCTCTGCTCGTGCCTGTGCGGGTAACCGCACACTGTATGCCACACAAAGCTGTGATCGGACTCAAAGCACCCAATGGGCAGTAATTCATGATAATGAAACCATGGCAAACTTGTTTAGCCACCTTTAACAAGGTCTTTAAAGGGAGGAATAGGTTACTTTAATAAGGTCCAGGCCCTTAAACTGTTTGAGTGTAGACAAAGTTTAGTATGCATCCATCACTACAAAAGTTAGTGATAACTGGAATAAAAAGAATAAAGAAGGTGAAAGGCCCGGGTACCTGATGTCTATACAGTGTCTTTTAATAAATGTTCTTGCTTGCACACCTTTTAACGACTTGAAGGAGCAAGGTCATCTTATTGGTACAATGGCCCCAAAAGTTGTAAAGAATCCAACACTGAGCAACTCTCATCGTTCAAGCTTTTTATTAAACTTGGACACCAAGCTATTCATGGGGATACTTGCAAACTGGCAACCTCCGCTACTTTCATCTCCTACAGACTTAGATCAGTCTAGTTTTATAATGGGGCGACGGTTTAGGGACAATTCTGCACAATCTTTGAGCAGAGACACATGTGCATTTTGTCTCGGTTAACTGGTCAAAAATGGAGATGGCACTCAAGTCATTTGGCCTTGGTCCATGCTTCTTGGAGTGGAATACAGCAAGTTATCAAGACCCTAGAGAAAGAGTCTTTGAGTAAATGAAATAAATTCTACATCCTTTCAAATTTCTAAGGCCACACTACAGGGCTGCCAGTCATCACGACTGTTTGCCTTCACGACGAGGCTTTTCAAAGACACATAAGCAATAACTGAGACATAAGGGACATGGGGAATTCAGTGCTAGGTAAGATCGGAAATCCCTGATGTTGGGCTTCCGAATTTAGGGGGATGGGGTCTGAGCGGGAGTGGTGGGAAAGGGGGAAAGAGAGTAAGCTTGTTTACAAACTGAAGGAAGAATATGGTTAATTCAATAAGAACTGTGCAATTACCAATTTGGGGCAACTGGTTGCTAAATATGAAGTACTAAGGCTTACCCTCATCGTTCATAGTGGAATCGCTTGTAACGGCAATGAGAAAAGTGTTGAGGGAGCGTCTGGTGTCACAAGAAAGGGAAGAAAGGATTATCGTGATCATGGGATACTTAATGCCCTTTAACATTCAGATCAACACCACCAGTGGGGCTGGAACTGTGAGGGCATGAATTCACTTAGTTGTTAGTAGCTGAGGTGTGCAGGAAATCACAGCAACTTGAAGGCAGTTGCATCTTCCTCTTCCCAGACCTGTGTTCCACCACTGTGGCCAGAAATCCAGAATGTTTGTGAAGAAAGACTTGAATGCCAAGGGAACAGATGCTTCCATTGGCTATCCGGTGAAACGGAGAGTGGCTCATGAGGTAGAAAATAAGTCTTCTCACAAGACAGAAGGGGTACAGGGTTTCCTTGCAATATTGAGGAAGGGAAGAAAATAGTTTCAAAAGTGCTGTTGGAGTGTAGATTTTCCTCTGCTATGGAGGGGTGCATTCGTTGCTGTCTTGAGACTTTTTTTCAATGCAACTTTTATCTCTCCACTTTTTCCTTTCTCCCCCCTGAGGCATTGGGACTAATGTAGAATTCATGAATAGAATTTATTCACACATTTACACCACAATGTTAACCTAGACACTTTTAGAGCTAGCAAAATATTCAACTGGCCTTACGAGGGATATGTAACATTCCTGTTTTGAATGAGACTGTGATTTGTGTCCAGATTGCGGATTTTTCCCTTTGTTTATGGTCTCAAAAACAATATTGAAACCTAAAATCCAATCTAAGTCGAGCTTTGGCATCCGCAGTATCCAACAAGAGTTGTAGGAGCTGCAACTTTTAAAAGTCTTGGTTGACGAAAAATAATTTTTAGGCTTACCCTTAGGCATAAAACTAACCAAGCAAAGGATAGGACATTTCTGCACACTGTTTCACTGTTTTTGAATAAAAATAAGGCGCAACTGACCTTGTACCAACAAGTGTTATTTTTCCCATCCAGGTACAGATTAAAGTACTTCCAATAAGCAACCAGGATTAATTTGAGGATATTGATACAAACATCGCTAATCCCACCTTTAAGCATATTTATGATCTGTATTAAAGTCAGGGTTGAGGTTTAAGAATTCCAAGATAGATCTTAAATCTCTTCCCTCAACAATGAAATAGGAAACCAGAACACAGCATTCTCTCGGTTATGCCTGCATTATCTTTTTGGGACCTTGAAGGAGTAGGTGGTGAGCTTCTAAGAGCAGCTGAGGGGCATCATTCTGAGAAACTGGTCTTCGTGCAGTGTGGAATAGCACAAATGTCAAAAGTAGCCCCCTCGTCAAATGTGCGTAAAACATTGTGGTGTCACTGTTATAGCAACCAAGAAATCCATCTACTGCAGAATGCAAGCAAATTGTTGTCCTGAGTTCCCCAGACTCCTTCACCCTTATCACTTTACCATGAATGTTGGACCCAAGTTGCTTTACATATAATGCAATTATCTTTATTTTACTAATACAATACCAAATTAGCAACTCAGCCTTATTTAGAGTTTGGCGTATGGGACACACAAGTGGCCGATATTGTATGCACCACATTACAAGTATCAGAGGCTATAATGCAAAACTCTAATTAATGTTCTAAGATTTTAAAAATGGTAGTGAGGGCGAATTATAAGCTGCAAGCAAAAAAGGTTCTGGAATTCATCATTTCAGTCAGGTTCCTTGTTCTTACCCTTACTTTTATATGCCGTACATATACTAATGATCAGTATTAGTCACATAGAACTGCCAGTCAGTGACATATGCTTATCCGCAGATCCTAGGAAAATATGCTGAAACAAATCTTCTGACAAAGATAGCCTCAACGATCACATTGCAATTACGTTTGAACGCATGCACAGATGCATGTGTGGCAGTTCAGGTCCTTTCGAATAGGGAAAAAAAGAGAATTCCACTCAAGGCAGTGTGGTTAATACTTATATTGTAAAATGTTCCTTAATCCTTTTAAGAAAGGATTAGACACTGTGCACACCAAAAGTAATGTGTTGTACAATATATTTGAATATGCATACTTTCATACGAGTCTTCACTGCCCTATTGCCCAAAATTCACAGCGAAATATCTATCTTTTCTCTACGCTTCTATTTCTTGTGTTTAGAGCGAATGCAGGTCCAACATCATCACACGGTATTCTGAAGTATGAGATTAAAATATCTTGGCAGGTGTATTGTTTTGTTAAGTGAATCAATTTGGGAATATCTATAAGGGCAGAGATGAATTCATGTAAAGTTGCACATAGAAATGAAGTCTATTTCATAGTAGCCCATGAGGAAGATACAGTAGGCTCCAAAAGGCTACTTAACGGGGTGTATGTTAGTAGGTTCAAATATAGCAAATTTGCATTTCTAGATGCATAAATGGGAAGCATATGTACATATTCAAGACATGCAGCACTTTGAAAAGAGTCAAGAACTCTTTGATGACATGCAAAATCTACCACATTTAAAGTCATGTGTCACTCTTGTGGATGGCTTTCTAGCTTACATAATCAATACTATGCATTAATGTGAAAGACCTTTGTATTCCAACCTTTATCTCTACGAACAAGGCACAGCTAGGGCAACTTCTTGGCGGAGGTTGCATAATCATGCCCGTGAATTTGGAAAACGTACTACAAACTTTATTTTCAATCGGGAGCATGTCCCTTGCTGAACCAGGACAGGGGATTTGGTATTACTGTTGTCCTCCTCACTCAAGTCTTTGGAGTACTCAGTTCATAGAAGCGCTTACATTAATAACGTGCAAAGTTCATTTTTAAGTAAAATATATACTAAATGAAAATTTTTGTAGCAGGTAACCATACTTAAGTATTATAGGCGAAAACGTGAAAAATAAGTGATGATTTAAGTTAGCCTAACTCTCAATGCTATACTAACTGCAAAATAATGCATTAACATTGAAAGGCCTGTTTTTACATTGAATAGTTGTTTGCGCACCATGTTTTTCTTTCTGATGCAGATTCTGTATTTTTCCAGAAGCCTTCTGTTAGCTAGTCAATAGGCATTTGCTTTGTATTAGACAACTAACAGAGTTCCCACTGGGAGGAAAGGAGGCAACAGGATGGAGTCCTGAGAAGAACAGTCTGGACTAGAAAATATCAACGATACAATTTTTCAATGTCCAACGTCTGAAAATCTATTGTGCCAGTATGTAAAAATGGGGAGATTGATTGTTTCTAGGAGTTTGCTTAATTTCTATTGAAGGACTCAGGAGACGAGAGAAAATAATGTGGCAACATAAAATATTGTGTGTTTATATAAGTGTGTGTTCCTAGAGGGGAGCAGAATTCCTTTCCCAACTCTCTGACTGGAGACTTTCTTTTAAGTTTCTGATGCTTTCCTTTATGAGAGGCTGCCTTACTTAGCTTTTGTTAATTGATGATATTTGGGCTGAGAATACTTTCTAGCTTATTATGCAAAGGCTTTCTGCTTGTGCATGGAGTCTGTCATCAGAACTCTTTATCAAGTATCTGAACTGACACCTTTTTCTCATGCTATTTCAATTTAATTTAGAATAAGGAATTTTCGTTTGAGGAACACACTTGCGGAATTACTACAATATTACCTGTGATTTTTATAAACGTATTCTATTTTATAATCAAATATCAATTTATGTATTATATTAACTTTTAATGCTGAGATCTAAAGATAACTAGAGGGGTTCACAAACCTCGTCCGCAGAGGGGTTCACAAACCTCGTCCGCAGAGGGGTTCACATCACTGCAGGACCCAGTGAGCGCCTCTACTTCATTAACGCCATGCCTTTTTGTAGATGTTAAGCGCTATACCAATGAAGCTAGTTAGAACACCGGCGAGGCGCTAGCGGGATTTGAATGTTCGCTGTAAATTCACCTGCGTTTTAACTGGTCAGCCCAAAACTGTAGTGCACATCTTCACCATAATGTACATTTCATTGTTGCCAGTAGTGCATCAAATATTTCCCACAATTAAATAAACGCCGTTATATTAAAATACCGCTGACATCTATTCATGGGTTGCAGCACGTACAAGCGTGCCATGCTCGAACCACAATGTGGAAGACCATACCACACAAACTGGGGACACATTAAACCCGCAGACAAGTTACTTTCGCGAGATTTCAAAGCGCCTCGACCTTGCATCCCGCAGCTTGTCTGCCAACGAGCTGGAAGCTGCAAGGGCCAAGTGCGCACGCGCCAATCTCAGTTGATCCCAAAAGCCATCAGGAACAAGCCCGCGAGTGGTGCGCGCGCACCACAGAGGAGCGGGGGCGAGCGAGTGCGGCAGCCTGCTCAGCTGACGAGACGCTCAGCTGACCAGACGCTCGTGCGTCGTGGCTGGCCTTTGGATGAGTACGCGCGGCAGACATGTGTTTCCACTTATCGCGCCCGCGTCTGGGCACGATAATTGGAAACACATGTTTGCCGCGCGTACCCATCTCAAAAAGGCCAGCCACGACGCACGAGCGTTTGTTGGACTGCTTTTGAAACCGCTTACATTAAGTCTTCGCCTCTAAGCAGCGCTTGCGCGCTACTCGAGGCTCGACCTAAAAACATAATGAATAAAAGATGAAAATCTAAAAGAATCGAAAGAAATTTAATTCTCTCAAAATTCTCCTGATTGACTTTTCTAAATATCATTTACGATTTAACATATTATTGAAATGATTTAGATGATCGCTCTTTACTTCTCTTTGTCGACAGTCAAAGGTCCATAAACCCAGTGGGAGGGGTTATTTAATAATTTCACCTGAAGACTGAGATATAGAAAACCCAGCTCCCTCAGAAGAAATAGCCATGTGGAGGTAAGTTTACTCGCTAATCCTGGATTTAAGAGTCTACCAGCATATATGTCCATCTTCCAATCATGAAATAGAACAGAAGTCACAAGCTGAATTGCAGCTGGAGGAGGTCCTGTCTTTTAGAAGAGACTTTGAGTGGAACTGATGAAGGACACTCCTCTGGTATCAGTTTTGGGCTGTATATCTATACGCAGCAGAACTATGGGTTATAGAAAGCCCACTGCTCTTGTGTTAACTGCAAGCAGATATTTCTGAATGTTATTGGGTCTTTCCTCAGAGACCTCAACAGTGGCAATAAGGGTTGAATGGGGAGTAACCCACTGTAGCATCTGCAACCTAGTAATACCTCCTGCATTGGCTAAGATTGTGGCAGAACTTGACTGAACATATTTTTCAGAATAAAACTTGGTACCACTTATGTGGTTCAAAGATATGAAAATACTTAGAAACTCCCCTTGGGCGAGACACCTTATCAGTGTAGCAAAACCAAAGGGGATGATGGACGGAGTGTTGAACATTGCAAGCACTCACCCCCAGTCAACTGATCTGGGTTTAATCCATCATCATTCTTTAGCTCACTCCGCCACCCCAGTTCAGACATGGCCATATGCAAATCAGTCTGACCCTGTGCCTCATGGGAACAGTCCAGCCCGAACTGCCAAGCCATGTCTTCCCTGGACCGGAAACAAGCATCCTGGGACCGGTTTCTGGCTTACAGCAGTCATCAGCCAGGCTATCTTGAATCCAGTGGCAAAGTGAGCAAGGGACCCACGTCTGGGCATACCCTGCCAACTTAGGGCAAACATAGCAAAACCAAAGGGGATGATGGACGGAGTGTTGAACATTGCAAGCACTCACCCCCAGTCAACTGATCTGAAACCCCGAAACTGGTCCTAGGATGCTTGTTTCCGGTCCAGGGAGGACCTGGCTTGGCAGTTCGGGCTGGACTGTTCCCATGAGGCACAGGGTCAAGACTGATTTGCATATGGCCAGGTCTAAACTGGGGTGGCATGGTGAGCAAAAGAATGATGGATTTAACCCAGATCTCTTGACTGGGGGAGAATGTTTTGATTTGTTCTGCATTCCGTCCATCAATTGTGTGTCTTTGCTTTCTCGCCCTAAGTGCGCCAGGTATGCCCAGACGTGGGTCCTGGGCTCACTGTGCCACTGGAATCAAGCTATCCTGGCTGAAGAGGGTGAAACCCCGAAACCGGTGCTAGGATGCTTGTTTCCGGTCCAGGGAGGACCTGGCTTGGCAGTTCGGGCTGGACTGTTCCCATGAGGCACAGGGTCAAGACTGATTTGCATATGGCCAGGTCTAAACTGGGGGGCATGGTGAGCAAAAGAATGATGGATTTAACCCAGATCTCTTGACTGGGGGAGAATGTTTTGATTTGTTCTGCATTCCGTCCATCAATTGTGTGTCTTTTACCTTATCAGTATACCCACAATTGTGTTTATACCTGTATATTCTGTTGGCTACGGCAGTTACTAACATGACAACTTCCTGTGATGAGTTTCGGTATGCCACAGCAGTTTACAACGGGATAATCAAACATTACTGCTCCATGAATACATCTTTGTTCATATACAATTTATCCATCTACTCAATCCTGTATTCACTGTACCATGTAATTAGTCTTTCTAATCGTGCCCTGTGCGATCACTTATGAAGAGTGTTCTGATGCCTGAAAGGGCCTTGTTTATGCGTCACTGTACCCTACAATATACAGAATTCTAGATAGGTAACAGTGAATCACAGGAATGTTTTTTGCCGAGGGGTTCAGAGTGACAACAAATACACAATGAGAGCAAAGCTAGAGTTGTCTATGATGTTACTTAGAACTATGTGGTGAAAAACATCCCCGTAATTCACTTTTTACACATCTATAATTTCATGTTATGTATTGCCCCTAAAATCATCTGCCCCTGTTTTCAACTGCTACGCAGGGGCAGAGGAGTAATGTGAGAGCCATACATAACATGATCTCTCCTCCTGGTCCCACATTTAAAAGGAAAAAAAGTGTCCTTCTGCCACACACACCCACCTTTCCCTGTGCTTTCACTTCCCTCTGATCCAGAAACTGTGCTCCCTCCTTTCTAGCACTGCTCTCTCAGGTTTTTAGAAAGCCCTGCCATTGCAACCAGGAATTTTTTACTGATGTAGCAGCAGTGGTTAAAAAGTTCTGCTACACCAGTGCTACTTCATAGCAGTAAATTACTGGATCTAGAATCCAGTCGTTCAACCCATGAAATACCATTGCGTTGTTCCTGGTACCAGAATTTCCACCACCATCAAGATACGTAATTCCAAGTTGTAGAAATGCCAGCGTATTCGTAGTTTAACCTTCAGAAACGGGAAATCACCTTGGGAATTGGTGCCACTGCATCTATTCCTGCAGATTGTTCCAAAATACAGGGCACTTTAACTGTTCACATTTCACCAATTTCTACTTAGTGAAATGTGAATAGGCAAATAGCAGAGCAGAGTTTTTTCCTGTGTAACGTGCAATAGTGATTCGGCAGTTACCTGAAGTTCCTGGCCAAATAAGAATTTTACTGACCTCGAAATGAGGTTCAAACTGCAAACAAATAGGTAGATGACAAAACAGCCATAAATCCAGAGAATACATACAATCCACCCGCAAGATATGGTTTTTAGTATGAAAGTCCTGTTTGTCTCCATGTTCTCAATGTATTTAGCGACTGCTTCAACTAACTTTATTCTAATCCAAAGCTGGGAGAGGCTTAATCTGAAAAAAATGGTGAATATTTTGGAGGCCAGATGAAAAAGCACACAAGCCATCATGTAACGAGAATACCTTTACAAGATTAGGTCGAGCCTGGGCAGCGCATGCGCTGCTCTGCAAGCCATGCTCTATTGGCGTATAGAATAGAAGCCCCACCCACTCTCCGTCTATATTTGTCATTGGCTTGTGTCATTGTCCTTCGTAAATGCTGGGTTATGAGTCATTAATAGGCTTGTTAGTCCCTCCTTAGTACCGCCTTGTCTTCATTCGTAACCTTTAAACAACAAAGGGATCTGGCTATGCAGGGCAACATCCGCTTTTTTACATAGGGCTGGTGTTGGGGGATGTCCACCTCTACCAAACAGCTGGTCTAAACAATTTCCAGTCTAATCCAGTCCTAATTACCCAATATCTTAATTTTACTTAAAATGTAAGTCAGATCACTCAGCACATACATACCCTAGACTGAAACAAATGTATGTAACCCACAAAAAATTGTGTGAAGGTGAGAAAGTACCTCACGTGCGCTACACCAGAGGAGCTACTGGCAGGTTCTCACCAGCTTGCCCACGTTTTATCATCATTGGTAACTTTCTCACCTGTAGAATAGAAATTGTGTCCAGTGTAAAGAGAAATAATGAAAAGGTGAAAAACAGTGATCTATGTATCAAAAAGAAGACCCCGTGTACGTGAGAGATAGTATATATCTCAAAATTAAAATGGAGTTAAGACTCGCGTATATGGCTTGACCCTTTTTAATCAGAATTGTGAGCTTACTCAACAGTAAAAACACAGCATGCTGTAGACCAATTCAAAGTAGGCCAACATGTTTCATTGCCTGTACTTCGTTGCAGCAATTTCGTCAGGGCTCAAGGTCGGCAATCACCTCACTCGACATCTGACTTTATGCATAGAGTGACTGACAAACAAACAAACAAAGAGACAAGTGTTCTAATTAAAAACCACCAACCAGTTGTGACCTCCTACAAAGCAGGTACTGGTATATCAAATCACAAACTGAGTCAGTGACCCAGATATTGTCAGTTTAAAATTATATTTACCAGGTGGCAGCCATGGGCCCTCGTACCAGCTCCCACCATGCCAGGGGGTGTATATCTTATACAATCAAACCCCTATTTTTTAGCACCTCCGTTGCTTTGAATGTACCTGTGAAAATATACATACCATCTTATTGTGTCAAAAAGGGCAATATTATTAGCCCAACATTATTCATGAGTCTTTATCACACATTCCAGTTCATTTTGTAGTGTCGGAATAGCGGCTCCATTACTCTCACCGCTCATACTGTTGTATTCCGCTTTAGGTGTCCCTATATAGGTTTTCCTGAAACATGTCCTTATATAGGCACAATTCGCATTGCCCTTATATAGGCATAGAATCCCAGTCCTTATTTAGGCATTAGCCGTGCACTCCAAATACAGGCATGGTCACCGACATCCGTCCACCCTAACGTCACAACGAGTTCTTAGAAACCAGACCCTTAAGCTCTTGGGAGTTCCCCTAGCACAGGATTATTGATTTCTCAAAGAACTCATCTATTATGCATGAACCGCTATACCTTAAGGGTTCATTCCTGACGTCTTCCTCTGTCCGACTTCACGTCAATGCTAACATTCCAAAGTACCTACTAGGTATAAATATACCTTCCCTTGCCCAAGCAAGTTAGAGGAGACCTCGACTTCAGAGGAGCCCGTATCCCGGCCTGACGCACTGAGAAGACGCTGTCATCCCTGATCGCAGAGAATCCAGCTTCCAGTGATCTGACTCCCTTCGCGGGGTGTTAGAGTTCGAGTCCGGAAAGAGATTCCCACCTCTCTCATTCTCAAGGTTTGGAGCCGACTAGAACCTAGAGGGACTCTTGGCATACTAGACTTAACATACTCTTAGTATACCATACTAGAGAATACTTCGCCTACTTCTTACCTTGCCCTACACCTAGACTAGGTTAGGTACATTGGGGTAGAACTAGCTTAGAGACGCATCGTATGAGTACTCGCATTTTTAGCTCATGTTATTTATGTATGTGAATATATGCTAAAAGATAATGCTAGCGCAGTATTATTTATTTCTACTGCTTACGCTGTACATTATATATCTTGCATACTGTCTTGTGATCATAACAGCGCATATCTCTTACACGAGAAACAAGACTGTTCAATAAAACCTCTTTATTGAAACGCCCGTCTATTCTTTCTGTGTAACTCTGAGGAAACTAAGCATGCACGATTAGCTGAGTGAAATGTATCTATTTTTTCCACGATTCTGAGACGTGTTCCGATTCTAAAGGGAAACAAAGTAGTCATGTTTATGCGGTTGCCAGAAACTACTCCCTTCTTGTGTTCAAGGAGTTTCTAGTGGCCTCTGAGCTAGCTGGCACAAAGTAATTAAGTTTAAATACTCGATAGGGACATATCGACCTCAGTCCTATGTCAAGCCTATAGGGTATATTATTCCAATGCGCAGAGCCTATTAGGGAAATAGGAACTACACTACAATACCCACGGTCTATATGCGAAATCCAACCTTCGTTTTTGTAAAATCTATTTCTCTGCCTAGTATTAAGGCAACCATTATCCATCATGTCTCATTGGTGTCGCAAGTTGTACCCATCAAGATACATGTCTCACCCCACACTTGCCACTTTTACTACTCTTAGGGATTAACCAATTTTGATGACCACTACTGCTGAAACGCGACCCAACTCGCGGATAGCAGATCGCCTAACAGCCTTCAAGACAAAAACAGGTTTCCCAGCCGTTTCCAATAGACACTGCTCGCTCCACTCGGCGTCCCTGCAAGGGGAGTCAAACCGAGCAAGTGAGCCAAACACGCACACATACTCTTACCGCGTTCGCACGTGTCTCGAGCTTTGTCTCGCTCCGGCGTGTAGACGCGGGTCGGATTCTGCCATTTAAAATGCCTCTACCGGAAGGGACGCGTCATGTGACCTCACTCCGCTTCTCTCACATCATCAGAAAACAGATGCTCATGCGGGCGCCATCTTTAAATGTTAGCCCCATTGCATCGCATTGTATTCAGATACTTCTTCTGCACTTAAAAATACCTTCAAGTGTACAAATCGACCTGCTTGTGCACTTATAAAAGATATAATTTTTATTTATCAATTACAAAAACAACTCAGTGTATACATGCACTCCCAGGACAGGTGTCAATACGGTGAGTGCCATCTTTAAATAGTTCATTTCATCACATTTTAACTTCAAATTATCAAAGAGTAGTGCCGTTTATTACACTGCATTCACTAGTCTATTCAGATCCATAAATAGACATCATGTATATTTATCAAATGTGAATGCAGGTCATCTCAATTCAAAAAATCTCAGTGTATAAATAGAGGCTACTTTTCAGTGTATTTCATATGGTCTAATGTTGGACTTAAATAGCCCCCGTCAACCAAATCAATTGTTATTTCACAGAAAACACAACACAAGGAACTATTTAAAGATGGCTCACTTGCTCGGTTTGACTCCCCTTGCAGGGACGCCGAGTGGAGCGAGCAGTGTCTATTGGAAACGGCTGGGAAACCTGTTTTTGTCTTGAAGGCAGTAAGGCGATATGCAGAGAGACTTGCACAGTGTGCTTGTTTTAAAAAAAAAAAAAAATTCTCAATACTTTACTATCCGCGAGTTGGGTCGCGGCTCAGCAGTAGTTGTCATCAAAATTGGTTAATCCCTAAGAGTAGTAAAAGTGGCAAGTGTGGGGTGAGACATGTATCTTGATGGGTACAACTTGCGACACCAATGAGACATGATGGATAATGGTTGCCTTAATCCTAGGCAGAGAAATAGATTTTACAAAAACGAAGGTTGGATTTCGCATATAGACCGTGGGTATGAGCGGTGAGAGTAATGGGGCCGCTATTCCGACACTACAAAATGAACTGGAATGTGTGATATAGACTCATGAATAATGTTGGGCTGATAATATTGCCCTTTTTGACACAATAAGATGGTATGTATATTTTCACAGGTACATTCAAAGCAACGGAGGTGCTAAAAAAATAGGGGTTTGATTGTATAAGATATACACCCCCTGGCATGGTGGGAGCTGGTACGAGGGCCCATGGCTGCCACCTGGTAAATATAATTTTAAACTGACAATATCTGGGTCACTGACTCAGTTTGTGATTTGATATACCAGTACCTGCTTTGTAGGAGGTCACAACTGGTTGGTGGTTTTTAATTAGAACACTTGTCTCTTTGTTTGTTTGTCAGTCACTCTATGCATAAAGTCAGATGTCCAGTGAGGTGATTGCCGACCTCGAGCCCTGATGAAATTGCCGCAACGAAGTACAGGCAATAAAACATGTTGGCCTACTTTGAATTGGTCTACAACATGCTAAGTTTTTACTGTTGAGTAAGCTCACAATTCTGATTAAAAAGGCTCAAGCCATATACGCGAGTCTTAACTCAATTTTCATTTTGAGATATATACTATCGCTCACGTATACGGGGTCTTCTTTTTGATACATAGATCACTGTTTTTCACCTTTTCATTATTTCTCTTTACACTGGACACAATTTCTTTTCTACAGGTGAGAAAGTTACCAATGATGATAAAACGTGGGCAAGCTGGTGAGAACCTGCCAGTAGCTCCTCTGGTGTAGCGCACGTGAGGTACTTTCTCACCTTCACACCATTTTTTGTGGGTTACATACATTGTTTCAGTCTAGGGTATGTATGTGCTGAGTGATCCGACTTACATTTTAAGTAAAATTAAGATATTGGGTAATTAGGACTGGATTAGACTGGAAATTGTTTAGACCAGCTGTTGGGTAGAGGTGGACATCCCCCAACACCAGCCCTATGTAAAAAAAAAGTGGATGTTGCCCTGCATAGCCAGATCCTTTTGTTGTTTAAGTGATTTACAGTTGGAGGGTGATCTGGCTATAATTTTTCCCTCTAAAGCTCTTTTGTGTTAATTCATTCGTAACCTCCCAGGAGGACTGGCCCTTTTACTTCGGTTGTTACACGGTGAGTCTTTTTAGGTCGAGCCTAGACAGCGCATGCGCTGTCGCAAGACCTGAAGTATTCAGTAAATTGAGGTAGCTCCTGCCTGCTGCTTACTATTTGTTCAGGGCAGTGTCGGTCTTCTTTGCTGCCGTGTAATTGGTTTAGGCAGCCAACGTCACTTCCGTTTTTCCCCCGTGCAGCACCGACCAAGTACAGGCTTGTTACGCTTAGACAGCATAACTGTTATTTTGGGAGCTCTTTTTTGTGTTTATTGCATTGCTTCATGCTTGTGGCAGTGCTTGATGCACGTCTGTGTCTTTCCCACCGTCGTCCCCCCCCGCACTGCCACCCGCCCTCTGTGTGCCACCCCCGAGTGCCACCCGCCCGTCGCTCATTGTTTTACATTCAGTAGCGCTAGTGTGTTAAACTTGAACAGTGAGCGCGGCGCTCTTGGAACATACTTTAATGTCTTTGCGGCAGCCGTTTCTGGAGCGCCTCACTTAATCTTACAAATTGTTTTCTCTGTATTTATTTTGGTTTCAATCGCCGCACTCGCGCTAAAACTGTAAACATCTTAAGCTAAAGCGCGGTGCCACGATTGCTTCAAAAGTAAAGAAATTGAAAAAAACTTTTTTTCAATTTCTTTACTTTTGAACCATTCGCGGCACCCGCTTTAGCTTAAGATATTTACAGTTAAAGCGCGAGTGCGGCGATTGTAAACAAAGTAAATAAAGAGAAAAAAAACGTGCGTCCACCATTTTTTTCTCTTTATTTACTTTGGTTTCAATCGCGGCACTCGTGCTTTGGCTGTAAACATCTCAAGCTAAAGCGCAGGTGTCTCGATTGCTTCAAAAGTAAAGAAATAGAAAAAAAAGGTTTTTTCTATTTCTTTACTTTTGAAGCAATCGAGACACCTGCGCTTTAGCTTGAGATGTTTACAGCCAAAGCACGAGTGCCGCGATTGCTTGCAAATGCTTGTTTGTTTTACATCACTCTTCCTCGAGTAGTGCTTGAGCTAAATGTACGATGTATATAGTAAATTGGCAGAATATTGAAAAAACAGGAATGTTGCCTAACGAGCGTGGTTTCTGTTAATTGGATCAAGAGGGAAATATTTTTAAATTCTTTAAAAGTTGTGTTCCGGGATCTTGCACGCACGCACAAAGACAATCTACCTTTCAGTGATAACAGAGGGAATCCCCGGTGAAGAAGTTACAGCACCCTGTAGTTTTTCCGCTCTGTGATTGTATCTCCCTATTCCAAGGTTTGCAGGGATAACTTGTGTCTTTGGTTTTACGATGTGGTAAAACTAGGTGCTGTTGCTCTTTCTGGCATATTTCCCCAGTGCAAATCCCTCCTGGGATTTCATTGAACCAATATTAAGACTAACCGCTGCTGACTCAGCGACGTGGGCATCAGATCCCATGGTGTTGGCAGAGTGGGACGAAAAGTTTGTGTATTCAATAGGGAGCTGTTATTTTTAGGTCTCGCCTGAGCCTGCACGCATGCGCTGCTCTGCGAGGCTTCTAGTAAGGACTTTCAACTCGGACCACATGCTCGGCCGTGTGCTTTTTTTTTTTGCTCACACGCTATTGGCCTTTGCGTGCGTCTTTCTATGAAAGACAGCACGCAATTGGCCAAAGGCGGGTGCATGTCCCGCCTTCTCTCTCCCCTGGCCTAGGGAGCTCGAGAGCGAGCAGCGGCCCCGCACTGTGCCTGCTGCATTCCTTACACTCTTTGCAGTGCGCGCACGCGCACCACTCGCGGGCTTTTTTTAGGTCTCGTCTGAGCCAGCGCGCATGCGCTGCTCTAGGCTCCCCAGCACTTCCCACGGCTCTCCTGCGCCCCTCCCTCCCTGCAGCTGAACAAAAAAGGGGGGAGGCAGTTCAAAGCAAGTCCACTTTTGCGCAACGTTCTGCCTATGGCAGTTGCAGGAGGTCTTTTGCTGAAACAGGATCGCTCTCTAAACGCGAGTCAATTTTACTGGAATTAAACTTTGGTAGAAACTTACCAACTTGCCTGTGATTACCGACGTACCACGAGCGTCTTAAAGTCTGACAGCCCTGTCAAAACGATAGATAACGACCGGACGGTGCATTAATAATTGGACGGATAACCAAGCAAAATGACAACGTCTCCTTTCCCAACGCATCACCTATTAAAAGTGTTTTCCTAACTCAATACTCTGACCTCGTACTTTTTACTTTCACTTTCCTTTGACTTGCGTTGATCTCTCGCCCATTCACTGTGTCTAGTGGGAGGCCCGAACAGGAGTTTTCATAGGCGTGGAGTCGCGTTCTTCCTGTCACTGGGCCGACTTGAGCCCGGCATGCATTGCGCGAAGTTGCGCACTGTTCTTGGAGTCATCTCGTTGATGAGATTGTGCGCAGTCGTTGAGCGCGCGGTTCTCTTTTCCCAGCCGTCTTTATGCCTGGAGCGAGTCCGCCCCTCTCCATGCATCTTCCCCCCTCTAGCTTGTGAGGCTAGGATGTAAACGCGCCCTGGCACTGCAACTAGTCTTCAGCAGCCCCTGTCTTTTCGTGGGCCCCATGAGCCTGGATTTCCCCGCGTGGTACGTGGGCTGATTCAGGAGAATGGCCACTGGCTTCTCGTTCGGGGCCAGTACCGCCACCGCCACCCTGGGGGCGACCACAGGAGGCACCTCCTCAGGTGGAGGGGGCTTCTTATTCGAAGCGGCGGCGCCGAGGTAAGGAGATTCGTTGAGTCTGTCATATTTGCCTGTCTTTCGAAGTTAGATAACCCGAGGCTATTCAACACCAGTGATGAAGTCCTCGCTCCTTTTTATATGTACCCCAGCCGCGCCCTTGTTGTAGCCCCATCTTCGAGAATTGCAGTGGATGGCTAGATGTGCTTTTATTAAAATGTAACCTGAAACTTGTGTCCGGTAGGTACGTCAGTGTGATTATTCTTAATTAAATACTGCTAGCTCTTTGTCATTTGCTCACCCCTTTTCTCTATGTACATTTTGATCGTTGAGTATCCATGGAACCCCCCTCCCCCCTCCCCCCCAAGTCGAGCAGGTGACCACATTTAACACAGTTCCCTCATTGACTAAGAATTTAATAGTGTTGAAATGTTGTGCTCATCTATATGTTTTTAAACGTTAGATATAAAACAAAAAAGTGATATTTTTTAATTTAATGTATGTTTGTAATTTTTTGCATGAGGAAAAAATTGGGGTGGGTCTTTCAAAGGGTTGTGGCCGATGTAATTAAGGGCGTGGCTTAAAAACACTTAAATTGAAAATCTATGCTTAACATAGTGTGCCACCCTACTGGTATTACTGCACTGTCTGTCACTGCATCCAGATATATACAAGTAACATTACACCTACAACAAGTAACATTACACCTACAACAAGCCAGGGCTATTGGCTTTGTCAATGGTTGTTAGTTGTACAGAAAAACACTTTAATTAAGTACTTCACAATGCAGTCCTATAATATGCCTATTAGTGTCAAAGTGTTCATGTTAAAGAACAGTAGATGTTGTAGCACCCAGGATAATGTGCTGCATGGCTAAAAACTAATTAGATCCCTAAGGCGAGACCTATTGGCTATGCCAATGCTCGTTTACTGTGATTGTGGCCTTTCAAGTGGGCTCTCAAAGACACGGACCAAGGTTCTCAACACATTGTGAGCATGCAGGCAGCAAGAGAACAGATGCAAACCACGGAACATAGCTAGGATCAGGTCCCTACAAACCAGTGGTAGTTTTCATTGTTTTAAGAAAATGTGTCATAAATTCAAGCACTAAACACAAGGCAGCAGCTGCTTACAGATTCCTTCATGCAGATCAGCAGCAGAAAAGTGGCTTCTAACGCATTGCACTTGTGAAGCCTTGTGTGGAGCTTGTCAATCGGAATAATAACTGCAGAACATAATAGTAAATCTGACAGAAAATGAAACAAGCATTGGCATAGCCAATAGGTCTCGCCTTTGGGACCTTATGTGTTTAGCCATAACTTTTGGCTATGTTGTAAAGCATTGTGGCTGCTGTGCATTATGTTGAAAAGTTATAATAAAAAGTGTTAAGCATTTTTGTTACCTTTATACAAACGAAGACGACATTATATACAACTGAAAAACCTGATTAAAAAAAGATTTTAACATAAAAAATTTCTTCATACAGGGGGTATGAGAGGCAACATGTATAGACAGTAAGTTACAAGGTCTCTGTATTGAAAAAATGAGTCCACGTCGCTATTTGTAGCCTTGGTGTGTCTTTATTGCAGGAATGCTGGGTTTTCATAAATGCACAGCCAACGCGTTTCGCCCAAACATGGGCTTCTTCAGGGCGAATGAAGGGTAATGTAATCTTGCCAAGTTAAAGTTGTGGTATCCGCAAAAGGTAGGTACGTGTTGGGTCGTAGAATCTCGCCAAGGTAAGGAGATCCGCAAGATTCAGGTCCGTGTCAGGACGTGGACTGAAGATAGGTACCCTTAAAGATAAAGGTGCATATCGGATTCCTTGGTCAAGTGATTCTGTCTCTGCAACGATGGTCCGTGTCAGAGGCAGGGGGTAGTTCTTTAAGCAAGCAAAGCGCGATCCGTGTTCGGTTGGCGTCAGGTCCCGTCGGTGGCGAGATCGAGTGAGTCGTGTCCCGACGGTAAAGTAAGCAAATCATTTGCTTACTTTACCGTCGGGACACGACTCACTCTATCTCGCCACCGACAAGACCTGACGCCATCCGAACACGGATCGCGTTTTGCTTGCTTAAAGAACTACCCCCTGCCTCTGACACGGACCATTGTTGCAGAGACAGAATCACTTGACCAAGGAATCCGATATGCACCTTTATCCCTAAGGGTACCTATCTTCATTCCACGTCCTGACACGGACCTGAATCTTGCGGATCTCCTTCCCTTGGCGAGATTCTACGACCCAACACGTACCTACCTTTTGCGGATACCACAACTTTACCTTGGCAAGATTACATTACCCTTCATTCGCCCTGAAGAAGCCCATGTTTGGGCGAAACACGTTGGCTGTGTATTTATGAAAACCCAGCATTCCTGCAATAAAGACACACCAAGGCTACAAATAGCGACGTGGACTCATTTTTTCAAATCAGAGACCTTGTAACTTACTGTCTATACATGTTGCCTCTCATACCCCCTGTATGAATGTTTAACTTTATGGTCAAGTGGTAGCTGGCCATTTGAGGTGGGCAATATCCCAGAAGGATAGTGACTAGACTGGGCAGTGCAATCCTCTCGAAAACCCGGCTGCCTCTTCCAATTGTAGCATAAAAAATGTCTTCTAGTTTTTTTGTACTTGCACTGCTGGCAACTTCTTCCTGCCTGTTCTCATGCTTGTTTGTTATAATTTTTTTTGTTATGGGGGAGCGGGACATAAATAACGGGGGAGTGGAGGTTGGAAAACAGTAATTTAATTAGAACACGAGCAGCGGACGGACACTAGGGGAGAATCAACAGATTCCAAGGGCAGACTGACGTGATGCTTAGGTGGTGCGCTGATGCAAAATGGTGGTGGTGAATGATGTTTGGTGCTCAGGTGGTGACACTATATGGTGTGGATTGGAGGTACGTTGTGGATTGTGGAATTCTGGAGTTGAAATATGTTGTTTGGTGTGTAATTATGCGGTGTATATTGGAAATGTGTGGAGTTGAATTGCGTGGCCTGGAACTGTGGTGTTGAGTGAAATTATGCTTAGTGAAATTGTGTCATGGTGTGGAGTGCATTTATGTTGATTGGTGGTATGTGGTATAGAGTGCATTTATGTGGAGTGTATTTATGTTGCATTGAGTAGAGTGTAATTATGTGGCGTGTAATTATGTGGCACTGAGTGGTATTATTTGGAGTGTATGTTGCATTGAGTGCAGTGTAATTATGTAGCATATAATTATGTGGCACTGAGTGGTATTGTGTGGAGTGTATGTTGCATTCAGTAGAGTGTACTTATGTGGCGTGTAATTATGTGGCACGGAGTGGTATTATTTGGAGTGTATGTTGCATTGAGTGCAGTGTAATTATGTAGCATATAATTATGTGGCACTGAGTGGTATTATTTGGAGTGCATGTTGCATTGAGTGCAGTGTAATTATGTAGCAAATAATGTGGCACTGAGTGGTATTGTGTGGAGTGTATGTTGCATTCAGTAGAGTGTAATTATGTGGCGTGTAATTATGTGGCACTGAGTGGTATTTGGAGTGTATGTTGCATTGAGTGCAGTGTAATTATGTAGCATCTAATTATGTGGCACTGTGTGGTATTATGTGGAGTGTATTTCTGTTGCATTGAGTAGAGTGTAAGTATGTGGCGTGTAATTATATGGCACTGAGTGGTATTATGTGGAGTGTATTTATGTTGCATTGAGTAGAGTGTAATTATGTGGCGTGTAATTATGTGGCACTAAGTGGTATTATGGGGAGTGTATGTTGTATTCAGTAGAGCATAATTATGTGGCGTGTAATTATGTGGCACTGAGTGGTATTATTTGGAGTGTATGTTGCATTGAGTGCAGTGTAGTAATGTAGCATATAATTATGTGGCAGTGAGTGGTATTGTGTGGAGTGTATGTTCCATTCAGTAGAGTGTAATTATGTGGCGTGTAATTATGTGGCACTGAGTGATATTATTTGGAGTGTATGTTGCATTGAGTGCAGTGTAATTATGTAGCATATAATTATGTGGCACTGAGTGGTATTTTGTGGAGTGTATGTTTTTGCCCTCTCAACCGCTTTAGAGATTTACCATGCCAAAGCCATTGGGGCTGCGTTATATGGCTCAAGATGTGGGGAACCTGTAATTCAGTGAAGCGGTCTTGGGCTAAAAACGGATTCATGAGATGCTCGCGATAGTCTACCACAGAGTGCCCCGTTGACAAAATTACGCATGGATTTGGCTTTAAATAGTAGTAGTTTGTGTAGCAAACCTTAAACCTCTATTATATTGGATAAGCTTTGTGTGGTGAGGTAAGCAATAGAATCAGAATGGAGAAGCGCAAAATTAGAATACGGAAACGCAGTAGCAGAATAATGAAACGTAGACAGAATGTACGGGGAGTAGGAGTTTGAAGGGACTGGGCAGCTAGTTGGAGGTGTATGTGTCCACCGCTGCTGTGTTATTGCTGGGGCTGAATAAAGGAACCTTCCTTCAACTAAGCGTGGTACATTCTTTACGAAATAAAAACTGATGGAAATTCTCAAGAGAACAGATGATCAGCCCCGGCGCAGAAATGATGACGATACGCACAGAAACAGTCAAGCACATTAAACTGCCCAATAGCGTTACCTGGGAACTAGAAATATTGCCTGGTACCCCTACAAGGAAAAATCAGGGATTGTGACTAAGTACGATTTTTACCTTCAATAGAAGCACTGTGGTGGTTGCGGCAATGGTACTTTCAAACTGCATCACCGTTCTAAAGAAAGACGCTGCAGTAGTTCATGGTGCGCGTCAGTGACACCGGATAGCGCACTGTACACGTGACCTGGTCAAGCAACATACAAAACGTGCCGCCATCTTGGGAGTATGTAAACACTTAAAATATATGTATTGTGTTTGCAGTAATGCAATGGATGTATGAAGCGTGCACACCAGCTTCACCTCAGGTGAGCGGCGCATCGGGCATTTCGTGATTAATGGAGTTTAATGCTTCAACTGAACGGCGCTTCAAGCGA
The DNA here is from genome assembly GCA_963921515.1 of Calotriton arnoldi. Lineage (NCBI taxonomy): Eukaryota > Metazoa > Chordata > Amphibia > Caudata > Salamandridae > Calotriton > Calotriton arnoldi. The sequence goes on along the minus strand of CAWUFW010002724.1, from coordinate 217,235 downwards.
GTGGTGCGTTTATGCCAGTTTCATCATGTCTGTACCGGGAGTGGCAGCAGTATCCTTCACAAGGTATTTATACGTGACAGCACAAAATTAAGAATTATGCACGTTTTTGACACGACACCCGCAGGCAATAGTGCACAGCACACTAAATTGTTGGCACGAACAGTTACAGAGCCTATGTCTGACGGCGGGAAAAGGGAAGCGAGCAAAGTGTTTGGTGAAACAGGTACTGCGTGCAAAATGTGACGGTGACCGTGAAAGGGGAAGCTAGTGACCGCGAAACGCGCGGCCGCAAAAGTGAACGCCATATGTTTCCAATTAACGCGACCAAGCGCAGGTGCGATAATTGGAAACAGATGGCGCTGCTGCTCGCTCCCGAGCTCCCGAGCTCCCTAGGCCAGGGGAGAGAGAAGGCGGAACATGCACCCGCCTTTGGCCAATTGCGTGCTGTCTTTCTTAGAAAGACGCATGCAAAGGCCAATAGCGGGTGAAGAAAAAAAAAAACACACGCACGAGCATGTGTTCAGAGTTTAAAGCCCTTACTAAAAGCCTCGAAGAGCAGCGCATGCGCGATGGCTCAGGCGAGACCTAAAAAGGAGACATCGAAGACTCATGAACTTATCTGCTGCTGCGAACGCTGGAAAAACACGTGCAGTTTTTATAGGCAGTATGTACGGGTCAAGAGGGGTATGCGTTAAAGGTCACATTTCATCAGTTGCGCTAAATAAATATCAGCCCCTTCTCTGGGTCACCCATAAGAAGGGTTTTAGCGGTTAAGGGATACATTTAAACCATATTATGCCAGTAGATTTTGTCACAGCATGGTAGGAGGAGCTTGGAGGGGGCTGGGTGGTAACCCCAAAGGGTGCTCTAATAAATCTAGATACAAGCAGTCCATTAACATTGGCCAAAATATCCTATGATATAAAAAACACTTTACAGGAGGGGGTATATTTTGGGAGGAACCATAGAAAATAGTGCATTTTATTACACAATCTGAAAGCTTCATAAACGAGCATTTGCAATGCACTAGGTTTCGCATTTGCGAGAGTTTAAGTTATTGGCATTGTGAACAACAGTGCCTTTTATTTATCTGATTTGAAATCCAACACATACATAAAAGGCATTGTCATTTACAATGCCAATAGCTCAAACTCTCGCAAATGTGAGACCTGTTGCATTGCAAATGCTTGTTTAGTCTGTAAGCACTATTTTCTTTAATGAGTTTCTCCTACTGCAGGCATGACATACTTTCCTGCAACATTCAGTGCGCCATGCACGCTTTCACTTTCTAAACAGCCCGGGACAATGGTGGACGCTTCTATGATTAGGTTTAGCATTTACAAGAGTTTGAGCTATTGGCATTGTACATGACAATGACTTTTATTTATGTGTTAATTATCAAAACATATACATAAAAGGCATTGCCATTTACAATGCCAATTGCTTAAACTCTTGCAAATGCGACACCCATTGCATTGCAAATGCTTGTTTTTTGGTAGCTATCACTCAAAATAAAATGTCCCCACTTTAGATTTCGCAACTTTATAATAAAGATAAACTACGTTTGGATGGGACCAATGTGGTCCTCGGAGCTTGCATCAAAACTAATTACCCTAGCCTATTAAAGATCAGATCACTAGATTTTTTTTTGCAAAAAGTTGTAATAATAGCAAAACAGTCAACACGTTTAAAAAACTAACTGGGAAACAGGTGAACATAATCAAAGTGCTCATATATGTGTTTTTGTATGTACACTTTGGCTACATATGCCTACTGCTGTTGCATTAACCAAATACATAAAAGGTTGAAGGCTGATTGCAGACAAGCAGAATAGCCCTGGGGTGCAGTTCAGCCAACTAAATGAATTGTACATTGGGGAACTAAGCTTAGCAGAATGTATTTACTCTCACACAATGTTATTGAGATGTCTTGCTATGAACTGCTCATCTCGCATCCACGGGGTCGACCTTCTTATTTCTGGCTCAACAAATATTTATAACTCCCATTTAAATACACACTTAAACAAGCAGAACACTTGGAGAGGATTCCCAAAAGCGCATATTTGGTTTAATTGGCAGTTCACAATGATGAAAACGATGATAGCAAGAAATGGTTTATTTTGCACAAATGCCCTCAGCTTGTTATAACTAACTGTTCCTGACCTGAGACTGCAGTTAAAATGTCATTAACCAAATGATCCTGACATCTAACAGAAACCGAACCTTCCGATAACAATCACCACACTAGTCTCTGAAAACAAAATTCCATGGATAATGTCCAGACTGGGCGCCATATTCTGACTTCAGCAAAATTGGGATGCATTCATCATACCATGTAGAGTCCCTGTAGCCTAAACAGATGGCCCACACAGAAGTGTTCAAAAAATCCATAACAAAAAAAACCTTAATAGTCAACGGTTCTTTGTGTCGCTTTCTCAGAATAACTAAATCTGAAAACGATGACCAACACAAGTGTGATAGGTGTGTAGAAATGGGCTTCTGCAGCAGCCACACCACTTGCATCCAAGAGCGAAATAGAAAAAAGACTAAGACACAACTATGTGGGAGGTCAGGCAGCAGTGCTTATCTCTCTAAGACACCCGGAAATGGTCCAGCAGGATCTACAGGGCGCATACATGGAAATTGCTGGCAATGATGCACAAAACTCACCAGTGATGTTGGGTGAGGCATCTTACATCTTTAATTTGGGAGTAATGCAGAGACAATTTTGCACCATTTTAAGCAAGGTACCTCAATCAAGCATGAAGGCAATTGAAACAACTACAAAAGATTGACTACAATTGACTGTAAAACCTGAGATATTTATTCAGAAGTATGGCTCCTTCAGATAAGAGATGGGTTGACAGAACATCTGGATATCCATACTAAAACACATCTTTTAGAGCGATAAAAACGATCCGTGCAACAGCCTTTCTTCATCATCAAGAAATAAACTGAGTGGTTGGTGGATGACAATTTCGTATGCAGAAGAAAGATTGGACGTGTGCAACACTGTTTTCCCATTTCGACTCTAGATGGGAAGTACGTTTAGGAGGGTGAATAATGAGAAGGACCCTGCTAGACAAGATGAAAATAGAATAGGTTAACATCTAATATGAAAGTATCATTATTATTGCCAGCAAACAGGCTTTATGAATTTCATGCAAGCACCATACAGTGCCAGAGCTCTTCCACAAGTCCAAATTATGTAACGTTTCCAGTGACCAGGAACCAAGGACTCTACTGAGAATGTATCAAAAATGATATTTATTGTAAAGGATGCTTCCCTTGAACACTGCCTTGTGCTTATAGAAAAGGGTGTATGATTCCAAAGTTGAGTGTATGACAAAAACAATACAAACAAAAATATATTACGTTTCCGTCTACACTTTTGCTCGAACTAGTTGAAACAGTTTACATGCAAACTATTAATTTCTACGATGGACAGAAGCCACATTGTTACACTAAATTTGCTATGGTTTTTCATCTTTCTCCGTCTTAAATATCCATTCAGCAAAATGCGTTTCTATGGGGAACTGGACGCTCACATCTTCCTGATCAAAAATATATTGTTTACATTTTCTAAAGCTAAAAGGAATACAACCCTATCAAACCAGAAACAATGCTTTAATCACACTCGAGAAAGGGGAGAGAATTCTATGAAGCAGATCATGAAACCTTCGCCCCAGTGCTAAATAATCTAATGCATCAAGAGAACAAGCTTATGTAGATTTTGACACAAAGAACATAATTAACCAGTTTGAGAATGGTTATGGTTTAGCATTTACATTGCTAAGTAGTGTAATGATTTGTAGCCAATGTTATCATGGATGCTACTAAGGCTAAACTGACTCTTCTAGGCCTCCAGAAATCTAGCCAGCCACCCCCTGACTACCCATTCTTTCAATTTCTTTTAATTACAAAATCAAATCAGAGTCCTCTTCTTCACGCAGTTTGTATATTTCGGTGTTTGGTAGGTTTCGCTACACTGCTTGCGTCTGACTCACCCAGTTCACAATGCTGGGAGGCAGATTTTGGGTGTCAGCTTAGGAGCCCATTGGGTTCAGGGTCTGACCTTGGATGCATTCAATCTCATTTCAAACCTTACATCCAAATATATAGCAAAAGTGTCTGAATTCCATAATTATCTCTGAAAATCACTACTTGGAGATGAACTCATGTCTTGAACAGCCTCTAATGAGATGGGAATGTTGTTCTGACCTTTTGTTGTTTTTGCTGTGTGACGATCCTCCATGTTTTGTAATCTATTGGCCATTGTCAGCAAAAGAGTGACTCTTGGGGCTATCAAGTGGCGACTTGAGCATGAAAACAGAAATCTCGCCAAACTCCATTTGGGACGACTGAAAGAAGAGTCTCATTTGAGACATTTACTTGTAATATTCTACATGCAGAAAAGTCAGGGAACCCTTACGCTTAGGTTTTTAGAGTCAAAGGTGTGATTTTTTTTTTTTACAGAAAGTGCAATTAAGATCAACAATTCCTGATTATTTCTGAACAATAAATGGCCTTCGACATCCTGAAGGATTTACATCCTCGCATTCTTAAGGCAAGAGAGCTAAGTGAAAATGTAATTATCCATGAACTGTAAAGGCACCCAGAACAAAAATGGAAATATAGCAAAGAGTAATCATTGGTTTAAAGACGGGAAAGTCAATATCTGTCATTATTTAATGCATTTTGTTAAATGGAATTAACTTCAGTTTCCATTCCAGAAACAGTATTTGTGTTGATTCCACCAGTGCGTAATTTGAGCCACTGGTTTCCGGTGCTCGGCACCAGCACTTTATTGTCAAGACCAGTTCTTATTATAGCCTGCCACATGATGGTGCAATTTGTCTAATTTTGTGAGGAGCAAAACAACAGTTATTTAATAATTAAATATACATCAAAATCACGAATACCTGTCACCCAAAGCTATAAGATTAGCTTGAGCGGCATATACTAGTCATTTTTAATGTATATTTAAAGTATGAATTTCCACACATGTGTCAGTGTAATGGTTAGTTGTGTACTATCATTGGCAGCACTAGTGGGGGCAAAGGGTTGTGCAAGCTGCAGTGGCCCCCTGACAAGAGCCCTGGTACTTTTCTCTTTTTTTTTTTTAATTATTTTTTTTTTTACACAAATTAAGGACTGGATTCCACTCAAATGTATAGCTTTCCATTTGAAAACAAAAGGTGCTCATTATTTGTCCATGAACATACAGGGATGTGTCATCACACACACAATATTACTGAGACTATGCCCAGAACATGGAGATCATAACACCATGACCAATGGTCCGTTGAGCAACCTGATAAGATTTCCGTACCACACATCCCTAAAATCATTAGAATGAACAGGCGTGTGATGCCCATTCCTTTAGTAACAGATAACAGGCAAGTAACAAAGCAATTAAACAAGAATGAGATCTTGGTGATGGCACCAGGAAGAGGTGGAGCCTTCAACTGAAAAGATCCTTGCCATTCTGGGGAAAAAACAGTGTCTTTCAAAGCATAGCAAGGGTTAGAAGGTATTTGTATGGTTTGCTGCTTTAGAGCGGTAAAAAACATTTAAAACATTTTTTTCTTGATCTGGATCTTCAAGATATTGATTCATCAATAAGCAATACCTGCGGCGTCCGGCGGGAATGGCTACGGAGGACCACGCCTCCGAGTAGCCACAGGTGACTCACGGCTCCACCCCCAGCATGGCAGCGTGTACCTGACTGTAGGCTGTAGCGGGCGGATTGTGGTGCCGGGGCAGAGTTGCGAGCTGGAGAGGACGGCATCGACGGTGGCGGCATAATTTGGGTGTATGTGCGGTCTCCCGGCGATGCGAGTTTTGATCCCTCGTGACTGCGGAGCGAGCGGTTCTCGGCGGCTCGCCATGTGAAGGAGGCGACGCTGGTTGAATACAGATTGGAGCTGGACGCTGGGTACTTAGCCGCCCGGTGGCTGTTCCGGAGCGCGAAAGAATGAAAATGGGAGGTGAAAATGAATATACTTTCCTTTGTTGAAGCAGGTGACCTGAATGAGCTGAGGAAAGCACAAGAGGAGGAGTAAGGAGAGAGGAGGTGAGGAGCTGAAAAAGACTGGGAGAGAGTTGGGGTATAGCGAAATAAACCCCCTCTTTTTTTTTTTTTAAGAGAGAGTATAGCAACTTAAATTGTCCAGATTTTGACTTCCATAGAAGGGGAAGCAAGAGAGTGAGAATGGGTAAACCCCAGAAGGAGGGGAATATTGCTGGTAAATCTAGTAAAGCAGAGGCTATGACCGGTTTTAAAGCTAAAACTCGCCAAACGTTAGCAAAGAAAGCCGCGCTTCAAGCTATTAAAGAAAAGGAAAAAGGAAATAACTCCATTTCCCCTAACCTCGACACCACTCTCGAAAGCTCAGAAGATGAGCTCCCGTCTATCTCTGTCTTCTCCCAATCAAAGGGGCAGCCTGAGCTATTGGTAATAGCGACTGATCAAGTCAATACCTCAACGAGCGGGCAGAAGGAATCACCGCTTTAAATACTCCAGGTCAAGATGGCTTGAAGAAAGGGTTAGAAGAAAAAAAAGGAGTTTCCTCTATTCATAAAGAAAGCCATTTTGCAGTCTCCCCACCTCCAATCTTCTTTGTCGGCGCTGGCAACACCAATAGCAACACCAATAGCTTTAGCAGCTCCAAAACCTTCTAATGTCTCTCTCCCGGAGGCAGGTCAGATCGCACCGACTATTCCAGGATCCTTAGTCCCTGGAGGCCAGACACCAGCACAATCGTATTCAGAAATTGAACATCCAGAGATCCAGCGACAGCAGCAGCAGGATCAGCAGGATCAGACCCAAGTACAAGGACAAGCTTCGGTAACACCGTCAAGGCTTTCAACCTCTCTGAATCTTCCAGTAGAATCTCTGTCTCTGTCTAGTCTAAAACCTTCTCAGTTGCCAGTTCCAGCTAACAAAGGCGGTGAAGGCATGGGTGAAACCCCGTCAGACTCGGTGCCATCACAGCCTCTGGTACAGTCCCAGTTCCATCAACCTCTATAACAGGTAGTGTCAGATGTGGCTTTTGAACTGGCGGATCCCAAGATGGGAAACACAAGCACAGATATTGATGACCTGTTAAGGAATTCCTGCCAGAATATGGAGACTAAGGGGGCATATCAACTAGATATCAGAGACATGCTGAATTTAATCCTAGAGGAAATACGCGAAATGAAAAAGGAGCAGCAAATGGAAATTGCCGCCTTGCACCAGAGGCTGGGGAAAATTGAAGAAGTGATGACCGGGCTCCCTGTTAGAGTACAAGAGGCGGAAACCAGAATATCTGTCCTGGAAGACCAAATGAATGTGGTAATGGGAGAGGCAAAAGAGGCAGCGAAAAGAAAAACTTCCTCGAGAACAAGCTAGAGGAACTCGAGAACCATTCGCGAAGATCTAATCTCCGCATCGTTGGGGTTCCTGAAGGAATAGAAGGCTCCCAACCCGTACAATGGGTCAACACATTTATTAAGCAGAAAGTCCTGCCCGATTTCGAGGGCGACCTCACAATTACAAGAGCTCATCGAGTCCCGGGACAACGTTTTTCCAACTCTACGATTCCAAGAACCATCTTACTGAACTTTGCAGATTTCCCGGTCAAGGAAAGGATCCTGTCACAAGCAATACAGCAAAGACAGTTTGCTGTGGATGAAACCAACAAGTGTCGTATATTCTCAGATATGACTGCCGCTGCTGCTCGCAGGAGAAAAGAATTTGTTAAAATTCTTCATTTGTTTAAAGCACATGGTGCTCAAGCATCAATCGCCCAGCAGTCAAAGCTTAGAGTTTTAGTTAAAGGGAAGTTTTTTATGTTTTCAGACCTAGATGAAGCACAGGCTCTACTTAAGGAGATTTCTACTGGGCCAAATATCTGAATATCCATATGTAGATAGGATTATTAATGGCAATATCAAGGGTACCTCTCCCTACCCCGTATAAGATAGGACAGTCAACTTCAGTGGAACTCCACGGCCTACGCTTTAATTATTAGAGTGGCTACATGATTGAGGTTGAACACCCAAGCAATTATAGTTTAAAAAGATAGTTGGGGCCAGGGCTCTTTGGGGCCAGGGCTCTTTAGGGCCACTCAGGGTGTAAATTTTTAGTACTAAACACATGTATATATATACAGAAATATCTATGGTAGGAGAGATGGGCCGAAAGATTAATGATGTTGGTATTGATGTCTGGATAGATCCTAGATCGAGGATTAGTCTCACTGAATATTTATTCTAAAACTTTCTAGATTCTAGATTTATTATATGGCCAGGTACAAGTTGGGCCAGTAAATTAACCATTTTGTTGTTAAAAGATTGCTGGGGGGGTGGTCAGGGGGTCACTCAGGGTGTAATTCCAGGACACCCATAAGGGCAGTTGGGTGGGTCGAAATGCGGTCGGCGTGGCTGGTTGGGGGGATTCCGCATTTCGAGGGGAGGGTGGGCTTTCTTTTTGGGGGGGGGGAGAGTGGGTTTCACAGCAGAAAAATTAGCTGGAGCAGAAGGTTCAGAATTTTCATAAAATAACACAAATAAGAATTAATGATGGAAAATAGTAAATGTAAGATCCTTTCAGTAAATGCCAATGGTCTACTGAACAAAAAGAAATATGGTGCTCTTATTAGATGGTTATCCTCTTTTAATCCCCAAGTTGTGTTCTTTCAAGAAACACATTTGAAATCGAATTCCCTAAACTTTTTATACCCAGTCTTTTCTAAAGTTTTTTTGCATCTTCAGGCCTAGCGGTTAGAGGAGTAGCTATTTATTTCTTGAATAAGTTACCCTGGGAATTTCTGCAAGTACACCGGGATCCGCAGGGGAGGTGGCTCTGGGTAGCAGCTAAGATACAAGGTAAAACGTTCAATTTTATAAATTATTATGGCCCCGTCTCAGATGATATTACATCCCTGGTCCAAATCAATGATTTATTGCTAGGAGTTCCCGGGCAGGTGATATTTGGTGGGGATTTAAATTTTATACAGAATATAAGGAAAGACACCTCGAATAAAAACAAAAAACAATTAAAACCAAATACAAAAAAAATAATGGGAGCCCTTATATTAGAATTTCAATTGGTGGATCCTTGGCGGGAAATTAATTTAAACAAGGAATTTTATACTTGTTATTCACACCGTTTTCGGACGGCATCTCGAATAGATTTCCTTTTGACCTCTAGATCCCTTCAGATTTATGATGCTACTATAGGCTGTAATCCTTTTTCAGATCATGCCTATGTTGGGCTTGATATGGAGCTTGGGGGAGGAGGTAGGGATCGTCTCAGGTGGCAGCTGGATCGTCTCCTTCTACAAAATGAGGATTGGGTTGAGAAGTTTAAGGAGTGGATTCGGGAATACTTTCGGATTAATGAGAATACAGCAGCTCCCTTCGCGGTCTGGGAAGGGTTTAAGGCAACAGCTCGTGGTCAGATAATAGCCTACACAGCTGCTCAGTCTAATTCTCGGAGGACGAAGATAGCGCAAATGCAAGCTGAAGTAAACCAAGAATATGCTCTCCAGCTTCAACTCCTCCCAAACCAATATGAGCAGGCAAGATCTGTACTGAAGGATTTTTTTATTTTAGAGGAAGTGTGTAGTTCACAAACCTTCCAACAGAGGGTCTACGAGGAAAGCCAGTTAATCGGCAAATTCCTGGCAAATTCTACTAGGAAAAACAGGAATCAGCAATAATATCTAAGATTCGGGACCCTCAGACAGATCAAGTAGTAGTTAATGGCAGTACCATTTCCAAGACCTTCATTGATTACTACTGCCAGTTGTATTCTACTGAATATCTAGTGGAGGAGGAATCAATCCAAAATTATTTTTTTAACATGAATGTTCCCAAACTTTCTGAGGAACGGATTGATAAACTGGCAATGGAGGTTGGAGAAATTGAGATTTCAGAGGCCATTAAATCTACAGCCGGGCGAAAGCTTGTGGATAAGATGGCTTTCCAATTGAGTTTTATAAAGTGTTTTTAAAGGAACTTATGATCCCATTGAGAAATTTATTTAACTTTATAAAAAAGGGCGGGCCGTTTCTGCAGCCTTTAAAGAAGCAATAATTGTTTCTTTCGTAAAAAAAGATAAAAATCCAGAGGATGTGAATTCATACAGGCCCTTAAGCCTGTTGAATTCCGATTATAAAATCCTGATGAAGGTATGGGCAGAACGTTTTTCACTTGCCGCTCAAGAAATAATCCATGCAGATCAAACTGGTTTTATAGCAGGCAGATCAATGGCGGCCAATACCCAGTTTTTAATATACGCTCTGGATTATTTTAATACAAATTTTATCCCGGCTAGTATTTTAATGGTCGATGCGGAGAAAGCCTTTGACCTTGTGAACTGGAGAACCTTATTCAACACTTTAGGTCGGTTCGGGTTTCCTGCACAGGTGATTAGTATGTTACGAAATATCTACCAGGGAGCTAGAGCCCAGGTTATAATAAACTCAAATCGTGCAGGCACCATAAAGATTAACCGTGGAACCAGGCAAGGCTGCCCGCTTTCGCCATTGCTTTTTACTTTTTTTTATAGAGCCCTTGGTTTTAAAAATACGAAACAATGCTGCTATCCAACCCCCGAACCCTGGTATGGCTAAGCTGAAACTCTTTGCAGATGATATTATTTTATACTTGATCCCTACTAGAAAAAACCTTGAAACAGTTTTGATGGAATTTAAAGAGTTTGAACAAATAGGAGGGTACAAAATGAACACTAATAAAACCGAAGTTTTAGCTCTTAATACCGACTTGAACTCTTTTCCACCTAGTTTAAGGACACAAGCTGCAAAAACTGACCCTATAAGATATCTGGGGATATATGTTTCTAAACAGTACCAGCAGCTATTTGAATTAAATTATCTAAGACTGAAGGGAAAGATTAAAAAATTGTTGGAACAATGGACATTACTCCCCCTATCGATAGTGGGTAGAGTTTCACTGATTAAAATGTCCATACTCCCGCTATTTATGTTTCTATTTACTAATGTCCCGATCAAAATAAATCAGTCATATTTTAGGGAAATTGATATCTTATTAAGGGAATTCATCTGGAGTAAGAAAATTCCAAGAGTCAAATTGAATGTGATACAATTACCAACAGCCCTTGGGGGGCTAGCGCTGCCTCAGTTAAGAACATATTACGAGGCCGCTTTCTTAGATTTAGTGTCCAGCCTGATAGGATCTGATTGTTCTAGAGACAGCTTCTTTATAGATAAATGACTCAAGAAATCGGATCTTCAACCCCAGTGTTCTTAAAGACCTCCAAATTTCCCAAAAAAACGCGTTATCAGATTTTAAAAGACTATTCTTTTAGACTTCAGTTCTTTTTTAAAAGCACTGGCTCGTCAGGTTTTCAGTATTTAAAACTGAGAGAATGTTCGAGCTTTGGTCTTCAACTGCAATTAAGGCATATAAAAACCTGGGAAGATTGTGGATTTTCTGAGCTAAGGCATTTTATAGTTCAAAATAGACCAATTTCTTGGCAAGAGGTAATGATGAGAGCAGAGACCCATCGAAAGCCAACGTTCCTCGAATATTTACGGGTTATTTATCTCCTAAAAAATATCAGTTGTATTTTAAATACTCCCAACCAACTGGTGGTAACCCTTTATGGGGCTAAGGTCAAAGGGGTAGGTAACTGGTATAGGTTGCTATATAAATCGAGACAAGCTACCCTGATAGAGAACCATTTGGATAAGATAACCCGGGAGACCGGAAGTAGACTGGCCGAGACGGAATGGGAGTCCATCTGCTATTTAGGAAGCAAATCATTGCGTGCCGCAAATTTTAAAAGGATGACCTTCCTAGCGAGATGGCTTTCATATTTGACTCCGGCCGCCTTAAATAAAAGATTTCCTGGAACTGAAAACAGATGTTTTCGCTGCCAGATGGATGGTGAAGGTGGGTGGCTCCATACTTTTTATGCATGTCCAGGACTTAGTCTTTTTTGGGAGGCAGTCTTTACGGATATTAAGCAGGCAATCGGAAAGAGCATTGTGCTCGAAGCCGAAGCGGCGTTTGGAATCTGTAGAGATGAAACAAGGCTATCCGAACCCGAAAAAGCTTTTATATTTATCTCTTGCACAGTTGCTCGCTCACTAATCTTACAAAATTGGTAATCTAGGGAAGTTCCGTCGCATTTGAAATGGTTTAATAAGATGAAAAGAACACAAAAATTTGAAGAAGTCTATGCTAAGAGGGTAGGAGCGACTAGAAAATTTGGGAAAAACTGGAGGTTTTTTAATGAACTAGAAAATTTTAAAGAAAGTTCAGTAACACTGGGGAAGGTAATTCAACAAAGTAGTTTTTATCAAATGAATCAGCACTTTTTTCTATTGCATTTTAGTAGCACTTGCACTTTTCAAGGTCTATTTAATCGAATTTCTTGAAATTTGGTTGAAGTTGAAATGAATCGTCAAAGCACCAGCACTTTATTGGCACTTTATTGGCACTTTTATTGCACTTTCACTGCTGCTATTTCCAAAAATGAATTCGTAGTCTGCCTTGTGAATGACTATATGATGAGTTGCTGCTATAAGTTTTAGTTCATTTTTATAATGAGAGGCTGTCATAATGATCTATTGTAGAAATTGTTTTTTTTATTATAATGTTTTCTATATTGTGTACTTCTTGAACCTAATGCTCTGCTCAATAAAAAAAAAATATATAAAAATAAATAAATAAATAAGCAATACCTGCAGAGACAGGATAGAATGCACACACTATTTTTGCTTTATATTTGGATGCAAGAGTTGACGGAAGGTTCAAGAGCCCTATTCTTTTTTATGACAAATACATTTATTGGGTTTTTTGTTCTGCAGATAGACAGTGTTTGAACACGTAAATTAAGACTGATCGGATACACTGAAGTATTTATTCAACATAGCAAATGGTAAATTACAGTCCAAATGAGCCGTCAACAGCGGTTATTTCCTTGTGACCATGCATTCAAGATCATGCCGCAGGTTAGCCCAGTCAATCAGTGTCTGATGTAGAGGCTGGGGAAGGCAACATGGTATGGAGACCTGCTGTTTGTACCAATTCGCAGGCCAAGGTCTGCTGGATAGCCCCTATGAGGTCGGGTTTCATTTAAGTTTTGAAGGCTTGCCAGGTTCCGCTGAATTTGTGAGACTTATCGTGTATTATAGCAGAGAGGTTCTCCATTGCCTAAACATTCCAGACTTTGTCCCACCAGTAGTGAAATGAAGCGGGGGAATTTGTTGCTTCCATACCCTGGCTAGTGTCATTCTTGCTGCTTCTAACAAACGTGAAATTAGTTTGTAGATGTGGTGAGTGGGAATATGATATCGTCACCGGGGGCTCCAAGAAGGACCATCAGCGGCTCCAATGCGAGTGTGGGATTATTTCTGTTCTTATAGTTGTATCTGTGGGCATGTCCACCACATGTGAAAAAGGTGCCCCTCACCCCACAGTTTTTCCAAAATAGTACTAGGCTTTCAGTCATTGTGTGTGTGCGGTAGATACCATTGGATTAAGAGTTTACAAGCATTTTCTTTATATTGAACGCTGATGGAAGATTTTGCGGCCCTGCCATATTTTGCCCCAGGTTGTCTCTGTGATCTCTTGTACCAGGTCTGTTTCCCATGCCTGGACATATTTATGTTTGGGTTTAATGTGGAGATCTAAGAGGGATTTCTGCAACCAGATGATGTTTTTTCAGAACTGATGATTTATGAATAGGGAACCTAAAGAGCTGGTATCATGGTTTTGCCCCGGCGGCAATGAGTAGTGAATTAGTCCAATGTAAAAGTTGGAATTTTCCTATTTTTCAAACAACATTGCTACCACCAGGTGCACTGATGTGAGTGACCAACTGACACTGTCATACCTGCCAACTTGCAGAACAATCTCACAGTGTGCTGAGTGGCCGGGGCCTAGTGCCGAGAAGTACCTACGAGGCACTTTGAACCCCACCCTGCCCCCAAGCCGCTCCTCCCAAACAAAACAAAAAAAGCTTGCTGAGGCTGGTGCCCATGTCCTGGGGTGTTTTCACACCTCTTAATGGACAGTTCAAAGCCTCGGAAAACGAGCTGGAAAACTATTTACAGTGCTTTTCACCTCGTTTTCCTGCCACCGTGTGATATCTGCTCCTTACCGGAGACCATGTGATGGGGCCAATATCGTGTGTCACACGGTGGCACCGTGTGAGGTGGCAGGTATGCACTGTGGAAGAAAGCGTAGCTAAAGACTACAAAACTCACAGTTCTGAACAACGCAAGCCAAATATCTTCATTTGTTACCCTTTAATGCATATGATCAACATTCTTTTAATATGGCATAGGCTCCTACCTTTAAGAAAATTATAGTTAAAACTATCAAAAAAATCTTTAACAGCGAGAGCTGACATTTGCAGACGGAGAAGATAAATACATGAAAACATAAATAAATAGGTATGGAGAGCGATACTGAGCTAGAGAAAAAATACGGCAGGTGAGTGACAGAAAGGGTAGGTTGGAGAAGAGTTTGAAAGATTTTAATTACTATAGCTGCTACATCATGAAATTTGCAATCGTAATGTAGAATATAAATGAAAATGGTTATATAAGGACTACTTGCCAGTTCAATGCCTTGCGGGAAAGGTACATCACTCCAATCCTTCTCTGGAAACCTCTGAATTATTTTTCCCAGGCCTTCTCCAGACCCTGAAGATAAGCAGGAATATAAATTAGCAAACAATTCTGTACTGAGTAGGGTTAAAGAAAATAATTTTCTCGATATTAGATAATGATGCAATTCAAGCATTCACATTAGTAAACATCGGTGTGCTCAATTTTAACATACAAACTGAAAGTGATCAAATTACAATTTTGAATAAAAACGTCGTGCATTTAAAAACTACTGTAAATTGAAATGTCCAGTTGTTTTATATAGGTTTAGTATTCGGGATAACATCTATATTAACCTCAAAATGTATATCATATTAATGAGGCGCTGGAAGACGAAATAGTTGGGATAAAGATGAGGTCGTCCAGCTGTACTGGGAGCATCGGAGCCACTAGAGGAAATCTTGCCTGAGAAAGCATTAACGCCCCCATTTGTAGACATGTTAGTAAATGCTGCTTTAAAACAGCATGTTTAAATATTTACGTAAATTAATTTAGTCCAGAAATAAATTGCATTTTATTAAAAACAAAAAAAATCTTTCAACCACTGACCCTGTGCACTGTTACGGTATAAATCCAACAACGAAAAATGCAGAGGTTCTGGATAGGGCTAAAATGGGTCCAATTTAAAATGTTTCAAAACTTGTTTTAAAATGAAACAGTAACGCATGGGCCTGCCATCGGCATTTATGGCAACTCTATAAGTTTCCTTGCCATATAAGAATAACATCCCACAAACCAAATCCCACATACCAAAAATGGTGTAGATCAGAAATGTATGCAAGCGGGACAATTTCTGGAATATTTACATTCTGTGCAATGTAGAACCTGGGAAGATTAGATCGGGCTGACTAAGCAGTTACGTGCCATTGGCAAACATCTGTGTATGAAAATGGTGTGTATCTATGTATTTAATAGTTGCAGGGAAAGTGACGGAGCTTTAAGCAGCTCACAGCTGAGCTTTCCAACTGGCACCAGAATTACTCAATGTCAGTCTTCTGAGACTGGCCAGACATATTTAATGATGTGGTTACTATAGGCTGGTCGGTGTTCAAGGGCTGCATTACTTATTCTCCAAAGTACAACACAGCGTGCTTAAAGTGAAAACTGCACTGATCACAGTACAGATCGGGATATTTCTTTAGATATTTTTCCATCCTCTCCAGCAACTTTACTCGACGAGGAAACACCTAATAGGCACTTAAATTTGCCAATCTGATCGAGTCTAAAATTGTTTTAATAGTGGGGTGCGTGCTGCATCCTTACATTGATCATTCAGAGAGCAATTTAATAACGAAACTTCCTGGAGTGAGGGTATCTGACCATCACATTGTGAGTGGGCAGGAGGATGATGCTAGTATTGTTTTCGGTAAATCTGCTGCCACTGAGCTGCAGAAAAGTAGTCGTGAAATGGAGTAAAGATAACCATGTTTATAGTGAGAAGTCTCATATCTAGAGAGTGGAGTGAGACACTAAGGACTGAGACCCTGCTCCTTGCAGGCAATTCAGGCGCCTCATTTCAAAGGAAATGCTAACAACGTATTGCACTTCAGCCCTCAACTGCTCCTTTTTTCTTTTTTGCAGTTTTATATAGTGCAAACTCGACCCGGAGGTACTGGAGCGCTTTAAATAAGCACCAGTTACATCAGACAAGGACACTCTTGGGTTTTTAGGTCTAGCCTGGGCAGCGCATGCGCTGCTCTTTGAGGCATGCTGTAGTGGAGTATAGATTTGAAGCCCTGCCCACTCTCCGCCCATATTGGTCATTGCTTGTGTCATTGTCCTTCGTAAATGCTGGCTTCTGATTCGTTTAAAAGCTTGTTAGTCCCTCCTTAGTAACGCCTGTCTTCATTTGTAACCTCCCATGAGGACTGGCCCTTTTACTTCGGTTGTTACATGGTACGTCTTATTTAGTCTATAAGCACTATTTTCTTTAATACGTTTCTCCTACTGCAGGCACTACATGCTTTCCTGCAACATTCAGCGCGTCATGCGCGCTTTCACGTGGCGCTTTACAAAAAAAAAAACCATTTGTTTGTCAACTTGACAAACAAATGCTTTTTTTGGTAAAAGCACAGCATACCGCGCTTTCACTTTAATAGCAGCCGCGAACCTTTCTTTAGACACGGCTCGTCTAAAGAAAGGGGTGTGGCCTCTATTAACGTGAAAGCGCAGCATGGGGCGATGTAAACAACAACCATTTGCAATGCAATAGGTCTTGCATTTTAGAACCTTTGACCTATTTGGTATTGTAAATGACAATGCCTTTTATTTTTGCAAGTTTTTAAATACATAAATACAAGGCATTGTCATTTCCAATGTAAATAGCTCAAAATCTCGCAATTGCGAGACCTATTGCATTGCAAATGCTTGTTTTTTGTTGCTGGTTTTTTTTAAGGCACATGGAGATTAAGGGGTCGATTCCGATTCGGGCCGGAAATCTCTCCGACCGAGCCGGACCCGGAGAAATTTCCGACCGAATCGGACCCGTGCAGTCCGACCGAACGAGTCCGATGCATTCGTATGCCACCGGACACGAGTCGAGTCGGACTCCCATTGAACTCAATGGGAGCCGGTCGTACAACGCGTACGCGGGCTCCCATTGCCTCAATGGGTGCGAGGCGGACAAGGGCGCCCCTACAGCGAGTACGCCGCGAAGCGCCCGCGGCGTACACGCACAGGTAGGGGGGACCCATGGGTCCCCCCTGTGTGCGCCTCGCGCGGGTACGCGTACAGGGGGTCCGACACGGACCCCCAAAGTACGGCTCCGACAGCGAGTTCGAGTCGGACGGCGCGAGTCGGTCGGAGCGGTCGAGGTGCGCATCGTACTTACCCGGCCGGAAAACGTCTCCATTGCGCGGTGCGAATCGGGTCCGAGCGAGTCGGTCGGAGCGGTACGATCCGGGTACGAGTCGGTCGGAGCGGTCGGGTCGCCCGGACGAGTCGGTCGGCGACCCGCATCGTACTCGCTCGGCCGGACCCGCGTACGATTCGGTCGGGAAAAAGGGCTCCGAATCGGATCCGGTAAAGCCGAATCCTATTCGGAGCCCTACCGGCCGAGATCGGAATCGACCCCTAAGTGACTTGTCCAGAAAAACAGGATGTGCGGCCGCTGCCAAGGCTCGAACCCGGTTCCCCAGTTCCAGAGTCAGCAACTCTGGCCGCTACCCCACCAATGACTTCCTTTCAAACTATAATACTTCTTTCCCTTCAAGCTTCCCATCTGCTCAAGAAGCTGTTGTCACCTACCACTAGCTTAGACAGTCAAGATGAAGGGGAAGAAAGGTTAACCCTTCTGAAATCCCACAACACTTAATTTGTATGGACAGGACACCTGTGGAGATGAAAAGTTTAGAGAGGAGGGATCAATGAACCACAGAGCACACAAGCATGGAAAACATACATGAGCACATAACAACAGAACACATACACACACAAACAGAGCATATTCGGATTCCAAGTCTTCAAATATTCTCCATGCTAAGAGGCTAGTCTGGACTTAGTAGTTGTAGATCCTTTCACCACCACTCTCACCGATATATCCCTGGTCTTGACACAATACTCCAAAAACCTAAACACTTCATCATCATCACTCCACTCATCAACCAGCTCAAACTGGGCCGAGCTACACTGTCAAAATCATGTCCAATTTAAGACCTCTTTTATCCGGCTTACACTCCGGAAATAATAGTTATTGTAGGAAAGTGCCCTATTTGTATGGTTACCCCCAAACGTTTTGCCCCAATGCTGATGGTTCTGACTCTGAAAGTGCACTGGAGTCTGCTATTGAGGCACCAATGCCAGTTCTCTATCCCTAAAATATGATGCATGTGAATTGGTAACCCCAATGGGCAAGGAATTTAACCCCCTTATAAGTCCCCAATAAGTGGTACCAGTGGTACTCAGGGCATGGGAGTTAAAGTAGCCACTAGGGCCTGAAGCACTGTCTGTGCCACCCTGACCCAAGTAAATAGATGTTAGCAGCCCCGCCATTGCAAACTGCATGAGCAGTGCAAACTGCTCAGACTCGACCTTGCCCTCACTGTGAGTGGCACAGTCAAAGCACTATTTTTAATATATGCCAGTTACCCCTAATATAGGCCTCCTGAGCCCAGGAGGCAGGGTGCATTATATTAAACGTGTGGACACATAAGTGCAAGCTTATATGTCCCTATAGTAGCATCTTTCCATTAAGGGTTACTATAAGTGTTCAAGGGGCCATAGGATAACATGGGCCACTATCCCGGCACCATGAGGTTGCTAGTTCCATTATGGTCCCACCGCAACCCATCATGTTTGGTATCACACCACTTGCCTTATGAAACCTGACATGGATCCCCTGTATTTGATGTGGCATGCACCCTGGTGGCTACCTTAGAGGTTGCCCACCTGGTTGTCCCAGCGTTACCAGTGCCCTGGCTGACAGCTTGAAGCTGCTGCCGCCAAGACATGAATCTGACCCGCTCCCAGGAGGTGTGAACACTCCTAAGAGTCCTAAGAGTCAGAAACAAAGGCCTGCCTGGCAAGGAGGTGTCACCTCCATCCCTGACAGGATAGCTAGTGAAATGGCAAATCAAGGCGGTGAGCTTCAAAGCTTTCACTGCCTTTGCTATGCAACCAGCCTGCTTCCCAAAGGAGGAAACAGCCAACCCTTGCTCCCAGGCACATATGCACCAGGGCAGGAGGGAAAATTAAGTAGTCAGGAGGCATACACCCTCAGAAGACTAGCCACACATCTAGGATGAGTTACCTGTCCTATACAGCCATTTTTAAACATGGCAAAATAGAGGGTTCTGGGTAGGAAAGGTGACACACATCCCTGGATTTAGTGAGCTCAGGGGCGGATTGACCGCTGGGGCTAGTAGCCCATTGGCTACTTTCCTCCATACCCCTGATGCCCATAAATCTAGGATTTAAGGGACACCCCTGGAACTAGAACCTCAGATCTGCTTGAATTGCAACCAAGGACAAAGAAGAGACACATGACTGCAACTTCAGGACCTGCACAAAGCAAAGGCACGATAACTTGCACGTGTGGCAACCACACAGCAACTCCACGACCACAACTCGTTCCGTACCAGAGACCGGCTCCAAGGCAAAGGCAACTCCAGAACTCTCTTGGACTAGAGTTACTAGTCTCCTTGCAGGCAAATCACAATCCAGGAACCAAAGAATCACTGGCCATCGTGCACGTCGAGGGATCGTCCAAAAGTAAATGATCTAGTGCATTGTGGAAAACGTAGTGCTGATCTCCAGAAAGTTTCAGGCAACTTCTATTTTCCCATGGCCTCCAGGACGTCGAAGTAAATGAAAGCTGCGTTTGCTACTACCAAGGCTTGTTGGTGGCCAGTTGGGCTACCACTACCTTTGTTCGGCACAGTGCCTTTAGGGAACCCCACAGAATCTTCAATCCGCTGCCTCAGTGGCCTTGTTGTTGAGTTTTTGCATCCTTACCTCACCAGCACTGTCCAAGCAACAAAACCAACACTAGCAGCTTCTGCATTCAGCACCAGGGACAGTCAGGACAACTCAGCAACCGCGCCCTACGAGCTAGGTAAAACTCAACTGACTGTTAGAGCCTGGTCCTGGTACCCGCATCACTTTACCCTCCCCTGTGATTTCCACTGAACTTGACCTGCAAGTGACTGATTATCACTAGTGCTTTTCCCTACTGACTGCAAAGTTAACGTTTTGCAAGAGTGAAATGCATTGATTTATTTTTCCTTTAAAACCATAACTCCTGTTATACTCATCTGATTGGCTTCGTTTTGGCATTTGAATTTATATAAAAATCTGCTTTATTTTTATAAATTGTTGTCGGACTTCATTTGAGTTGTGTCAATTACTTATTGTCTATGTTGGTGCTTTGAAATGCTTAACACATGTTCCATCCTGACTGCTCTGTGCCACACTATCAGGACTGAGCTAGGGATTTATTAGTGTGAATCGAAAGAACCTATTTGGGGTAACGTACAGGTTTTACACAGTGAAACCTAACCAGCCTCACTACATAATACCCCACTTTCTTAGAGTTATCAAGCCCCTTGCCAACTACCAGGGAATCAGAATATTCTCAGCAATTCTCACTCTAACTTCTGTACCAGATGAGTGACAGAAACTGCTCTACTAAATACGAGGGAGACAGTACTGGCATCCATGAACCATGGCTATCCATACAAACTAAAATCGATGGACCTTTCAGTAACGTTTGATACAATTAACCATGCAGTGCTCCGCAACGACATCAACCTAAATGCTACCGATCCCTAAATTGCAGAACCTCTTATCAACTGGTGCAGCTTTTTTTACTGAAAATATGTACATACCAGATTAAGGATGCTGCTTTCCTTATCAAAGCATCTATCACTTGAGGAAGTGCCAAAGGTATCCCTCTTTTCCTCTGCTTATGCAATATCTACATTGCCCCTTTGGATCAGATGACTCACTCCGAGAATAACGGATGCCTAATGACACCTATCAGCTTCATCTAAATTTCACAGGATTTATTTCAAGTAACAGGAAAACCAAAAGCTTTTGAACAATTGCAAACATTCATTTTAGTCACCCATTTCTCTGTAAAGTTTGCTTTAAAAGAAACACACATTTCCAAGAGAGGAATAAAAGCACTTTCCGACCACTCAGGAGGAAATATAAAACTATAGAGAAAAAATGACGTTGTAATGCCACTAATCTATATGAACCCTACATGGTCCTAGGCCAGAGTTCATTGACTAGCAACAGGAAATCGCAGAGCACAGGCCAAACAGACTAGGAGCGGCTCCTCTGCTAAGGCGGAGGAGCATCGCCGCACTAAATACAAAAAGAAAAAGAAAATGATAGTGCAACGTTAAAAACATTACGTTATCATTTTCTTCTTGGAACCAGTCAGGTTGGGGAGGGGAGGGGCTGAGCTTGCCTGGGAGACGGGGGAGGAGTGGTTCCTGCTGCACTTAAGTGCGCATGACGGTTTTGCTGGCCGTCGCGGGGCGGTCAAGCTGTCATGCGCACTTTGCATGTTCTCTACCCAGGCTGCCTTACAACCTGGGTGGAGAACATGCCCAGTCTCCCAGTCCCAGTCTGGGCAACCATGGTGCTCAGACCAATCACAATGCTGCTGTAAGGCAGCTCTGTGATTGGTCAGAGGATTCTAGGAGGCTGGGTGCTTCCTGTTCCTGCGTCAGAGAATAGGTGGCGGCTGGCGATCGGCGACGATAAGGTAAGTCTTTTTTTCCCCCTTCTTTTAAACCTTTCTCCCCTCCCCCGCCACTGATCCCAACCAGCCACAACTGAAACAGACCTCTGAATCGACTGAGTTTTGGTTTGGTATACTTATGCTCTCTAATGGCTACACCAGAAACAGTCGGCTTCCAAAATTTTGCTGTTCACAGCAGACATTAACCATAAAAAAATGTATTAATTTGCCTTTAGATAAGTTCCAGTTTACAGGAATCTGTTCGAATTATTAATTTTAGTGTCTATGGTAAAACATAAATGTAATGTTTTTTTAAACACATGACCGGGCCCAAATTTGTTAAATAGCTTTCCTACAAATCCTGTGGGTTGGGAATATGTTTTATGTAAATTTTACTGAGTGTGTTGGGTAATTTAAATTGTGTTCTCAAAGGGAAATGTTCTACAGTATTACACCTTTCACACTACAAGAGTGAAATGCAAGGCTCTTGGCTACAAAAATATTTAACTCTAGTATTCATTCATATATAGAACTTTATTCGGTACATTTAAGAACATCAAAGTACATAGACGAACATCAAGATACAAATCCATTATTAAAATATTTAAAATATACCAAAACACAAATACAGTATAGAGGTTCATAAAAAGTACATAGTTTGCTCGTGAAAAGTGCTTTGAGAAGTTTAAAGCAAAATGTCAGAAATGTGGTTACGAATTTGGGAGAGGGGACACCCCTACCAACTCAAATCCGTACTGGTTAGGTCAAAACACAGTTCTGAAAGAATCTTTGCTCCACCATTAGTAGCTATGGTACAAACAGCCTGCAATCCCCAGAGAAGTGCATGCTAAGTTCAAGCAGTACCAACAATTTCACTGTACAAAACACAGTAAAATTCCCAACCCAATACGGAAAAATAACAAGCATTTGCAATGCAATAGGTCTCGCTTTTGTTGGAGCTATTAGCATTGTAAATGGCAATGTTTTTTATTAAATTTTTGTATGTGCAGTGGAGTAATTATCTAAAGAAAAAAAGTGCATGCTATACCATATTATAAGCTTTTCTAGCAACTATACAGTAAACCTATGGCCATGTTAATGTAAAGTAACTGGGCAAAGTACACGTATCCATGGTAAACGCTATTTAGAGCCCACTTATGGACAACACAGTTGAACTGCAGACATTCACTGTATGCAGGCAGCCTTTCCAGATGATGTATAAATTTGACGCAGCTGCAACAGAGGAGAAAGATACAATGAATGGAGAAGGGACGGCCCCTATCGATAGAGGAGGGATCGGCTTCATCCTGCCCTGTCTGTTCCATTCACCAGTCACGCACAACAGACATCACACGCACAAGAGACATCACACGCACATACAACAACCTCAGTACCACAGATGCACATAGACACACCCCATGATGGGCCAGCTGTCACATACACACACACATGGATTCAGAGATGCATACACAGGCACACAATGAAAACACGTAGAGACACACTGTTACGTAAACATACACACACACATTAATACTGGCTTATAAACACAACTACACAGCCAAATGCACTCACAAACATGTGCAGAGGCATGCAGACACATGACCATGGGCACACACAGATATATCTACATAGACATTACATACACACAGACATGTGACCACATACACAAACACACATAGAAATACACACAGGTGTACACACACGCATAGGCACTGCCACCTACATAAGAGTAAACAGACATACTTTTATACGTAGACAGACAGAAACAGACAAGCAACTCGAGGCACAACAGACACAAGCACAAAAGTACACATGGAATGGAAGCCCACAAATACAGAAAATGACAACATGCACACACATATACCCACACACATGCAACTTACTGTTGTGTAAGCAGATTTACAGGCACACACGCAAAAGCATCAATTTACACAAAGTTGTACCAATACACAGGCACATGCCTAAACACATACACATTGACACACAACCATGGACACACGAAGAAATAGGTGCATACAAAAGTATAAACAAATATAGAGACATACAACCAGACGGCACAGGCATAAAGACACAGGTCTACATTGGCACACCGACGCATACACACACATGCACTCGCAAAAATACACCACCTACCAACACAGACACATCCTATATAAAAACAACTCCATATGTACTTATTTGTACACATTTATACACCAAGAAATACACAGATATACAAGCACTTATGCACATGTCAAAACATACAAACACAAACGTACACATACAGACTCGTGCTCAAAGACTAACACACTTGACCACGGGCAAACACAAGCATAGACGCGTACGCAGGCACAAACACACACAGACTCACATACACACAAACTCATAGATCCAGACACACCATCCAACACACTGATCCACACGGCACGCACATACAATCACACACGCACACACGCACACACACACAGACTCACAGATCCAGACACACACCATCAGACAGACGCAGACACACTCACAGATCCAGACACACGCCATCAGACAAACACACAGAGACCCACACATGCGCGCACAGGCACACAAATATAGATCCAGACACACAATCAGACAGGCCCACGCACGCACACACACGTGCATACACGAACGCGCGCACACATGTAATCACGTACACACTAAGATGCAGTGAAGAGAGCCAGGATGAAGTGTGCAGATGTGAGGGGGATAGGCAGAACCCCTTCCCGCCCTCACCCAGTCCCTATAAATCATTCAAACATGGACCCACTCTCTGGGCTGAGACCCCGGGTGACCCCATAAAAGGAGCAGCAGGAGAGAGGGGCGCCTGGTACCTTCAAATACCACCTTGGGCACTCCCCTCTGTGCCACCCCACGCAGACACAGGGGCCGCTGGCACCGCCGAATTCAGATGAGCCGCGCAGCATGTGACAAGGGCACATTATACAGTGTGCTGAAGGTGTGTGGGGTGGTCACCGCCCTTTCCCGACCCACAACCCACAGAAGCACAGACCAGCGCATGAATAACACGAGCACAGAGGCACTTCAGAAGAACTGGAGAAAGTCACACTTACAGGATGCGAGAAGTTTCCGGGGACGCCCTGCCCCCCGCGCCGTCTCTTGGCTCCACCAGAGGGCGCCCTCCCAAGCTCCTGGGGTGGGCGAGTCTTCCACAGGGGCTGGTCCTGGCCCAGTGACCCCTCTCCTGGGGCTCTCAGACTCTCCGGGTGTGTCTAGTGCTCACAGCCGCTGTAAGATCCGATTGTGTGTTGTGCCTGGTGTGCTAGCTCAGTGGCCTGTGCGCCAACTGCACAGATCCAGCAGGCCACATCCTCATGCAGACAGCACACTCCTCCCCCAGCCGTGACGTCACGCTACAGACCACTGTCGGTGCAAAGATCACCCCTTCCAAGCAGAAACTCCACTATTCCTACAGATTACCCCCCCACATAGAAGACACGCCATTGGCCCAGCAGTCAACACCTGCATGCCGTTCTCTTTCACCACAGAATGTTCCGTCCCTCTGCGGCCTCTCGCGGCACTTTGCCTTTAAACTCACCGTGACGTGACTGTCCTCCCGCATCGAAAACACACGTATAAACCAAGCGCGGCCGCTAAAGTTAGCGGACCGCGCTCCAAAATAATTAAATAAACAAATGCAAATGTGAAAGCGGCCCGCACAGCAAAACAATTAAATAAACAAGCGCGGTCCCTAAAGTGAAAGAGGACTGCGCTGTAAATAACAAAAACAACTTCGGAAACATGATCCGTCACTACACGCCTCCTTTAGATAAGAAATACCCTCACGACAGCCGTCAAGCAAACGATCCAGTCCGGATGGGCCGTCCCAAAAGGAGACAGGGCGGTAACAAAGAAGCCTCATTTTCAATCGGAGGCCACCATTTACCATAAACGATGACGCCAGCCAGTGAAAATAATGGGCGGGGCTTCAAGTCCCCTTCTGAAATCTCCTCTACCACAATATGTCTCGCAGAGCGAGCAGCGCATGCGCGCTGCAACGCTAGGCGAGACCTAAAAAGGAAAATCTAATAAGCCAAAAGACACCAAAATCATCAGAATGGGAATGGAACTGGAAATATGGATTGTTAGATATGGTTTTTTAAAGTGTTCCAACAAAATGCACCTATAAAAAGTCAAGCACTAAGAAAAAACAACAGTTTGCAATGGACCAGGACCGAAGTGCATTTTCAGGGTGACTGCCATAGAGCAGAGGTCGGCTTTAACAAGGGGGTTGTTTTGGTAAAAGGTTTTACTTTCAGGAGAAAGCTTCTTTTGGTCAGGCCTGTAGCACCTGACCCATCAGCACACACTTCTGGGCACCAGGTCTTTGTACACCCAGGTCTCCTACATGGTCTAGTCCTCTTTAGTCAACTGGGCCCTCTTGACCTCAGGAGTCCTTCAGCTTTTTGTGTCTATGAAGTACATAAAAAAGAAACCAACTACTTGATCCCTGGAGAACAGTTCCAGTCCTAGGGTGCCAGCCAGATTCAGGGGTCCCCGAGTCCTTCTGTAAGTCCTCAGGGCTTGAAAAATCATAAAAATTTTACTAGACCTGCAAGTCTAGTAACTTGAATAATCTACTCGACCTAACTGTAATGTACTTGACCCGTGAACTGGTCTCAAATTGAGTGATCCTAGGCAAATATTTTGTCTTATGGAGCTGCCTTTTTCTTCATTATCACATAAGAGAGCACCTTTAAATATGCAAGTTCACTATTTCTGCTGTATAAAAAAACTCTATTTACTAGACTAAATCTGGCTTGCCTCTTAGTTCCCTAATAGCATTGTCACCTGGGCAGGAGCAGGAATATTTCCCAGTTCATGTTTAAAAACTCACTTTTCATAAATATATTACTAAAGCATGATGTGGTAGTGCACTATCATTTACGGATAGCACATTATCCATTGAAAAGGCCATAAAACTTTCCCACTAACATGTAGGTTTACTGATAAAACTATATAGCGCATAAACAAGGTTTGGAAATTGGGTTTCAGCAAAAATATTTAAAATTTGCACATCACCAAATAAAGTGTTCTGATTTGTTTTGATCCTATAAAATTCTTTTTTTTTTACCACAGAATTACAAAAATGTGTCTTCATAACTAGTGAAATATATTTGAAATGTTTGAACAGTTCACTTATCAGCCATTTCAGTGTTTTGTAAGAAAAAAAGACTGAAATCTTTCATGTCACATGCTTTGCACAGCGCGATTGTCACACAGTTCACTTTACAAAGTCCTCTAACTTCAGTCACAGAAAGAAAAGTAAATGTAGGAAGACAAACTGACTTTTGACCTCTGCTTCTGAAAGCCAGGCAAATGTGACAAGATAACAAGATTTAAAGGCATCTTTATTGCTCATTCACTTTGTGAGCAAGCAGAACCCCTGTTGTCAGCTCCCAGTAGGCCCTAAAAATAGCTCGCTCTGATTAAATTTGGCTTGCCACAGCGAGTGGATTTTTCAAGCCCTGGCCCTCTTCTTCCAGGATTCAGAAGTCAAGATTCTTCTTCCAGCAGGGCCTTCTCCTTCAGATTGTGTCTACCCAGGTTCAGAAATGATCTAAGCAGGTGTTGGTGGAGGTGCCAGATTTATCCTGTGCAATACTCAGTGACTGGATTCATTTTACCACCCAATCATAACAATTTTCTCACAGTCGCACAGCTCCTTTAGCAGCACTTCCTCTTTGCATTATTGTAAAATTACCCAGGAACTGGTTTCAGGATGGCAGGAGCCAGCTGCCACAAGGCAGGCATGACCTTCACCTTCGTGGCTACTCCACTACTTGACAGGGTCTAAACTGGTATTCCCTCTTACTGTGGCTGGAGCCTAACTGGCTAGGAGGGTCCTGGGGATGAAAAGAATAAGCCCTACATGGTATCTCCAAGTGAACTGGGGTAGTGCTAAAGCTGCCCTTTTTTCTGTCAACTGTTGCTGTCCACTCGCAGGAAGCTAATCCCTCCTAAGTAGTCAGCAGTTAACACCCATTGGCCTTTACTGGGACTAGAGGCAAACCATTGTTCTCGGAGTCAGAGTTGTCAACACTTCCAGCCAAGGATGTTTAATGCAGCTTTAGAGCTCGATTTAAGCCAGTCCTGGCTCAAACAGCCAAAAATACATTTTTACAGTAAGTTTGCTGCTTATCTTATCAAAAATCTGATATCACAATTAAGTCAGATATTACAAAGTAAGCAGGGAATAGCTTTCCTAGGCCTATTAGAGAAAAGTCTAGTCAGGCATACAGAGTGAAATAGCTTTTTTGCTCTTATTTCACTGTGAGGAAACACTAACACCAATATGTAGTGTGCCCTATTTTTATATATTAGCATTTGCCTTGTGGGCTTAGAAGGTACACTTTAGGGGTGATTTATGAATATATAAATACTTTTCTATATGGCAATAGCAGTGTTTGCTGCAATAAGTCACTTCAGTGCATTTAAACTGCAGCCTAGCCAGAGCACAGTAGTTCTAACGGCAGAAATATCCTCTGTGACATAAGTGGGATGTGTAAATATGCACTGCAGCCCATGTATGACATTTAACTTTCCATGAAACAGGTGCACAGTAGGCACCATTTGCAATGGAAGTTATACAGACCAAATAGGGAGTTACAATGTACAGCACATATTGAGGGGAAGCACAGGCACGTTACTACTGTTTAGCAGTGGTAAAGTGCACAGTCATGAAACCAACAAAAATAGTGTCCAGAAAAGAGTGAAAATCTGGCGTGACTGAAAGAATCCATCCACAGCACATGCTGATTAATGAAGATGTTACTCATCACTGGTAAATCTGTCCATAATAGTTTATATTTTCCAAGCAGTTCATCAACTTCCACTCCTTCCTCCAAACACTGGATAAATCGCTCCTTATTTTGTACAGTTCTACATCTGCATTAAGAGCACACTTCCATTCATTCTCAGTGATAGCTCCCTCCAATAGCAATTCCACTGTGGCCACCATCCAATCATCCACCTCCTCTTGCTGCATGCCTTCATCAATAAATGGATCAATTGGTAACCATGATACGCAATCTGCCTTAACATTTCTTGAACGAGACATAACCCATCCTTGTCGTCAGTGAAAGAATCCATCCACAACAGATGTTGATTAATGAAGATTTATTGTGATAAGGCAAGTCACTTATAACTGAACCCCACAGTGCGACAGCATCAACTGATTCTCCTCTAGCTCCACATTCCACATGGAACACGGAAGTACATTCTGCCCTTAAAGCTACACCAACCTAAGAATACAACCTTGACCATGCAGAAAAGGAGCATTTGCTACACAGAACATCCCACCATGTTGCCTTACCGTACACAATTTGCTTCACAAATGCAATATAACATAACATATAAATGACTCGGAGACAAAAAGGGATCAGTGGCATACTCGCTGGTAACCTATGAAGCCTCTTGCCTCCACAACTTTCTGAGAGGTATCTACAGAAGGAGTTAATGTTTTTCCTGCATGAGTTGTATTAATCTCCTTCTGGGGCATTACCTCTTCGATGTAACCATTTGCGGGTTGCCATGTTACAGGAGACTACAAACACAGCAGATGATAACCTCGTCCACCTCACTGATCATTCATGGTGCAGCTGCCCATTCCCTCTCTGGATATTTGTAATATTCCCCAGATATCTTTCCCCTAAATCCTCGGGATTACTGCGTCCAAAAAGTGCCTCTCGTCCACAACAATTTATGCAGATGCATACTCGGACCCTGTATCTACACACTTTTATGCGTCAAACACAATTTCAATTAAGATTGGATTGCGAACACTGAAAATTGGATGACAGTGCTTCAAATGTAACTGGCATAAAGTCATGGTCATTTCTATTGGAATAGATTTTGCCCTGTGGCCAAATGGGAAGATTACCTTCTTACAAATGCAGTGCAAAAATGTATCAAATGTAAAAAACTAAAATTCTGAAAAGCTTAAAATAACAAAAGGACTTCATTAACACTAAAAGAGGAAAAAAAAAAACTCATGTGACACCTTCAAAACAAAACTATAAATGACAGCTGTTGCCTGTTGAAATCTTCTCTATGTTTAGCTCACTGGAAACAGTGACATAAATCATGAAGCCTTAATCTTGAGTTTATTACATGATATCGGCATCTTAAATGGCTTGAGACAAAGACATTAAAAAATTAACAGATACTAAGTCTAGATACATGTATAGTAAACAAGAGTCTTTTGGAAAAACTCAGCTCTGATGAACTTTAGCCATAGGAAGCTCGATGGGATAGAGCTCTATGCGCTCGGAGTTACAGCAAACCATAAACTTAAATCTGGTTTCTCCTTTGAATTTACCTCTCCTATTCATTACCTCAAATATAAATATGAATTAGATCACTTAAGAAGGGGATGCCACATGTTCACTTTATTCAGTGTGGAGATACCATTAAAATTAATCAGGAGTCTGTGCTGGGGAGAACATGAGCAGTACTACTTTCGTTTAGACCATTTCACCAAAGTGTTCCAATTACTGGCTACCAGATAGTCGGAGAATAAAATGTTTGGATTTTGCTACAAAATGTTCCGCTCTACAGTCTGAATGCAAACATAGGAAAGCGCTAACAGGAGCTCTACATGGAGCAAAACTATGGCGAAGCGCAAACTTTCGGAAAGCACGCCATTAGGACACGGCACCCCGGGGTCTTGGCCACGCCTCCGTGACTCTTGGCGCCCTGATTGGCTGCAGCGCCCGGTGAGGGATCCCTTCCGGGGGAAGGGCAACGTCACTTCCGCCAGTGCCGATGGAGGAGGGGATGGTGGGGGCTTATTTAGGGCACTCTGCCCAGGCCCATGTCCTCTTTCCTTTGGCGCCGGCCCCGTGGAGTGTCTTTGTTTCTTCGCGGAGCAGCTTTCTCGGTCTTCTTTTGTCTCCCTTTGCAGGTCGGAGTATCGGCAAAGAAGATCCCGGGACGGCGGCCGGTGCACATCGAGCGGATTACATCGCATCCCTTTGAGACGCGCTGCCAGACCGGGAACCGCACGGGCTTGAGAAAACTCGCACAGCCCAGGCTAGGACCTGGTGGCGGTTTCGGTCTCTGGCGGCGGGCAGCGAGGTGTAGCGCTTCCCCCTCAGGCAGGAGTTTGTGGAGGTGTGCTCTCGGTACACAGATGTAAGGGGAGGGGGGGCTTTGGTTTCTTGTGTTGTGCGGTCGCGGGGGGAAATTGTGAGATCGTCCCTGCACTGTGCATCGATTAATATATAATCTGTGGCAATTCTGGTATTTTATGGTGTTTCCCCCCCCCCCCACGGCTGTACAGTACAGGCATCCTAAGCGCACACTCGCGGTAGTGCGCGAGAAAAGTTTCCCGCCCTCTCCCCGACTGGTTTTTAATAACGCGGGGATTAGCACGTATTAGCACAATTTGTTGGGATATATTTAATTGAAGGCTCCGCTCCAGACTGTGCCAATGCGACCTTCACATTTTGGGGCATATCCCTTATATTAATCTCATCAGCTTGTCCTCTGGGTAGTGCAGGGGATTAGTCAATACTAGTGTTCATTGGGGCAGAAGGACTGAGCGTATTTAGTGGCATATATATTTAATTAATAAGCTCAGCTCTTTACTGCAATCAGTGTGCAACCCGCACCTTTAGAGTTTATTCCCTGCTTACGTTGTATCAGAGAGTCATGCCTGCACAAGGAGGAAGAATGGGCAAAAGAAAGGATAGTGATCCAGAGTTGTCGCAGTTACTGAAATTGGTGCTGGCTAAATTGGGCAATAGGGATGCTGTAGAGGATGAACAGCCAGGGCCAGTGCACGATCCCGAGCCAGCACCGGTGGGGGATAATCGCCCTCGCCGGGCCAACCTGCCCCCTCGGGCGGCGTTCCCACCAGGCCAAAAGAAGGCAGGGACATGCCCAAGCAAAGTAAAAGTCGGTAGTAAAGGGGGCTAAGGGGCGGAGCCAACTTGTGGGGCCGGGCAGGCGGGCCAGTCTTCCTCAGGTGAGGGTACTCAGGGTCTGTCCAGCAATTGCCTTCGGCTGCCACGCAACAGGTGGTACCCGGTCGGCGGATGTGGGTTCAGTGTTGGCTGATATCCTTAGCACGCTGCAGGCGCTTGCGCCCCCGAAACGGGTCACATCGACTGGGGAGCAGGGGGCTGCACTTCGCTTAGGTGGGGCGGGCCCCTCTCCCCCCGAACTGCGGGTTGCGGCGGTGCAGGCGCCGGCAGCGAGTGGGTTTGGGGGGTCTGCACAGAGTGCACCCGCGGGGTCAGTACCCGCGCTATCGTCAGCGATGCCTGGGGGGTTGTCTGGTGTGTCCCAGGGTATAACAACAGGCATACTGACTTTAGTAGCATCCCTATTAGCTCAGTTGGCGGCTCCGGCGACTGGGGGCCAGGATAGTGGTGCATCAGTGACCCTGTGGGCGCCTTCGCCAAACTTGGGGAATACGATCAGCGAATTGCAGAAGCAGGTAGAACTCATGGCTAGGGCGCTGGAAAAGGAAAGGCACAAGCGCAGCCCTTCGGTCAGCGGGTCAGGAGGCCCCTGCTCATCCCAATCCAGCCACAGTTGTTCCAACAGGTAAGGGGTTAGGGTCCGAAGATAAGACTCCCAGTATTGGGGGGAAGGCCCTAGGGGGCCAGGATACGTTACTCTCCAAGCCTGAAAAATTAGTTTCTCATGGTCCAGCGGAGGTAAAAGAGAAAATTTGGAAAGGCGAGTTCATTGACATATTCTCGCTAATAAGGCCAAAAAGAAGGGAAGTGGAGGCAAAAGAGAAGGAGGGGAAAGATAGCTCCTCCAAAGACAAAAAGCCGAAAGTAGAGGAGTCAATCACGAATTGGTTGTTTGGTTTTAATATATTCGCAACTGTAATGCTAGAAAAAAGGCCTGAGTTGGCTGCGCCAACGATATTTTATTCCAATAAGATTTTGAAAGCGCATGCCATCTATGGCGGGATGGCCTGGTTAGACTATGACAGGGATTTCAGGTGGGAAAAGGTTGAGGACCCTGAGATTGGTTGGGGATCAGACAGAGGTCAATATGTGGTTAGAAAGTGTGAATAACAAAACACCAATGAGGCAGTCCTTTCGTACGCAGTGGGGATCAGGTGAGAAAAAGGGGTCTTGCTGGGCATTCAATAGAAAAATCTGTACACGGCCTGCTGGATCGTGTAAATTTAAACACGCCTGTTCTTTCTGCGGCCACCTTTCCCATCCTGAATTCTAATGTATCAAGAAATCCAAAGATAAAGGTAGGGACCCCAAGTCATCATCCCAGTAGGACTTTGCCCACTCCGGTAGCGATTGAGAGACTGGTGTTTTGGCTGAACCAGTATCCCAATAAGAATGCAGCCCAATTGCTTTACAAAGGTTTTTCTATAGGCTTTCGCATACCAGCTCAGGGTGTCCCGCCAGTTTTACATTGTGAGAACCTGCTGTCTGCACGGACACATTCCACTGTTGTAGCTCAAAAATTGGAAAAGGAGGGTGCGCTAGGTAGGATAGCGGGCCCTTTCATGACTGCTCCATGGCATGACTGTTTGCTCACCACTAGGGGTGGTGCCTAAGAAAGAGCCAGGCCAGTTCTGAATGATACACAATGTATCCGCACCTAAGGGTGCCTCAGTCAATGACGCTATCGACTCTGCTCTTTGCTCCGTGACCTATTCCTCATTTGATGCAGCATTAGAAAAATTGCGCAATCTTGGCCCAAACGCCTTCATGGCAAAGACTGGCATTGAGTGAGCTTTCCGGCTCCTGCCAGTGCACCCGGATGATTATCATCTGCTTGGTTTCCAATTTGGGGGTCAATATTTTTATGACAAATGTAGGCCGATGCGATGCGCAGTATCTAGCAAGTACTTTGAGCTTTTTAGCTCTATGTTGCATTGGTTGTTCACCTTTAGAACAGGTCACACTGATATTGTACATTACTTGGATGACTTCATGGTGATGATCCCGTTGGCTTCGGGAGTCTGTGGGCGGGCTTTGGAAGATGTTCCAGGAGTTTGGGGTACCTTTGGCACCAGGTAAGACAGTGGGCCCGGCCACGTGCATGGCATTCTTGGGAATTGAGATTGACACGGTAGCAGGCGAGTGAAGGTTGCCACTGGACGAGGTGCAGGCTCTCGCAGGCGACTGAATCTGTTCTGGCGGGACCTAAGGTGACTCTGCACCAGCTCCAAGTGCTGGTGGGCCAGTTAAATTTTGCTTTGCGCATCATTCCCATGGGCCACCCCTTCTCCAGATCGATTGCGAGAGCAATGACCGGTCTGACAAAGAAACATCACCATACCAGGCTGCGGGCGGAGGTGAGGGATGATCGGAGGATATGGCGCGAGTTTCTGCGGGACTTTAATGGGAAAGCGGTCTGGCCAACGCCGCCGGTCATCAGTGAGGCCTCGGGACTCTTCACAGATACTGCAGGTAGTATTGGCTTAGGAGCAATTTTGGGACCTCACTGGTGCCGGTGCGAGTGGCCAGAGGCATGGCATGCAAGTGGGCTGACGAGAAACATTGCCTTCTTGGAACTGTTCCCTATTGTAGTGGCAGTCACAGTATGGTCTGATGTTTTCTGTGGCAAGTCAGTAGTCTTTTGGTCATATAACATGTCTGTGGTAGAAGCCATTAACAGGTAGGGTGCTTCCTGTAGCCAGGTTCTAAGACTTTTGAAACATCTGGTTTTGTTGTGTTTAAAGTTGAATGTAGTATTTAGAGCTGCGCATATCCCAGGTGTTTCTAATCAGGCAGCTGACGCTTTGTCTCGCTCCAAGTTACAAGAGTTCCGAAAGTTCCATCCACAAGCAGCGGACCAGATGACAGTGTTTCCGAGATCTCTGTGGAAGATTGGAGCCCCGCCCTAGCGGGTCTCGTGGGGGCCTCGCTGAGCGAGCGCACCCGGAGGGCATACCAACATCACTTTATGGCTTGCAGGACCTTTGTGCAGCAGCAGGGGATTGTGGGCTTGTTCTCATCTGAAGCCATACGTGGTTTTCTGCAGGCATTGAGGGTACAGGGCAGACCAGTATCATACGCGAGGGCTCACTTGGCGGCAATTGCTTTTTATGCTAAACTAAAAGGGGTGCAGGATGCAGGTAATTCATTCTTAGTCAGAAAGGCCTTGGCAGGTTGGGCTAGGTTAGAGGGCGCAAAGAAGGACTGCAGAAGGCCCCTCAATCTGCGGACCCTGGGGGAAATGTTAAATGCCCTCCAGTCGGTGTGCACATCAGATTATGAGACAACCTTGTTTGCGGCGGCTTTCACACTGGCATTCTATGGGGCCTTCAGAGTGGGCGAATTAGTGGGGACCTCAAAGTTGGATACTGCAGGTGGTTTACAATTGCAGGATGTTAAATTGTTGCAGGGAGGGCTTTCCATCACATTGCGTAGATCTAAAACAGACCCCTTGGGTAGGGGGACCACGATTTGGCTTAGGCCTGCCACAGGAGCTGTAGTGTGCCCGTGGCACAGATGGGGGCTTATTTGGCTGTTCGCCCTCAAGGATTGGCCCGCTCCCTGTTTATCCATAAAAACGGGGAGTGCCTATCAAAATATCAGTTCACGGCAGTTTTCAAGGGCACCCTGCAAAGTCTGGGTGTGGACCTCGCTGGCTATTCTTCTCACTCATTTAGGATTGGGGCAGCAACCTTGTTCAGCGGGAGCAGGCTTCTCTGTTGAAGAGGTGAAGCGTGTGGGTCGGGGGTCCTCTTCATGTTTCAAGCGCTATGTGCGTCCTGAGTTGTTGTAAGTTTTGCTCAAAATTAGTTTGTGCGTTGCCATTCTTAAATACGTCTCTTCTTTATACAGTAGCATGCCCTGTAAGGTGATATGGGTGTTGGGACACTCCTTCGTGCGGCGGGCTGCTTACCGTTTGCAGCAGCAGCGTAAGTCGAAACCGGCGTGTTTGGACGGGATGTCGTTCCATTGGCGGGGCATTGGGGGCCTCCGAATTGGGCAGCTACGGCAGTTGGTGGAAGAGACAAAGGCGCACGAGGGACTCCAGTCCCCGGACTTAAGCATCTTGCACTTGGGCGGGAACGACATGGTGAAGCTGGGTCGTCGGGCTGTCAGAGAAGCTTTGCTGGCAGAATTTGCTAGGTTGGGGAGGATCTTCTCCTGGGCTCGGATCGCATGGTCTTACATGATCCTGCGGCGCTAATGGGGACCCGGGGTGCGGTCAAGGGCCTTGAACGTTTATGCGGAATTGGCTAAGCTGTGTGCTGGGCAAGGCCGCCTGTGTCACATACCACACAAGTTGCTCAGGGGTCATCACATGTTCCATCGCGACGGCGTGCACTTGTTGGACATTGGCACGGACTTATGGATTGATGGCATTTGGTCATTCGTTCAGAATTTGTTTTGTGGTGGGGAGGGCAAAGGTCCGGTTGGCCCTGGTCGCCCTTGTGGCGGTAAGGAGGCCACATAGATTGACTTACATTGTTAAGGGGAGCCCTCCTGCATACTCCCTAGGCCAGCACTGAGGGGGGAGAGACGGTGAGCTCACCCCAGAGAGAAGGGGTACACCGGCTGGGGGCGAGGGCGCCAGGATACAAGCTAAGGCATGGGGCTGCTGCCCCTGGTTATACCCTACGAGCCCCCCCTTGGGGCAGCCTGGTGGTGGAGGGGTGGGCCCCTAGGGTTGCGGACAAGGAGCAGATGGCAGGGGCTCACCCCTCAAGGACGCAGGTGGTATGCACCTGCGTGGTTCTCATTTGGGGGGCGCGAGCTAGAAGGCCCCTTGGTGCTGGAGTGATAATTAACATGTCTTCTGTATAAAAATTAGATGCTGCCATTTCTTATGTTTTGGATTATGATGCGAAGAAGAACTTGCTTGTAAATATTATTTTGATAAAGTGTTTTTAATGTCAATTTCATATTGGAATTTGATCATGCTAAGATATGTATTGTCATGTTTATTGGTGAGGATTTGTAATAAACATGGCCTCTTTTCACCCACAACACTTGATAGCAAATCATTAATTTGTGGGATTTATGGAGGTGGTCCAGGGACAACCTGGGGGGTCCAAGTCCTATGGCGAAGCACGTACTTTCGGGAAGCGCGCCATTAGGACACGGCACCCCAGGTACAGGCCAGCCTCCGTGACTCTTGGCGCCCTGATTGGCTGCGGCACCTGGCGCGGGATCCCTTCCGGGGGAAGGGCAACATCACTTCCGCCAGTGCCGATGGGGGGGGATGGTGGGGGCCTATTTAGGGTGCTCTGCCCAGGCCCACGTCCTCTTTCCTTCGGCGCCGGCCCCGTGTCCAGTGGAGTGTCTTCGTTTCTCCCACCCGCCCATCCCTTTGAGGTAGAAGTTAGGAATGCGTGGCGGTAAGGAGGTCACATAGATTGACTTACATTGTTAAGGAGAGTCCTCCTGCATACTCCCTAGGCCAGCACTGAGGGGGAGAGACAGTAAGCACACTCCAGAGAGAATGGGTACACCGGCTGGGAGCGAGGGCGCCAGGATACAAGCTAGGGCATGGGGCTGCTGCCCCTGGTTATACCTTACGAGCCCCCCCTTGGGGCAGCCTGGTGTGGAGGGGTGGGCCCCTAGGGTTGCGGACAAGGAGCAAATGGCAGGGGCTCACCTCTCAAGGACGCAGGTGGGTTGCACCTGCGTGGTTCTCATTTGGGGGGCGCGAGCAAGAAGGCCCCCTTGGTGCTGGAGTGATAATTAACATGTCTTCTGTATAAAAATTAGATTCTTCCATTTCTTATGTTTTGGATTATGATGCGAAGAAGAACTTGCTTGTAAATATTATTTTGATAAAGTCTTTTTAATGTCAATTTCATATTGGAATTTGATCTTGCTAAGTTATGTATTGTCATGTTTATTGGTGAGGATTTGTAATAAACATGGCCTCTTTTCACCCACAACGCTTGATAGCAAATCATTAATTTGTGGGATTTATGGGGGTGGGGCAGGGACAACCTGGGTAGTCCGGGTCCTATTGAAAAACACAAATTGCAAACCTGGTGTTAGCGTGAAAACTCCTTTCGTATTCGTATTTCGTAGCACCACTCTGTCTCTTCTTCCCTGGCCTACCTGCATTGGCTGCCCGTATGTAAAATAATTAAATTCAAGTCCCCTTGTCTGGCCCACAAAATGATGCACAATAAAATCCCCCCTTTCATTCTGAGATTACTAATCCATTACATTACGCAGGTCTGAGATTCTTTTCTGTACCTCGATCAACAAAGTGAGAAGTGGTGGACGCCCTTTCGCTTTTTTCGCAGCTAAACTCTGGAACTCTCGCCCTTGTTCCTTAAGACTGACCAGTGATGAAATTAAATTTAGGAAGCTTCTCAAAACGTATTTCTTTGAGTGATTTACCTAATGTGCTAGCTATAGGACGGACATGACTTCATCGCTGGGAAGCCCGTCGGGTAGCCATGCTCTTTATAAATGCCTAGCATAGCATTCTCGCTTTAAGACGTTTTTAAAACTGTCTATTTATGAATGGATCACCTTTATTAACAGGCCACTTCCTCTGTTATAGGGAAGTACTACCTTATGGGCAAATCCAAAGGATCATTTGATTCATATGTTGGAGTGATGAAATAAGATGAGAAAGGTCTCTGCCTCTAGGAACTCTGTCCTTTGTAAATGCAGTTACTAGCTCTACTTATTATTAACACACACATACCTTGCTGTTATTGTGGCGGTTGAACGATAAAACAAATTGCCACCAACAAAGCATGCAGATTACAAACTAAACAAGCATTTGCAATGCAATCGGTCTCGTATTTGTGAAAGTTAGAGCTATTGGCGTTGTAAATGACAATCTTTTTTACTTTTGTTTTCAGTTGGGTGATCATATTTGATAAGTGCTATTGCCATTCGTATGGCATCGCTGTGCTGGAGAACCAGAAAATGGGAAATTGGTTACGAAGAAGAGAAGGTGGAAAATAAATGACACCAATGTAAAAAGGAATTTAAAAAATAGGGAAGGAGTTGCTGTAAAGGGTCAGGGCTAATGCATGACAGGAGAGGGCAGGATACCAGAGCAGGATATGTGCATAAGAGACAGAGAGCGAAAGAGGGTTTGAGAGAAGTGTACAATAGTGACAGGAGAAAGGGATGGTTAGAGAAGAATGGGGTAAGGGAAAAGGAATATGAGAGGGAGTGGGAAACAGAGGGCGATTGCGAGTTTGTGAGGAAGAGACTAGAGCAGAATGGACGAAAAAGAGAACTGGGTGAGTTGGTGCATAGAGGGAGAGGAGAGAGTGAGGAGTTGTTTAGGACTAGTCAGCATTCATACATCAGCTGAAAGCTCTGAATTTCTGGGTACATGATCAATGGTATGGGACTGTGTCACGAAAATTTCAGAGGTATCCAAAAGGGCAGGAGTGTTGTTATGAACTATACTCCAGGTTTTAGATAAGAAAATACTTTTTTTTAAACGAGAACTTAGGATAAAACTTCTGAAGCATGGTATATTGAAAACATTGCTTGTGTTTTAATTCACAAGGTATGCAATGTGATTGAGAAAAACCAAAACCATTGTTAATCAGATGCACCTTAATAAACATAAAAGCCATTCCCCGATCTCAGGCATGATACTGTATGAAAAGATAACAAACTGTGCCAGATTCTTGAGCAAATCCTATGCTGGTGGGTGTGCGTAATATGGTAATATTTAAAAGTGCACTGGATTTGACGCATGCTATCGCAAAGTTACTGAAGAACTAATGCTCGCCTTGTAATGAACTAAATCCCCATTCCAAAATGGCCACAAATCTAGTCTGTTATTTTTGTGTACGCTCCCGGAGCCATGCGTGTCCTCTCTAGCCTGCGCTTCTGATTTACTTGCAACTGTTTCTTGTTTCAATGGATACGGTTGAGCATCCCAAGAGAGCGAGCAAACCACGCTACCAACGTGACCCGTTGCCCCCACCATTCCCTGTGTGCAGCCAATGATGGACGGAGCAAATAAAACTAGGACGGCCCAAAAAAAAAAAAAAATCAAGCACACAGTAAATCCAACATGGTAATATTTAAAAGTGCACTGGATGTGACGCATCCTATTGCAAAGTTAGTGTAGAACTGATGCTCGCCTTGTAATAAACTAAATCCCCTGTTCCAAAATGGCCACAACTCTAATCTGTTATTGTCGTGTATGTTCCCAGAGTCCTGCACGTCCTCCCTTGCCTCCGCTTGTGACTCACTAGCAACTGTTTGCTGTTTCTATGAATGCATGTCAAGCAGCCCTAAAGTCCGAGCAAACCACGCTGCCGCCCTCACCCATTACCCCCGCCCTTCCCCGTGTGCAGTCAATAATGAACGGCGCAAATGAAACACGGACGGGCACGGGGAGTGACCACGTGAGGAGGAGGAAAGTGGGAGGAACAGGAGATAAGGGAGCAGAGGTCGGATGTGGCGTAATGGCCAGAGCTGTCGACATTGAAGCTGGGAAACCAGGTTCGGTCTCAGCATCAGCCCTGCCTGAAAATTCAATGTGTCCATCTGTAATGCAACCGGTGGTCATGTAAAGTGCTCTGGTACCTTGGGGTCAAGTTCGTACTATATAACACTGCAAAAAAATAAAACAATTTTTTTTTTAAAAGCAGTGTTGTGGGAGGGGTGAGGAGGGGCGAGGGGGTGGAGGGGCGAGGGGGTGGCTGGGTGGGGGGCGGCACAGGGAGATTAAGTAGCAGCAAAGCTGAAACACTGAAGATGGGTGAAAAAAAAAACCCAGTTTAGTGTGAGGGACCAGCACGGGGAGATTAAGTAGCGGAGAAGCTTAATAAACACCGAAGATGGGCAAACAGCACGGTAAATGAAGCAGTGTCTACAAGCGTTTCATGAAGCCTGTGCACGAAGTAAACAGAACACTTAACAGGACCGAGGCAGGCCAATGAAAAAAAGAGTGCTCTCCAAGTTTCCTAAATAACCTGAAGAGTAAGAGCACATGTAACAGGGGCAGTCCTCATGGGAGGATACAAAAGTCCAAAAGGAAGGACTACTAAGCCTATTCACCAATCAAAAACCGGCATTTGAAAGGACTGTAAGAGGACCCAATTGAAAAGATGGGTGGTGCTTAAAGCCATTATTCTATGAACAGCATGTCTCAAAAAGACAGTGCATGCGCTGCCTAGACAAGACCTAAAAATGTGTCTGGTGTACCGAATCCGATAGTTCAATGAAACATGAATCCAAAGGTGCACATCAAACTGCAGGAAAACTAGGGCTTTAAGCGGGACAAAAAAAAAAAGAGTTGGGGGGGAGGTGTCTCTAAAAGGGGCATGGCCTTTGTAATTAAGGGTGTGGCTTAAAGAGGTAAGCCAAATTTCTGTGATTCCCATTGTGTGCCACACCACCGATATGTTGGTTTCTGTCTGAGCTTTATTAATTGCATACAGATATAGAACACACCTTTCTAACACCTAGAACCAGCAAAAAATATTGGCTTAGTCAATGGTTGTTAGCGGTTTAGGATAAATAAGTAACAACAATGATTTTGCTGTAAATAAGGTTGAAAATGTTTCAGCTCTGTAATTGAGAGTCACTGAATGAAACACTATTGAGACCTGTGGAAGGGTTAGTGGTCTACAGAGTGGGTCAATCACTACCGTTATGATACCTCTATGATAGACAGACATGCCCTTTTTTCCTCCATATCTCCTCCATCTGCATATCTAAAATCTCATCTACCTCTCTAGCACCCTCTTTTCATTTTCCCTTGAATGCACTTCATCCTCCAATACAACGCACCCCAAACACAATGTACCCACTCACTTGTAGGCACTGCATTTTCTTTTACTTATATCTTGTCAACACTTTGAACCTCCTTCACACACATTTGCATAGAATCATAATTGCAACTGGCCATTGACTGGATGACCATGTATTCGCACAACTTTTTGATCCACTGACAAGCACTGTGAGAAACTAGCACTGCCTTCAGCCTCAACCACGAGCTCTAAAATCGTAGCTAGTTGTGAACATCTGGAGGCGACTCAGTTCAGTTATGCACTATGCTATACATATACAAGGGTAATATGCTACACTGAAAAAAATACATAAACACACAATATCCTGGAAATAGCTAACACTCTTAGGGAATGCAAGATTAAGTAAACCGTGAAATACAAACAGGAACGAAATCGCGGACATGGATTACCTTAACGTTTTTATATTTACTGTTCAGAAATCGATCAGTATGTTTGCCATTAAAGTTATGGATGAATATAGGGCCCAATAGGGACTTGTATCTATGTATGTTTTTAATTACTACCAGGTCTGAGACCCGGGGGAACCTACGCCACTTAAAGCCAGAGGAAAACACTTAAAAATAGCAAATCTCAATAGCAAACACTATACTGTCTGATGTTGCAGAACTCTGCCATAAGGCTCCTTTAACCATGTCTAATCTCAACCCCAGTGCTCCCACTTATAACACTATTCATAACTCAATGTTTCACATTTACTGCTCCCACTTCCCAAGGGAGGCTTCCATTTTCCAATGCACCTCACAACAGACCATGCCTTGAACATGACCTGCCGTGTTCCTTGATGTACTTACCTAAACCCAGCACAGTACACACTACATCATTAATTAAAAGAATATTTGCAATAGTCAGCAATGTTGCAAACATTTCCCTAATTTATGGTGTGCGCCAATTGCAAGGATATTTAAGTGCAAGAGACAGAGGAAAAACTTGTATCTTATAAAATTCAACAAAAACACTTAACACTGTGTCTCCAATGGCACATGTTTAGATGTTCTAATACATACTATTTATGAAATAGGAAACCATGCAATGCTCTTAATGTTCATCTAGTCACGTTTTGGTGGCTAACATCTACTTTATTGCTTTTATAGACCTGGATTGATCTTTTCAGCTGCCAGTCAGA
Source organism: Calotriton arnoldi (assembly GCA_963921515.1). Taxonomy (NCBI): domain Eukaryota; kingdom Metazoa; phylum Chordata; class Amphibia; order Caudata; family Salamandridae; genus Calotriton; species Calotriton arnoldi. Next base: position 174,550 of record CAWUFW010002724.1, on the reverse strand, counting down.
TAGATGCATGTTCAATGCTATGATAAATGTAGCCCTTAATCCCTGGAATATTTCCCCCTTGCCACTAGCAAGAGCTCTGCATAAGTGAAGAGTGATTAAAGCATTTTTTTAAGTGTGCGAGCATTAGGTGTCATCAGCACAGTCTTCTTATTAAAAGCATGTGCATAATCAGGAAGATAAGAGAAATGTGGTTTGAAGGACATGATGAACGCAATGATCGACTGCATTCTTTATATATCAAGAGACTGCATTCCAGAGTATACTTTACCGTCAAATCAATTTTCACTGATTTATTGTTACGTCCCTGGGTTGTAAGTTACATCATTCAATCGACTGCTGTAAACCTGGGTCTCCTATTTCCTAGCAATTTGGCATAATCAAGACCTGAAACCGATGCCTATTGTGTACACTTTGACAACTTGTCAATGGCTGTTTAAATCCATCACAAGTGACATGAAGTGTTAATAGAAACGTTTCACCATGTATTGCGTTTCCTCTTTAGCAATCATGATGTTAGCGGCTTGCGGACAGAGGTGAAAAAACACAGCGATTTCAATGTAAACATATTGTATCTTACACATCTTTTAATACATATGCTTAGCTTATTTTGAGGCCAACAGAACAACTACAATTCACGGGAAAAGGCAGGCTCTACAAGACCAATCAACAGTGCCCGTTTGACCAGGCACTGCTCTTTGATGACAACATTTCCGATTATGTTAAATTTAATTCCGGAAGTCATGCGAGCGTACAAGGGGCATGTGGAATTTTAGTTAGGGATTGACCACATTAGCTACAAATACTCTTTCAAGGGAAAGGCTGAATTCACCTTAACATACTGATTTGGAAGGTGAGATGGTAGCTCTAAAGTACGCTTTATCGTTATAGGGGACAATAAGCAAGTTGCTTTAGTGCTTAACTTTCAGTTCTTTTGAAACAATTAATTTTTGATTTTACATAGCCAAATTCCTACGGCTATCACATATTCCAAAACAAGCACTGGCAAAGCCAATAGGTCTCACCTATGCTTCCTTCGCCTGTGTGTTTTAGCCATGTTGTACATCAGCATGGCTGCTGTTTGGCATGGTTAAATGTCAGTGGCGTAAAGGAGAGTTGTCGTAGAGTGAAGTGGTTTAGAGTAGAGATGCAGAGTGGTGTAGAGGGGAGTGGTGCAGACTAGATTTCTGTGGCATAAAATAGAGTGGAGTAGAATGCGTGTCAGAGTGCAGTCATGTTTAGAGTGCCGTAGAGTGGATTGGCGTAAAATGCAGTGGTGTAGAGTACAGTGGCATAGAGTGTAGTGACATACAATGCATTGGCGTAGAGTGCAGTAGAGTGGTGTAGAGTAGAGTGGTGTAGAGTAGAGTGGTGTAGAGTAGTGTGGTGTAGAGTAGTGTGGTGCAGAGTAGTGTGGTGCAGAGTAGAGTGTCGTAGAGTATAGAGGTGTAGAGTGCATTGGCTAGAATGTAAAGTGGTGTAGAGGAGTGTGGAACAGAAAGCAGAGGCGCAGAGTGGTGTGGAGTGCAGTGGCATAGAGTTCATTGGTGTAGAGTGCACAGTGGTGTAGAGAGCAGTGGTGCAGTAGAGAGGTGTAGAGTGGAGTGGCAAAGAGTGCATTGGTTTTGAGTAAAGTGGTGTAGAGTGTAGTGATGTAGATTAACGTAAAGTGAAGTGGCGCAGGGTAAATTGAAGAGGAGTGGAGTAGAGTGTCAGAGTGCAGTGGCGTCGAGCAGATGGTTTCAGAGTTGAATCAGGAGGCGTGGAGTGGTGCAGGGTAGAGTGCAGTGGCATAGAGTAGAGTTATGTAGAGTACAGTGGTACAGAGTAGATTAGAATGGCTTACAGTGGATTGGCATACAGTGCAGTAGTGTAGAGTGCAGTCATGCAAAGAAGAGTGGTGTAGAGTGTAGTGGCGTACAGTGCATTAGCATAGAGTGGCGCAGAGTTCAGTGGCAGAAAGTGCAGTGTTGCAGAGTAGAGTGCCGTGGAGGGCCATAGAGTAGAGTGGTAAAGAGTAGAGTGGAATCGTGCAGGGTAGATTGCAGTGACAGAGTGGAGTGATGCAGAGTTCAGAGGTGTGGAGTGGTGCAGGATAGTGTGGAGTGGTGCAGGATAGAGTGGAGTGGTGCGAGGTGCGAGGTGGAGTGGAGTGGTGCCGTGCAGGGTAAAATGCGGTCACAGAGCAGCGTGGTGTAGAGTGCAGTGGTGTAGAGTAGATTAGAGTGGCATAGAGTGTATTGGCGTAGACTGTATTGGCATACAGTACAGTGATTTAGAGTGTGGTGGCGTACAGTGCACTGGCATGCAGTGCAGTAGAGTAGAGTGCAGTGGCATGGAGTACAGTGTTGTTGACTGCAGTGGTGTATAGTAGAGTGCATTGGCATAGAGCAGTGCAGAGTTGAAGAGAGTGGCGCACAGTACAGTGGTGCAGAGTGGAATAGATTGGCATAGAGTGCATTGGTTTTGAGTAAAGTGGTGTAGAGTGCATTTGTGTAGAGTGGAAAAGAGTGCAGTGGAGTAGAGTGGAGTGGTGTATAGTGGAGTGGCACAGAATAGAGTGGCGTAGAGTACAGTTGCACAGAGTGGAGTAGTGGCGTGGAGTTCAGGGCATGGAGTAGACTGTTTCGGAGTAGAGCCAAGTGGTGTGGAGTGGTGCACAGTATGGTGGAGTGGGGTGGAGTGGTGTGGGGTAGAGTGCAGTGGCACAGAATACAGTTGCATAGAGTGGCGTGGAGTGCAGTGTTGCAGAGTAGATTAGAGTGGTGTAGAGTGCACTGGCGTAGAGTGCAGTGGTACAGAATATAGTGTATTGGCATAGAGTGATGTGGCATACAGTGCAGTGGAGTGGTGCAGAATACAGCCGAAAGGCCTAGACTGGAGTAGTGTGAAGTGTAGTGGTGAAGAGAGTGGCAGTGCAGAATAGAGTGGCATAGAGTTCATTGGCGTAGAGTAGTGCAGAGTATAGTAGAGAGCCGTAAAGTGGAGTGGCATAGAGTTGAGTGGCGCAGAGTAGAGTGCAGTAGCGTGGAGTGATGCAGAGTAGAGTAGAGTGGGGTAAAGTGGAGTATGCATGGTGTGGTAGCATGCTGCCATTACAGACAGCACATCTTCAATTGAAATGACAATAAAATTTGCACAGACATACAGTTTTACTGCTAACAGTATACAGCGTACAAACGATAATGTGTGGAAATGTCATCACCTTGTGTATTGATTTGTTTTGATCGTATTAAGATATTGATTTCCACCACACTTTACAATTGCTAAAAATATGCTTCATTTATGCTTTCTTAATTCAGATAGATTCTGAAATATCTGCACAGTTCATTTACAGATATTTAAATATTGTGTGCTAGAAAAAAATACGTCCGATAAACTCTCCAGCACATCCCCAGTAGCCAACATGATTGTCATATAAATCCTCTCACTTTGAAGTCAGAGACAGAAAGGTAAACAGCAAGCTCCCTCGGGAGACAGAGCTTGATATTTGACCTCTGTCTTTGAATGAACAGCAAATGTTACAAACTAAGGACAAAATTAAAAGGCCCGTTTACAGAAATCAAGTACTCGGATGTATACAGTAAACAAGGGATGCTCAACGGGAGGAACAAACTCACACTTGACAGCCTATAACAAATAAAGCCAGCAAACAGAAACCAAGCAAATGTGAGTTGCAAACCACAAAGCGAATGGTAAGCAATGGGCGGAACGCATTCTCAGGGAAGCTTTCCGAATGTCCTAAAGACGTCTTTAGCAAACCAGACTGGTAAGCTTCGACCTAAACATAAGCCTTTCCAAAGTCGTTCTCTCTCCAACACTTCAATTATACATTTACTTAAGTCACACTTCACTTTTATTTATGGTATCATCGTCTCTAAAATCTATTGTACCATCTCGTGCTCCAAAGAATCAAAGGATAAGCTTCAGGAAATATATCATGCTCTAAAGGCCATGGTATGCTCATCAAATGATTTTAAATTGTCAAATTATGCAACAACATGCTGCAGCTACAACTTGGTGGGAAGTAAGCAACCCGACTGGCTCCAACACCTGCAGCTAAACAGAGGTTCGATGCAGGTGAGATTCCTATCCTCTGAGTCCTGGGCATGCGCCAGTTCACTATGAGACTCAGCATCTTCATATTTTGTGCACCAAGGGTTTTTTTGAAAGCCATTGCGAAACATGAGTGCAGGAGAAAATAATTCCACACCTTGCTTACCCATTAACAATTAAAACGTTGCCACGCTTCTCTACAATTTAGCCCCCGGGTGGGCAAGGTTCCTGGGGCATGCAGGTTCACAGAAAATTTAAAGGAGGGGAGCGCATTGGGCCCCCTCCTGTGGCTCATTGAGCCCCGGAGACCACCACCTCCCAGGGCTAAAGAAAGATTAATGGGGAGAGGGGCGCACAGCCTCAACCCCGCCCTGCGAGCCCCGGGGAACATCACCTTCCTGGGGCTAAATAACACTCACAAGTAAGTCCCCACAGCGGGATTGCTCAGACCTCATCCGAGGTCCCGCTCCCTTTCTTAACCACTCTGCAAAGGAGCCTCCTGGTGCACTACTGGTTGCGAGATGAAATCCCCTTTGCTGCTGAGTGTCGTTGGGGGCCAAGAACCCCTATTGTTGCCACAAGTAAGCCCCACATAGTGGGATTGCTCAGACCTTGTTGGAGGCCCCGCCCCCTTTCTCAACCACTCTGCAAAGGAGCCTCCTGGTGCACTACTGGTTGGGAGATGAAATCCCCTTGGCTGCTGAGGGCTGTTGGGGGCCAAGAACCCCTATTGTTGCCACAAGTAAGTCCCCCACAGCGGAATTTCTCCGACCTCAGGGGTGAGCGCACCGATAAACTCCGCTCCGCCTGTGGTTGTCTGAGTTTTTGCCGAACTCTGCATTCCAAGAGGAGCACAGAGTGGCAAAACTCTTCCAGCGGAGTGGGCTTTACCGCCCACCCCTATCAGAGACTCACAGACCCACTCAGACACTCATGTACCCACTTACAGCCCCATTTATACTCTCTCACACCCACTTACAAACCTACTCAGACACTCATACACCGACTGAGAGACTCATGCACTCACACACTAAGGGTCAAAGTTTAGTTGTTATATTTAGGAAATAAAATGGTAAAAACTTCACAAACTCTCTTTAAAAAAAAAGAACAAAGTTTACAAGGATGTCATAGTTAGGAAATAGAATTTTACAAACCGTAGAAATTCACTGAAAAAAACAAAGGTTACAGAGACGTTATAGTTAGGAAATAGAATTTAAAAAACCTTAGAAATTCACTGAAAAAAACAAAATTAAATGACATCACTGATGAGCTCATCAACAGAACCACTCGCACCTCCATGCAACCTCTCATACGCCCACTCACACACCCACCCACACAACCACTCACATACCCATTCACAGACCAATACAAGTCCTTACACAACCACTCAATTATCCATAGAGGCACTCACACACCCACTCTCACTCACTCAGAGCCTGATCATATAACCAGTCACTCACCCATACAGCCACTCTCACAATCCACACACACACATACAGCTACTGACACACCCAGTTATTAACCTATACAGGCACTCACACATACAGCCTCTCAACAGAGCCATTCACTCGCCCATATAACCACTCACAAACCTACACAACCACTTACATACCCATTCACACAACCATACAACCACTCACACAGCCACTCACTCACCCATACAGCCAATCCCACAGACACTCACTCTTCCATACAGCCACTCACACACCAACTCACTTAACCAAACTATCACTCAAATAGCCACTCACTCACCCATAAAGCCACTTACACGCCCAGTTACTCGTTCATACAACCATTAAGCCACCCACTCACTCACCCAGTCACTGAGACACCCACTCACCCACCCATACAGCCACTCACACAGCCACTCACTCACCCACCCATACAGTCACTGACACACACACTCACTCACCAATACAGCCACTCAGAGACACTAAGTCACCATCACAGCTACTCACACACCCACTTATACACCCATACAGCTACTCTCACAACCACTCACACACCTGTACAGTCACTCAGACACACACACAGTCACACTGCAACTCACAAAATATTTTTTTTAAAAGGGATCACTCATTAGTAGTACACAACGTATACTAATCCAACTTTTGTGTTCTCTAAGTATATATGTTTAACACATAAAAACGTTTAGAAAACACTCACAATCACTGGATGATGTCATCAGAGATGTCATCAGTGATGTTATTGACCATGCAAAACTGCCTTCACCTTCTTCGTTCTTGTTCATGCACCTGTAGTTGAACAAACCATTATATACCGTGAAGGGAGATAAAAGGTTGTATTTGTAGTTGACAAACCTAGCCCACAGCTAGTCCAAGTAGAGGCAATCCTAAATGTACATAACTGCAATGAGCCAAAAATCCTGTTTAGCACTGCAGATGCATCACTTATTGAAACAGAAAGGAAATAAGGTGAGCCCAAAATATAGCCTAGTCACACAAAAATGTAATGCTTGCAGAATACACGTGAGGTTACCCAAGTAGCTGCCTTTCATCAATATATGACAAGAATATGCTAGCAGAATGCCACAGACGCCCCCCTGTCTGTAGTGGATTTTACACTGGCATTTGAAAGGAATGTTTTCCATATCAAACAGCAATGAGATACAATGAGGTAATACATCTGGAAACAGTTATTTTAAATGTAGCTTTACTTGAATCCAGTGCAGAATATGAAAAAAACTGCTCGGAAGAAGGCAAATCACAGGATCTGTCCAGATACAAACCGCATGTCCAACATCAATGATATGAAACACGTCACCAAGGAAAAGTGACAACGGAGGAAAAAGACTGGGAGCTAATGCGACCCACTTAAATAACATCTTTGAGATGAAGAAGGGATGTATTCAGGAAACTAACTTTGCTTCTGAAAATGGTGTACAGCTAACTTTTGTAGGCTCTGATGGATGCCATTAGATCATAATAGCATCCGTTTGCATGCCTGACTTCATAGGGTATCAGTAAACGATGCCGCTGTCTATTCTCCTCCACATGATGTACTAATGTTGGCAGATGCCACTTCAGGTATAACCTCTGATGATGTCGGTATTCAGGAGTCAGAGACTTGCATCTTCTAGCAGAATGTATGTTTCAGTCCAGGTAAAAGTGACATTTAGACACCCACTCTCCAAGGCATTGGTCATCTACTCTCATGTGACTGCCTCGCTTCTACCACTGAAGACCTTGCTCCCTTTTCACCCATGGGTCCTTAAAGAGATATAAGAACTCTAAAATAAATCCTAGTCACCTATTTGCCAGTTTTTTACACTATATAAATGGGCGATATCGTCTTTGCTGCTGTGAATACCGCAGCTCACCCTGTACTGTTGGTAGCAGCCTGCCTTCAGTTTCCTGTGTGGCTAAGGAGGAAAACTGTCACGAAAATAATGAGAAAGCAACTTGGCAGTGACAGTCCTAGAGACCTCAACGGAGGTGAATCAGTTCCAGTGACTGCCACAGGACATTGGCACCTCTGCTTCTCCACAAACCAATCCTGAGTGCTGTCAGGTGTCAGGAAATCTACCAGGTTCTTTCCGCTCTAAAGGTTCAGGATGCTGAGCTCCAGGTTAGTCTACAACCGTGTGGACCTAAGTGGGGGCTCAAGGGAAGGGGCTAACTACCTCGACTGTGCGTAACCGCTCTCCTCTCGGATAAAAGCAGTAAGCTTTAATCCCTGGGGCTCCCCGGGGAAGGAGAAGTAGAGAGTACTGGACCTGGCGGTGAAGTGCCCTGGAACCACCGAACTAAGGGTTCAGTCCCAACAGGCCTACCCACACGTGGATTCAGACTCAAACGGACAGTGCTCCAGAGTATCGAGTGCAAGACGGAAAATCGCTCGCATACGCTGTCCGGATTTCGGCTTCGGTCAAAGAACAAACTCCCTCCCGCAGGACCCACGCCCTTTAACCTGGGTCTCTACGGCACCATCCAACAGTCGACGTACACACAAAGTCAGTGCCCTTTAGTGGAGAAAACCGAAAACGAAAACGTTTAACTTCACGGTGTAATGTCACGGGGCCTGTTCATCACAAATCTTTTTACCTTCACTACTGTAGCTTTGACACATGTTTCTGACATTGTCCACAAGGTGGGGATGTTCCCACAAGCTCTCTGTGGACGGTATACAATCAAACTACTGTAGTGGCATGTGCAATTATCAAGGACTGGGAGGGAAACATGCACATGATACATACAAATATAAAAGCTCTAAAGAGGCAAAACGTTCCTTTACACGCTGTGACTACGCACATTAAACTGATGACACGAAAACAAGTATGGGCAGAGAGATTACGCATCCATTAAATAAGAGCTACCTTTTCCAGATAGCCTGCCTTAAGAACACATTTCAAGCGTGAAGTGTGAACGAGCAATATTCGCGAACGTTTTCAATACAGGAATACTTTCTTCAATTATCAAAGCAAGGTATAACAACACATCTACAAAAACAATCCAAGGACATGAACCAGTAACGTCTGGAGAATATAACGCCTATGTCAATCTTAGAAAATAGCTAATAAGGTGATGCTATACAATTAAATCTATATTTAGTTGTAGCCAAAGGAAAATCCTTTGCACCTAGGAACGGTGTCGAATCCTCACTAAGGCATATAATCGGACATAAGAAGCTAGAAAGATGTTTGAGTTACAGCCACGAAAAAAACTACTACTCCGAGAAGATGCTCTCGTTTCCAAAAACTAAAAACAAATTTTATTTAAAGTCTCGTAGAAAATTAAGGCAACTCAGTCCCTGTTCACACCAAAATCTTAATTTCTAATCGCTCGTTATGAGCACAATATTATTTTCATTCGGAGTCGATGCATCGAACCGCTGTTCGGCTTACGTCATCCACCAACCCTTTATTGCCTTCATCTCTCCGCCCCACAGTCGCTGGTGACCAAAGAAGAACTGTGATTTATGTGAAGATTATTTGCTCCACAAAATTATTTAAGGATGGTGTGAGTACAAGAACTGAAATATAAGGATGATTTGTATGACATGGTCCATAAGTTCCAACACACCGATCCATATCTGGGAATCGAACAAACCTGTCCCCACTTTGAAAAAAGGGTCCTTTCACCGCTAGAATTTCTATAGGACACTGGACTTTGAGAAGCATGAAATGTCAACATATCAGACGTTTATTTCAGACAGCAGTGACAGAGTACAGTGGAGCGGAGTAGAACAGTGGCGTATAGTGCAGTGACAGAGAGCAATGGTGTACAGTGGCATAGAGTGCTGTGGCACAGAGTAGAATGTTGTATAGTGGCGTAAAGTGCAGTGGTGTAAAGTAGTTGGCATAGGTACAGTGGCATAAGGTGCATTGGTTTGAGGAAAGTGGTGTAGAGTGGATAGGCGCAGTGGTTTAGAGTAGAATGGCGTAGTGTAGAGTGCAGTGGTGTAGAGTGGCGCAGCGTAGAGTGCAGTGGCACAGAGTGGAGTAGAGTGAGGAAGCATAGAGTGTAGTGACGTAGAGAGGATTATTTCAGAGTAGAATGAAGTAGCATAGAGTGGAGTGGTACAGGGTAGAGTGGAGTGGTACAGGGTAGAATGGAGTGGTACAGGGTAGAATGGAATATAGTAGTGGCATAGAGTGCAGTGTTGCAGAATGGAGTGGAGGGTTGTAGAGTGCAGTGGCAAAGAGAGCAGTGGTGCATAGTAGGGTGCAGTGGTGTAGAGTAGAGAGGTGTAGCGTGAAGTGGCGTAGAGAGGAGTGACAGTGCAGTGATGCATAGTAGATTAGAGTGGCAGAGTGCAAAAGAGTGGCGTAGAGTGCAAAAGAGTGCCGTAGAGTGGTGCAGAGTACAGTGCAGTGGCATAGAGTAAAGTGGCGCAGAGTAGAGTGCCACAGACTAGAGTGGCACAGAGTGCATTGCTGCAGAGTAGAGTGTCGTAGAGTAAAGTGGTGTAGAGTGCAGTGGCGTACAGTGGTGCAGAGTAAAGTGACAGAGTGCAATGGTAGAGAGTAGTGGCGTAGAGTGCAGTGGCAGTGATGCAGAGTAGATTGGCATAGAGTGCAGTGGCTTAGAGTGTATTGGTTTTGAGTAAAGAGGTGTAGAGTGCATCGACGTACAGTGCAGTGTCATGTGTGGAGTGCAATACATTGGCATAAACTGTAATGGCAGAGTAGATTGTTTCAGAGTAGAGTTCAGTGGCGTAGAGTGTAACGGTGTAGAGTAGAGTGCAGTGGTGCAGAGTAGGTTAGATTGGCTTAGAGTGGACTGGCCTAGAGTTCAGTGGCGTACAGTTTAATGACAGAGTGGCACAAAGCAGAGTGGCAGAGTGTGCAGTGTTGCAGGGTATACTGTTGTAGAGTGCAGTGGTGTATAGTAGAGTGGCTTGGAGTGCCTTAGCATAGTGTGTAGGGGTGCAGAGTGGCGTGGAGTGCAGGGGTGCACAGTAGAGTGGCGTAGAGTGCAGTGGCACAGAGTAGAGTGGTGTAGATTGCAGTGGCGTACAGCGCAGCGATGCAGAGTAGAATAGAGTGGCAAAGAGTGCCGTGGCTTAGAGTAATTCGGTGCAGGCATAGAGTGCATTGGTTTCCAGTAAAGTGGTGTAGAGTGCAGTGGAATAGAGTGCAGTATTGCAGAGTAGGGTGGCATGGAACGGAGTGGTGTAGAGTGCAGTGGTGAAGAGTTCAGTGGTGCATAGTAGAGTAGTGGGGGGTAGAGTGCAATGGCGTGGAGTGGTGTAGAATAGATAGGCGTGGAGTGGTGTAGAGAAGAGTGCAGTGACTGAGTGGAGCGGTGCAGAGTACAGTGCAGGGGCGTGGAGTGGAGCAAAGTAGAATGGAGTTGGGTAACGTGGAGTATGCATGGTATGGTAGTGTAGTGCCATTACAGACAACACATTTTCAATTGAAATGACCATTACATCTGTACTCGCATACAGTTTTACTGATAAAAGTATACAGTGCACAAATGATAATGTGTGGAAATGTCATCAACTATGAATGTATTGATTTGATGTCAGCACAGTTCATTTACAGACATTTAAATTTTGCTGTGTGCTGGAAAAAAAAAACATCTGTACAGCCTTCCTCAAGCCGACCCCCACTACCCAGCATGATTGTCACATCACTCCTCTCACTTTGAAGTCAGAGAAAGAAAAATAAGCACCAAGCTTCCTGAAGATACTGCGTGACATTTGACCTCTGTCTTTGAATGCACAGCAAATGTGACAAGATAAGGCCCGTTTAAGAAAGCGAGTTTGAGGAAGAATACAGTAAACAAGTGTTTGATCAATGGGATGAAAAAACTCGAGCTGGACAGCCTAATGCAAATAAAGCCGGCGAATAGAAAGCCAGAAAATGTGAGTTACAAACCACAAAGCCAATGGCAAGCAACAGGAGATATGCATTCCCAGGTCAACTTTCTGAATGTCCCCAAAATGTCTTTAGCAAACCAGCCCCAAAATGGGCAACTGGTGAGAGGGTGTACACCTGTGAATGGCTACTTATCGCACTGGAGGAAACAGAAGCAGTTGCATGAACCATCTGGCAATATCCAGAGATTTGATGCGCATTGGGTTATTTTTGTTGTCTGATTTTTTTTGGTTTACATGATATTTTTGTTAAATCCAAGTCTACTAGTTTGGGTTGGATAGACCGTTATTTGAGCTTTCCACTGCGTTATGGAACGCATGGCACCAGTGATTTTTTTGTGACATAATGGCATGCCACACCCCCACCTCTGACCTTATATAACACGAGCAAGGACTCTTGCATAATACACAGGACATAATGGTATAACATGCAAATCTCGGTGTCACATTATGCACTCCGATTGTATTGCAATGTTAATTACTTGTAAAGCGCAAACAGTGCCATTCTAAAGAAGCCTCATGGCGCCTACGGATACCTGTTCCTTCAATCCACAATATCGAAATTATGATATTTATTTCCCTTGGATGATATTTATGCCTTACATATCCCAACTTTCGCAATGCTATTCAATTCAAATTTATCAGGATAAAATGTCTGTCAAAACTGTAAAAAAAAGTCATATAATAGTTGCCATGAAATGGCAAATTCATTTCTATTATATATAGACACTGATTAGACAAACTAGACAAATGTCCACATTTGAGAACTCCAGAAACAAGTAACAAACTCTCTTACTTTTGTGTGAGAGAAATGTGCAAGAGCATTGATGGCTTATTAGCCATTTCTGGGTTTCTAGAAGTTCTACCGGCTTGGATCAGACAACCTGTCACAATTATTCTGCAATTTAATAAGCTTGGGCGTAGTTCGTGGAGTTCCCCTACGCGGAACTCCGCAAAGTGCAAAAAACACTCTGCCGCGCGGAGCGGAGCTCCGTGAGCAGCGGAGTGTGTTAGATAAATGCCGTTCGCGGTGATTTTCAGTGCCAGGTGCTTGTCCGCAGTGTGCAATCATCGCAAACGGCACCATGCACAGCGCAAGCAGGCGCTGCTTCCTTTCTGCTGCTCGTGTAGATTTTTACTCGAGCGGCAGCTTTCTCAACGCAGACGGACGGTTTCTCAACGCGAGCGGTCGCGAGCATACGTGACCACTTCCAATGAGAAATCTGACTGCCCGATTTGTGCAATCTCGCCGGGAGGTTGATTTGCCACCCTCGCGCTCGCCAACTTGATGTTGACGATCGCGAATGAGGAGAAATCTTGCCGGGAGGTGGATTTTCCTCGCTCGCGCTTGCCAACTTGACGTTGACGAATGCGAGCGAGGAAAAAAACTCTGCTGCGCAACGCGAAGCAGAGTTTTTCGGAACTCCGCCTAACTCGGAGTGCAGAAAACTCCGCAAACTCCGCGAGCGGAGCTCACCGCCCAGACTTACTATTTAACTTTACAAAACTTATAACCACATAATTTCTAATTGTTATTACCACTTTTAACACTGATAAATAGATGGCAGCTTGTAAAAGACAACATCATAATTTGAGGTTAAGAGGAATGGTCCATTCTAAGAACGAGCTATAAAAGTATGTATCAAAAAACAGACGAGATATACTTAGACATCTTATGGAAGTCTTGTGATAAACAATACTAGGCCCAGCCTCCTCTAAAGAAGCTCATACTCACTCAATACTTTGCAAAAACAAAAAGCACCTGCTAGTTAAAGCCTCATTTATCCCCCCCTCACAACCTACCATACTTGGAGTGCCAACCCTTTTCCAACCACGTTCTTATAACTGGCAGATGTTTGGAGGAAGCATGACCAAAATGTAAATGATGTTACTCACGCCACTGCTATACTAAGTTAATTTTAGTTTATGCTAAGGGTAGGAAAATAACTTGTGATATATGTAAGTTACCACCGTTTTGTTTTTGTAATATTCTCATCAACCCATGTCCTCTATACGCAGAGAAAAAGATATGACTCCATTAAAATCAAAGCTACAATGCTTACTAAGTCTAGAGGTGTGGGTTGCACCCAATCACTTCTTTACTAGACTAAATAGCAGGTGTCCGGTGGAGAGGGGGGATCGTCACGATTCCAATTAAGTAACAGAACCACTAGCGCTACAGAATTCACTAACAAAAATACTAATAGCTGTAGCAAGAAACAGAAATCAGTGCCCTCTATATATTATGAAATGAAGGTGTTGTTTGACCCAGCGGGAGAAAAGCTTAAAAAGACAGTAACAAAAATAGCCAGCAAATAGGAATAAAATACTGTAGAACAGTTGTTATTAACCTGTAGTCTGTGGACATCCAGGGGCCCACAAGGTCTACTCAGGGAGTCCTTTGCCTGAATATTATTAGTATATTAATAAAGTATGTATGTAAAAATGCAACAAGTAAAATTACAGATTATATATGCTCTTTAAAAGTGATGGTATTTGGAACTGGAGGCTACAAATTAAGTTGGTATACATAGCTTGATTCGTGGAAAGAGTTCAAGTACAACAAACGGAATCTAGTGTGGAGGACAGGTGGCCTCAACGGAAGCACTGATGTGTTCCAACAAAAAGACAGCTTGCATTAAGAGCAAAAAAGATGACGCAATATGCTAGAGTTTAGGATAGATATCATTTCATCTTTTAAAAATAAAACCATGTTTTGAAAAGCTCCAACCTTCCCACTAAAATAAAAATTCTGACTTTTGTATTTTGATTGTGAATTAAATAAAATATTTCAGAATTTGTGTTTTATTTGGTATTTTTTACCATTGTTTTGAGGTTTGATTCGTAGACATGTCTTAGGCTGGGGTCCCTGGCTTCCAGCAGTGATTCCGCGTTTGGGGTGGGGTGTTCCCCGGCAAGACAAATTATAAGGCCTTATTCGCAATGGTAAATGTACACGTGCAGATTTACTCCCATGTAAATTTTCTTCCACATCTAAGTGCGAGTCTAGACTTTTTTGTTATTCACCATGTCTCCGCCTACTCAAACTAGGGGGTGGAGACATGTAAGACTGGACTTACGAGTGTAAGGTTACTACTAGCAACTTTTCACATGTAGGAGGAGATCACCACCATCAGGGCGAACATCTCCACCATCAGAGTGGAGCTCACCCTAGGTAAATTATGGGGAAAAGTGATACCGTTTTTTGTTGCTTTTTTTAAAGTATTAAACACAGAAATGGTGACAGGAGGAATACTTGCAATTTGTCTAAACATTGGCAATCGCTTGGGATAGCATACCAACTTATAATTCTTTTGTCCACCATGCCCCATCAGTTTGGACCCAGCTATATACAAATCAGTCTTGACCCTACTCTAATGGGAACAGTCCAGCGCGAATTGACAGGCCAGGCCGTCCCTGAGCACAAGACGGTTTCGCCCTGATTGGAGCTCGTCAGTCAGGTGTAGCTTGGTTTCAGAGCCTCAGTGAGCACAGGACCCACATCTGGGCATACCTCTGCCCGTTAGAGCAGTGCAGCAAACACACAAAGTACATCAAACACACAAAAGGGGATGGAAGGAATGCTTACAATTTGTCTAACCACTGGTAATCGCTTGGGGTGCATTCGAACCCTTTGTTCTCAGCCCATCATGCCACCCCAATTTGGACCAGCAATATGCAAATTAGTCTTGACCCTGTTCCAATAGGAACAGTCCAGCTTGAACTGCCAGGCCATGTCCTCCCTGAACCAGAACACATTTCTTTTCCAATTGGAGAAAGGTCAAGACTGATTAAATAATTAATGCCAAAGATAATTGTTCTAGTAAGTGAGGCTTCCTCCTTCGATACGCATCTTGAATATTTTCTTCCTGACTTAAAACCAGTAAAATGAAGGTGTCTCACACTTGGCCTCTTGCTAGTGATGCTTAGAAGACATGTTCTCTTCTTGCTCTTGATCATTCCACACATGTCCCCCCAAGGCAGATTTATTGATAGTTACTTATTTTGCGAAATTCATTTCTAGTTAAGAGACCCTTTTGAAACATTCAATCATTGTTTATCTTCCAAATCTAGCCATGAACCAGAACTCTCTTCTACCATATTTGTTAATACCTTTAGTATGTACACCATGCAACTTAAATTTTCTTAGATGCAGTGGCAGTTCTTTTATATGGGCGGAGGGGCTACGCCCTCGTCCTTTTTCTGCCCCCTAGTTGTGCTTTTTACTCTACAATTAAGAGTTAAAAATTATTTCTGCAAGTAAACTGCCTCAGGCTGTCTGCTACGCAGACATTGACTTCAGTCAGGTTTATGGCAGGCTCAAATCATGCTCTCTGAGCATGCGCCAGCAATCCTAGATTTGCCCGGCTGACGAGCTCACAGCCCTGAGGTTCGTGACATCACCAGCTCGGCAAAGCCATTGTATTCCTTGCTGAAGGACCTACCCCGCCAATAGAGTTAGCCCTGGGCGCTGTCTGCTTCAGCTCTGCAGAGGCCAGGGCTACACATCAATCACAGTTCATCAAGCCTCTCTGTAATGTTAACCCCACCCTTCCCTGCCCTGTGACCAATCAAACAAGGGCGGGTTAAAGTGAAAAGAAAGAAGCTGCGCCATGATTCCTTGCACCTCCGGTGAGTGAAAATTAAAACGTACATATTTATAAAGTGTTCAAAATGCATGTGCCTGTTTCATCTCTCAGCGAGCCATAAAAGTGATTAGTAGTGCTTAACTGTGTTCGTGCCCTCCTGTCCGGTATTAGTTTGTGGCTGGAATCCCGAAGTGCATGATAGCTCCGTTCAACCTTAAGGGGCCATATACTGTAGCTAGCATTTAGTTGTCAAATTGAAAGCACGTGTGAAATCCTTTTTGAAAGGCGCATGTTGTTACTTGTTAGTAATTAATATGTTGTCATCAGAGGCCAACATTGGGTGCTGACGGCTGTGGTTCAAGGCAGAGTCAACAGATCTCATGACCATAGAGAGCTGGGAAAGGCAGGAGGCGGACTGGAGACTTTGTTGGGGTGGGTGAACTCTGTAGGCTGGGTATGCATGCTGGAAACCTCCATTATTATCTTTTTATTACTGGTTGGATTTGTAAGGGGCTTGGGTGGAGTCACTATGCATATGGGCTCTTAGGATTTTTGTAAGGCACGCCTGCGGCACCTTGTAATCCTTTCACTCGCTTAAAGGCACTCGCTGTGCACGGACAGCGAGTGCTTTAAGTACTGTTGATGTACCTGCAGTGTTTTTCGTCCATAGCATGGGGTTCACACAGAATGTTTACAGCAGGTGCGTTATAACTGTGCTACGTATGAACATACTCACCGCAATTGGGCCCTCTTTTACTCTGCCGCATGGCAGGGTCTTTAAGTGGCTACAGCAGGGAGTATGACACCGGGGGTCACACTGCTCGGTGATTTGTAGTGGTTGGAAGATCATTGTCACGCCTGGTGTCGCGCTCCGTGCTGCAGTCAGTTGAGAGAGAAGCGAGACAGCCATGCAGTAGACTAAATTAGTGCTGGCTGTCTAACTAGTGCTGATGTGTGTAACGGTTTGAGAGTGTGTTTTTGTGTGCAAGTCCACCTATCTCAGTGTGTATGGCTGCTGATGTGTTGTTTAATAACGCTTCACTTAGGCCCTTTTCACAGTTAAACACTTTCATATTGCAATTGTGAAGGTACATTCCTCCTGCTTCAAAGTAGGTCATGTAACTGGTGCTCACATAGAGCACTCCAATATTTTTGAGTCAAGTTCGAGCTATATAAAAAAAACAAAAATAAGTTGTTTATCTTACTCTTGTTCCTAAAGTACACGGTGTGAGTTAACCATTGATGTGCTGTCAATTACGGGCAATAGGTTAAAGACAAATTCATATATCTTAATTGTGGGACATTCATCAAGTGTAAATTGAATCACCCGACACCATATGTGACCTCCCCAGAGCTTGCATGAAAAAAGACCGCCATGTCTAGACTGCGTCAGACAGCTGACTGATGTTCCAGATCAGTACAACATGCCAGCGTCGGCCAGTATTAACTCAAAACCACGACCTCCAGAGGCACAAGAGACCCTTGTATTACACCTACCAGTGCACGCCCTTGTATTACACTCACCAGTGCACACCCTTCAGTGCACGTCCTTGCATTGCACCCACCAGTGCACCCCCTTGTATTACACCCACCAGTGTATGCCTTGTATTACACCCACCAGTGCAAGCCCAAACAACCAAAACATATGCAACGCCAAATAAACTAGAGGACAGCAGGGACATGAAAGACACATAAAGAAATATTTATGGTAATAGTTAGCACCTGTTGTGCACTTATGCTTTAAAGCACACTGATTCTTTCTTTAATTTTAATAAGCTCACTTAGTGAACTTAGCATGCCCCTAAGTTAACACTGATGCCAAAAACATGGATTGACTTGCAAACCATAAATGTTAAAAACGTCGAGGGAATGCATTTCAGCGATTTAGTTCCCCTCTTATTTTACATGCTTTACTTGATCTTGCATTCCCCATGAGTTAGCTATTTTATAATGTTGTTGTTTATCTGTATTTTTTTCTGTGCACACTTTGAAGCTTGAGCCATGCCAGGTGTTTTGATTGAGCGCTCAGGCGCTAAGGCTGAAGCCAGACAAAGTGCCTGTCAGTGGGTTGGCCTCTCTGCAGAGCACACAGAACAATGTTTGTGTATTCCATTTGCAACTGAAATTCTGTGGATATGTGTGAGAAGGGGGTACACTGATGTCAAAATATTTGCAAGGCAGAAGTAAGAGAAATGAAAGTGCTTAAATTTGAGGGAGTGCAGTGCATGTTGGGGGCGGTGAAGTGACAGAGACGCGAGGAAGGGCATTCGGGGAAGAGTGAAAAGAGGATGCTGAAGAGGAAAGAGAGGGGTTGAAGATGTGCAGATGGACAAAATATGCAGAGAAAAAGAGGATACATATCTAAAGCACACATTACTGAAGGCCAAAACTCCTTCCACAAGCCTCAATGATATTTAATTCACAGACTCACTATTTCAGAATTTAAACATTTCCAATGTTAATTATTTATAAGAAATCGTTGTTACTCATTTATCTTAAACAGCTAACACCCAGTGACAAAGCCAATCAAACTGACAGGCTTTAGGTGTATGTCAGTTGCTGTTCCATTTATCTGGATTAAATTACATCTCAGAGAGAAACCAAAATACCTGTCTGATGGCACACTATGGGTATCACAGAAATGTATTTGGCATGTTCCTTCTTCTGCTCCTTTTTCTCCAAAGTCTATATAATTCCTGTTCCTTTTTGGTCTTTTAGCCCTCTAATATTTTTCTCCACTAATTCCTCCACCTGTTTTTTTCCCCTTTTCTCTCGTGCCACTTTTTCTTTCCCTTTCTTTCACTCCCATCTCTTTTCCATTTCTCTGTTGTTTTGGCCTTCTTTCTTCTCTTTTCCCTTGTCTCTACTCCGCTCTATTTTCTTTATCCGTCGTTCTTTTCCCTACCTGCGTTTCTCTCGTCTTCATAAACCCCTCTCCCCTCCCGTTTTTGTTCCTTACACCTTAGACTTCCGTTTCTCGTTTCTCTTTCTTTTCTTCCTGTAGATAGCTTTCTCCATCTCTGTGTCTCTCTATCCTTCTTTTCAATAACCCCAACGCTTCCCCCTCCTTCTTTTCCTTCCTGCCTCGCAGCGCTCATCTGTTGCCCTGTCTTAACTACCTTTCCTCTCCCAAGAAAGTAGTGGCATTTACATACATTACGGGACAAGAACCGTCAGGCCTTTTGAAAAGGTAATGCGGGTGGGAAATGGCCCCTACACAAGACTTTACAGACTGTGATAGAAAATAGGCCCGGGCACCAAAATAAAGGTGGTCCCCGTCACTGAATTAGGTAGCTAAGAAAATGCCCCACCTTTTCAAATTGGGGCAGTTTTTAACTTGTTAAGACAAGCAGTGTAGTGTAGGTGTTTTGCAAGGTATAGTGGACTGCATGCATTGGTGCTTGCTGCAGGCACTGTTTGATACCAGAGAAATCAACATTAAAAAACGGGTCACCAGACTCTAAAGCAGACCCACAAAAAGCCGAAAAGATGGTCCACACACTGACCTGAAATACCAGCTCTTCTGGCACTGCCTGATTACCATACACTGTATAGACCTGCTACTGCCCTGGGTTGTGGTAATGAGAGAGAGGGTACTGAGCCCCATGCATGGCATTTTTATTTCCAATTCCGTAGGTGGGGTACTGCCACCTCCCCTCTCCACTCAGTGTAGTTGGAATTCCACAACAAGAGCCCGACACACGGAAGGCTCCATGGATGCACAGCTCTTCGGCCCTTAATTGTAAATCTTCGGGCGTGTTTCCTTGTCTTCACAAGCAGCACCCCTAATGAGGCAGCAAGAGGTGCACAAACAGCGCCCTGACACCGGCAGATAGACCGGCTGCTCTTGCACCTTAATGTGCGTGCTTCTTGCACTCCACTCACATGATTTCCTGTGCATTGCAGGACTGTCAGGCAGGCACGTGGCTGGTCCGGAATGGTAAAGAAAGGAATAGTTGGACAAAGATCAGCAGCGGATGCACAGGCCTGGGCCCCCAACCCCAGAGGGGGGCACCTCTCTCCCTCACCTGCAGCTTGGACAAACAGCCTCCAGCCACCCACTTGGACCGACTGCCACATCGCTGAGAAAAATACGCCATTCGCCACAAGGAGGGTTATGCGGTAACCTTGGAAACGGGTGTGGTGGACTGCATGGTGGAGGTAGTACCGGTACTGGGCCAACTTCACCTTCACTCGGTCCAGAATATCTCCACACACTTGTTCGGGATGCGCTTCTAAGTGCAAGTCAGCTTACTATATACACCAAGAAAGAGGTGCCGACTCAAGTTTGCAGCTTCAATATGAGCACAATGGCGGAGTGATTAGAGAGGTAGTAGGCCATGTTAGTAGAAAAAGCACTAAACATACCCTGCTGGGTCTATAAGGGACAGGTGTGTAGTGCATTTTCTTGAGCAGACGTGCTTTCCGTATCACTATTGCCTTCAGGAAATGCAGCTCGCACTTTGGGCACCACTAATGACAGGTGGGCGGAGTGGGGCACCAGTGCCATCAGCAGAGGGGGAGCGGCAGATAATGTGTGTGCAGAGTCCACAGGGCTGCACTGGCCTCGGCTCTCGTGTGAGCCTTGATGACTTCATCAACCAATACAGTAAAGAGGCAGAGATGTGTTACAGGTAGAAAACACTTAGAGGTCCTGTTTCCATTGGTTGTATGTGCTTGGCTTGGGGGTCATTTTGCAAGCGGACCAGTTAGAGGATTGGGCACATTTTTGATATTTTTCTAATGTTTTCTTCACACTTGTGCTTTAAAATGCTATATTTGGATCCTGTTTTTGCAACAATTTGCAGTAAATATGTGGTGTAAAAGCCACCATTTGAATCCATTTTTTGCAAAACTTTCTTGCGGGGAGAGAACACCCCCCGCACCCTCCTTTTGCAGTTTAGGCTCGCTCGCTCGCTCGCTCGCACGTTGTACTAGGGTACAATTATTCGCCTCACCACTTTCAAAATCCACCAGCCACCACTGCTTAGATGACTAAAATAAATGTTATATTCTCTCTCTTTCTCCCGACCGTTTGTATAAGTTTTCTTTTGCCATGCATCGGTTTTCTTTCATTCATTCAGTTACAATCAGCATGCCTTAATTTCGGTGGTTGTCAGTTCATATCTTAGCAACACAAAAGTGAATAACTAGTGCATTTTTTGATTCACTGACGTCTGAATCCATTCTCTTTACCAATTCGATCTGTACCGTTCCTTGCCAGTTTCATCTGTACCGATCCTTTTTAGCATTATATTCATATATTCTGTTCAGCCACTACTTTGTGGATTGTACTGTGTAGTCTAAATGCAACCAATTTCATATGAGCACAAAAATGCTTTAATATCCAGAGAAATTACATATATCCCATTATAGAGAGCACAACCACATTAATCTCATGTACACGGAAGATCCCAGTGCTCTGCCTGCAATTGGGAAAGAAAAAACAGCAAATCGGATCCATTGCAGGCATATTGTACAGTACATAAGTAAACCCCTCCCTTTATTCTGGCCAAGGATTCCCATGCCAACGTTAAACAATTTAAATCCCTCATTCCCCTCCCCCACCTTTGTATCAAAACCTTGTATCTCTGCAAAATTAGATTATGTATGCGCATCCTAGATATCCCAAGATTTCTCTGTATGTTTTAGCCATGTTGTAAACGAGCCTGGCTGCTGTTCAGCATAGCTAAAGGTTAGTAGGGTAAAGGAGAGTGGAGTGTCATAAACTAGAGTGTTATGGAGTGGCGTAGAGTGATGTAGATTAGAGAGGAGTGGCATGAAGTAGAGTGGTGTAAAGTGTTGTGTAGGAGTACAGTGTCAGAGTGGAAGGGTATAGAGTGGATTAGAGTTGAGTGGCATATAATGGAGTACAGTGCCAGAGCGGAGTAGAGTGTTGTAGAGTGGAGTGGCATTAAGTGCCGTCGAGTGGTGTAGAGGGTTTTGCTTAGAGTGGAGTAGAGTGTTGTAGGGTAACGTAGAGCAGAGTAGATTGTTGTAGAATGGAGTAGTGTAGGAGATTGGAATGGCATAGAGTGGAGTAGAGTGTTGTAGAGTGACGTGGAATAGACTGGCATCGAGTGGAGTGGCAGAGAGTGGAGCAATGGAGTGGAGTAGTGTGTCGTAGAATATAGTGGAGTATAGTGGCATGGAATGGCATAGAGAAAGTTGCGTAGAGCGTAGTAGAGTGGAGTAGTGTCAGAGTGGAGTAGAGTTTAACGGAGTAGAGAGTCAGAGTGGAGTGGAGTGTCAGAGTGGAGTGTCGTAGAGTAGACAATACTGAAGTGGCGTAAAGTACAGTGGTGCAGAGTAGATTAGCATAGAGTGCATTGGCTTTGAGTAAAGTGATATCAGTCGAACAGTCCTTAATTGGTTCCTATGATCAACCGGGCTCAACACATTAAATTGGCGATTTGTTTTCTAATTTGGTTACCTTGAAGAGTGCAGGTGTGCATAGTAGAGTGGGGTAGAGTGCACTGGCATGGGGTAGAGTGCACTGGCATAGAGTAAGGTGGTACACAATAGAGTAGAGGCGCGCAGAGTGCAGTGGTGTAGAGTTCAGTGGTGCACAGTAAATTAAAGTGGAGTGGATTGGCGTAGAGTGTAATGGCATACAGTGCAGTGGCGTAGAGTACATTAGCGCAGAGTGCATTAGAGCGAAGTAGAGTGGTGCAGAGTAGAATGCAGTGGTGTAGAGTAGAGTGGTACAGAGTTCAGTGGCAGAGAGTGCAGTGTTGCAGAGTGGAGTGACGTAGAATGCATTGGTGTAGAGTGCAGTGGCACAGAGTGGTGCAGAGTAAAGTGACAGAATGCAAAGGTGTAGAGTGGCATACAGTGCAGTGGCTTAGAGCAGAGTATTGCAGAGTATAGTGGTGCAGAGTAGATTGGCATCAAGTGCAGTAGCATTGAGTGAATTGGTTTTGAGTGTATTGGCTTTCAGTGCATTGCCATAGAGTGCAGCGGCATAGAGTGCAGCAGTGCAGGGTAGATTGTAGTGGCATGGAGTGGCGCAGAGTTGAATAGAGTAGCAGAGAGTAGACTGTTTTAGAGTAGAGCGAAGTGTCGTAGAGTGCAGTGTCATGCAGTGCAGCGGTGCAGAGTAGATTAGAGTGGTTTGGCATAGAGTGTAGTGGCGAAGAGTGCAGCGGTGCATAGTAGAGCAGTATGGGATAGAGTGCATTGGCACAGAGTAGAGTGGTGTAGAGTAGAGGGCCAATGTGTGAAGTGGCTTAAAGTGGAGTGGTGCAGAGTGGAGTGCAGTGATGCAGTGTGGAGTGGTGCAGAGTAGAGTGCAGTGGTGCAGAGTAAAGTGGAGTGCAGTAAAGCGGAGTATGCATGGTGTGGCAGCGCACTGTCATTACAGACAACACATCTTCAATTGAAATGACCATTCCATTTGCACAGGAATACAGTTTTACTGATAAGTGTATACAGCACAAACGATAATAGGTGGAAATGTCATCACCTACTGTACTGATCTGTTTTGGTCCTATTAAAATATTTGTTTCCAACACACTTAAGAATTACCAAAAATTGTGCTTCATTTGTGCTTTCCATATTCCAAAATATCTGCACAGTTCATTTACAGACATTTACATTTTGTTTTGTGCTAGAAAAAAAAATTGTAAAGCACAGCCTTAGTATCCAGCAAGGAAAAAATAACATCCTACAGTCTTTCTTTCTCACATGGTTAACTAGCAGGACTCCGACATAAATGCTCTCATTTAGAAGTCAGAGAAAGAAAAGTAAACACCAAACTCTCTGGAAGACAGAGTCAGACTTTTGACCTCTGTCTTTGAATGCACCACAGATGTGCCTACATAACAACAAGATGGTCTGTTTACAGAAATTCCGTACTGTTGGAAGAAAACAATAAATAGGGTTTGGGCAAGGGAAGGGACAAACTCAAGCTGGACAACCTAAAACACATGAAGCCAGCAAATAGAAAGTAAGCAAATGTAAGTTACAAACCACAAAGCCAATGGTAGCAACTGGCAGAATGCATTCCCATGGAAACTTTCCAATTGTCCCAAAGATGTCATTAGCAAACCAAACAGCTGCGCTGTCTGGTAGGCTTTGACCTAAAAAATAGTACCTTCAGGAGCATGCAGCCATAGGAAGGAGACTGGCCGCAGACAGGAAGCTGTACTTGATCCATGCTCCACGGCAGGGACAAATGGTGAAGCACCAAGAAAAAGTAGAGGAGAGGAAGAGGTTCTGATCAATTAGAAGCAAGGAAACGAGAGTGTAGTCTGAGCCATCCAATGGTAAGTAATGGGTGGGCTCTACACCAGTTTTAAGCTTTTTTATTTTTATAAGAGATTTCGCAAGCACGATGCAAGAGCTGTGCAGGGGAAACTTAAAAAAACACATTGCAGTTCATCTGTGCTTTGGTGGCAATTCCTGCTGCAGCTGGGGTAATCTGTTTGCTATAAATCAATGATTATTCGTTTGTGAGCAATTCCGCGACTGAGGATCAAGGATTACTCTTCTATTGATGGTTCTGCTACTGAGGATCAAGGATTATTCCTCTGTTAGTCATTCAGCTACTAAGGATCAATGATTAACTCTCAGTTAGTAAATCTGATAAATTTCACACATTGACATATTTAAAACATTAAAATGTCCTACATAAGCAGACTGAACACATCATACTGACCTGTTCACTCCCTACCAAATAATAAATAGTCCCAACAGAAGAAAGTAAGGAGTGACCAAAGCACAACAGAGTGCTCTGTCTTCCTTCAGCACTAACTTATCCAGAACAGTGACATTAAAAGTGACATGGCAGACACAGAAGCTCATCTTGAGTAAGGCTTTATAATTGAAAAGGCATTTGCAAGCTGTGTCATGTGCTGGCCAAAACAAAGGAGGTATTAGCGTAAACCTACTTGTGGTGCAAGACTAAAATAAAGTTTTAACACCATGGCCAAAATGGCATTTTTCATCCTCTTAGCAACGGGTGCATCTCTGCGGTCTTTTGATATACTTGCATGACTTCTTGTAAAGTATCCAAAATCAGCTGCATATTATCGCCTTAATGTAGCGTCAAACATGCTAAAAACACGTTTTAAAATTATTACTACGAGGAATGAGGATTACCTATTCACTCCTGAAGGAAACATGTTACTTCTAAGTTCCAAATTGAAGGCAGCAAATGAAATTTTTTCTAAATCTTACCCGTAGCCGGTTGCAGCTTTGATTGCAACGGTTCAGGGATTAATTTGCACTTTATTATTTTGAAAACGTTTTATTAGGTACACCTTATTTCGGAAGACACTGTTGTTTTATAAAAGTGTTTAAGGTGACGTGGACTTTCAAACAACCAAAACATGAAAAATGTGTAGCTATTTTTTTAAATACAAATTTAAAAAAAGCATTTGTCACCTAAGTTGTTCTTCATAAGCACAACACGTCCCCACGAATGCATACTCGTAGTCTGTGTGCATTCCTTACTCCTTCTGCTAACATGCACTGCCTGCAGAGATTTCGACGTGTTTTTACGCATTCTACAGTCTTATCTTGTACAACATGCCACAAGCTGAACTTTGAGCTGATTCGCTTGTTTAGAATTTGATACGGTTCAATGAAATTCTATTACTCATCAAAATTTCTACACTGATACCGTACCGCACGCTGCTATTATATTCCATAAAGGAAATCCACTTAATGTGACGTAATGACATTTATAAAATGCACAAACAAAGACAACCTGTAGGTACTGGTCTGCAGGTGGGGAGTAGCCTTTGATTAGTAAAGTATTAAACAGAGTACAATTATTAGACCAGAATGGCTTATTGTCGAATGGCATTTAGTTATGTACTGGAAAACTATTGTTTATTTAGCGTGAATATGGCTTGTGGGCATTACAGTGCTTTACAATGAGGAATTTAAAGCTATAACTGTGTAATAAGGCAATCGCATAGAAAAAAATAGCACGACGACAAAAAAAGGAAGGCAAACAAATATCAGAGTAGCTTTATACAACCCCCTCCAGGCTGCGAGTCGTCCCGCCCCGCTCCCTTCCGTTGTTACCCAACAACCCTGCGCGCTTTTACCTTAAATTACCACTAACAACATTCTTTGGTGCCTGAAAAGGTCGCAGTTTATTCATCACATAAAATTCTTACAAAATTGTTATGCATTTCCAATGTTCATGGTCATACTGTATTCAATGTCCATGTTCTACCTTTACATCTATTGCTCATTGCAATTCCTTTTCTTGCATTATGGACCCAGCCTCCTCAATTTCCTGGGAGGGGAGGGCCCCCCTTTTGGGCCTCTGAATCACGGGTCTAGGCTTCAGCTTGCTACCGATTTTGGAGGGTGTCCGTCTGGACCTGCCCGGGCTGCAAGTTCCGTCCTGCTCGCCCTGTACCCTTTCGTGGGCCCTCCGTTCTCCCAGGGGTCCCTGCCGT
The DNA here is from genome assembly GCA_963921515.1 of Calotriton arnoldi. Taxonomy (NCBI): domain Eukaryota; kingdom Metazoa; phylum Chordata; class Amphibia; order Caudata; family Salamandridae; genus Calotriton; species Calotriton arnoldi. The sequence continues at coordinate 148,146 of CAWUFW010002724.1, read as the reverse complement.
GCGGCATCCCAAGGACCTTACTTGAGCATCTACTCTACATTTCTTGAGGCTGAGTCATTCCATCTTCTCCCTCGGTACCCCTGCCGTGAGGCATCCCAAGGGTCCTGCGGGAGCATCACATCTATTTTCTTATGGCGGCACGCCGCCCCTTGGCTTCCTCAGTGCCCCTGCCGTGAGGCATCCCAAGTACACTGTGGGAGCCCTCCATCTACCTTCTAGTATTTCACTCTTTCTGCTAGCTTCCTTGTGTTTGTTCCGCCACGCTTCCTACGGTTTCTCGATCGGAGGGAGCTCCCCCGAATTCAGGGCTCTCCCTTTTTCCTAGTTGAAACCCCTTTGCTCCAGGATCCCCATAATGTTCAGCAGGAACATGTCCATTCCCACCCCGGTGAGGTGTACCCCGTCGTCCAGGTGGTACCCTGGGGACCTCAAGTTTATAAAGCAGTGCCTCACGCAACCCCATCCATTGGCCTTGCACACTTTGGCCATGGTGATATTCAGTTTCCTTCTGGATTTCTCCACCGCCCCCAGGTCTACCGCCCCCCGCCAGGCCCTCCTCACTATGATCTCAGAGAAGATTACCTCTGCGGGACGGATCAGGCGTGCCAAAGCAGTTAGGCTTTTCTGCATGTCCTCTAATAGCACCCGCCTTCCTACTTTTGCTAAGTCATTCCCCCCTAAGTGGACCACTACCACGTCTGGCCTGCCACCTCGTCTCAATGCTTCCTGCGCCGCGGGTAGCAGTTGGTCCCATGTCATTCCCGGGCGCCCCCACCATTCGATTTCGGTTTTCCGCAGCCATATCCCGCCGAATTCGCGTCTGGCCGCCGCCCACTTCTGTGCCCGCGTCACGTAGGAGTGTCCCATGAGCCACGCCCTCTTTCGTGGATTTCCAGGACCTGGAAGGGGCGGGAGAATTCGGACTCAGTACGTTGTTGGGCGTATGTAGCGTTTGAATGCGCTGGATGTCCAGCGCCCTATTCCCTTGATCAGTCCCTCCTCCAAACCTAGCCCTGCTGCCGTCGTGGCCGCCCCTATTCTGAAAGGGAGCCATATGCGCGCGCGGGGAGACCCATTGTCTCCAGGGTTTTTCTCATTACTGCTATGATTTGGAAACGGCTGAGGAATGCCCCGTCCCTATGCCTGAACAGTGGCCCCTGGCTCGGTGCCTTGTGCCCTAGGTGCTCCTTCAATAGGCACACCGGGCAGCAGGTCGCATCCTTGATGCAGTGTATTTTGGTCAACTTCCCCTTGCCTGTCTGGTCTGTCTTGGACCGCCGGAGCCGTACGGTCATGTGACCTTCGCCTATTTCTACATCTTTTATGTGGATGCATGCTGCCCCAGGATTCTTGACTGATGGGGCTACAAGCTCGCTGACCCTGTAAGCCCCAAAAAATGCCACAGCGAAAGCTGCGCGAAAGAGTGCTCTCTCCTGCTTAGAGGAGCACACTTCTGCCAGTGCCCCCAGCATCCCTTGCAGCATGTTAAAGTGTATAGGTCGCCTTGCGTCTTTCTTCGGCTGTTGCAACCTGCCCCATCCCTTCATTGCCATTCTGCATTTGAACGCCTTGGTTTGGTCTGCCTGCTCCCCCAATTTTGAGTAGTATGCTACTGCATTCAAATGTGCCTGGGCCCAGGTTTTTGTCTTCCCTGCTACAAACGCCCAGTCAATGAAATCCAGGACCTCCTCCTGAGAGGCCCACTGGTTCCCTTCTAGTCCTGTCCTGGCCCTGAACGTATCCCAGCACTTACTGTATTGGTTGCTTGTTTTTGGGGCCAGTGCATTGTTCAGCAGTGTCTTCAAACCCTGTCCACCCAGGCCCACGCTTCCTCTGGCATGGAGGTCATCTCTCTGTCTGCCGTTGGGGCGAGTGTTCTGAATTTCTCCCACTGAAAACGAGAAATGGCATCCGCGACTGAGTTGTCTATTCCAGGGATGTGTCTCGCCCTAAGCGCTATGTTGCCTTTTAATTGATAGCCGACTAGTTTGCGCAGCAGGGTTGCCACTGCAGGGCATTTTGCCGCCCCTGTGTTGATAGCTTGTACCACTGCGTGGTTGTCTGACCACAGCGTAATCTGCCTATTTGCCAACCGCTGGGCCTAGATGTGGAAAGCCACCACTATGGGGAATAATTCTAGCAGGGATATATTATTTGTCATTCCGGCGCCGTGCCAGGCTTCTGGCCACTGCCCTGCTGACCATGCGGTCCCTAGGATTGCCCCAAAACCATAACCCCCTGCTGCGTCAGTGTAGAGTTCCAATTCGCTAGCTTGTATCCAGGGGTCTCGCCATATCAGGGTGCCATTAAAATCCGCCAGAAAGCTGTCCCACTGCTCCAGATCCTCCTTCACCCCTTGTGTGATGCGGACCATGTGGTGCTTGTGTGTCATGCCCCTGGTTAGCCATGCTAAACGCCTTGCGAATGTGCGCCCAGCTGGGATCACCCTTGTGGCGAAGTTTAGCTTCCCAAGTACTTGTTGTATCTCGCCAAGTGTTGCCTTTCTTTGCTCTCTCCACTTTTGTATGCTGCCGCGCAGGTCCGCCACCTTCTCCGGTGGTAACCTGCATGTCCCTGCTACTGAGTCCAACTCAATTCCCAGGAAGGATATTTTTGTGGTAGGGCCTTCCGTTTTGTCCTGCGCCAGGGGTATACCTAGCTCTTGCGCCATCTGTATAAATGTGCCTAGCAGTGTCTCACAATCCCTCGTGCCTGCTTTTCCAATAAACAGGAAACAGTTATTATCATGTTATGTTTCCTTTGCGGGCGGGAGGGTGGGCGGGGCTGCTCTGCTCACGGAGCAGGGCAGGGGCGGGGCGGTTTGCCCACTCAAGTGCGCAATGACTGTTTGGTCGGCCCTCTCAGGCCGCTCAAAGCAGTCATGCGCACTTCCCTGTTCTCCATGCAGGCAGGCTGCATTACAGCCTGCATGGAGAACATGCCCACCCCTACAGCCCCTGGCTGAGCGCTGTGTCACTGCGCTCAGACCAATCACAAAGCTGCACTGCAGCGTTGTGATTGGCTTAGGGGAGGGAGCCTGGCTACCTGCTTCCTGTTCCTGGAAGTGGACTCAGGAGAGCAGGAGCACAGGAGACGCGGGACCTGGCCTAGAGGTCTGTTTTTTAATTTTTTTTATTTCTAAACCCCGCGTGACACCCCCCCCACATGACACCACCACCCCGCGCGCTACACCCCCACCCCGCGTGCGACACACCCACCCCGCGCGCGACACCCCTACCCTGCGCGCGACACCTCCACCCCGCGCGGGCTACCTCTCACTTTTAAACATGGTAACATTTGCTTACACCCAATTGACCCATTTAATTTACTCATAAGTCCCTAGTAATGTGGTACTACCTCTACCAGTGGACTGTAAATGAAATGCTACTAGTGGGTCTGCAACACTTAATATGCCACCCACTAAAGTAACCCTTTAACTCGTCTCAGGCCTGCCATTACAGCAAGTGTGCAGTCTTAAACTGCCAATTCAACCTGCCAAAATAACCCTTTTGCCAGGCCTAAACATTACTTTTTAATGCATAAAAGCCTAAGGCAGGCCCTAAACAGCCCATAAGGCAGGGCGCATTGTATTTAAGAAGTAGGGCTGGTGTTTTTAAGCTCTGCATGCTCTGGTAGTGAAAAACACTAGAGGTTAGTTTTTCACTATTGTAAGGCCTACCTCTCACATAGGATAACATTGGGTTACCTTATAACATTTAACATGTGCTAACATTTAATTGGGAACAGATAAAAATGTCCTTTTTAGTGGCAAAGTTGGATTTTAAGTCGCAATTATGAAAATGCCATTTTTAGAAAGTTTGCATTTTCTTGTCTTAACTATTTGGTGCCTGCAGCCTGTGCCCTATGACTGTAAAATAGCTTAACTGTTAGCCTTTGTATATTCCTCCCAGACAGTGAGGCGAAGGAGATCCAGGTGGCCATACTGTTATAATGGGTGCTGCTGAGCTGTTCCCTGTCCCACTCACATTTCAAAGGGCTGCCTCCAGCACACTCCCATAGGAACTTGACAACCACCTTTTGTCACCTTAGATCACTTGGACCCTAGGCAGGGGAAGCAAGAAACTTTTCTAGACCCAGATGTGAAGGAAGCCTAGGCACTTCCCCCACTTCAAAGGCTCGCACCATGTATAAATATTGACCCCATACCAACTCTTCAGTGCATTCCTGCACCTGCAGACATTACAAAAGAAGGACTGCGTTGTTCCCCAGAGGACTACTCTGCTGCTTGAGGCCTGCCTTGTTCTCAAGGACTGCCCTGTTAATTGAGGCCTACTTTGTTCCTCAGAGGACTGCAAAGCTACTACCAGAGGACTGCCCTGTTGCTTGAGGCTTGCATTGTTCCCAGAGCACTGCCCTGCTGCTTGAGGCCCGACTTGTCCCCCAGAGACCTGCCCTGCTGCTTGAGGCCTGCCCTGCTCTCTAACAAGAAAGCCTGAACCTTCTCCCTTCAACCCAGGCTACACTGAGAGACTCAAAGGGTCAATTGGCTAACCTCCTGTTCTGAGCTACAGGGACACAACAAGCTCTGAAGGGCCCCATCAACTGCCCTGCTGACCTGCTGCAACTGGACCTGCCTGAGCCTTGTTTGCCTCTGCTAGAGTAAGTCCCTGTTCCCCAAGTGACGACACCCCCTGGACCCTTGGCAGGCATCAGAGCGCACTCCTCTGTGAAGAAGGGATAAATCTCTGTATCAAGCCCACAATGCATGGCGGTCGGCCTGAACTTGTGACCTTCCTCCGGTCTAGCACGACCAGATGGACATGAATGGTTTTTGTGCTTTTAGGCACTATACTTACCTAAAACTTTGAAATTCAATATCTCCAGGTCTGCTGATTGGATTTTGTCGCCTTGGTCTTATTTTATGTATTAAACTTTATACTATTGTTCGAAATTGGTTTGGGATTTTTCTTGTGTTGTGTTTTCACTTTATTACTGTTTGTGTGTTTCATAAATACTTAACACAGTGCCTCAAAGTTAAGACTAACTGCTTTTGTGCTTAGATACCAGAGGGGTTAGAACAAGTTAATTTGGTGACTTTTGTGGGTCACCCTGACAAGCATTGTGGTTGTTGCTTGGGTATGGTTTTCACCCCCCCTCAACCAATAAACCCAGTTTCTTACAAGGACCATGCTTTCAATATCCTTGCATTCTTCAAGAATCCCGGCCAATGAAGATCTAAAAGGATTAGGAGATAGGTGTTGCCAGACTGAAGAACGTGGAGCACTTTTACTAATATCTGGAGAAAGGCAGTTTACATGCTGCAGCCCTGTCTGATCCCAGATAAACTCAAAAATAATATTATGCAAACTGTGTTGTGCAAGTTGCATTACAACACACACGTAAAGAACGTTTGCTACAGCACATCTGAGACAGGGTGAAACATGTTGTGATTCTTTGTATCCACAGATGATTTCTTCAATAGAGAAGAGACTTAACCAATTTTTATGCACTCAAGGAACACTTCACATGTAAGAGAATGGGTCAATAACTTAGTCCAATACAGAGGAATATGGAAGATCTGGCGTTTAGCAACAATTCCTGTGAGAGAAGGAAAAAGGCTTAACTTTATTTATGGTTTTTAATAGCTCATTATGCGATAGAGCGTGAAGTTAAGCCATTTCGTCTTTGCTTCACTAATGATGTATATTTATTTTTTTTACATCTTTTAATTAATTATGCTCAGTACAATTTCTTACACAATTATACATTAAACATGAACAAATTCTGTTCCGCTCGTAAATACAGTACATTATTTGTAGATTCACAACCCCACATAAGCTGTTATTGTCATACCCCTGAGAGACGGCACACCTTATCTTCATATACAGTCCATAGCACTCCTTAGCAGTCCCTTGTCACTAATGATATTTAAGTCCATTTTTGAGACTGAGAAGGGCAGGAGTGAAAGATCGAAGGGGTTGATTTTCTGATCAAAGTAGTTGACAAACTCTTCGGATTTGGCTGTGGGATCTTCAAATCTAAAAGAGTGAGGAGAATTTCTCGCAGCTTTGACTACGTCAAAGAGCTGTTTCGGGGAGTTCTTGGTGCCATCAATACAGGATTTGGCCTTGGACTTGAAATATTTTCCTTGTAGTATCTTCTGCCCACCCTAAGGGTTTGTACATGAGGAAGGGAGGGTGACTGTTTCCCTATTTTCTTAAGGAATTACTTTCTTTAAAGAGATCATTGGAAAACCAAGGAGCAGAAGCTTTTGAGTTTTTTACTTTTGCATTTAAGAGGGGCTAGATCATCCAGAACCTCACACAGCGATTAGGTTTAGCAACAGGGACTTCATTAAAAATTATTAACTGAGGTTGTTAAAACATGTGCCACAAACTAATTAATGTAAAGATTTTTAGTGTCCGGAAACCAGGTTAGTTCTCTTTTTTATTTTATTTAGCTCCAGGTTTTAATATGTTTGAGACCTTCTGAAAAAGGGATCAGATAATGATCAGACCAATAAACAGGTCCTGGGTCAAGAGATAAAATCAAGTTCTTTTTTGCAACTATGAAGCTAATGGCAGAACTTTAGAAGCTCGAAGGCTTTAGAAAGTTTGTGTTAAATTGATCCCGGAGAGAAAACAGGAGAAAATATTGGCTTTGCTGTTGCTAAGGTCCCCCCGGTGAAGGTAGAAAGCCCCTTGAAGGATGATTGAATTAGTTCATTTGTCTTGTGCTTCATGCAATCTTTGACAAAGGTTGGGCTGTCCCAAGGAGGGTGAAAGATTACATTGAGTCGAATGGGAGAGAAATACTCTGATTTAATTTCCATGATTTAACATTCCAAGGAATAGTAAGTGTCAATTGCTAACTTCCTCCACTGAATTCTTGTATATTACTGCAACCCCTCCACCAGGTCTGCACTCACAAACAGGGCATATGATGGAGTGATCATGAGGGAAAAGAAGATCCATGATTTTATGAGAAGTTTCATTAAAGCAAGTGTCACTGAGAACAAATAGGTGAAGATTAAAATGGCCACATGAGGTCAGTAATTTCAAGCCTTACTTCAGACCAATATAGCAAACAACGCAGAATGGAGTTCACCGTTTTAACAAAGGGAGATGCATGTGGTTCTACTTGGATCTGAACGAGGATACTGTGTTTGACTTTCCATGGGAAATGAAGTTTCAACAGAGGCTTGTATTCTTTAACAAATTAAATGAATACATTGGACATAGGCTTAACGGAAGATAAAGTTGCCTTTGTATTGGGATCAGCAATAGCCAAAACCAAGGACGGAGACTATAGGGCATAGCCTTTGAGAATTGCCTGCAAATCCGCAATAGGGAGGGAGGGGCGTGACTTTTAGGGGAGAGGATTGGGGCACTCCTCTGACAGTTTCCAAGGCCTGGCTGAAGGAGTAATAAGGCATCAAGAGACCCAAAGAAAGAAGAGTCGAATACAGGTTTGACACCGAATTAAAAAAATTGAGTCATCAAATTAGTTAACTGGTCAAGAGAGGTGTCCCAAACGGGAGAGGACAAGACGTGCTCTGAACCATATTGGATGCCTTTTGATACATCTGAGTAGGGAATGAGGAAGTTCACAGGTTTGCCAAGATCAACACATTTCCAGTGGTGCTACGAATTGACTCTTTTATATTCACTGATAAGGAGGACTGTGTTAAGTTTTCTATTTAAGGTAAGAGCATCTGCTCTAGATTCTTCTGTCAGGCCCAGCCTGTCCAAAGCACATGCTGAAATCAAGGTTATGGTAGAGGAGTCTCTAGAGGGAAAGGGGGTGCAAATGTCAGAAGGGGGATGAAAAAAGTGCGGAGAAGGAATGTTTAGGGGTGCATTAGAGGAAAGGAAGTCTTATGAGATATGTTGGAAGAAAGAGTAGCAGGATACAAATAAAGGCTTCTGGGCGGTAAAAGAAGAGACAGGGTGTGGGTTGACAACATTGACAATTAACAGTGAGCAGTCGACGTACGTTCTCCAAGGAGGAGGCGGGAAAGAAAGCTGGTGAAATACTGATGGGCTGTACGAAAGCAGGAAGAGGTAGATGAAGCAGTGAAGCAGGTGAGATAGGAGAGGCAGGAGGAACAGGAGAGGAGATCATAGGGTAATCAGGACTCGAGGGCTGAGGTAAAAGAGTCAAACTGAGTTAGCAGTCTTTAAAGCAGTACAAAAACTGCAATCAAAATGTTGTGAATGTTATCTTAAACATTAAAATCTGTTTATAACTTGAATTTCTTTCAGTTGCATCGGGTGAGCTGTTCTCCATTTATGAACATTGCAGATTGGGAATAGAAAGCTCCAAAGGAGAGAGTCCAGCGTACCCAGCTGATGGCCATCTAAATGTGAGTTTCAAAGGGTGTGGAAAAAGAGATGTTGGTCAGCAAACCGCAGAGACCTGGGAGGAAGTAAGGGACATTCTTTGATATAGAAGTAACCAGGAAAACTGTTTGAGGCATTTAAAAAAAATAATGAAAATGTAGGCTTTGTTCTGAACAGGCAAATGTTGATGTTTATTCAGAACCAAAGACAATTTTCCAAAATTACTTCTCTGAATGTTTTAATTAAAGGACTATTCACTCAGTGCATCATCTTCATCAGCAGTAAAACGCCAAAGTAAACTATACAACTGTTTTCAGAACATACCCGTTGATTAAAACTGTATGAATTTGTTTCTGGAAATGTAGCGGTCGGACACTGGCCCAACTTGGCCGGTTCAAAGCTAAAGGTCCTCCATCATCAGCTCACACAGATTTAAGTCGAATGTATGGCTCTAGGAATTCAAGACTCCATTAGCACTTCTTGACTCACTCACCAGGAACTTCCTGCAGGTCACAAGATGTCTTGCAACACATGGAGACAATGGAGTCCAATTTTGGGTTAAGGCTCTACTCCTTGAGAAATTTGCAAACTCACATGACATAGTAATCATGTCAATGGATAATCACTTTCAAATTTACAAATAGAGCTCTGTAATATTTTAATGAATGGAGACTAAATCAGAAGACGCCACTCCAAAGACTTCGAGTTGTAAACATCTTATGATTTCTAGGACGACATTCCCAACATTTTGCCTTTCTATGTCGCTAAAGTGAGCTAACTCACTAAAACCTTGTGTGTACAATGTGAAGAACGCCCCTCTTTCACAAACACAAATCAAAGAAGAATCAAAATTAAGATCTGTTTTGCCGCTTAATTTGTAAAATATTAAGTGCCAGGGCTCTGACAAGGAGGTCACTGCACCTTGCACCACCCATCGCCCTCGTCATTGCTGCCAAAACAACTACTAACCATCTCTCTTGCATGTAAATGCTACAGTTCAGATTATTCCAGGTCCCCAAAGCTAAAGGAATGGCTGGGGAGGCAGGTATTAGCAGTTTTAATATATATTGTATTCCTAAACAACTGTTGTTCTGCTCATCTCTAAATTAGATGAGCAGCGCCACCATGTGGTAGACTGTTCTTAGTATGGTGTTGACAATTAGGTGCCGGTGCCGAGCACCGGAAACCAATTAAGTGCCGGTGCTGAGCACCGGAAAGCACCGGCTCAAATTAAGCACTTTTGTATAACAACAGCAACCAATCTCACCTGCGAGAACGTACAATCAAATAGAAGTTAATTTCGTATCGTCTTGTGAAGAAAGTGGGCCTACACAGATGTCTTCCTAGGAGGTGGGGATCTAGGTCTTCAAAATCTGCTAATAGTGTTGTGTGCAGTCATGCCTGGTCGGTGCTGGAGTATGTTTGTGCTGCAATGAGTCCTCTGTTAACTGACCAGTGCACGCACATCATCTCATCTAGTCGCTGCGTTGAACATGACAAACCTCAACATGAACGGGTTCAGCTTCAGTCTCCATGAACGCTTGTCGTTTCTACCTATGTGTTCTTGTTGTTTTTATATTGCTATACCATTGTGGGAGTTGATCACTGCCTAATGCTTCAGATCAATTACTCTCCACAACAGTTGTTGTGGTGGTGAATATATCTCACAGATCTGAGGATGAGTGCCTTGGATTATGTATGGAGGTACTACATAAGCCTGATCCCTTCATTTTCTATCACAAGCTATATAATAATGTCTTCTTGTCCCTTCTGGCTATCTGATGCACAAGTTACTAACTTGTGTAACAATATATCTGTAAGAGACAGTAGTTAGTGATAGATTCCTTACCTTAGAATATCCCCAGGCGTCAGGCTGGATCCGGAAAGTTTTGCGTAGCAGTACCCTTGCGCGTCGGTAGGCGGCGTCGTGCGGCTCCGCGTCCGTCGTCGGCGTCGTGATCGCCGGGATGACGTCGCGGGCAGTACTTAGGCGCCGCCCCTGCGCGCTGACGTCAGTTCTGTACACGACTTTCCGCGCCAGGAACGCAGAGCCATGCAAGAAGCTGACACAGGTGTCTGAAAAATACTAGGGCCCTGAAAGGGATGTCCTTAACCCTAGAAATCAGTTCGCAGAACGGGGAGGATGGGTGGGCGGTAAGGAATCTATCACTAACTACTGTCTCTTACAGATATATCGTTACACAAGTTAGTAACTTGTGCATCTGAAAGAGACACGTTAGTGATAGATTCCCTACCTTAGAATAGATACCCCAGCAATACCAACCCCGGTGGTGGGTCTGCGAACAAAGATCAGACAAGGAAGTCCTGGAGGACAGAACGGCCAAAGAAGCCGTCCCTCCGGACCTGACTGTCAAGGCAGTAATGCTTAGTAAACGTGTGCAGCGAGGCCCACGTAGCTGCCTGACAGATAACCGGCAGCGGAACACCGCGGCCCAAGGCCGTGGTAGCAGCCGTTGCCCTGGTGGAATGGGCACGCAGCCCAACAGGAGGCTCCTTCTTGGCCAAAGAATAGCAGGTCTTGATGCACAAGGTAACCCAGCGGGAGACGGTCCTCTTGTGCACCGCCCGACCTTTTTTGGCGCCCACGTAGCCAACAAAGAGCTGGTCATCCACCCGGAAGTGTTGTGTGCGGTCGATATAGAAGGAGAGCGCACGTTTTGGGTCCAGACGGTGGAGCCTCTCTTCCTCTCTGGAAGGATGCGGAGGCGGAAAGAAGGTGGGCAAAGTGATGGTCTGCCCAATGTGGAAAGCAGTAACCACCTTCGGCAAGAAGGACGGACGCGTCCGAAGAACAACCTTGTCTGGATGAACAGACAGAAAGGGAGGTTTGCAAGATAGAGCCTGGAGCTCACTCACCCGCCGAGCGGAGGTGATGGCCACCAGAAAGGCAGTCTTCAGAGTCAGAAGACGAAGAGGACAGTTATGCAGAGGCTCAAAGGGAGCGCACATTAAAAAGGTAAGAACCAAGTTCAAGTCCCATTGAGGCATTACAAACGGAACAGGAGGGAAGAGGTGAGTAATGCCTTTTAAGAACCTGTTAACAACAGGGGACTTGAAAAGGGAGGGCTGATCAGGGAGCCTGAGGAAGGCCGAGAGAGCACAAAGATAACCCTTGATGGTACCCAGGGCAGAACCCTGTTGGGCCAGAGAGAGAAGGAACAGAAGGACCTCAGAAAGAGGGGCAGAAAGGGGATTCACAGCCTTTGCTGTGCACCATGCCACAAATTTGTTCCACCTGCAGGCGTATACCACCTTAGTGGAGGGACGCCTGGCTGCCAGAATCACATCACAAACTTCGGGAGGCAAGTCGAAAGGAATCAACTGCCGCCGCTCAATCTCCACGCAAGCAGGTGTAGACTGGACAGGTTCGGGTGGAGGACCGTCCCTGCTGCTGCGACAGAAGATCCTCCCGAAGAGGCAGACGGATCGGGGGATCTATGCTCATACTGAGTAGCTCGGGATACCAAACTCTTCGAGCCCAGTCCGGAGCCACAAGAATGACTTGGGCCCGGTCGTGCCGAATCTTCTTCAACACTCTGGGTAGAAGTGGTATAGGCGGAAAGGCGTACAACAGACCGCAACTCCACTCGCGACGAAAAGCGTCGCCGAGCGAGTGCCGCCTTGGAAATTCCAACGCGCAGAACTGATGACATTGCGCGTTCTCTTCGGTGGCGAATAGATCTAACCAAGGCTCTCCCCACTGCAGAAAGAGACCTTGCGCCACTTCCGAGTGAAGACGCCATTCGTGATCCATCATGCACCTGCGGCTGAGTTCGTCCGCCCTGGCGTTCAGAGAACCTGCCAGGTGTTGAACCATCAGGAACATGCCCTGATGTTCCAGCCATGTCCAGAGGCGCAGAGCCTCCTGACAAAGGGTCCAAGACCCCACCCCGCCCTGTTTGTTGCAGTACCACATGGCGGTGGTGTTGTCTGTGAACACCTGCACTACCTTCCCTTTGACAGAGGGAAGGAATGCCTTGAGTGCAAGCCGGATCGCCCGGAGCTCCAGAAGGTTGATATGGAGCCGGGACTCCGCCGGAGACCAGAGGCCTCTGATCTCCGCCTCTCCCATGTGACCGCCCCATCCCAGAAGGGACGCGTCCGTCACAACTGTATGCTCTGGCTGGGGAAGGGAGAGGGATCTGCCCATGACCCATTGCCGGTTCGAGAGCCACCACTGCAACTGTTTTGCAGTCCCCTCCGAGATCTGGACGTGATCGGACAGGTTGCCCTGGTGCTGCGCCCACTGGAACTTCAGGTCCCACTGCAGAGCCCGCATATGCCATCTGGCATGATTGACCAGCAGGATGCAGGAGGCCATGAGGCCCAGCAGCCTCAGGGTCATCCGTACCGAAACCCAGGATAAAGGCCGAAAGATCGGAATCATAGCCTGAATATCCCGGACTCGCCGTTCGGGAGGATAGGCCCGAAACTGCGTCGTGTCCAGAACTGCTCCGATGAAAAGGAGCTGTGGAGAAGGAATCAGATGCGACTTCGGCACATTGATGGAGAACCCCAGCGAGTGCAGGAGTTCGGCCGTAGTCCGGAGGTGGGAGACGACTGCCTGGGACGAGCCCCGCCTTCAGCAGCCAGTCGTCGAGGTAGGGGAAGACTGAAACCCCTGCCCGGCGCAGATGAGCTGCGACCACCGCCATCACTTTCGTGAACACCCGAGGGGCACTTGTAAGGCCAAAGGGGAGCACGGTGAACTGAAAATGCTCGGGGCCTACCGTGAACCGAAGGTAACGCCGGTGGGCCGGCAGGACGGGGATGTGGAAATACGCGTCCTGCAAGTCCAACGCTACCAACCAGTCTCCAGGGTCGAGGGCAGTCAAGACCTGAGCTAGGGTGAGCATCTTGAACTTCTCCTTCCGGAGGAAGCGATTGACGTTCCGGAGGTCCAAGATAGGACGCATGTCCTCCTTGTCCTTTTGGGCACCAGAAAGTAGTGGGAGTAGCAACCACGCCCTACTTCTGGGGTCGGAACATGCTCGATGGCCCTCTTGGTCAAGAGGGCCGTGACTTCCTTCTGTAGAAGCACCAAGTGATCCCCTGACATGCGGTGGAATTGAGGTGGCATGGCTGGGGGGTGGTCTCGAAGGGGAGGGAGTAGCCCCTTCGGACAATGTCCAAGACCCACCTGTCCGAGGTGATGGTGCGCCAGTGGGGAAGGTGATGGCGGACCCTGCCCCTACTGGCGTGCCGTGCACCTGAAAGGAGGGACTAGGAGGGCTTGGAGGCCGCGGACGGGTTGGAGGTGGTGGCCTGACCCGCACGCTGGTTGCCCGATCCGCCACGGCGGAATCCACGTCCTCGGCCACGCGAAGACGCCTGCTGCGCGGGCCGGTGGCTGGGCTGCTGACGTGAAGTGGCGCCCCTACCGTGGCCACGATAGGGGCGAAAAGCAGAAGGCAGCGGAGGGCGTGTAGCAGAAAGGCCCAGGGACTTGGCAGTAGCCCGTGAGTCCTTAAAGCGCTCCAACGCATGGTCTGCTTTGGACCCAAAAAGACCGACTCCATCAAAGGGCATGTCCATGAGAGTATTCTGGACATCCCCTGAAAAACCAGTGGTTCTCAGCCAGGCGTGGCGTCGGAGCGCCACCGTCGTTGCAATCGACCTGCCCAGTGAGTCGGCGGTGTCAAGGCCACAACGGATAGTGTATTTGGCCGCATCCCTTCCTTCCGCAATGGCGCGGAAAGCAGTGCCTGGACCTCCTCAGGGCACTGGGGCAAAACATCCGCCACCGAATCCCACAGGGAGTGGGTATATCGGCCCAAAAGACAAGCGGTGTTAACGGACCGCAAGCCAGCACTGGAGGAAGAAAAACCTTTCTTCCCAAACTGATCCAGGCGTTTGGATTCCCTATCCGGAGGAGCGGTAGGGAAGGCGGTTTGGGAAGCGGAGGCTTGGACAACCAAGCTCTCAGGAGTGGGGTGGACAGAAAGAAACAGGGGTCGCCCGGAGCGGGGCGATGGCGTCGTGACACGTTCCGATCCACAGGAGCCCCTGTGTTGGGCTTGGACCAGGCGCCCAAAAGAACGTCAGTGAGGGCGTCGTTAAACGGCAGCACAGTCTCCGCAGAGGAGGCTGCCGGCTGAAGCACCTCTGTCAAGATGTTAGGCTTGACCGTCAAAGTAGGGAGCTGGAGACGTAAGGCCCCAGCAGCCCTACGCAACACCGTACCAAAATTGGCCCCCTCCTCCGTAGCCACGGGAGGAGACAGCATGCCAGTGTCAGGGGAAGTATCCAGACCACTGGCCTCCCCTAGACTCTCTGTCCAGTCCCCATCATACTGACAGTTGCGCGTCAGAGGGTCATCAGACCCCTCCCAGTCCTCCTGGTCCTCCTCTGGTTCAAAATAAGGAGGAGGAGGGACATTTGGGACCCAAGGTCCCATCGGCGCCGGAGCCGGCGTCGAGCGACGTCGCTCCGGGTCCATGTCCGGAGCCGGAAGGAACTGGGGACGACGCCGCCCGGAGCCCAGGGCGGCGTCGAGAACGGCACCGGAGACATCGGCGCCGGCGGAGGTGTCGTGAGGTCGACCGGCGTCGATGGGGGTTGTGGAGCCGGGATCGAGGCCGGGGCCGAAGCCGGAGCCGGGATCGAGGCTGGAGGCACGGGCGACGCCGGGGCCGGAGCCGCCGGCGGCGCCGGAGCAACCCCATCAGGGCCCGCGGGGCCCGAAGGCGCACCGGAGGGGCCTGAAGGCCCGAAGAGGCGGGCCATGGCCGACAGGAACTCCTGTACCTTGGCCGGATCCGCCCCCGAACCCGGGAAGGGGCGGGTATGTCGGGGGCGACTCCACAGGCAAGTCCGGGGCCGCGGGGCGGGGACGGTGCCGGGAGGGGCCTCAGCCGAGTCGCGAGACCGGCGAGGCGAAGTCCGAGAGCCGACGATGCTTCTTGGACTTCTTGTGCTTAGACTTACCGGACGAAGAAGACTTCGACGCCGACGACCGGTGTGCACTCCGCGAGCGACCCCTGGACCTCTCACGCGACCGGGGCCTCCGTGGAGCCGAATGCCGGGCCTCGAGGAGCTTTCGAGACCGCTCTCGCAAAGCTTTCGGGTTGAGGGCCTGGCATTCGGGACAAGACTCGGTGTCGTGGCCTCGGCCGAGGCAGAAGAGACACTCCCAATGCGGGTCGGTGACGGACATCATCCGCGCACAGGCGCCGCATCGCTTGAAGCCGGGCATCCCTACGACACCTTAAAGTCAGAAAAAACAGTGAAAAAATCACCAAAAGTATGGTCAAAAATTGACCAGGGCACTGCTCTTCCCGGATCTGCGCTTGCTGGCGCGGAAAAGAAGAACTGACGTCAGCGCGCAGGGGCGGCGCCTAAGTACTGCCCGCGACGTCATCCCGGCGATCACGACGCCGACGACGGACGCGGAGCCGCACGACGCCGCCTACCGACGCGCAAGGGTACTGCTACGCAAAACTTTCCGGATCCAGCCTGACGCCTGGGGATATTCTAAGGTAAGGAATCTATCACTAACGTGTCTCTTTCAGATGCAGTGTTGCATCGTGAGGCTTGGACTGTTTACATCCCTAACAATGCCTCTTCCTATGGGATGGTGTTTGCTATTTATTTCTGGCTCTTCTCCACTTGTGCATCAGGTGAGCGCAAAAGTTGTTCTGAGGAGGCATGGCTACAATGTGGACCACTTTTTGTCTAACTACTGAGTATGGTTGTGACTCATACAACTTGTACTCTTCTCAGTTTCCTCCATAAGTTTACAGCCTTCAAGCTTTTGCTGTGGAGCCTACATTTCTGGAGTGGGTCTTGTTGAAAATCTGGACACCTATATTTCTAACTTGTGTGCACTAATGTCCTTTTTGTTTTCTATTATACATCCCCACATGAAGAGATAATGTGCTCCATCAAAATTTAACCACTTAACAATTTTTTTGAGTTTATGTAGGCAGTATCATAATGAAGGAAAACTTTAAACCGGGTCAGCCTGAGTAATGCCACCTGGAGCTCCTGTCATTTCTTGCAGGCCACCAAGTTTTGGTGCACATTTACATACCAGCAGTCTGGTTTGGAGTTTTGGTGATTAAAGGAGTAGGAAGAGGAGCATGAGATCCTTTGTAAAGGGTGATCAGACCACAATGCTATAATACAGTATCATGCTTTCAACTCTGTAACAACTGAATCTTGCAGAGATGTAGAAATCTTTGTGCAACACTGCTGGCTAATAAGCGAAAAAGTGCTGAATGCTGTGGTAATGTGCATTTTCTTTTTAAGGGACACATTGAGAGCAAAAGCTTTAACTTTTTCATATTTGGATATCAACAGCAAGGATCTCTTCAAAAGAACAAGATTCTGGGTCTGGCAGTGGCAGACAATTCATTGGTTTCATTAGATGTAAGCTCATATTCAGACCCTCGTGTTCTGAAAAGCACCCTGAAGCTAACAAAACATGTTGATAGACTACATAATACAGTAGAATCAATTGTCACAGCTGAAATGTTCCATGTCTAGCGAAACAGGAAAGAGTAAACTGACGCTTCCTTTGACCATTTTGTTATCGATATGCATCTCGTTTGTACAATTAACAATTGTATTATACATTTTGATTGCATTCTTTTGCGTGTGCTGCTGCATGTTTGAGCTTCTAAATGAAAAGGCCGGCACACGGCGGATTAAAATGTCCCTCTATCTCCGACTGACGGGTTATAATTTGACAAACGGCCAGATTCCATCCTTATCATTTTTGTTATACGTATTACATTTTATGTTCCCGTTGACAGACTGCAGAGCAGCTGGCTCGGTAGTCCACGTGCTTTCTAAAGGCAGAGACCGATTGCCAATGACGCAGGTGAGCTCAGAAATTATAACGAAAGAACGAAGCTTTAGTTCCCTTCTGGGTAGGCTGAACTGACAGGGACTGAAGTGCAAGCCGGCGGTAGCGCCAAGAAACAGAACAACGACGCCAAGATACAAACCAGGCAAGCGAAATAAGTCATAGGGACGCTGAACGACTCCACACAAATCAAAAAGAGTGACTTAAGGAAGGGAAAAGATAAGAGTAAAAATATACAAATGTGGAGAAGCCAGAATTTTAAAGTATGGGGAAATCGTTCAAACGACACTTGTACCAATCACTATCTGGCAACAGCATAACAATAATAACTTTTTTTCCAATTAGCACTACATACCATACTTTTGCGTTTCTAAGCACCCTAAATAACAGTGCTTCTATGACCTGTGGACAAAGGGATACAGCGAAACACCTACAACATACAAATGTATTTAAAAAAAAGTAAAGAGACGGTTTCTGGAGGCTTTTCCGTCAGGCGGGGAACGCGTCCGCTCTCTCCCTATCTCTTTGCCCTAGCTATGGAGCCGCTCGCGGCTTGGATACGGATAGACGCACAGATGCGTGGCTTTGAGTGGGCTCCTGGTATCTCCGATCGCATCGCACTCTATGCGGAAGATGTCCTTTTCTTTCTCACGGATCTGGATCGGACCGGTCCGCGCCTTCTCCGCATTATGCAGATCTTTGGCGAAACCTCTGGCCTCTATATGAACCGAGGCAAGTCCTTTCTGTGGCCGCTGCGGGGTGGGGAGCGATTGGGTGACTGGTCACGGGAGGTGGTGGTGGCCCCCAACGGTTTTAAATATCTGGGAGTCTATCTCTCTTTGTCACCGATCTTGGCGTGGAATAAGAACCTCGCCCCCCTATGGGCTCAGGTGGGGGATCAGACACGAGTGTGGTCACACCTGCCTCTGACCTTGTTTGGTAGGTCCGCCATTTTTAAAATGATATCCCTCCCCCGTCTTCTATACCAGCTACAAAATCATCCCTATCCAATAAAACCTACATGGTTCCGCCAATTGAATGCAATTCTAGCCTGCTTCCTCTGGGGGGGGGGGCGGTGCAGCACGGGTAGCTCTAAGGACCTATTTTCAGTCCACCTACACAGGCGGAGTGGCCACCCCAGATATTCAAGCATATTATATGGCCTCCCATTTGCTCATTCTCAATGATTGGTGGTATGGTGACTGTCGGGACCCGGCATACGCGGTTTAACGGTGGCTGTTGGGGGATAATGCCCTTCACATGGTCCTCTATTCAGCGACATTACTTCGTGACTTACCACCTGCCACATCCACGACTTTTAGGATCTGGAAGATGGCGCTCCACCAGATGGGCTGGTGGGGGAAACTTACCAGGGAGACTCCACTGTGGAATAATGGTCAATTATTACAGCTAACACACCTGTCCGGGTTCCGGGGCTGGGAGGCCATTGGGATCGATACAGTGGGGGCAGTAGTGCGTGGATGCACCCTTAAGTCCTTCTCTGACCTACAAACAGAATACCACAGACCCCGTACGCAATTTTATCGCCATCTCCAACTCAGACATGCCTTTACCCCATACTTGTCCCACTTGACGGAAATCCCCGAATTTAACCCCATTGAAGCAAAGGTTTTTATGGGTGATCTGGGAGATCACAAGATTACTAAGATCTACTGTACACTTATTAACACCACCCCCTCCACGCTGTCTAAAACTAGAGAGACATGGCAGACAGATCTGGGTCCCCTGGAGGAAGATGACTGGGTGGAGGCTCTGGAGTCCCCACGCAGCGCAGCTGTTGCGGCTCGCCTGCGCCTCATCCAGTTCAAATACCTGCATAGAGCCTATTACACCAGGCATAGACTATGGCGTGCCGGGCTCATCGCATCCCCACACTGTCTGCGCTGCAAATCCCAAGAGGGTACATTTCTTCATACCGTGTGGTCATGTCCCTCATTATCTAAGTTCTGGAAGGGGGTGTTCACATGCACATCAGAGGTCTTGGGGTGGACCATCACCCTCTCACCGAGACTTGCTCTACTACATATTACGGAAGATATAGGTGGGAATAGATACAAGCGACATCTCTTATTCTTGGGTCTTACACTAGCCAATACGGGATATTGCCCTGGTCTGGAAAGAAGAATCCCCACCGTTGCTTGGAGTATGGAAGAAAGGTCTAGATTTTTGCATGGGCTTGGAGCTCCCGGTCTTTGAGGCGAGGGGCTGCCCCCGTAAACATTACAAAATTTGGAAAAGGTGGGTCGATTATAGAGGCCTGTATCTCGAGCCTCCTCCCCCCCCCCCCGTCCGATGCTGAAGAACCACTACTATGATACCAACTGTTTGGCATGTATGTAGAATTTGCACTCTTCTTAAATGTAAATGACAGGACCATCTTTTCTCTCTTTGAAGCTATTCTATTTCCTAAAAAGCAGGCAATGTGGCACAAATGTTCTTTTACCCCTTTTTCTTTTCCTCTCCTTCTTTCCTTTTCTTTCGGTTTTCTCTTTTCTTCTGCTCTCTTTGTGGCTATTATCTTTTTTGTGATATATTCTGTTTGGAACTAATTTGCTACTATTTTTCAAATGTTGCTCCGTTTATTGATTATCACTGCTATATGTTCGGAGTGCCCTTCCACACTCCGGTGCCGAAAAAAAAATGTAAAGAGAAACTCAATGTTAAAACAAATACAATGTGAAACAGATGCTGTCATGAGGCAATACTATTTTCTTGAACTTCAAGTCTAGCTCAAGTCATATTCAGAATGTAGGTATGCCGCAATTAAAATTGGGATGCTCTTTCTCAGAATACCATTAATATATTAATTCAGGAAAACCTTCTACTTGATCCCAAACTATTGGATGATCAGTGTCCTATTAAGGAACTTTCTACGGGTAGAAGTATGTGTATTTTCCGTACATAACGTGTTCCTGTCAAATGATAACCCTACATGTCTCTGTGCCTCCAAGGTTAAGGATGCAAGCTCACATTAAAACAATGTATAAAAACATACCTGAAAGGTTGTAGCTTTCGGTTGAACTGGCCAAACTACATTAATAAGGAACATCCATCTAAATACTCCAGTGTTGGACTTGACCCTCTCTACAGGGTCATCCCTAATGTTTTCTGAACCCGTTTTTGTTGGCTTTTAGGACTCTGTGCAATTTACCACGGCTACCCAGTGCTAAAGTGCTTGTGCTCTTGTCCTAAAAGATGGTACAGTTGACCAACACCTGATTGGCACATTAAATTTACTTCTAAGTCCCTCCTATATGGAACCAAGGGGACCCAGGGCCCGTAAATTAAATGTTACTAGCAGGCAGCAGCACTCACTGTACCACCAGCTAAAAGTAGCCTTTTAAAACATGTCTCTGGCCTGCCACTGCGGCCTGTGTGCAGTTTTAAACTGCCAACTGGACCCAGCAAAATTGACCTTTTGCCAGGCCTAAACCTTCCTTTTTTAGTACATATAAGTCACCCCTAAAGTAGGCCATAAAATGCCCACAGGGCAGTGTGCACTGTATTTAAAAAGTAGGACATGTGTTTTCAAGTTTTATCTGCACTGGTAGTGAAAAAATCCTAACTTCGTTTTTCACTACTGTAAGACCTCTCTCTCCCTTAGGAGAACATTGGCTTACTTTATTACATTTAATAAGTGCGAACGTTTGATTTGGAGCAGGTAGAAATGTAATTTTTTTACTCCAATGAATTATAACTTAAAATCCTTTTTAATGGTAAAGTCGGATTTTAGATGACAATTTTGGAATTTAGCAAGTTGGCAATTTCCTGTTCTAAACTTTTCTGAGGCCTTCTAGAAGTTTCCAGCTGCCTAAGGTGTTAATTGTTCCCGTATCAGGAATGCATATTGGGACCAGACAGTGAACACTAAGACCTGGATGTAGCTGGGAGAGAGCCATTCTGTCAGTATGGGATGGGCAGAGCGGTTGCCTGCCCCATTTACATTTCAAAGGGCTGCCTCCAGAATACTCACAAAGGAACTTGACACCAACCTTTTGTCACCCTTTCTCTCTTGGAGCCTAGGCAGGAGATAAAAGGGGAAGGAAGGAACTTTCCAGAAGCAGATGTGGAGGCAGACTAGAAGTTTCCCCACTTCAAAAGGTGGAACCAGTTATAAAAATTGGACCTCCTGAGCTACTCATCAGTACACTCCTGGACCCGTGAACATTACAAAAGAAGGATTGCCTTGTTACCCAGAGGGATTGCCCTGCTGCTTGAGGCCTGCCTTGTTCCCCAGAGGACTGCCCTGCTGTTTGAGGCCTGAGCTGCTCTCTTAGAAGGAAGCCTGACCTACTCCCTTCATCCCAGGATAACATGAGTGACTCCAAGGGTCAGCTGACTGCCCTCGTGTTTTGAGCTACAGGGACACAACAAGCTCCAGAGGCTTCCCTGCACCTGCCCAGCTGACCTGCTTCAACTGGCCCAGCCTAGACCTGCCTGAGACCTGCTGGCCTCTGCTGGATTCCGTTCCTGATCCCTAAAAGGTGCCGTCCCAGGTCTTGGACCCTTGGCTAGCATCAGTTGAGCTCCTCCAATGAAATCTTGGAGTTTTGAACTATGAGTGCTGGACTTTGAGAAGATAACTTTTTCACCTGGTCCCTGTATCCAGCCCGCACTTCATCGCGGTCGGCCTGAACTGGTGACTTTGTCCCCATCTAGCGTGACCAGATATCCACAGTTAGCGTTTTTACTTAAACCTTTAAAATTGCATATCTTCGGTTCTGCTGATCGGATTTCTGTCGCTGTGGTCTGATTTTATTTACCAAATTTTACTCAATAGTTCTAAATTGGTGTGGGTTATTTCTTCTGTTATGCCTTCACTTTATTACTGTTTGTGTGCTGGGTAAATACTTAACACAGTGCCTCAAGTTAAGCCTGATTGCTTTTGTGCAAAGCTACCAGAGGGTTAAGCACATAATTTGATGACTTTTGTGGTTCATCCTGACAAGGATTGTGGTTGTTGCTTGAGAACGATACCATGAAGCTGTTTGGTCTAAAGAGCATTCCAAAGCAAGCAGACCCATGGGTGTCCATGGCCATCTAGGAATGATTTTTGTCTAACTGTAACAAATATTAATGCACGCACGGTGACCATCTTACAACTATTTCTTATTATACCATATGCTTAACTTACTATTCTAAGATGGTCAATGGGCACTCTCAAAAAGTAAATTAAGAAATAAAGTATGCATCGGATGCTGTGCAAATGGGCAGGAGCAAGTGCCCAGTAGCAGTGAGCAACTGCCAGGAGCTCACAAAAAGATTATAAATGCATAAAGCCGATACTGGGGTTGGAGGAGCAGAGGGCATAGATAGAAAGAGACTGGGGCAGGAAGGTGGTGATGGAGGAAGGGAGTGAGGAAAGCGATGTGCACCCATGGAGTGCGAGAAAGAAAAGAAAACACATAGCCACATCGCATCAGCAGTGAAAGAGTACAACTCATTCAATCAGAAACATTGTAAAGAGAAAATGCTGCAGGGGAGGGACAAACAACAATAGAAACTAAAATAATTGCATAAGGAGCAGGGGGCTGAGACAGAAAAGAAAATCCATCCAATCTTAAACAATGGACTAACTCAATCCCCACTTTATGTATTGTGGTGTAGACACCAGGTCTTTGATAAAGTGGTGGAGAACACTGCACTAGTAGGTTATAAGTGGTTAGAGCTCTAGAAGTGTCAGGTTTGTTTTTGTATGAACTTCTTTTGAGGGTTTTGGTGCAAACGGATGGTTCACGGTTCCGGGTCTTGATGGTTCTTGTCTGCCCGAGGTAGGGGCGACCCTTTCCGGTAGCCATGGTGCTGCTGACAATGGAACGCCAGAGCAGACAGTGCCTTCCAGAAGGAGTCCCCAAGAAGAAAAACCCTGAAGGGAAAAAAACTCTGGTGGTAGCGAAGACTCCATGAGGCGGATTGAAACAGCAGGCGTCCAAGGAAAAAACATGACTCAGAATTGCAGGCAGCAGACCAGAAGGAAAGAAGGACCAGAACAGAACACTGAAAACAGGAACACAAGGAGGCAGGATTCCCAACAGGAACCAAGATCCTGAGAAGAATCCCGAAAAAGAGCGAGGACACACCAACAGGAGCGAGGAGTGTTGCCACGAAAGGAGAAAGCAAGTTTAGCCCCTTAAATACACACAAACAGGAAGTGATGAAGAGGCAATGATAGGCGCCATCTTGGATCGGGAAAGGTAATAGGGAAAGCATGGAAGTGCTGCCATGATGGCTAGGTGCAACAAAACCCTTCCTGAAGCATTCTGGGACAAAGATTAGTGAGAACATGGCCCCCAGAGAGAAGAATACCTCCAGACTGACCGCCCAGCAAAACTACGAATGGGCCTCCACAGCTGCCACCATGATCCCCCCGCTCCCCCCTCCCCCCCAATCCCTCCCTAGGAATCTGGTGAGTGCTAGGAGCGTTGCGCGATAACGCAGGGTGCTGCAGAAGAGACCGCAGAAAGCCGCACGGTACCGCAGCACGCCCGGGCGGCAGAGGGGAGAGCCGCGGGTCAATTCACGGCCTGCGGCATGACAAAAAGGTCCTCCCAACAAAGCCACAAGAATAGAGAATTCGGGGAGTTAGTATGCAAATAAAGCAGCTAGTCCATGTGACTATCTCAGAGGTTACCCTTTTAATCTTCCAACCCTGTCTTTCTTACAATAACTAGAAATGTTTTACATCTACGATTCATTGCAGCAAACAATTGCCTGGTACTGTACTGTTGAAATGCAACTACATAGTCTCTCTTATGGGAACCAGTCATATTTTCCATTTACTCAAAAGTAACATTGTCACTTCCTTAAACTGCAGTATATAGCATTGTATGGGTCGCAGTATCATTCCTTTAGTCTTAGAAATTCAGGATGAACTAGCTTCTTGTCGCCAGGAAGACACAATCAAGCTTTAATTAGACTAGTTTATTGTTGGTTTGTTTAGCCATTCTCAGTGTCGTGGTGGTCCCAATGCCTATCCAGGGGCAGCTGACAAGCATCCCGGCCTCACAGTGTAATGCATGAAAAAGATTCTGGGGGCCCGTATGTTAACGAGCTGAAAGGTGCCCTTTTCCTGACCTCCGCTTCATCCTACTGCTTGTGATCTTTACAGTGTCCACGAATAAGGTTTAGCACATTTTAGGCAGCACTAAACTATTTTACTTCAGTTGCACAATACAATTAGAAGCTCCCCTCTCACAAAACGTTTCTGACCACTAGCCACGGAACATTGCAATTGTACAGTTCGTCGGCTGGGTTAGTACGTGCAAAACAAATTTTGAATAATCAATTTATGTATGGCTGAATACTACATGTAAAAGTTGTAAATATCTGTTGCGTATTCTAAAGCTCCTCTATAACATTGTACTGGGTTCAATAATACCCTTGGGAGTTTTTCTCGTGTATTAAATGTGCTGCTTGTTGCTATTTGATGGGCCTGTCTCCTAGAGTACTGTACCTTCTTGTCCTCCAGTCTGAACAGCAAGAAAGATATCGTAAAACACAGTATGGTCGATTAGGATGTAACCATGATTATTTTGAGCAAAATGGACAATTTATTGGACATTAAAAAACTAGAATACCTGATCACTGTGTTGCCCACAAGGAAGATGAATGTGCACACCAACATTCCATTGCACCACCCAAAGGGCTATTGACTTGCCAAAGCTTTAGTAGAGAAAAATGCTTTTCGTCGATGCTGTGTGGCACGCATGCATGCATACGTACGTAATGACTCTATAGAGACTCAGTGAATCATGTGGAAATGAGTCATGATGAATGTACGTACATACAGCATAGTGTTGTATTGTACTAATTACTAAATCATATGTCTTGGGCATTGGCGTTTGTAAACTTAGAAGGTTTAGTATCAGATGTTCTAGCACGTTGTGTACTGTGACATAGTTGGATTATCTCTACAGTCAGTTGCCTGCTGGCTGGAGAGGGAGCACCAACTGCAGTCATTCTCATCTTGAATAAAGTTCCTATTTAAAACTAGAAGACGGTGTGGCAAAGAGATTACAAGATTTGGAGACGATTTCCAGCCACACATGGTCAACTTGATGACTGCTTGAAGTGTTGGTGAGAAAACCCACTACTTGGAGACATACAGACTACTTTTGAAAGTATCATCATTATACAACTTTAAAAGGAAGCTTCAGGGCAAAAGAAGTCGTACCTGGGACTTGTGAGCAGTTGTGTGACTCTGCGGGTGTGAAATCCTTAAATAAAGGGGCCCGTAGTAAATGCTGTCACTCGCGCTGGGAGCAACGGATCCAGCGCCTGTTCCTCTATGATTCCAGAACATGCGTGTGTGCTACTGTTCTCGGGCTGTGGTGTGTGTGATGGAGCAAGGACTCAAAAATGAGACTTGCTCGAATGCAATATCCTCACAGTATTAATTTATTAATCTTGTATTGTTTATATTAACTTTGCATACACTACATGAATAGCAAGGAAGCTTATGTGTTCTAACTAACAAGTAACGCTTGTCTTTCTCTAAAATGGCCGCTAAAGCGCGGGAACCTTACTGCGCATGTCTCAACCATATCACATGGTGTGACGTCTCTTTTTGCTTGGTGGGAAACTCCTGCTTCTGCGCAGAGAGAACAAGCGTAGATGCTTCCAGAAGAGCTCCAGACCGCCAAGCTGATTGATTGCAGACAGAATCGCTGTCCAGAGAGGTCCTGAGGAGGGGGCGGCGGAGTCCATTAGAAGAAAGGCACGGGAGAATCGAGGAGAAGTCGAGTATCAGAGAGGGGAACGACGCAGGCGTCGTTGTAGAGAGGTCACCGGTCCTGTCTTGATCCTGGAGGAGGTCTTTGTTCTTCATCCTTCCTGGGTCCTGTTCTTTCCAACTCCTTGGCCAAGGGGTTGGTTCTCGCATTTAGGTCAATATAAATGCAACCTTTAGTTGCGCTGCTGTCTCTATCTTCTCGTTTCTGAGGGACCATCATTAATCAATAATTATTATTCTATGCTTCATCCGTGATATGCGATTAAGTACCATGTGGTTCTGTAATTTACTCTGCTAAATCTTTAGATAAACATTTTAAAACTTCCTGACTCAGTGGTTATTTCAGGATTATGTACTATAATGAATGTCACTCATTTTAAACTTCCCAATTAGCAACGGATTCATTGGTAAGTCATTACTCTTCAATCGGAAGGTAATTGGTAGCAGGGATTTTGATAAAGAGTAACAACTGACAACCCCAGCGTAAGTATTAGCGTAGTATGAATGTATGGGCCCAAGTGAGTATCTAGTGTATGAATGCTGTTTGCTAATATCGCGCTGGATCAGTTTTCTGGTAATCAGAGGATGGTTACTCTTTGTTAATTGGGTAATGAGAATTTTATTTTTATGAACTAACATCCGTGTATTCAAAGTTTGTTTTATGTTGTCCAGAATTTCCCGGGAAAATTGAATAGCGGTTGGTAACTGGAAGCCATACTGCAGTGAGGTTATCTGTCAGGCAGAAATAGTACTGAAAAGTTAAGCAGGACTATCAGTACTGGTTAGGGACTCTATGCATGTGAGTAATAGCAAAGGAGTACGCTGGTAAAATTTTTATGGTATATCACCTAGAAAGGATAACATTGAAGAAGTAACAGGTACTTCTGGAGCTTGTGTGAAGAGTAAACGGAAGGGTTTTACTCGTAGTGTATGTTTAGTAAAACAGAAAGGTTTTTACTAGGTATGAGAGAAACTATCTTTTCAATTTAGAGAAAGTGGCACGATAGCGAATGTTTTATGTTGTTAATGAAATTTAATTAATTTGATAGAGAAAATTAAGTTTTTGCGTACGAATTTGTAAAGGGAGGGTCAGCTGCCGGAGAGGGAGCTGACGTCAGAAAACGCCGCGCTGGGATTGGTTGAAACAGCGGGTGTGGAAAGACCCTTGTAAAGGAGGGGTCAGTAGACAGGAGCAGTACTGACGTCACAGGTGCCGCGCTGGGATTGGTTGAAACAGCGAGGGACAGAGAAGAGCAGATTGTAAAGGAGGGGTTGACAAATAAACGTCACCGAAAGGCCGCGTTAGGATTGGTTCAGAAATAGAAGAAAGCAGACACTTGATTGGTTGATATTCTAGAAGCTAAAATCTTAGTGGATAGAGATTGCATGTTAAAACGCGATCCAACTTTAACAGGAACTCGACCGGATAGGAGATATTTAGGCTTTGCGGAATATAATTTTATACATCGAGATTTGCCCAAGATGTACGGAGAAAAGAGAAAAATGTCCTTTCTGCAAAAGATTAAGAACTATTTTAAAATGGATAAACCAATCAAAACTAGGGAAGGAATTATCATTCCACCAGCTAAAACGCCAGCTTCATTTATGATGATGGAGATAGGCTATCATACTTGTGTATGGATAGAGAATTGGATAGAATATACCAAAAATGATGGAATATTAGCATTTCCCGAGAATGGTACCTTTAATGGAAGAATTCTTCAAAATTTGAGATTAAGAATGAATGATTTGGAACCCAGACCTAGATTAACCCTATACGAAGCCTTAGAGGAATGGGAAACCGAGGCATTTGAGCGTGACCGATCCAGGAGTAATAGGGGTTATAGAGGATTTTTTCCCAGAAACCAACATGAGTCTAGGGACGGTCAGATGAAACAGTGGAGGAGAGCAATGCTTACAGAAGGATTATATCCAATATTGACAGCAGAAGAACTGTTAGGGAGGAAATGCACAGAAAAGACAAAACACTTAATGAGAAATGGAGATTCTGAAGATGAATTTATGGAAGAGATATTAAAGAACCCCCCACCATATCAGGAAGGGGCAGGTGGATGCACCCCAAGTGCACCCCCCGTTGAAAACTCCATTAGTACCACAGGTAATGCATGATTTCACACCCAGTAGGATACTTCACGATAAAGAAAAAGAAGCCCTAGAGAAAACCAGAACAGAATTAATACAGAAAATAAAAGTGCATCCTGACTCTTTGACCATACCTGTAACAATTGGTCCAGTAGTCCTGTTATATAGTGACAAAGGAAACTATCCTCCACCGTTAGCTATGCCTACTCCTGTGAATATTCCTAAACCTGAAGCAGTAGTAATGGTTGAGGATCATTTTAGTGATTGTGAATCTACGATATCATTAATGGATTTACCAATTCGGGATTCTGTCAATAGTACTCCCAGAAGAACTACACCTGGGTGCTCGAAAGAGATAAACTTGATAACTTCATCAGGAGCAAAAAGTGTCACTGTAGTTAGTCCAGAAGACTTAGAAAGGTGGGCACAAGGATCAGATCAGCAGTGTACACCTCCAAAAAGTTTGGATATTTATAAATTAAAAGTCGAATTAGAAGAAATAATAGCAGGAAATGTGGGTCTAGATCGCCTAAATGCTTACGATGAAGAAGAATTATTGTTCGTATGAAGAAGTATCACCAGAAATGTAAAAATATTTCATGAAAAATTATCAGATTTGGCTCTGCAGATGGGAATTGAAATAGGGAGATCAAAGGTGTTGCAGAAACCCTATAGAGCAGATTTTTCAGACAAAGATTTAGAAAATATGAATGCCTCTGGAAGAAAATTACAAGTAAAGGAGTTAATGACAGTCTTGCAAAAATGGGGAGACCTAGATAAATGGAGAGTCAGATGGGCCAAGAAAAAGGAAGAGGCACGATCCAGTAGAACAGCCTCTGAATATTTAATGAAGGAAAAAGGGAAGACAGATCAAATGTATCCGATGCGAGAAGTACCAGGAGGGGGATATGTACATGTCCCATGGAGTAGACAGGATATTTTGTCATTTACGAATGATTTTCCAAAATTGAGAGAAAAACCAATTGAATGGTACAAGCAGGTTGAGAGGTTTGTGAAGGTGTCAAAGGTATTGTTGAAGGATTTGGATGGTTTGTTTGACATAGTGGTACCTGCCGATTTATGGACCGATTGTAAAATCACAGTTGATTGGCCAAGTGAAGAATATCCAAGAGACCCAAAGACAGGTGCCCCGTCAAATGATGTAATGAAAAAGTATCAGCAGGTGATAACTTACCTGAAAGGCAAAATACCACCGAAAGAAACAGATTGGGTGAAAATAGACCGAACCACCCAAGAAGCCAGTGAATCGGTACACGCCTATTATGAGCGTTTATTGCAGGTATTCAAGCAGTATAGTGGATTTGAGGACATTGGAGATAAGAACATGAGTCAGTTTGTTTATCGATTTGTCTATGGTCTGAAGCCAGAGATTTGTCAGATGATTAAGCAGCACATGTTGTGTTGGCAAGGGAAACCGATCGATGAAATTTTGAAATATGCAAAATATTGTGGAGACGATATTGAAGATAGGCACAAGAAATTACAGGAAAAAGTAATGTGGGCACAGGTGAAAATGGCCGAGAAACAGGGAATTAATTTGGATAATCCGAGTGAAAATCAAGGAAAGGATTCTGGAACGAATGGCGACACTGGGAATGGTGGAAAAGTGAGAGGACGAATGAGTAGAGAAGAAGCTAAAAAGAAATTTCCTTGTCATGGATGCGGAAAATTGGGGCATTGGAAGGATGAATGTAAAAAGATTCGGAATAATAATGGCCCAAATCAAAATTTTAATCCGCAGACGCAGAATGACTCACAGCAGGGTGTAAATCCTCAGAGTCAGTTGCCACCGGCACCTATTCAGGGTAATGTAAGCAGAGCAAAGCACGGTACAGACGTCGGATATCAAGGAGGAAGTGGTAAGAATGATTATGTAACATCACAGTTTCTTTTACAGGACGATTTCTGTCAATACAGTTCATGACGGTGCCTAGGAGAGGGGGAGAAGGAGTGCGTACTTGGCGCATCCTTATCGGTAGATCAGTCAGGTCCATATGTTGAAGGGAATGTGAAAGGTAATGATATTACTTTTCTTTTGGACACTGGTGCTACCCGGTCTACTGTGAGAACAGCAGACATTCCAGACCTTCCTCTCTCTGGAGAAGCTATCCAAGTAGTAGGGGTAGCTAATCGAAAGATTAGAACACCTCTTACCGAACCAATGGAAGTTAAAATTGGAAATTTCAGAGAAATGCATCAATTTGTGGTGTGTGATTCTAGCCCAGTAAATTTATTAGGCCGTGATTTGCTATGCAAGATGAATTGCACAATTTTCTGCACCCCGGATGGTGTGGCAGTTCAGACCCCAGATGAAGATCATGTATATAAGTTTATGATTGCAAAACAAGGTACAGAGGTAGATGAGATGTTTTCTTTGATAACAAAAGATGAGCTGCCAGAAGAATTAAAAACTACAGTAAACCCCACAGTATGGGATTTCACAGGAAAGGAAGTAGGACTTATGGCCAAAATAGACCCGGTTAAAATTACTGTAAAAGAAGGTGCGATTTTCCCAAATACCAGACAGTACAAAATGAGTGCAGAAGTAAAGATAGGAATCATTGAAGAAATAAATCGAATGGTAGAACAAAACATACTAAGAGAAGTAATGAGTAGCCCATGTAATTCACCAATAATGGGTTTAAAGAAACCTAGCGGAAAATATAGGATTGTTCAAGACCTGCGCAAAATAAATAAGATCGTGGAACCTTGTTGTCATATAGTGCCCAATCCTGCAGTAATCCTATACCAAATCCCTTGGAGTGCAGGATGGTTCACTGTGATTGATTTATGCCAAGCGTTCTTTTCAATACCATTGCACCCAGACAGCAAGTATCTTTTTTCATTTAAATTTGAGAACAAAGTCTATGTATGGAATCGTGTTCCTCAGGGGTACACGGAAAGTCCTTCCATCTTCAATCAGATATTGAAAAAGTGCCTAGAGAAACTAGTGATGCCAGGAAGCTCAGTTTTAGTGCAGTATATAGACGACTTACTGGTGGCATCGAACACCAGAGAGGACTGTGTTGTTGATTCCATAGCACTATTAAATCATTTGGCTGAAGAAGGGCATAAAGTCTCACCAGAAAAATTGCAGTTCTGTACAACAGCAGTTAAATATCTGGGACACCAAATTGAGAGGGGAAAAAGAAGAATAACCTCGGAAAGAGTACAATTGATTAAGAAAATGCAAATGCCTGTAACCCAAAGAGAAGTGAGAATGTTCCTAGGAATAGTAGGTTACTGTCGACAATGGATACTAGGAGTTTCCTGGTTAGCAAAACCCCTAATTCAAATGACAAAAAAGAAAGCCAAGGACCCAGTTGAATGGGATGATGAGAGTGTAGGAGCTTTTGTAAAATTGAGAAATGCTCTGTGCTCAGCACCGGCCCTAGGCATGCCCGACTATAAGAGAAGCTTCGCATTGTTCTGTCATGAGAGAGAAAATTGTGCACTTTCAGTCTTAACCCAAAGACATGGTCTAGCCAGACGTCCTATAGCATATTTTTCTGCTACATTGGATCCAGTGGCAGCCGCGTTGCCAGGTTGCTTAAAAGCAGTGGCGGCTACCTGTTTAAGCATTGAACAAAGTGAGTCAATTGTGATGGGACATCCTGTAAAGGTGTATGTTCCACATGCGGTTGTGATTCGTTTGACAAGAACTCGAACTCAGCATCTTACTCCTAGTCGGCTGACTAAATATGAGAGAATAATAATGGGTGCTGAAAATGTGACCATAGTGAGGTGCACAATAGTAAATCCCGTTACCTTACTACCAGACCCATATCATGAGGAAATTAAAATTGACGAAGAAGAAGAACATGATTGTTTACAAGTCACAGAGTTATGCTCGAAACCACGTCCAGACATTCAGGAAATGCCCCTAAAGAAGCCAGACAGGGAGCTGTTTGTTGATGGTTCATGCCAGCATATGCAGTATGTGAATTAACTGCAATAGTCGAAGCATCCTATTTACCAGGAGTGAAATCTGCACAAGTAGCTGAATTGATTGCTTTGATAAAAGCTTGCAAAATTGGGAGGAATCAAAAAGTAACTATATTTACAGATAGCCAATATGGTTACGGGGTTGTGCATGATTTTGGCCAACTATGGATGCAGAGGGATTTCATGACTTCTTCAGGATCCCCCATTAAAAATGGACAGTTTGTAAGGGAATTGCTGGAAGCAATACAATCACCAAAAGAATTGGCTGTGGTGAAGTGTGCCGCACACCAGTCAGGACATGACTGGGTGGTAATCGGCAATCGATATGCAGATCTTGTGGCTCAACATTGTGCCAGAAATAGATTGTCAGTCAATAAAAGGGTGGAAAGAATGGGAATCAGCTGCCAACTTATGCTGTATATGCCACCTGAAACATGGAATGAGGTTAGAAGATTACAAGATGGTGCTGATGAAAGTGAGAAGAAAACATGGATCAAAGTGGGTTGTTCCCAAAGGGGAGATGACGAGGTGTGGATTTGTGCTGACTGTCTGCTCTCTCAAATGGCCAGGATGTATCATGGAGACACACACATAGGAAGAGATGCAATGATTAGGCTTTTCAGACAGAACTGGTACAATCCCAAGTTCAGGGCTGCAGCAGAGAGCCTTTGCCAGAGATGTTTGACTTGCCAAATGCATAATCCAGGAAGAAAAACAATAATTGGGTTTGGGAAAATTGGAAAAGCAGAAGGACCATTTATAAGACTACAGTTCGACTTTATACAGTTACCACCATGCAGAGGGTTGAAATATGTACTAGTCATAGTATGTCTGTTTTCAAAGTGGGTGGAGGCTTACCCTACCAGGAGGAGTGACAGCATTACAGTCGCAAAGCTGTTACTACGAGAACTCATTCCTAGGTTTGGTTTCCCAGTAACTTTGGAATCAGATAGAGGAAGACATTTTAACAGTGAAGTGATTCAAATAATTTGCGAAGCATTCCAAATTGGAAAAAAATTGCATTGTGCATATCGTCCAGAGGCTTCTGGAGTGGTTGAACAATTGAATGGCACTATAAAATCCAGACTGGGAAAAATGTGTGCATCAACATCATTGGAGTGGCCAGATGCATTGCCACTCGTCTTAATGGGACTCAGAAGCATTCCCGATAGAAATACGGGAGTGAGCCCACACGAGATAATGATGGGAAGAGCAATGAGACAAGCACATGTTCCCATAAACAATCTGCTGAATATATCTGATGATATGGTTCTGGATTATTGCAAAGGATTGGCTGACCTAGTGCGTTCTGTCTCTCATCAGGTCGGAGAAGACGCAGTTTCGAGGCAGCCTGAACAAGAACATGATCTGAATCCTGGTGATTGGGTGGTAGTGAAGAATCACACCAGAGAGACGTGTCTATCGCCTAGATGGGGAAAACCTTTTCAAGTCATACTGACTACCAACACAGCAGTGAAGTGTGCAGGATTCCCTAATTGGATTCATGTAAGCCACACCAAAAGAGTACCAGACCCTGAAGAAGAAAATCCTCAGTCAGCATCAATCACTGAGGAAGAATCTCAGGCTCGAGATTCAAGAAAAGCTGAAGAAGAACAACCGAGCACAAGTCAGGATTGGGTACCGGTGGTAGAAATTCCTGAAGTTTACCACAGAACAAGAAGTCAAACAAAATTGGAAGAAATTGAAGAAGATCAGATAGGTGAAGAAGAAGCAGCTCAGGGAAAAGAAGAACATACAATAAAAGAACCTGAGCAGGATCAGATAGGGAGAGGAAACTGGGCTCAAATTAACGAGGAATCGACAAATTTTGAGCAGGGGCAAACAGGTTTAGAAGAATCCGGTCAGGCTGCAGAAGTACAAAGTGCAATAAGCCCTGATCAGAACCAGTTAGATCCTGAAAAACACACAGAAGAAAAAGATCTTGAGAAACAAACATGAAGAATTAAACAAAGAACAAGGTCAATTATTGGAAACTCACGGAGGAGCTGCAGAAGAAAAACCAATAAGGCCTGAAAAAGAGCAAGAAAGAAAAACAGTAATTGCAGAAAACGAAAAGGTGTCAAACAGTGAAAATAAAGAGATTGCTGAAGACAAAAATAAAGAAACAGTGCAAACAAAGAAAATAAGAAAAGGTGATCATTGGCCTAGTGTAATTAAAAGAGTAAAATACCACATAACAACCAGAAGTGAAGATCCAGATCAAGTAAATGAAGTAACAAGTCAAACCGAACAAGAAAACAGAACTAAGAAAAGTAAAAGCAAGAGACTGAAACTTGTGAATAACAAATTCAAGGGTCCTGATTGGACTTACATTATTCTTGAAGATTACGAGAGCTCAGAGTCAAGTGAAAGTGGTGACGAAGGAACAAGTGCAGAACTGACGTACGAGAAAGAAACAAGACCACCTTGACTACGCAAAAGAGTCATATAAAGAAAAGCGAAAAATAGATAAGAAGAGCAATCTTCCTTGTCGACATGCCTGATGATAGAGTTGCTGGGAGACCAAAACAGAGATGTTGTAGAAGATGCTGTGCAAAATGCATATGTGGTCTAGTAATGTTGCTTATAGTATGGTTAGTCCTGATCGTAGCAGTCCCTTACCTTATGATAATGGATAAAAAGATTAATAACGAAACTAAAGGAAGGACAGCACACATGAAGGGAAATAGAGTAGAACTAATGGCAGAAAATGAACCAGAATTTCATCATGAAATAGCTGATAACGACACTAGTTTAAATGTTTTCACAAAGTTATTATTTCAATATGTAGATACCATGGAAGTTAGTAATTGTTATGTCTGTATGAAGTTACCCGAATCAGTAGCAGAAGGATTAACATATCATCCCTTACCATTGACATATGGCATATCATGTAGTGTATTAGCTAGTTTATTTTATAGAACAGGAAGACTTCAATATTATTATTCAAACATAAATGTGATATTTTCTGAGGTTCCGATTCGAAAGAGTATGAACCCAGTGCTTAGTAGTCAAGACGCACAGTTTATGGGAGAATTTTTCTTAACAATGAAATCGATAGATATAACACATGCACATAGACACAATCTAACATGTTCTTTACACGAAGAAGAAAAGATATTTTTGAAATCAGTAGAAGATAGAAGACAAGATTTTCAAAAGAAAGCTTCTGAGCATAAGGCTCATTTGCCACCTTGGGCTGAGAAAGAAGGGAGTTACACACCTGGCAAGGCTCAAGCTGCTATGGCTCTGGATTTTGTAAAGACAGGGAAAATTTGTCTACATAGATTAAGGACTGATAATAACAATGTTTTCATCGGTACCAGTGAATGTGAACACAATTTCTTAATTCTTGGAGGTTGGGGAATCAAAGGAGGAACAGATTCAGTTTTTCCTGGGATCTATTAAGTATGTGGGAATAAGGCTTACTTTAGGCTTCCTGCACGGTGGTATGGAAGTTGTTATTTTGGAATAGTATTTCCAAAAATATACCACGTAAAAAGAAACACTGGGAGCAATGAAAACAATAGCGAATTAACACGTAGTAAAAGAGCTAGTTTTTCTGAAATTGTAGGTGATATATTTGGTGCATTGATACCTTCGGTGGGAATAATTCTAAACTCAAGGAAAATATGTAAATTGTCTACAGTGGTTGATCGTTTATCAACAGATACTGCTGGAGGATTTCTAATGATTAATGCAGAGATGGTTGCGATTAGATCTATGGTTATGCAAAATAGACTTGCTCTTGATATTTTATTGGCAAAAGAGGGCGGAGTCTGTAAATTACTGAAGACGAAACATTGTTGCACTTACATTCCTGATAAAAGTGCAGAAATTGGAACGTATATACAGAATATAACTAAACTTGAGAAGGAACTTAAACCACTGGAAGTTGATAGTGTATGGGAAAGATTGACAAGTAGTATTGCGTCAATTGGTACCTGGTTTTCTAATGTAGGAAAAGGGCTTATAGGTCAAATACTAGTACACCCTTAGCAGGAATAGCAATAATAGTACTGACAATAATATGGTGCAAATGTTGTAGAAAGAATGAATCGTATAGTGTGACAGGAAGAGGAAAGAAGAGAAAGGTTGATGAAATTGAACTTGAGGATCTGAGAAGTGAATTATACAAGAAATTGAAAGGGGATGTTAAAAATAGAAAATGTAAAAATGAGAATGAAACTATTTGCTAGAAGTTGGCATCTGATTGAGGGCAGTATTTTGATGGCTCTTAACGCCATCAGAGAGGGGATTGATGGAGCAAGGACTCAAAAATGAGACTTGCTCGAATGCAATCTCCTCACAGTATTAATTTATTAATCTTGTATTGTTTATATTAACGTTGCATACACTACATGAATAGCAAGGAAGCTTGCTTATGTGTTCTAACTAACAAGTAACGCTTGTCTTTCTCTAAAATGGCCGCTAAAGCGCGGAACCTTACTGCGCATGTCTCAACCATATCACATGGTGTGACGTCTCTTTTGCTTGGTGGGAAACTCCTGCTTCTGCGCAGTGTGCATTAAAATGGCTGCTTGATGTTTTCACATGCTTCAGCTTGCTCTTGTGTTATTATTAATTTGCCGTTTTCTTAACGCTACTAATGCGGGATAGAATTTATAAGTAAATGGGGATAGAGTAGAAAGAGTGGGTATACAGTGAAACAATTTATTTGTGATTTTAATATTTTCTTCTTTAACGTTTATTAGTTCATAAACTTGGGCCTGGGGTTGGTGATCTGAAACTCGAGAGACAATGATTCTGCGCATGTGCCCTGCTTGGCTGCCAAAGAATAAAGATGAAGTCAACCTGGACGTCGTCCAAGGCCACGACCTAATGGCCGATATTGATATATTTATGTGTTCTTGCCAAACTTGCAACTATGTATATGGAAAATGAATAAACTTTGTCGCGAGATGGGTGGGAAATAAAGCCAATGTATTAAAATTGATGGGCGGTATTTTTAAACAAAGGTCTTCAGAATTCGTATTAAAATCATATGGTGTGAGAATCGACCCCCTGTCCCTGTCCAATCAGAAGTAGTGGTCCCATATTTTGGCAACATTAATGGGAGGTACATGGCATAGAAGGGTATATTAGATATAGAATTAGCTAATTAGTTAGAAGGAGATGCTGCAAGAGAGCAGAGGACCAGAGAGAACAAGCGTAGATACTTCCAGAAGAGCTGCAGACCGCCAAGCTGAATGATTGCAGACAGAATCGCTGTCCAGAGAGGTCCTGAGGAGGGGGCGGCGGAGTCCATTAGAAGAAAGGCACGGGAGAATCGAGGAGAAGTCGAGTATCAGAGAGGGGAACGACGCAGGCGTCATTGTAGAGAGGTCACCGATCCTGTCTTGATCCTGGAGGAGGTCTTTGTTCTTCATCCTTCCTGGGTCCTGTTCTTTCCAACTCCTTGGCCAAGGGGTTGGTTCTCGCATTTAGGTAAATATAAATGCAACCTTTAGTTGCGCTGCTGTCTCTATCTTCTCCTTTCTGAGGGACCATCGTTAATCAATAATTATTATTCTATGCTTCATCCGTGATATGCGATTAAGTACCATGTGGTTCTGTAATTTACTCTGCTAAATCTTTAGATAAACATTTTAAAACTTCCTGACTCAGTGGTTATTTCAGGATTATGTACTATAATGAATGTCACTCATTTTAAACTTCCCAATTAGCAAAGGATTAATTGGTAAGTCATTACTCTTCAATCGGAAGGTAATTGGTAGCAGGGATTTTGATAAAGAGTAACAACTGACAACCCCAGCGTAAGTATTAGCGTAGTATGAATGTATGGGCCCAAGTGAGTATCTAGTGTATGAATGCTGTTTGCTAACATCGCGCTGGATCATGTGTGTGTAGTAAGCAGCGGAACCGCCTGTAGAAATGGAGCAGGGTTTTCGTAAAAATGAAACCTGCTCGGATTGAAACCCCTAGTAACATTTTCTAATTTTTCTAACAGTGTGCAGTGAAAAACGCGTGCTTTTAATAACTAACATGAGGGAAAATAATACTGCGCAAGCGCGTACTAAAGCACTGAACTAGGCCGCAAATGTTTGACTAATGAAAATAAAGAGACTAATGCTGCTTTTATGCACGTTATTAACGTTTGCTAGGAAAATAATATGGGTTGCGCATGGTTAAATGCAGCATTGGGAGGGTGCGTAAAGAAAACATTTCAAAATGAGTAATTATATTTGTTTTATTTTTCGTAGAAGCATGGGTTAAGCAAAAGATTTATTAACTGAAAAAGCAAAAGAGAATGTGGAGGGAAGGCAAAGGCGTGCGACCTTCGAATTTATGTGTGCCTGCCAAAATTTAAAGTGGAGACGAAAAACAATCGACAAGTGATGAACGTTTCATCTGGAAGCGCACGAGTGGCACAAGAAGCAACAGAACTGGAAACATTAGCGGAGAGAAGGAAACTGAAGTCTGATATTTGTATACTTGTATTTCCTGGGATGATGTAGTTTTGATGTTGAAAAAACAATACAATAGAACATTGAGTAAGATGGACATGTCAAGTGTGGTGTGACAGTACACCCCCTTCCTTAACCAATCAAAATGTAGAATTGTCTCTGAATCGAAACAAGTGTGGGTCGGACATTTGGGTTTTAGGGTATAATTGAGGTGTCTTGGTGGGAGGGGTGGAGAAGGTGTTTTCTTGCGATGCTGATGGCGTTAGGTGTGATCGTCGCTGTCGTCGGTTTGCTGTAGAGGCCTACCTGTTTCCTTACTGTTCCTGATTCCTGACTTAGACTTTGCCCTTTTCAAAATCTTCTTGAGGGCCTTGCTGCTCCCGTGGCCAGGGAGTAGATTTCCTGTTTCCTTCTGGGTTAGTATAGATAGAAACCTGAATTTGCATAATCATTCTGCAAATGTATTTTGTCTCTGAAACTTTTCTCTCTTCGCCTTTCCACTCCTTCAATGCACTGAGAATTTGTTGTGAATTTTGACATTTCTCTTTGCTAATTGTTTATTTGGTGATGTTCATGGTTTGTACTGTGTATTGGTACTTGATGAGCATTTATTTCACATTATTTAGATAAACATAAATATACACACTGTGTCCGTTTTTATTCAGGGTGTGTTTAAAGATTATTGCCTATAACTATTCAACTATAAAAAGATGTAATCGTCACATTATTTTCTATGAGAAATGCAGGTTCGGTTGGAGATTGGTAAGTTAGGTACGAACTTTGCACTACACTGAACCCAGCGTGAAGGGACTTTGTTGGGTAATGTTATTGGGCCTTGTTCATTGCAAATTTATTGATACCCGAGCACTGGATCAGTTTTGGTAGTAGAGGATGGTTAATGGTTAATATTGATTAGTTTGGCAATAATTATTGATTATTGATTTTTGGTTATTAATAGGAAAAGTTAGTGTTCGTTTTGTTTCATGTAGTCTGGAAATACGGGTACGGAGTTGCCTAAGATCCCGGGATGATGTTGTTTTAGCCTTAAGGGGGCAGAGGAATAGTGTGGAAAAGTATCACACTGCAGAAGTACTTTGTCTGTTGTTGTAATATCAAACAGTGAGATGCTATTTTAAGGATTTATTCTGTTGAGAAAAGATTGTGTGGAATAGTGAAAAGTCCACTTCCGAAATTTTGGCTTTACATCCCCAAAGGAGTACCAAGACTTTTTTCACTTGAAGATTCTCTTCCGAAACTTTAGCTAGTATCCCCAGAAGAGTACCAAGACCTCTTTTCACTTGATTGGGAGTAGAGTAGCGCTGGTCGTTATTTTACTAGAAGTAAAAGAATCTCTTCGAATGATCAAACTATCTCTTTATTTAGTGGAGCAGACAAAGTAGCATCGTTTTGTGTTGTTTCCAACAAGAATCTGGTTAGGAAAAGCCTTGTAGTACATTGCCGTATTATTTTGTAAAGGGAGGGTCAGTAGCTGGAGTTATACTGACGTCACAAAAAGCCGCGCTGGCATTGGTTGAGACAGTGGGCGCGTAGAGAGCCGTGGTTGGTTAGTTGATGTGAGCCGCGCTGGCATTGGTCGAGATAGTGGGTGTGTAGTGAGTCGTGATTGGTTAGTTGGTGTGAGTTGCGCTGGTATTGGTTGAAATTCAGCAAATAGAGTGAGAGAATTTACGAAAGGTTTTCCTTGTTTGTTACTAGTTTATTTAGCGAGAAAAAAGAGAGCTTAAAATGAAGATGGTAAAAAGAATTCAAGATTTTTTTAAAAAGGATAAGCCGATAGTTACTAAAGAGGGGCTTCCTGTACCTCCTCCAAGATCACCTGCTTCTTTCATGATGTTAGAGCGTGGATATCATACGTGTACATGGATAGAGAATTGGATGGGTTACATGGAAGATGATGGAGTTTTAGCTTTCCCAAATCATGGTACTTTTAACGTGAGGATATTGGAAAATTTGAGGAGATAAATGAATTCATTAAAACCAAATCCCAGACCTATGCAGTATGAGGCGCTTGAAGAATGAGAACATGAAGCGTATAAAAGGGAGAGAGACAGGAATGGGATAAGATATAGGAACACAATGAGGAGATATTCAGAAGCTAGGTGGGATGATCAGATGAAGAGATGGAGAAGAGAGGTGATTGAGGATGGGTTATATCCAGTATTAGTTCCGGAGGATCAGGCTGGAGGAAAATGTAAAGAGAAAAAGAATAATGTAGAGATTTCAGAATTAGATATTGATCCAAATGAAATCGATGATGAATTATTAGATGAGAGACCTCCACCATATCAGGAGAGCCCGGATGGGATTTCTTCGAGTGCACCGTTAATTGAAATAGAAGCTCCACAAATTCCACAAGTTTCACAAGTTACACATGTTCCGGCAGCTTCACAGTCTTCATTAGGCACTCGAGAGTTACAGGAAAAAGAGATTGACATGTTAAACAGAACAAGAGAGGAATTGACTCAGAAAATTAGTCAGTTGAGTTTAAATGCAGAAGCATTGTCAGTACCAGTAACAATTGGTCCTATAGTTCCATTGTATAGGGAGGGTCAAAATATTTTGAGAGTGCATACATTGACAATTCCTATGAATAATGTCAGGAATGCTAGTGGATCGGAACAAGTTGAGAGGTGTGCCTCGTTAATTGATCTTCCAATAAATGAAAAAGTGACTGAAACACCAATAAGAAGTGTGCAGATAGAGCCTAGGAAACTAGTGCAGAATGTGAGAGAAATGACTCCAGTATCAGGGGGTTCAGTGGGACCTTCGCCAGAGGAGTTAGATGATTGGATAAGAGGAATATAAACTAATAAGTCTAAATTGAGTATAGATATAGGTAAATTGAGAGTAGATCTGGAAGAAATGATTAATGGCACAATAAGTCCAGAGAGATTGAGTAAATATCAGGATGAAGTGTTGCTATTTTTGTGTAAAAATATTACATGGAGAGCGAAGAATTTACATGAGAAATTGGTAGAGTGGATATTGGGAAATCTAAAGCTTTGCAGAAAACATATAGATTGGACTTTACTGAAAAGGATTTAGAGAGTTTGAATACATCTGGTAAACGATTGCAAATAAAAGAGTTGATTAATACCTTGAAGAGATGGGGTGATGTGGAACGATGGAAAGGTAGATGGGCGAAAAAGAAGGAAGAAATGATTGCTAATAAAAATGTGAATGCATCTTCTTTACTTCCATTAAGAGAAGCAGAGCAAGTTGAAATGATATATCCGATGAGAGAAGTTCCAGGTGGTGGATATGTTCACATTCCTTGGTCAAGACAGGATATATTGTCTTTTACTAATGATTTCCCCAGATTGAGAGAAAAGCCTGTTGAGTGGTACAAACAGGTAGAGAGGTTTGTAAAAGTTTCAAAGGTCTTGTTGAAAGACTTGGATGGTTTATTTGACATTGTAGTTCCAGTTGATTTATGGACTGAGTGTAAAATTGCAGTTGATTTGCCAAAACAGGAATATCCTAGAGATGTTAAAACAGGAGCACCTTCAGAAGAGGTGATGAAAAAATATAATCAGGTAATTACTTACTTGAAGGGTAACATTTCTCCAAAAGAAACAGATTGGGTTAAAATTGATAGGACAACACAGGAGTCAAAGGAATGAGTACATGCATATTATGAGAGGCTTTTACAGGTGTTTAAACAGTATAGTGGCTTTGAAAGTATAACTGACAAAGATATGGGACATTTTGTGTATAGGTTTGCATTTGGATTGAAGCCTGAGATTAGTAATATGATTCAGCAACATTTGATTTGTTGGCAGAGTAAGACAGTGGATGAGATTTTGAGATATGCTAAGGATTGTAGTGATGATATTCGAGTCGAGGCATAAGAAATTAAAAGAGAAGATGATGTGGGCACAAGTGAAAGTAGCACAACAGAAAGATGGGAATGTCAATGGTTCTCAAACAGATTTTCAAATGAAAGGACAGAATCAGAATTTTCAAAATGGTCAGGTACCTAAAATGAATGGTGTATTAAATGGCGGAAAAGGTAGAGGTAAGAATAATAGAGAAGAAATGAAAAAGAAATATCCTTGTCATGCGTGCAGAAAGTTAGGACATTGGAAGTACGAGTGCAAGTCCTTGCTAGGAAATAATGGAATCATTCAAAATTTCAATCCGCAGATGCAGAATGAAGTGGTAGTGAATCAACAACAGCTGCAAAAGCAACAGGTAGTTACACCACAGGTTCAACAAATACAAGTACCTCAAGCGCCTATGCCAAATAATGCGAATGCTCAGGTACAGAGATACAGTGCAAATGCTGGATTTCACACGAGTGAACAAGTTGGTAAGAATCAAAATGTACAACAATATTGGTTGCAGTGTCCTGAGAGTGATTCAGATTCATCTCAATGATGGTGCCTGAGGGGGGAGGAAGAGTGAGTGCTTGGCGCATCTCTAGTGGTAGATCAATCAGGTCCTTTTGTTGATGGGAAAGTGGAAGGTAATAATATTACATTCCTTGTGGACACTGGTGCTACCCGTTCTACTGTAAGAACAGCAGAAATTCCAAACCTACCCCTCTCGGGAGAAACTATCCAAGTCGTAGGAGTTTCAAATAAGTATATTAGAACTCCAGTGACCAAACCAATGGAGGTTCATATTGGAGAATTCAGAGATATGCATCGTTTTGTGGTATGTGACACGAGTCCAGTGAATCTTTTAGGTAGGGACTTACTTTGCAAAATGAATTGTACCATCTATTGTACACCGGATGGTATTGCTTTTCAGACACCAGATGAAGATGTTGCTTTTAAATTGATGTTAGCAAAGCAAGGGACAGAAGTGAATGATCTATATTCATTGCTCACATTTGAGGATTTGCCTAGTGAGTTGAGAGACACAGTAAGAACAGATGTGTGAGATTTTACAGGAAAAGAAATTGGATTGATGAAGGGTGTTGACCCTATTAAAATTACTGTGAAACAAGGTGCAGAGTTTCCAAAAACGCCACCGTATAACATGAGTCCTGAGACTATAGCAGGAGTTATTCCTGTAATAGAACAAATGATTGAACAGGGCATTCTAAAATAAATATTGGGAAGTCCTTGCAATTCACCTATTATGGGAATTAAGAAACCAAGTGGAAAATACAGAATAGTGCAGGATTTGCGAAAAATCAATAAAATTGTGGTACCTTGTTGTCCAATAGTGCCAAACCCAGCAGTGATTCTTTACCAAATTCCTTGTGATGCGGAATGGAACACAGTGATTGATTTGTGTCAAGCATTTCTCTCGATACCTTTACATCCAGATAGCCAATATTTATTTGCTTTCCGGTTCGGAGACCGTGTTTTGGCATGGTGCCGAGTTCCTCAAGGGTATACAGAGAGTCCTTCAATTTTAAATCAGATTTTGAAAAAATGTCTAGAGTCATTGGTTATGCCAGAAAATTCAGTGTTAGTGCAGTATATTGATGACCTATTGGTGGCATCAAAAACACGAGAGGCATGTGTGACAGATACAATTGCTCTACTGAATCATTTGGCAGAAGGTGGGTATAAAGTGTCACCAGCGAAATTACAATTTTGTCAGAAAGAAGTTCAATATTTGGGACACAAAATTGAAAAAGGAGTTAAGAGAGTGTTACAGGATCGAATCAATGTGATTTTGCAAATGGAACCTCCCAAAACACAGAAAGAAGTTCGAATGTTTTTGGGCATGGTAGGATATTGCAGGCAATGGATTAGTGGATTCTCACTGATTGCCAAACCTCTACAGAGGTTGACTCACAAAGATGGGACTGATCCGATTGAATTGGATGAAGAGAGCATGAAAGCATTCA
Organism: Calotriton arnoldi; assembly: GCA_963921515.1. NCBI lineage: Eukaryota > Metazoa > Chordata > Amphibia > Caudata > Salamandridae > Calotriton > Calotriton arnoldi. The sequence goes on along the minus strand of CAWUFW010002724.1, from coordinate 103,934 downwards.
TTGAGCTGCGAGATAGTCTTTGTCGAGCACCTGCGTTGGGAATGCCAGACTATACGAAAGATTTTGCATTGTTCTTTTGTGAAAGGGATGGGTGTGCGCTTTCAGTTTTGACACAAACACACGGAATGGCACGTCGACCAGTGGCATATTTTTCTGTTACTTTGGACTCAGTGGCTGCAGCATTACCAGGTTGTTTGAAAGCAGTGGCTGCTACTTGTGCGAGTCTTGAGCAGAGTGAGTCAATTGTTATGGGACATCCAGTGAAAGTATATGTGCCACATTCTGTTGAGATCCTATTAACTCGTACGTGAACACAGTAAATGACGTATAGTCGCTTGACTAAATACGAAAGAGTGATTCTGGGTGCTGAAAATGTGACAGTAACAAGATGTACAACATTGAATCCAGCAACTTTGTTGCAGAGTTTAAGTTGTGAAGAAGTGAAAGACGAAGCAGATCATGATTGTTTGGATGTGACAGAGTTGTGTACAAAACCAAGACCTGACATAAAAGATACACCACTGGAAGAATCAGATTGTGTGATGTTTGTGGATGGATCTTGCCTGAGAGATGAAAAAGGTGTATTGAGTGCCTCGTATGCTGTGTGTACAGAGGCTATGGTTCTTGAAGCATTCTGTCTAAGAGGGATAAATTCAGCACACATTTCTGAGTTAATTGCATTGACTAGGGCGTGCATAATTGGCAAAAATTTGAGAGTAACCATATTCACTGATAGTCAATATGGTTTCGGGGTGGTGCACGACTTTGGTCAATTGTGGATGCAACGTGGATTTCTGACTTCTTCAGGATCACCAATCAGAAACAGTAAACATGTAAAAGATTTACTGAATGCACTACAATTGCCTAAAAAGATTGCAGTGGTTAAATGTTCAGCACATAAGTCAGGAAATGATTATGTGACCAGTGGGAACAGATACGCAGACCAAGTGGCTCGTTTCTGTGCACAAAATTCAATTTCAATAAACAGAGGAAAAGAGAAAAATAATACAAATTGTCACTTGATGTTCTCTGCAATAGAAACATGGGATGAAATTAAACTGTTGCAGGAAGAAGCTAGTGATGAGGAAAAAGAAATTTGGATCAAATCAGGATGTAAAAAGAGATCTGATGATGAAGTATGGGTGTATGTAGACGAGAGACCAGTAATGCCAGACTGTTTACTTTCACAGATGGCAAGAATGTTTCATGGTTTAACACATATTGGGAGAGATGCTACGATTAGACTCTTCAAACAGTCATGGTACAATCCAAAGTTCAGGGTCATTGCAGAGAGTCTATGCCAGAGATGTACAGTGTGCCAGCAGCAAAATCCAGGTAGAAAGACAGTTGTTAGTTGGGGCAGAATTGGGAAAGCTGCAGGACCTTTTACTAGGTTGCAGGCCGATTTCATAGAATTCCCTCCTTGTAATGGACTAAAATATGTGTTAGTTGTTGTTTGTCTGTTTTCTCGGGTGGAAGCATATCCAACAAGAAGGAATGATAGCTTGACTGTTGCTAAATTGCTTTTAAGAGAGATAATTCCTAGAATTGGATTTCCAGTCTCTTTAGAAACAGATAGAGGAACTCATTTTAATAATGAAATAATTCGGATGATTTGTGCAGCGTTACAAATTGAACAAAAGCTGCATTGTGCCTATCGACCAGAAGCATCAGGAGTGGTCGAGCAAATTAATGGCACTATCAAATCAAGACTATCAAAAGTCTGTGCATCCACAGCACTGAAATGGCCAGATGCTTTACCCTTGGTATTGATGAGTCTGAGAAGTATTCCTGATAAAAAAACTGGATTATCCCCACATGAAATTATTATGGGGAGAGCAATGAGACAGCCGATTGAACCAGCAAAGCAACTGATGAATATTACTGATGATCTGGTGCTTGATTGCAAAGGATTGGCTGATGTAGTGCGTTCTGTGTCTCATCAGGTTGGAGAAATTGCAACTACAACTCAGCAAGAACAAGCACATGATCTAAGTCCAGGAGAGTGGGTCCTGGTGAAGAAACACGTGAGAAAATCAATCGTGTTTGGAACCTAGATGGCACAGCCCTTACCAGGTGATACTGGTGACAACGACAGCAGTAAAGTGTGGTGGCTCACCAAATTGGATACATGCAAGGCACACAAGAAGAGTCCCAAGTCCACTTGAAAGACAAGAAGAAGCAGAAAGTGGAGAAAATGAAATTGTAGAGTCTGAAGTTACAGATTCTGGAGTTGAACAAGGAACAAGTCAAATCGAGTGGGCACCAGCTACTGGGTCTCAAAAGACTGCTGTTGAGAAAGAAAAAGAGAAAGTGAATATTGAGAATCAAGAGCAAGTACAACAGAGAAAAGGACTAAATAAAAGAACTTGCGAACTTGACAACGAAGCAACGGAAGCTGTGCAAGCTAAGGAAGCAAGAAAAGGTGATGTGTGGCCAGAAGGAGTGAAAAGACTGAAATACACTCTGAAACAAAGATCACCTGACACAATAATTGAAGTTTCAGATCAGACTGAGCAAAGTGAGTCTGAAGAAGAGTCAGTTCGTAAAACAAAAAGAGTGAGAGTTCCAAATAACAAAATACATAGCACCAGAATGGACATATGTGGTGTTGGAAGAAATTGAAAATACAGATCAGATCAAAGAAAACACTGGTACAGAGCAAAGTGAAGGAGACAGTTTTGAACCACCTCAAAGAACTGTGAAAATTAAGGTGCAACAATTTTGAGAAAATTATTCTGAATCATTCAAAAGATTTGAAGAAAAAAAAAAAGATATAAAAAAAGAAAAAGAGGGGGTAAAGAAGAAAAGTCATTAAGTGTGAGGATACACTACTTTGGATAGATATTATTTGTGGATAGATATTTTTATAGATTAGATTTTTTAGATATTTTTGATTCTAAGTTAGATTTTTGAGTTTTTCTTAGTTTTTAAAGTTTTTTAGAATTGGTACAAATTTAACTAGAAAATGGCAAATACAATAGAGACTGGACATCAAAATCGTAGTTTAAAACGTAAATGTATTAATGCTTGCCTATTTAGTATATTTCTACTAATGATAGTATGGTTAACACTAATTGTCATTGTGCCCGTCTTAATGGTAACTAATCAAAAGAATAACACTAATACTAATGGTGTGATGAGTGAAAAAGTAGATACTTAAGGTTTAGAGGAAGACTCACATACTAAAATAGAAAAGATGAAAGATGACAGTATCTATCATCATGATAAATCAATTAATGATTTTTCGTTAAATGTTTTTACCAAGTCATTGTATGAGTATGTTGACGTAATGGATGCGAGAGATTTTTATGTGTGCATGCAATTACCGTTGTCTGTCTCAGAGGGGGTGACATATCATCACCTACCTTTAACAAATGGTGTGTCTTGTAGTGTCTTAACTAGTTTATTTTATGAGAGGGAAAGTCTCCAATATTTTTATTCTAACAGATTTAGTATTCTCAGAAATTTCAATTAGAAGGAATATGAATAAAATAAATAGTGCTAGAAATGCGGAATATATGGGAGAAGTTTTTCCATTCAACACAAACAATAGATACAGTATATGCACATAGACATAATCTAACTTGTAGATTACGATTTGAAGAAATAGAATTCATTAACATGGTTGAAGATAGAAGACAAGAGTTTCAGAGAAAGGCTGCTGAGCAAAAATCTCATGTACCTCCATGGGCTTTAAGAGAAGGAGATTACAAGAAGGGCAAGACGTACGCTGCCATGACCCTAGACTGGTATCATAGAGGGAAGCTTTGTTTACTTAGACAAAAGATTGACTATAATAATTATTTCATTGGTTCTAGTGAATGTGATCATACTTTCCTAGTTACAGGAGGATGGGGATTAAAAGGAGGAACTGATCCTGTCTTTCCGGGAATCAATTATGTGTGTGGAAAGAATGCTTATTATAGGTTGCCTGCACATTGGTATGGGTGTTGTTATTTAGCAATAGTATTTCCAAAGATATACCACATGGATAAGAATCATAAAATCAATGAAGTAAAGAATGGACTAATACGTAACAAAAGAGCGAGCTTTTCAGAAATTATAGGGGTTGTTTTTGGAGCATTGATACCTTCAGTTGGAGTTATACTAAATTCGCACAAAATTAGAAAATTGTCCACAGTGGTTGATCGTTTATCAACAGACACTGCTGGTGGGTTTTTAATGGTTGATACTGAGATGGTTGCAATTAGATCTATGGTTTTGCAGAATCGACTTGCCCTTGATGTATTATTGGCTAAAGAGGGTGGAGTCTGCAATATGTTGAAAATACAACAATGTTGTACTTTGACAAGAGTAAAAATCTTGAGGGGTATATTAAGAATATTACAAATCTTCATCAAGATTTATCCGAATTGAAGGTTGATGGTGCTTGGGAGAAACTTAGTAAGAGTTTTTCCTCTGTGGGAAATTGGTTTTCTACATTTGGGAATAGTCTATTAGGGAGAGTATTAACACCTATTATTGTAAGTGGCTACAGTGATATTAATGATTTTCTTAATTTATAAGTGTTGCAAATACAAGAAAGAGACATCTGATAAACGAAGAGCAAGAAAAAGAAAGAGAGAAGAAATAGAACTAGAAGATAGAAGAGGAAACTATTATGAAATGATGAGGGATTTAGATGGAATAATGATAAAACGAGAGAGAACAACAGCTTTTTAAGTGACAAATTGGATTGGTGGGTATTTTGGTGATGGCTCAAAGACGCCATCAAAGGGGGGATTGATGGAGCAGGGCTTTCGTAAAAATGAAGACCTGCTCGGATTGAAACCCCTAGTAACGTTTTCTAATTTTTCTAACAGTGTGCAGTGAAAAACGCGTGGTTTTAATAACTAACATGAGGGAAAATAATACTGCGCCAGCGCGTACTAAAGCACTGAACTAGGCCGCAAATGTTTGACTAATGAAAATAAAGAGACTAATGCTGCTTTTATGCACGTTATTAACGTTTGCTAGGAAAATAATATGGGTTGCGCATGGTTAAATGCAGCATTGGGAGGGTGCGTAAAGAAAACATTTCAAAATGAGTAATTATATTGGTTTTATTTTTCATAGAAGCATGGGTTAAGCAAAAGATTTATTAACTGAAAAAGCAAAAGAGAATGTGGAGGGAAGACAAAGGCGAGCGACCTTCGAATTTATGCGTGCCTGCCAAAAGTTAAACGTGGAGACGAAAAACAATTGTCAAGTGATGAACGTTTCCTCTGGAAGCGCACGAGTGGCACAAGAAGTAACAGAACTGGAAACATTAGCGGAGAGAAGGAAACTGAAGTCTGATTTTTGTATACTTGTATTTCCTGGGATGATGCAGTTGTGATGTTGAAAAAACAAAACAATAGAACATTGAGTAAGATGGACATGTCGAGTGTGGTGTGACAGTACACCCCCTTCCTTAACCAATCAAAATGTAGAATTGTCTCTGAATCGAAACAAGTGTGGGTTTGATATTTGGGTTTTAGGGTATAATTGAGGTGCCTTGGTGGGAGGGGTTACAAGGTGTCTTCTTGCGATGTTGATGGCGTTAGGTGTGATCGTCGCTGTCGTTGGTTTGCTGTAGAGGTCTACCGGTTTCCTTCCTGTTCCTGATTCCTGACTTAGGCTTTGCCCTTTTCAAAATCTTCTTGAGGGGCCATGCTGCTCCCGAGGCCAGGGAGTAGATTTCCCGTTTCCTTCTGGGTTAGTATAGATAGAAACCTGAATTTGCATAATCATTCTGCAAATGTATTTTGTCTCTGAAACTTTTCTCTCTTCGCCTTTCCACTCCTTCAATGCACTGTCAATGTGATGTGAATTTTGACATTTCTCTTTGCTAATTGTTTATTTGGTGATGTTCATGGTTTGTACTGTGTATTGGTACTTGATGAGCATTAATTTCACATTATTTAGATAAACATTATAAATATACACACTGTGTCCGTTTTTATTCAGGGTGTGTTTAAAGATTATTGCCTATAACAATTCAACTATAAAAAGATGTCATCGCCACATTATTTTCAATGAGAAATGCAGGTTCGGTTGGAGATTGGTAAGTTAGGTACAAACTTTGCATTACACTGAACCCAGCGTGAAGGGACTTTGTTGGGTAATGTTATGGGGCCTTGTTCATTGCAAATTTATTGATCCCTGAGCGCTGGATCAGAAACAAGGCCGTAGCGACACATACACACAAGCGTGTAGCAAGCTCTATTTCTTGTAGTAATCGACGCATTACAGCTCACCGGTGGCCATTTTAGGAAGTTGGGATCATTAATATGGTGTCTATTGGACTATGCATTGTTGTGCATCGGAAGCAAACGTCTTTTTAAAACTTTGCTTCACGTTTTGATGTTGTGGATTCAGCGTGACAGGCAAATAGATACGGGGGACCGGCTTGAGGAAGAACAAAATTTTGCTTGGAGCAGCAAAGCGGTTTTATGCAGTAAGTGCCACCAGAAGATACAGTGACAGCATAACTGCGACAGCATAATGGTGATAGGCACACCTGGAGTATTCACGTGCCTGCATCGGTACTGTTGTGTTACAGTGATAGGCACACCTGAAGATTACTATTGCCTGCATCAGTAGGTTTGCTATGTTATTGGTGATAGGCACACCATGCATCATGAACATTTAATTGCAAAGTACTTCTAAAATTGTTTTAGTCTTTTAACAGTGGTGTGATCAAAGATGGAAGCGGCTGTAATCCCTCCTCCGGTGCTCTTAGCACAACCTGGGGTTCCACCCATCAAATGGGATGAGTGGATAGAAATATTTGATAATTACTTCGAGGCTCTGGATGGAAGGGAGTTTAGAGCACTTTAGGGAAAGAGGGGCAGCATGTCTTTAAATACTTACCAGTAGTTGTGGATGACGAAGGTCAGCCGGTAGCAAATGTGTATTTAGAAGCTAAAGCTAGGTTGGAGAAAAGGTTTGCAAAAGAGGTAAATATAGTGATGTGTAGACACAGGTTTTACACCCAACCACAAAAAAGTGATGAGATTTTGGACTAGCTTATGACAAGGTTGTGCGAGTTATCTCTCAGATGTCAGTTTGGGGCCATGACAGAGGAAATGATTCATGACCAATTAATTGTTCAGTGTAGGAACAAAAAATGCAGGTGAGATTGTGAGCGGCAAAAAGGCCTGATTACAAGATGCTATTGAAATAGCAAAGGTAGTAGAGCAATCTGACCTGTGCATGAGAGAAATTAAAAAAAATAAAAAACAATGTGAATGTATTGTGGGTTCAACAGGAAGAGCCTGAGGTCTTGAGCACAGATAAAGGAAACAAAGAGTGCTAAAAGAGGAGTTAGGAGCAGGAAAACTTTTATATGCCTTAAAGTTATCAGAATCTGTTAAATGCAGATAGGATGTGTACCAGGTGTGGGAGTAGTTACCATACAGCGGATTCAAAGACTTGTTATGCTGTGGGGAAAGGATGCAGACAATGTTGGCGCGAAGGACATTTTGCACACATGTGTAAGGTAAACAATAAATCCAAGGTGGCTGCTGTTCAGGATGATGGAGGGTATGGTGATGTAGCGGCAGATAGAATCTTGTGTTCAGAGAATACGGATATTTCTGGAAGAAGAGCTAGATACACAGCTATTTTTGTAATAAGAGGGAAAACTGTCCAATTGATGGTGGACTCAGGATCCCTATGTACTATTATTCCTAGAGAAACGTTCATGTCACATTGGCCTACTGTGCGTTTACTTCCTAAGGATAGCAGCCCTGGGGTATCAGGGGAAGAAGATCGATATTTTAGGGTATATGTTGACAGAGATATGTTTTCAGGACAGACGAGTTAAAAGGAAGGTGTACATAACAAAGAGTGGGCCTCCAAAATTGGGATGGGACACAAACATGATTTACGTTTGATCATCAATCCCAGGGCGCCCAACCAGGTCATGGTAGAGGATGAAGTCACAGTGGGGGAAGATTGTAGATGGAGCGAGTAGTGCGTTTTCTGAAGGGATTGGTGAGCTCAAAAACTATGTGCACAAGATAATGGTGAAGCCGGGGCCCATACCTGTCCAACATAAAGTGCGTAAGGTACCCATTGTGGCTAGGCAAGAAGTTAAATGAACGTTGGAAGAAATGGTTACCCAGGGCATAATTGAGCCCACTGAGACCGCTAGTTGGATTTCCCCTGTGGTCATCACTGGCAAATCTGATAGAGGTTTTAGATTTTGTGTGGAGTTGCGCACTTTCAATCAGAATATTGAAGTGGACAATTACCCTCTACCTAAAATCAATGAGTTAGTGTTATTGTTAAAAGGGGGAAAGTATTTTACTAAGCTTGATTTAATAAGCGCAAATCATCAGATTGAGTTGCATTAGGTCTCAAAACACCTTACATCATTCATTACAACAGAGGGAGTATTCCAGTTCACCAGAATCTCATTTGGCCTGGCGTCAGCAGCCAGTGTATTCCAAAGGATGAGGGGCAAAATTTTGAAAGACATAGAAGGGGTGGTCTACTTCCAGGACAATATTTTGGTGTTTGAGGAGACAATCGAGAGTCACAATAAGGTGTTTAAAAAAGTGCTAGACAAAATAGCAGATGCTAGCCTCACACTTAAGAAGGAAAAGTGCAGGTTTTGTGTGGAGGATGTGGAATATCTTGGATACACTCTTTCAGTGCCTGGTGTTAGGCCAAAGAAGGATCTTTTGAAGGCCATAAGGAAGGCACCCATACCTGCGGACAAGGACCAATTGAGATCCTTCCTTGGTCTTACTGAATATTATGCAAAATTTGTTAGAAATGTTGCTGAAAAGACAGAGCATATCAAGATGTTGAGAAAGGGGTGCAAATATGTTTGGGCATAGGACCAACAAAACTCTTTTGAGAATATAAAAAAGAAATATGCTCAGCAGAGGTTTTGACACCATTTGACACTGGATTAATGTCTGTACTAGCACAGTGGGTGTGGGTGCAGTGTTGTCGCAAGTGCATAAAGATGGTAAAAAGATGGTGGCTTTTGCTTCTCGCACTCTGACTGATTCCGAGAGGAATTACTTGGTTATATAGAGGGAAGCATTAGCTGCTGTATGGGCTGCTGAAAATGTTAGGATGCGACGTTGAAAAAATTTGTAGAGCGCAGCGTATACCAGAGGGTGTCTTGGCGCTAGTCTGGATGCTGAGCAGATGTGAGAAAGGAGGAATTACTGGTTAAAGAGCCAGGTTTTAAGGAGCTTTCTAAACTTTTGAGGAGAAGAAGCCGATGTAATGTGTATAGGTAGGAGATTCACTGTTTGGTTGCTCCAGCCAGAAAACTACTTCCACCCCATTTAAATTTTCTGTATCTGAAGGTGTTTATTTTGAAGGTTCCGATTGATCTAAGATTTCTATTGGGAACATACCAAGAAATAGCTTTCCTCAGAAAAACTAGTCCTGAATCGTGCAGGGCCTTTTAGGTAAGGCAGAGTGCTTTGAATTTGATCCTATTTTTAACAGTCAGCCAGTGAAGATCTTTAATGGCTAGAGAAACTGACGGATGTTTGGGAAGGCCAAGAAGTAGCCTAGCAGGTGAGTTCTGCAGAACCTGAAGTTTGTTACTATTTTGTGACTGAAGACTGTTGTATAAACCATTACAGTAATCCAATTTAGGGAGAATTAATGTGGCAATCACTGTCTTCCTGGAATTAATGGGGAGAAAGTTTAATATTGTCTTTAGGATTCTAAGGGTGTTATAAGAGGGGAGCATGCCCATTTCTGCCGGCCAGCTGGCCTCGGACCAGATATTGAGATTGTTTCCCAAGAACAGAAAGTGTTAGAACAGAAAGCGTCTAATTTGACCGTGTTCTCCCTGTTATTAAGGAAGGATTTGAGTAATTTCAAGGCCATATTTTTTATGCCAACGGTTGTCAAGCAAGAAATCAAAGTGGTGTGGTCCACCGTTTCGAAAGCTGCCGACAGATCCAAAAGGATCAGAGCAGCCGTTCTTCCTTCATCTAGCATGATCTCGAGTTCATCAGTGACCTTATTTAGGGCAGTCTCAGTACTATGTTCTGATCTGAACCCGAATTGTGTTGGGTCCATCAGGTTGTTCTCTTTGATGAAATGATTCAGCTGTCTGTTCATAATCTTTTCTATTATTTTAGAGGGAAAGGGAAGTCTGGAAATGGGTCGGTAGTTAGAAGGGTCTTCCGGCTCAAGACTAGCTTTTTTTAAGAGCGGAAGAATGGACGCCCTCTTCCAGAGAGTAGGAAATATTCCAGTTTTAAACATGGTATTGAAGATGTTTGTCAGTATTGTGGCTATAGGCTTCGGAATACACTTGATCACTGAAGGGGCAGGGATCATCTGGGGATCCAGATTTAGTGGTCTGAATGAGATTATCAATCTGTACTACCATGACTGGGGTAAAGGTATTTAACGAGGCTGGTGAGATATCATTATCCCTCAAGGAATCACTTGTGCTGTTGGTCAATTGTAAGTTAGCATTGTTAGGGTGATTGAATAGGTTATAGATTTGATCAACTTTGCTCTTAAAGTGCTGAGCAATGGTATCACAGAAGGTTTGACTGTACCAGTCTCCTTTAATCTTTGGTTGTTTTGTTATTTTGTTTATTACCTGAAAAAGTTCCCTGGCAGAGTTTTTAGAGGATTCGATTTGCATAGTGAAAAATTCAGTTTTTTCCTTAACCAGAAGAGTTTTATATTTGGATAGGGACAATTTGTACGATTCTTTTGCATGAGGGTCGTACTGACACCTCCATTTCATTTCTTGTCGCCTACAGCTTTGTTTTTCTAGCCGAAGGGCTTCAGAAAACCAAGGAGCAGAAGGCTTTTTTTTGGGTTGATTGGCCTTTTTAATAGGAATGGTTAGGGAGAGCGTGGTATTAAGCCAATCTTGGTAGTCTTGAGTGGCTAGCTCAGGGTTTTCCACAGGTGAAGGGAAGGATTCCGTTAGTTGTAGTTGTTTGTAGTCCAGATTGGCCCATGCCCTATAGTGGGTCGTATTACGCCTATTATTGGGAGCTGATGTAACCTACGTACCTCTTAGGTAAACAAAATGGCCGAATGATTCAGCCAGGAGAGTGGAAGAAGATTAAGGTTAGCGATGGCTTTATTATTGGGAAAAATGGCAACCAATGTGTGTCCAGCAGTGTGGGTGGTATTTTGTATCAGCTGGGGGAGACCGAAGGCATTCATGATTTCAAGCAGGGCTTTGGTGTCTCTATCTTCTTGAGTCTCTAAATGGAAATTTAAATCTCCAAGGACTGTGAAGTCCGTGCTGCAGATGTCATCCTCTAAGAGGGAGCAAATGGAGTTTAGGAAATTGTTTATAGGTCCCGGAGGGCGATAGATAAGAGACCCTCTGAAGGATTTCTTTTTTGTTAGTTCAAACCAAAAGGATAAGGCTCCACAGTCTTCATTCAATAACGTCGTGAATTTGGCTCTGAACTTATCTCGATATATAAATCCAAGCCCCCTCCTCTTTTAAATGGGCAATCCAGTCTATGCATCAGGTATCACGTGGGGATAGCAGTTAGGAGTTCCGGTATTGAGGTGCTGTTCGCCCACGTTTCCGTAATAAAAATAATATCAGGCTGGTGTGAGTCAATTAACTCAGCCATTTCCACTCCATGATTTATTAACGAGCGTGCGTTAATAAGAGCACAGAGATATGCAGTTGACCTATTCTTGGAGTTAGCTTCGGGATGCAGAGCAAAAAGGCTGGGCAGTAGGGGCGGTACAGGGAGATGAAGTCCACATCTCTTGCAGTTCCCACAGTTGCTTGACCAAAGCAAGGGCATGTTGAAACGACTACAGTTTTTTCCACAGTTGTTGAGAGCTAAGAGTTCCTTACCTGAGAAGGTAATTCTGTTGTTGGGTTCTGGGGTAAAACCGGCAGGGTTTCTGGCGCTCAGCGTGGTTCGGGTGCCGACGGGCTTGCCTTTGGCACGGATACGCTGATCGTGGTTTACAATAACCCTGCATGTGAGGGTGGGCATGCTTACACACCAGCACCGGAGCGCGAGCCTAAAAAGATGTGGGCAAAGTAAAAGGGGGCAAATCCAGGGCCCAGTGACCCCACTTGCCCTGCACAGGCTTCCCTGTGAGGGAAAGTACTGGGACATTAGTAAAAACTAAATTAAAGTTGTGAAAATGAAGCATAAAATTATTTTAAAAGGGGCACTTGACCCTTTCAATACGGCGCTCAGAAAGAAAGGAGAGGTGGAGCCAGGCAACTCCGTGCTAACCGGCACCGAGGAACTGAATCCCCCAGTGCCTACAAGGAAATAAAAACAGACACAGATGTGGTAAGCAGACTGAAAACTCACATGTGCTTGTGAGGATTTTCCTTCATACTCCGCACAGACCATAACCATTGCGGAGGGTCTTGTCACCTGGTGGTGCAGGGAAGGGTTTGGCCAGATTGTCCCTGTTGGCCCATTTACAGGAGTATCAATATGGTCTGGAGTATATCCCAGGATGGAAGAATGCCCAGGCTGATGGACTTTCTAGATTACCACTACCATGGTAGGGATAATCTAGAAAGTCCATCGCCTGGGCCTTCTTCCATCCTGGGATATACTGCTTTTTTTCTTTATCATTCTCAAATGGCAGACACTAATCTTGGAGTAGTAAATATATATGTATTAAAAAAAAGGTAAATGTACGAAAGCACAGTTTACAAAAGGAGAGATCTGGCAGCTACCGGGCCCTTCAAAAAATGAAAAAATGTAAACTTTTTTTCTTTAAAACTGTGACTGAAAGGGCAGGGGGGCAACAGTGGACCAGGGGGAGGGAAGTAATCAACATGAGGGGGCACGGTAGGTCAATAAATGTGGAAAGAAAATTTACAGTGAATGGAAGGGAGTAATGGAGGAGCGGGTCGGGGAGATGGGGAACAAGTGAGGTAGCGGAGAAAATGAAAAAAAAAGGAAAAAAGCCAGGAAGGGGTGGGAGAAGCAAGCAATGGACGAGCTGAGGAGGGAACAACAGGAGCACACAGGAGGCAGCTTCTTGTTGCGATGGAAAAAGAAAGAAAAACACATGCAATCCCATGGAGTGCTGAAAGAAAAAGAAACAAGCATTGGCATAGCCAATAGGTCTCGCCTTTGGGACCTTATAAGTGTTTGTTAAGCTGTTAAGATGAGATCTTGTTTCACAACTATAAAGTAACCATATGACGCGTACGCTCGCTGGTCAAGTATTTTTTTACGGTAACTACTATCTTTTGTAATTTAATGGAAAAGGCAAGTAGTTTTAGCATTCTTTGTTAATAGTGAAGAAGGGCATTTACTGATGAAAGGCGGGAGAATTGCGGCGCTCACTGACTTACACAGAATAGAGAAACTTAGTGAGAGGACTCCGCAAAAATGCTATGAAATAACCAATTACTTTTTTTTGTTTTGTTTTTAAGTCGCGCCCTTTTCTTTTGACAACTGTCATGACCGCACGGCGCAGTGAAATGTGGAAACAGTTCTCTGTGCTAAGACCCCGCTGCCTGTCAGCCGGATTCACTCCACATTGACGGCACTGCCTCCACTTTGTGTCCGGCTGGCGGAACAGCCGCCACCAGATGGAGCTGCGTGTAATACCGCGCAGCCCATGCACAGGGTTGGGGATAACTCAGAAGGAAAAGCGACGCCCGCGCCCGGCAGCCATCTTGAAATGGGGCACAAATCTACTGAGTACGGGGAAAGAATTACAAAAAACACTAAATAGGGGGATCTACTTCGTCAATAAAAAAAGAAAACAAGTCAAATCTCCCGTGGTGATGAAAACTTACCTCTCACAAAAAGACGTTAAAAGCCAACGTAGTACACATTTTAAGTAACAATCCCATTCGCCATTTAATTCGGCTGCCCCCTACAAATCGCGCGTGCCTCATTTCGTAATCACAGCTGAAGGGGTGTTGCATCTGTTTACTTCATAAGCAATAGAAATTACAGGAACACCGCCCTCCCTTTCTCTGAGTAGGTAAACCCCATACACAAGTAACTGCGGTAGGGGCAAGCGTTATAAACGCACATACTAGTATAATAACCCTTTACCTTAATCGCGACTTGTGCACAAGAAACTTTCCGTACTGATTTCAGTTCAATGCGCAAGTACTTCAACGCACGGTTTCAATTTGGCCGCCAAGTCTGCAGATGACAGTGTCCACCAAGACAACGCCATTGGCAGCCCGCCCACACACAGCATTTTTGAAGGAAGTGCAATGAGAGCACCGCTCGGCAAGTAACTGGCTTTTCCTAACATAAGCGCAGCTGCCAACACCGATAAAGCAAAGTGCATTGTCAGAACTGAATTCAAATATCTGCCAGTACTATGTAATGAGCGAAGTTAACGCACGTGAACGTGTTAAAACCGAACTGCAATGTCAGGAGGAAAAAAAACGTTTTAAATGAATTCGTTGAACGATGTATTTGGACTATCCTGTACGACTGGAGATGTCTACAAAAAGCTGCACTTGTGCCCGCCGCTGCACGCGAAAGTGAAAGCTAATTAGAAACCTGATCCAGAACAGATGGCACCCTGCGCGCTCCCGAAACCCCAAGGCCATGGGAGTGAAAGCTTTCAGGAAAGGCGGGACATGCACCTGTATTTGGCCATTTGCGCGCTTTCAATTATTGAAAGCCACACGCAAAGGCCAATGGGATGTGTGGGAGGAGGCACACCCACACGGAGAAGGCTCTTGGATGTCTGAAGTGATTCCAAGAGCCCTCTCCTAGAGCAACGCATGCGCGCTGTGCTAGGCGAGACCTAAAAAGTAGTCCTGCATGTGAGCAGTAGAAGGATACAATTCGACTAATCAAATGATGGTAAAGAAGCTATGCTCTAGAGTAGTAGACAAACACAAGAAGAGGATAGAAAGCCTTTGAATAAGAAACAAGAATAAGAAGTAAGCCATAGACTCTGACATGAAAACTAACAAGCATTGGCATAGCCAATAGGTCTCGCCTTTGGGACCTTACAAGTGCTTAGCAAGAGCTATTGGCTTGTTTTTAAGCTATGTGACCCAACCGGTTCCTAAGAACAAAAGAGAGCGTTTGATGTACCCAACGATTAGAGATCTTGTAAGTGTGGATTAAAACGATACAAAGACCTTAATGTTTTAGGAAAATGTGTGGTGTTTTCAATATATCAACTTTAGAAGGCTGAGGGACTGAGATGGTGCAAATAGCAATGTACGCAACGTTTGGCTGAAGCAAAGAACTGTGTTTTCATTGTGTAGTTTAAATATTTTTTAATAACCACCCTTTCACATTTCCAGCACCCATGTGCTGTGCCCGTTTTAACATATTGCTTTCATCATAAACTTCTGTTTGTTAAGGTCCTGCAATGCACACTAGTGAGCATTTTGCGACAGCATGCTGTTGCAGAAAACGGGAACTTTAAAACGTATTGCTGCTGGCTAAAGACAGAGGAGACAATGTGTTCTAGCCGTGGACCACAATACCGCACCAGACCAATCACCGGGAAATGCCCTGAATATCATCTGTTTGCAGCACGTGGGTCCGCTCAATTAGCAGATGCGAGAGTGCTGTGTTTGTGCTGTGCTGGCGCTGGCTGAGCTCCTGGCTGACAACAGTTTGCAGTAATGACCCAGGGTACTCTGCGCACCGGCGGGGCTGCGCCTCTCGGTGGCTCAGACTGGTTTATTAGATTCTGTTTCCGACAGGCTCTGATCAACTTCCACGTTAAAGATGCTACTAATGTGCAGCGTGTACAGAAATACTGAAAGCAATCGGGCCTTTTAAGAGAAGGCAAAGCCCAAATGATGCAAAATGAACGGTCCTCTTGACTCCCAGAAGTGTGCTGTCGGCGACTGGGCAGTACCATAAGGCTATTGGGGGAAGGGGGAGGCAGGGGGGCGGGTTGCCAAGCTCGAGTTGCTTTGGAAAACCAGTTACCGGCCAGTTCTAACATTCCTCGACTCAGCTGAGGGACTACCGGACAAGATTAATCACATTTACAGTGTGTTTTATACAGCACTCGCTGTCAATCCTTCAGCCCCGTGCCGCTGTAATCCTTAAGTGTTAATAGGAAGAGAAAAAAAAACCAAATAAACACAATTGCTGAAGGATGAACACAGCTTGGTAGTGGCCATAGGAGCAAATCCGAACAGTCCCGTCCGAAATGGTGTCTTCGGTATATGTGTGTGTTTTCACAACAAATACAACAAGCATTTGCAAAAAAGCACGGCGCTTTTTGTTTAAATAGTAACCTGATCCAAGACGAGGAATGCAGCTGCCACCCTGCACGACGCTGCTCGCTCCAGAGAGCAAAAGGCCGTGGTAGTGAACATTAAAAAAAAAGGTGGGACATGCACCCGCCTTTAGCCATTTGCGTGCTTTCATTATTGAAAGACACACGCAAAAGCCAATCCTATGTGTGGGAGGAGTCAGACCCACACGGAGTAAACACAAGAAGCCTCGCAGAGTAGCGCATGCGCGCTGCTAGGCTAGACCTAAAAAGGGCTGGACTCGACATAGTGCCCCTTGTGAACAAAGTGATCAAGTCAAAACAGGAAGCAAGTGTCATGCTATGTGTTTCTGTCCCAAAGGTATGTGCACACCAATAACCAAGTGATCCAGGAGTGTGAACAGATTTAACAAGAAAGAAGAAGCAGAAGAGCCTACAACCCTCATTTACCTAACCAAAAAGTGCACTAGGAAAAAGGAAGTGAAGAAACCACACCTTCCATGTATGCAAGGTTGTGAATAGTGAAACATAAGAAGGATGACAAAATCAAGGTCTACTGACCTAGATGGTACTTATGTTTATGGAGTGGATGTATGTGGTGTGGAGCGGAATTATGCGGGTTGGATTGAAATTGTTAGTTGTGGATTTGTGTGGCGTGGAATAGTGTGGTGCAGAGGGGATTTGTGTATTGGAATTATGTGGATGGTGTGCAGTGGAATTATGCAGTAATTATGTGGTATTAAGTGTGCTGGAATTATATAGCGTGGGATTGTGTGTAATCACTGGATGTTAAACAAGCCTCCCACTAATTAAAAAAAACCATTTTTTTTATATATAAAGAATCATGTGCGCTTACTACACACCTCCTTTGCATTTGTAAAAGGATCATCTGCATTATACCCAAAGTAATATTTTGTTGTATTGAAAAGGACTAAGACATTAAAGTAAAGTTACAAAATAAAATGGCACTTAAACAAATACCCCGTTTACACACTATACAAGTTGCTCAGTGCAGTAAGTTATTTTACCTGACGTTTTACTAAGCTCGTTGGCACACAGAGTTAATAACTGCCAAGTGGCTGAACGCCATGCAGCATCCCCTCAGCCAGTTATGGATGTTTGTGTTTACACTGGAGAAGCACATAATCAAAAAGGTAAATACAAAACTACAAATCCCACAATGCAATGTTCCTGGCCCCCCAAAAAAACAGAACGAGGTAAATTGAAAAACAGTTTCCTTCATTTCCCACATAGCATATTTTCATTACTAGGAAATTACATGATAAGATTAGCAAAACAGTTCCAATCTGCCTGCAGCTGGAGATACCACTGTTTACCTAGATGTATGTATTTTCTTGTTTACCTTCCTGCCACTGCGGCATTGTGTTTTCATAAATAGGAACCTTCGAAAACAACAGACTTATGTAGAAAGGAAAATATACAGCCTTCCCCCGCTATTCGTGCTTGAGGCTGCATTGTCTGGTTAATGGAAGTGTTCTTTTTATGTCTCAGACATTCCTGCTGGTGTGAGGAATGGAGCAGTAAAGGAGACTCCCTTGGTTACGCCGCCGATACCTCACAAGGAAAGAAACGTGCTGAAAAGACTGGTACGGCTGGGTCGATTAAATACATGAGGAAATATACTCACTGCAGCTTATTACACTAAGCAAAAAATAAATATAGATAAACAGGTGGAAATGGTAAAAAAATACCATAACACCAGGAGCCCCTATCCATAACATAGGGACAACAAGTGTTATGGAGTTCATCCAGGTGTGTGTTCTTCGTTGATCAATATTGGGGGATAAACCAAGAATGCTCCAGACAGGAAAAAAATACCTTCCAAGCACCGACCAAATTCTCCAGTAAAACCGTCCTCATTCGGAAATCTCTCTGCCCTATAACAGGATGCTATCTAAAATGATTCATGAACACCATGTGCATGTGCTACCAGGAGTGTCTCTGGACTCGACTGTAGGGCACACACGGTATCGTGGCACTATCTCAACAAGTGTCTTGAACCATCACAAGAAACCAGGGCGCCGAGGCTAAAAATGCAGTAAATCACACTAAAAAGGCACCCCAAGCTAAAAATCCTTGTGAGTCATAAATTCTATTTCACATCCGTTATTAAATGCATCACTAACACATGCGTAAAAAGGAGCCTTGTAAAATAAAAGCGAACATATATTTAAACATTCTGAAACTTTGGAAAAGCAATTAATATTGGGAGAGAGTTCACAACCTGGAGAAAGCACCCGGGGGAAACATTGCAATGTGGCTCGGGGACAAATGCAGAGCAAGAAGCAGCGACCTCGAGGGGTGTTGTGGGAGGAGTGAGTGGGAGGGGTGAGGTGTTGTGGGAGGAGTGAGGTGGAGTGGGAGGGGTGAGGTGTTGTGGGAGGGGTGAGGTGTTGTGGGAGGGGTGAGGTGTTGTGGGAGGGGTGAGGTGTTGTGGGAGGGGTGAGGTGTTGTGGGAGGGGTGAGGTGTTGTGGGAGGGGTGAGGTGGAGTGGGAGGGGTGAGGTGGAGTGGGAAAGGGCACAGGGAGATTAACATCGGCTAAATGAAGCTCGCAGCTTTCAGTGCATAAGAGCATTGCCAACAAAAAAGCAGCACACAGGGCAGATACTGACTGCTGGTATGAACACAGAGCCCTCCACGATAAATCGCTGCATCTATGAGGTAAACCTGCAGCCTCACAGCACCTTCCCACGGTCACTAACCTCGCCCCACATGCAAACGGTGGGGGAGGAAAACTCTGGGTCTGTGTTGGGGGGGGGGACTCAACGCGAATCGGGAGGCAAAAATAAATATTTAATGACAGCGGCCAACTTTGAAGCTCCCAGGTGAGCTCCTGTGGTGGCAATAAAAATGAAGCGGCGTGTGCTTAACAAAACGAAAGGCAGGCATAAGCTGAGCTCTGATGCTTAGCAAGCTCGTGGACAAAATGCACACAGAAAGGAGGGAAACGCTGTGTTTGGGCTCGGAGGGTGGGTGTAACCCTTCGAAGCGGCATGTGCTTTACAAAACGAAAGGCAGGCATTAGCTGAGCTCTGATGCTTAGCAAGCGCGTGGACAAAATGTACACAGAAAGGGTTGGGGGAGGGAAACGCTGTGTTTGGGCTCGGAGGGTGGGTGTAACGCTTCTAATGTGAACCATGAGGGGGAAAGCAATTTTGCATGAAAGGGGCAGACTTTGAATCTCCCACTCTGATATCTGAAAGGAGAAAGAAAAACAACGAAAGCTAAATTGATCACGAGCTGGACAAGGTTGCTACTTTTAAACAAAATATATCATTTTTTGCTACCATGGCAATGAGTTTCATCCCTATGTGCACTCTGGCCAGGTTATCCATCTGAGCAGTGAACAGCAGTCGGTCGATAGCGCTAATTAAATGAAGTGACGACACAAAGCGCTAGTGAGCCGATATTCTGTAAACAAGCCCGGGAGTGGTGCGTGCGCGCGCTGTCTTCACTTTTCAAGCACTGCACTCGTGTTTGTGGCGCGCCGCTGCTCGCTCCCGCAAGGTGGATGCCGCCACAAGCACGAGTGCAGTGCTTGAAAAGTGAAGACCGATGGCTAAAGGCCCTCCTAGAGCAACGCATGCGCGCTGCCTAGGCGAGACCTAAAAATGGCAAGCAACTGGGCTGGCCTAAAGCCCACTGTAAGTACTGGTATTGTCTACATTCACTATATCATCGCTGACCACTAAAAGCGGTCTGTAGGTAAGACCTTTAAAAACAAGTAGAAGAGCAATGGTCAGGGTGCTTTGGGTTTGCCAACAGCCCACTGCATGTAATGTCCACAATATTTCTTTGACAAAAGACAAAAATTAAACTTAAAAAAACAATTAGAGGAACAATGGTCATGAGCATCCCTATTCTGAAAAACTAATGTTCAGCACTGGAACCGTACACGACAATGGTCAGTTTTTCCTTCTCATCTCAAGTTAAGGCATTTGCGGACTACCCACAAGTTTTGGAAACTCTGACCTAAAATATTTCGCTTGTCAAGACTAACGCAAACATTTTTAGTTCTGCTGTATTTTAGCATCTGGATCGGAGCTAAATTCACGAAGCCATCAAAGACAACATCTTATGAACGAGCTGGCAAGCTTCCACACTTAACAAAACCAGCTACCCCACTTAACATTAAAAACACTATGTAACTAAAGAAAAAAATACGACTGCATAGTTCAATAAGGGTGCATTCGAAATATGTGTGGTCTGCAGCAGAGCATTATCAGCTTGCGAGTGTAGTGCATTAAAGAAGCTACATTTGAACTTTAAGTATTTACTGAATAAGTTGTTTTGAACTTTATTAACCTCTACTCAGTCAGTCAGTGATAACTAGATACCCTCTGTTCAATGTTTTGAGGAGCTCGCCGTAAACCAGCGGCCCTACTCTAAGTGGCAGGCTCATTCCGTGGCAGGGGTAGTCTTGAGGAAGCTTATGATAGTAAGAGAACCAGCTCAAGGAGGGACACACCTGCATAAGCCAAATGATCTCTCATGCTTCTTATTTTACTTGGAGTACCACAATTGGTTTCTCCATCAAGAGTAAACCAGCTAGTGAAAGAAATCAAGGAGGTGAAAAAACACAATGAAAAAGACAGCAAATCTTCAGCGGTGACAAATTACGAATATGGGGCAGGGACCTGAAATCTCACGCACCACCACGCAGGCTGGAAATAAACCAAAGCAGCTTTACATACACAGTTCACAAGCCAATCAAGCGTAAACGTGTTCCTTAAAAAACATTCTAAGTGACCCATACTTTAAAGTTAACCCAGACTTTTATTGGGCAAAAAACAACATATATGATATTTAACACCGACTGAAAGTCGAGCAAGAAGTCAGATATGATGTACAATTAAACAGACACACATTTTGTCATTCAAACCAATGACAAGGCGGACGAACATAAATCTATTGGATTAAACGTAATACAGTCAAGACAAGGAAAAGATCCAACCAACTTTGTAAGTTCAACTTTGAAAGTACACTTTAAAGAGGTTCCTAGTAAAATGATCTGTATGGAAACATAATAACTTTGTGGATAAAATTAACTTTTTTTTAATGGATCAATTCTAAGCCTTGGTATCTTAGAGGGGAAATATCTCTAATTTCGAGCACCAAAGAAATGACTTAAAACATTTTGCAGCAACTACCAACTTACTCTTTCCATCAAACTAGAACATGATGACAAACTAAACTGAATACACAATAGTTTGTATAGATGGTTAGAAATCAAACGCATCATTGTGAAATTATATTTCGGGATATTTTGGGATGAGAACTACTAAATATATGTACAATATCTTCAACTTCTAGTTAAATAAACATTGACAAAGACAACAAGTTTAAGGTACATGCACAAACACACAACAATCATGCACAAATTGACACCGATCACAGATGCATTAACACATACAGCCCCCAACACACAATAAATACCTATGCCTACAAACCTCATATACAATGTTATGTTGTGTTATAAAAATTTATAAAGCGCTCTTATACCCTAGGGTGTCTAGGCGCTAATCCAATCCATGCAAACTCATCACCAGACACACATGGGTAGAGATCAAAAGACAAATAGCCACCACATTAAACAGCTTATATGTACATATTACAAAAAAAAAAAAATCAAAAAAATCAATGGGGTTCAATACTTTAATTCCGCCGATAATTCAAATTTCAAAAGGAATACAAAGTCCCAAAGTCGTGTACCAGATATGTCAAAGTTCAAAAAACAGTTCAAGTTTGTTTTCAACTGAGCTTGATTTCTAGAATACGTCGTGAATTCACAATGAGTTTTAAAAAACTCCAAAGGAAAACATGAATCCACAAAGCAAGGGTTCTGGAGGCAGTAAAGCTGTAGCTAGATTGCATAGCAAAGACGCCATGAAATACAAGCAAAGTTACAGTGAGCGCTCAGGGGGCTTTGTCAAACATTGTTCATTGTCTGTTGAGTGTTGCCGCCATAAATCCGAACAAAGCCTTTCACCACTCAACACCGATCCTTGATGAATACCTCCAGCCTATGAGCGCACAAAAATGAGTTCACTGTGGTAAATTTAGATTATGGTGCCTCTGCACTCGTTTTAAAGCCAGGGTAAACAATTGCTCCTGGCAGTGCTTCCCCAAAGGCTGGTGTCTCAGCAACAGATCTCCAAGCTTTTCAGGGTACTTCAGATAGAATTTACATAACAGTTGTGGCAAATGATGATTAGAAGTTAGTTTCCATTAATGTTCCTCGCAACAGAACCTCTTCTTATCTACTAAACAATGCAACTATTTCTTGACAATTCTTGCAACTAAATTATTATGCACCTCTCATTCCTTATCACCATCTAGCTGAATCGGCACAGGAAACAGAGCAAGATAGGACTTTGCATTACATGGTATCAATAGAGATATGTGAAACAAACACTGGATGAATATTCATGGACTGAGTCAATTTCAACCTTGCATGGATTTACAATCAGTTCAACAGGGAATGCCCCACAAACGTTTGTTGCAATTTAGATTTCTTCAATTACAGTTTGTTTTGCAACCATACTTGCAGACTAGCAACATTATCAAGGAGCAGGATTTCTCTTACGATCAGCATAGAACTTGTAACTTGCTTTAGCATCTCAAGATTTTCCTCTGTTGACCAATATGTGAAAGAATGGAGGAGGGTGCCTCTGTGCTCGTCCCACAGCCAATAGTAAGCCCAGCCTCCTTACATGGTGTAACCAATCCAAAGCACTGCAGACATACTGGGGCCACTAATCTGCGACAGTGGCATCACATCTCGACCAGCATCTGCAACAAGATTCGTTCTGTTGTAGATATCCTTTCAAATCGCACTTCTGCCTTTTGAATCTTCTGTAAAATCTTGTACTTGTAGTGTTCTTTAGGGCTCAGTTTTTTCACCATTGCTGGATGAGCTATATATGACCGCCTGGTAAATCTTATTCAATCATTTGCGTTAACTTTTTCTTTGTGCATACGATACCCAAAATATTTTAAAGCTTGAAGGCGATATACAGACAACAGCAGTACAACTTAATGACTGCCTCTCCAATATCCCTCTCTGGATTAGTCTAAAAATGTAAAAATTAACAGCAGCAAGACTGAAAATCTTTGCTCAATCAATGAATTTTTGAAGCTTTCATTCTGGCCGAGAACTCTGGGCCCTTTATCCACTCCAGTGAGTGCTAAAAAAAAATCTTGGTGTAAAAATGGACTCTTCTCTAACTTTACTTGATCAAGCCACTTATGTGGTGAAATAGTGTTTTTAGATCTCGCCTGCACAGCGCCTGCGATGTGCTTGCAAGGGTGTGGTTTACAATAAAGGGCTTGGAGCCCGCCCAATGCTTACCATTTTGTGGCATCGTTGTCACTCTTCTATGCTGCCTCCTAATTGGCCAGCATATGCTCGACGTTACTTATGTTTAATTTTGTAGCGCATGGACCAAGCACAGACTGATTTTATTTTATTAGTGTATGTCCGCTGCTCGCAATGTGACGGAGGTAATATTTCTTTCACCACCGCCACCTTGCTCCATCTCCTTTATCCCCAATCCTACCATATATGTTGCTCCCTCATTAGTTTTTTTTTGGGGCACAGTATTTAGTGATTTGCCCAGAATCAAAGGATGTTGAGTCCACGCCAAGACTCAAACGTGGTTCCCTAGTTCCAAAGCCGGCAGCTCTGCTCATTCCGCTACATGCTCTCCCAACTCATCTTCTGTACCCTCAGGAAACATGTAATTGGTGTCTACAAAACAACAATCATCAATGCTGCCATGTGGTTGGGTAGCTAGGTGCAACCAGCTTTATAACTGGGTTAACAGGAATGTATTCTCTCTGTCCTGGTATGAGACAGACCCTGCCTTGTACCTGAAAAATCATTCCAGGAGGGTGGGGGGAGGGGGGGAAGGAGCACTGAAAAGCAATAGGAACTGTGATCGAAGGAAGATTTCACCAAACCCACTCACCTACTTACGAACACAACAGTGGAAAATCCTCGCTACAGTGTACCCCCATGTTTCAGCAGGCCTTACTATCCATATTCAGAAGTGGGACTTTTCCTCACTGCAGTTGGTGACATTTTTAGAACGATGCAGTTTTTTTTTTATAGCATCTTGTTTCCACCCAAGAACTACGCTACCGGGCATCTGCATCACAGGAAAATTACTAGACTTGGCCATGACTGTCGCGCAGCATTTAAATGAATACATCTTAGTCAGCAGAGATATTGCCTGGTTGCCTGGTCATTCATTAAAAAGCAACAATAACCATAAACTTAACAGATCTAACAGGCACAGAGTTTAGAGAGTAGCACTATCTCTAACTAGAAGTTTACAGACTTGGTCATATGAAATGTTCCCATGCCACATCTGCAGCAACCCATTCAGTGCTGTATAGGAGCTCGGTATAGCTCCACCAGAGCTGCTCTGTGCCACACTGACTCATACTTGACTGGCCTTCAGTGAAATTAAACAAGCATTGGCAAAGCCAATAAGTTTCGCCCATGCAAGTTATTTTGGCTTTGTCAGTGTTTTTTAGCCATGTTGTCCAGCAGCACAAGGGCTATGCAGCATAGTTGAAAGTAAATTAAAACAAAAGAGTTATACAACAGGCCTAAAAAAATTGACAAAGTCAACAAATCTACCATAGGCAAGACCTATTGGCTTTGCCACCGATTGTTTCCAACTGCACATACAAAGAGCAGAGTTCTATCTTTTTTCTCCATCTCAGAAAAGGAATATATTTGAATGTATTTCTGGCCACATGTGTGGATTATTGTGATGCACTATATCAGGCCTTACCAGCGTTCCTTACTCAAAAGCTGCAACTCATAAAGAATTATTCTGCTAGACTAGCATGTGATTTACATTGGAGGAAGCATATTATTATTTTTTTAACAGAGTTTTATATAGCACGAACTTGACCCGAAGGTATCGGGTATCAGATCGCTTTACAGGGGCACCAGTTGCGTTACATGAGGACCCATACATTTTTGTTAGGCACGGGGAGATTAAATGATTTGCCCAGAATCACAGGATGTTGCGCGTCCTTGCCAAGACTCGAACCCGGTTCCCCAGATTTGAAGGTAGAGCGCCCTAGCCGTAAGGCCAACTTCTCTCCCCTTACATTTGATTTAGGATCTCTTCATTGGTTGCCAGTAAAAAAGTTGATTCATTTGAAGTATTTATGTTTGCTACATATAGAAGTCTATACTCCTAATGGGTCATCTCTTCACAACAGGTTTAAAAGGTACTTATCTACTTGTGTGCTGTAATACGTGAATCAGTCTCACCTAGTGATTCCCAAATTTCAGTTAAAAATCTAGTTGGTAGATCTTTTTCGGCTGCAGCTACATCTAGGTGGAACTTTCTACGTTCTGTTGTGATTTAAGAGGTTACTGAAGACCTGGCTATTTCCAAGCTCTTAATCTGCATTAATCAATTTTTCAGTGGATGTCTTTGTACAGTGTATGAGTGTTTCTTTTTGCATTAGGAATTTGAAACTTTTCCAAACTTTTTGACTTCCAGACTTTCATCTGGACCTAGCCACTTGCTGAATATGACATGAGTTCCGCTGCGGTTGACTTCAAATCAGACCTAGGTCCAGATCTACTGATTCTATAGATTATCATTGGTGCTTTGGGTTTTTTGGTACTATTTTCATGTATATCTTGAAAAATTCAACTCTGGGCCCCTTATCGGAATGTTGTCATTTTGGTGTCATTTTGCTTATTATATTTTTCAATCAGACTTGTCTACCTGTAAAAATGTAATTTCGCTTAAACAAAGGATTTCCAGTTTACAAAAGGAACTGGCAATTTATATGCTCGTAGCAGACACTGCAGGAGACTCATGCAGGAACTCCACACGCTATGTCAAGGAAAAGGTACCTAGAACACAAAATATTACCGAGTGGTCATCCTACCCACACTGTCACTGTAATAATCCCATAAGCAGCGGCCCAGAAACTCTTAATCTCCTAAAAGGAATACCTAGATGATGGAGAATGAACCAAGCGACTTTGGATTTGAAGACCATTTTGTAAGCTCAAACACAATGGTCAGACCCTTACCTGCTGAACATTGCCATTTTGCACCGCAAAAGAGGCGTAGCATGTGCTAATTTCCAGTTCATTTGAACAATTGCCTACAGCTAAGGAAAGGAAAGGCCTCTGATTCACAAAGTGTTCAATGTTTAACACGACTCTTTGGTTAGATAATTAAAAATCAACTCAGGAGCGCGAAAGAGATAGTGTAGTTACAAATATGAAAATACTAAAATGAGGAGATTAATTTATTGATTGCTGTACCAATCTCTCAGCCATTGGTTGTATCTCAATCGAGGCAAAGAATATATTATATATAATAATATAAGTTGTCTCAATCAAGTAGGTTATCAATATGTTTAGGATCTGGTAGAAAAAAATGCATTTACCATTAAAATGCAAATATTCGTCAACCACCTCCATCATCCCCATTTTCTCTGCCCCCTTCCACAGCAGTACGTTTAGGGATGTCTCTCTAGAGGCAAGGCAAAGGCAAATGCTGGGTGCAGTCAAAGAAAGTCAATGTTTACCTTCAAATTCCAAGCAAAAGCGCAGAATAAGGCCAGAAGAGCTAGAAAATGACACTTTGGATGTGACTGTCATCCAGAGACGGACATCTGTCATAAATGTTGAGCAACCAGCTATTCATTATGTCGTCTCTGGGACCCAGGTGGTCTGGGGTTTGTGTTTTTTTTTTTAGCTATTTCGAGTATAGAGTTTAGAGGGGCATTTATCTATTCATTTGTTACAGTGGTTCAAGATTATATTTATTTTACTGGTCACATCATTAAGTTGCAAAGTTTTCAAACGACAGAAAACCTCAGCAAAACAGAGTTTGATCGCTTACGACAAGAGCTAAAAATAAATTATGCCAAAACATTTAAGAATATAATTCCATCAATGTAGAGATTCCTACGTGAATAACACGCCTATGCAAAAGCAATTGGCATGAAAATGTGCTGAAGACCAAGACCAGTATAGCAGCACGCTAGGTTGGTTTTGCCTACTTCTTTTTGAATATTGATAGACACTTTGAGATGACAAACGAATGGCAGATTGTAAGCCAAAGAAATGGCAGTAACAAATCATAACTTCAAACCACTTAGCCTCTGAGTGGAATTAGTCACACCACCGGTACAGTTCCTTGATCCCGAGTTAGTGATGCAACCTGCCGTGGTGATATACATTAAATGCAAGTGTCTGTAGTGCTGAGTGCCCCAAGGGCAATATTCCCAAATAAACAAAACAAAACCTACCACCTGTGACTGGTGTTTAGACAATACTGGAACTGCATAAATCAAAGTATCACTCGCAATAAAACCAGACACCGACTTAGTGCTCTACCGTACTTTATTGGGGGTTTACAGACATATCAAAGCCACCCATGTGTACTGAGGTGATAGCCCACTGCTCTAAGTGTGACACCTGCAATCTCTGAACTCTTACTAAAGTCGGCTCGCTAGGTTACATACTGCTGGTCCCAGAGGCTTCTTTACATTAGGAGTGCCCACGTTTTCTAGACTGAAAAGAAAGCAATTGTTGTGGGTGAACAGTGCTGGACATGAATAATCCCTTTCCCTTATTGAAGGAACATACACAGCATGCACTGTACAGATCCTTTGCCAAACCCTTCCTCATAACATGCCAAAGAGACCTCTAGAACAGTGCTCAATATCCATCCAGGGCTTAAGCAGGGGCCCACTGCCAAGACTGTGCCCCTTTGCAGCGACCCAAATTGCCTGTCCATCAGCTACTCCTCTTCATGAGCCCAATTTGTCATGTCTCTATCAGATGCAGAGATCTTCTGCCCTTGTGCATCATAATGCACCTAGTGACTTGTTGTACTTTTAGCTTACACTTAAGCCTTGCCACAAACCTTGGGAGAATAATCCGCCGAGAGCCCTTCTACGTATGGCGTCTGCATGGTCAACCCACAAGGAGCAAGGCACTAACCTCTTCGGTTGATTCTTCCCTCTCTAAACTCTATTTTTTAACAACTCATGGCACTTTAACTTCAAGCATTTCTAAGGCATACCAATCTGGTCATCTGGCCAACTACAAAATCCTGCAACAGCTAGACCTTTCAGCCCCGCCACATAGGAGGAGAATGCACACTAATGCTGCTGCTCACTCCAGCGATCTACTACTGCCTTCACCTGTCCATTCACTCTTCAGGGGAGAATACCTACAAATACTCAAACAAACATAAATTCTAGTTTCTGGTTACTTTACGTTGAATAGTGCCTACATTCTTGCTAACCCAAGCTCAGACAATTTACTTATGGCGTTGCACAAAAATCCTCTGCCATGTAACCTTAAACAGGGTTTTCAGTTTGCCCTGTACAAATGGCCTAATTGCAAGTTTCGCTATGTTACACTTTAATGAGGAAAGACATATTTGTTCAAGACAGAATTGTGGTCAGATTAAGGGGTGCTATCAAGTAATTTCTGTCAGAAAAAGCATCTAGAGTGCGCCACAAGAATTCAAACACATATCACGGTCTCAGCTAACCTCAGACTTCAACAGGAATGCTGACGAATTGTAAAAGCCATATATAACCACTCTTCGTTTCAGAGAGTGGGCCTAATACTCTCAAACCAGTAATTCAGTCTTCTTTGGGTGGCTGCACAAAGATACCCTTTACATAGCCTAATTTTAATCTCTCTGCCGTTATTTTGTTATTTTCATCTTTCTACAAACTCGTGTTGATTTACTTTTTAAAATGTACCCAGTATTCTGCAAAACATATTTCTAATGGTTAACATCCTTCCAATAGGATAATCATCTTTCGAAGTATACAAAATGCCAGTTTCAACTCAGAAGACATTCGATAATTTAGTTAAACAGACATTTTTCTATACTTTCAAAGTATTTTTAACGAGATAGATGCTGTAAATGGGCTCCAATTTCTAGACTTGGATTAAGCATAATTCAGAATTAAAAGGTAATGTAAAATCGTGAAGCCCTTAAAAATGCATCAAAAACAAGCAGAGATGTGCTTCAAATACTACATGCTAAAAGCATAACGTTTTTACGGCCTTGAAACAGACAAAAAAGAAATATACTTTTTTCTGGAGGCCACTTATATGGATGGCGTCAAGAAAAGGCAGCAGAATTTGCTCATAACGTTGCTAGGCAAGGAGTCATGCTCATGATTCAAAAGTAAATGTTTTAGTTTTCTCAAGTAACTAAGGCAGATTGTTGTTCTACTGTAGAATCCTCACCACACTGCCAGCTTTCTGCACTGTCCTGTGACTCATTTCAAACATCACTGGTGCCACAATTCTTTGGAATTGGACCAAAATTTTACAAGCATACCATTTTGTGTATGACATTTCTTATGTCAACCGTAAATTTTGTTATTGTTCACACACAAACACACACACAGTTGTTTTTTCACCTTTTTAGATCTCGCCTACATAGCGCATGTGCTGGGCTGTGAGATGTGTTGCTTACTAATCAGTGGGTTATACCTGTAATACAAAGAACGTAGTCTACGCCATCGAATGCAGATGCCAACGGAGATATATTGGCAGCACCATCAGGAGTCTGAAGGACAGGATTGGCGAACATATGAGGGCTGTTAAGCAGGGGGACTCCAGATATCCAGTAGCTATACACATAGCTGAATGCACAGTCCAAGACACTCACAGAACGTTCAAATTCTATGGCTTTGACGTTATACCCAGGGACCCCAGAGGGGGCAACAGGGAATTGACACTTAGAAGGAGGCAGGCACTATGGATTATGAGACTTAGGAGTGTCGAACTAGGTCTGAACACCGATCACGAACTTCAATATTTTCTGGGGGACTAATTTGATGCAGCTTCATCCACTACACTGGCTCAGGTACATTTGATGCCTCATTGAATCATGAGGAATGTACTCACGATGAAAACTATGCATAGTATCAGTTCACTGAATTTATAGCTTTCCGATGTGTACCACATGTGTAGGCCTGACCTTATCTCCTTACGAATATACCTGTATAATTGAGGAATATTAAGTTATAAATTTATGCTATTCGGACGTTCTCTATAACCTAATGTATGCAACCTTTTGGGCCGATCAGGGTGAGCATTATCCTTTGCTTACCACCATTCAACTATGCCTGTACTTTATTGCATGCCGTTCTTTTGCTGGTTTATGTATTTGGACAACACCAATATTGCCCTTTCGCCCGTACGTTCTCTTTTCCATAATGTACATAACCTTTTGGGCTGACTGTGGTAAGCATAATCCTTTGCTTGCCACCAATCAACTATGCCTGTACTATATTATATGCCTATCCTTTGTTTATTTGGACAACACTAATATTGCCCTGTCGCATTCACACTTTGCTGATCTGCACGCATATAATATGTTTCTACATGGCAATGTTTGCTTTATATCATATGTCTGTCTATTATCTATGAATTGAATCAAATGCGACTAAAGATGGCCATAAGATTTTTCCGAATTATAATTCCTTCCATGGAGGAAGGGAGCCACCCATCCTCTTGTACTCCATATGCGTTAGGAACCACCCTCATGCTGCCAAACAACGATGAACAAGTAGGGACAGTAAGGATATGCCCACCGGGGTTAGCTAGACGTCACACCTAACACCCAGCTACCCTACTATCTCATAGTGTGCTGACTTATAATCGAAATAAGCCCACCAAGTAATGACAATCACAACGTATGTAATGGGGGGCCATCAGATCTCCTGTATTCGGATGGGAAAATCGGCACACAATAACCATCACAAAATGGCGGCTACAGAGACCAACACTCTAGGGGATTCCTGTAGTCCACCGTCGCTTTCGACGGCCTGTCCTTTCCGAATACGGCATGTCAGGCTGCTCCACGGCGCACACACAGCGTACTCGCGAGGTGGGAGAGCTACATCTCGAACGATAATTGTGCCGGTAAGCTGTTCACTCTCCCGGTCACTGGAGTATCTTTTGACATTACTCTGTCAATAGAATCATTATATGGGGTTTCACTACTATACTTATTCTCACTTCACTTTAAGGATTGGGCACAACTCTGCAGCTCCACGAAGCTTGGGAGCATCATGATACTTTGAAGCTCGCATTTAGCTGACATTAGACCGTGATCAAACCGAATATAGATAAGAACTAAGCTTCAGGTTCCGGGATGGAATTATCACCGGAATTAAGGTATGTTGGATTGTCTCGAGTGTCAGTAACTTTTCGAATTAAGAATTACCGCTTTACTGTTTGCTTGCTCATATCCCTCTTTACTCGCAGGGGCTCGTAATCCACAAAATAGGTATTGTTTCCCCTCAAGATACACATATATCTACCTTGGTCACCGGGGAGCACGGTTTGTACATATTTGTTAGGGTCACAATACTTGGCAGCATGAAGGCGCAATGTAAAACGACACACCAACTATCTTTAATGGATAGATTTTAATCTATGTCAATATGTTCAATCTTCTAATGCAATTAGCTCAACTGGGGTTTGTAGCAGGTCAAATCCTTTATGGAGTTCAAGTTAGATTCTCCAATCCACCAATTGTTTCCTCATATAATACTGTGAAGAATAATCTGATGAATATACGTATGGGTTTCCACAGAGTTCCACTATGAACTGTTTTAACAAATCAATTCTGTTGACACATATCCACTAGGGTGCACTTGTACATATTTATCACTACCTTATGTACTACAACACTTATATATGTATACTCTCTTAGCCCTGAAGAAGTCGCGGGTTCATCCCTGTAAGCGACGAAACACGTGTTGGCTAGGAACGAAGTACACTGATTGGGGTGTGTAACGACACCATCCTAAGAAAATAAAGTAACAACGAACTCGGAAGAAGACGACTGTTGTATTTGACATTGTACTTTATACATATATTTTCAGCGTGTGCATGGGAACAGTGTTCTAATTTGTACGTGGTCATTTGGCCACACATTAGGGAATTAGGTGGTCTTTCCCTGCCCCGTTGCACCGCACCTGATTTCAATCGGTTTAGGATTTAATGCGAACTTCCTTGGAGCGCCACTCACCTATAACCTACCACCGAACATACAGTAAACCACTCTACACCACTCCACTCTATGCCTCTTTACTCCACTCTACTCCATTCCACGTCACTCTATGCCACCCCACTGGATGCTACTCCACGCCGCTCCACTTCACGCACTCTGCTGTACGCCACTCCACTGTACGCCACTCTACCCTATGCCACTACACTGTATGCCACTCTACTCTTCGTCACTCCAGTCTACTGTACGCCCCCCGACTTCTTTCCACTAACTTTTAGACATGCTGAACAGCAGCCATGCTGCTATGTAACATGGCTATAAGACATTAGCATACCCAATAGTTCTCACATAGGCGAGACCTATTGGCTTTGACAATGCTTGCTGTAAAAAGGCTTTGCTGGTTGTATTTAAAACCTTTCATTCAGAACTTACAGAGTGTGATTATAGAATTCCGAAGCTTACATGTCCACATTTTTCCCTTACAAGTCATTATGTTTGTTTACTTTTACAAATTGCTGCCTATTACAACTTACTATAGGCATCAAATAACTTTCGTGATTTGAGGCAACCAAAAGCATTCTCAGTCAACACCTTAATAATAGAAAACTATTCGTTATACATCTGCCAAGTATGCAGTTCAAGGGAAAACAGTTATCTAGCCGTCCTAAATACCCTAAAACGGCTTGCACATAGGAAAGAACGTTAAAAAGTTAACTGAAACCACAACAACTACATCTGTTAAGAGCTGTTTTCGAAATGAGCTGGTTTCATATTTCGGTTTGTGAGCAATAGAAAAGCTGTGCTATACTTAAACATTCAAATAAAAAATAGGTAAGATAGAGAATGCTCAAACAAGTGAAATCCTGAAAAGGTAGGTTTATTCATTAAAAGGAAGATGACATCTTTAAAGACTGGGGATTAAAATGGCAGGATGGAGAAGGGAAATTAAAAGCTGCAATGTAAAACATCTATCATGAGTTAAAGGGGAGCTGGAAAAACAGAGCAAGAAAGGTGGTATTCTCCCCAAAAATATATCTTGGAGCAGAGAGTTCAGACTAATGCCCCTCTACTTGTGTTGTTAAAAGCACCAAAGCGAAAAGACAGCCTGCATAAGCAGCTTAAAAGCAAACCACCATCTCAACCCTAATAAAATAAAAGCCAAAATAAATCATTATCGACAAATACCTATTACAAGACACAAAGACATTCAAGGTGTTATTGGAAAAGTCTAAACGGGGTAGACAAGCACATAACTGGAAAAGAATCTCACAATCAATTAAGAAGAGAGATTGAGTAAGGAGATGGTGCAGTGATACCCAACGGAAGACTTTGTGGGAAGTTTAGTAACTACAGGAAATTAAAATTTGGGCTTATCACAAGAAAAATCTATCATACCAAGAGTCCTGGATCACCTAGAAAACAACCCCAGACTTACTGTAATACTGAGACTGGCACCAATATTTACATTCTTCCGTCCAAACAATCAACATTCCAAGTGGATTGGTCATGGCTCCAAAGAAAATTTGTTACGCAATCTAATCTCTACAGCTACTGGGTTCCACCAGCGCATTTTTTTGTTGATTCACTCTGATCAAAACTATTTATCCTGCTGTGGCGATATAACTACAGTGCAACCCCAGGACATCGTAAAAGTGTCTGAAAATCAAAGAAAGCTCCTAAAATACATGCTCTCCATATAAGAATAGTCACAATGAGACACCTGTCTGAAAAATATTTCCTCAATGGCCTGTGAACATTCACATCAGTAGCATGGCTGCACCACGCATGCATATCCTCTAAGCTTGGAAGTCAGGCCTCCATGTTAAGGATCCTTGTTTATCTTGGAAATCTGGGAGCAGTCGTCAAACACAGATGAATTACAGGAAATCAAATAAATTGAATGATGTGGGCCATATCCAAAGAGGTGAACATTCATTCCTTCAGATCCAGAAATTCATTTGGCTAGAATTGTATTTATTTTATTATGTATGTGTCTGTTTGGGGGGGCAGGAAAGCACACTGCATCGTAAACGGAATACCTACCGCTTTTATGGGTGGTTACAGATTGCATGCTCAATGGGGGAGATTAATGCATTACATTTATTTAGGGGAGGAGGGCGTAAGTAATTAAGGATGAAGTATGGAGTCCACAGTGAGTGCGGGACAGGGTTAATATGCTGCAAAGTAAGTAAATGAAAAATTTAACACTCATATTGTGCCTGGTCTGTAGCCTCCAACTGCCACATCACATGGCACTAGGAGCACAATCATTAGAATGTGTACAAAAACAAAACGTGGGAAAAGGTGCGAAGCAGACATTAGGTGAAATAACAGTATGGCAATGGTAAGGTAAGTAGCCCGGTTATTGCTGCATGACTTAGGCATCCTCCCTCACACCCCACCAGACAGATGTGTGTAGGAAGGCAGGAAATGAGAGTGACTGGGTGGTAGGGAGTTGTGTGTGATTATTATTATTTTTTTTTTTTAAATAGGAGTCAAGTAATTTGCCCATGACCTACTGTGACCCATTGTGGGCATTCTTCAAGATATGCAGGCGATCTCTCTAAGTAGTGGTCTGTTATTGACATATGTGGAAACATGTTGGGTATTCCTGAGACATCAGTGGCCCAGTAAGAGAAAAAAGTGTGAGCATTCATAGCAACATCCATGACATAATGATGATCCATCAGTAATATAATGGGACTATTCTTGCTGAAATGCGGTCTAGATACTAGACATATAATCAATCTCATAGAAAATACTGAGTTTAAAGCCGATAATCAATTCATGGTGACAATGGATATTGAAGCGCTATATAGCAATATACCCACGTTAGGAGCACTACAAGCAGTCAGTTGGTTTATCAATCAATATCAAGTGATCTGTCCAAAAATGTTTTAAATGGAGTGCCTACAGGTGGTACTTGAAGAGAACATATTTGAATTTGATAATAAACTGTACAAACAGACAAAAGGAGTCTCAATGGGAGCTTCTTGTGCCCCTACGGTGGCAAATATCTATATGTCATTTTTTGAAAAATGTTTGTCTATAACGAGATCGCACCATTTTCAGAATCTGTGACTAAATGGTCGAGATATATAGACGATATTTTCTTTATTTGGATAGACACGAAAGATAATCTAGATCAATTTTTAACATGGATTAACCTATGTGATGAAAATATACACTTCACTAGTAGTGTCAGCACAGAGCAGGTAGAATTTTTGGATGTGATGATCAAACATGAGAGAGGAAGATTAGTGGTAGACCTATATACCAAACCAACGGCGCGCAACACACTCCTCCACTATGATAGCTTCCATCCACCGGCTCAAAAGAACAGCATTCCGTTCGGGCAGTTTTTACGCCTGAGACGTAATTGCACCAATATTAAAGATTTTGACACTAAGGCCATTACCATGCGAGACAAATTTCTCAAAAGAGGCTATCCAAAGAGGCTAATCAGGGACTCAATGAAGCGGGCACGATATTATGACAGACAACACCTGCTGACAAGTTCCACTAATAAAGACAAATCCTCTATAGTTTTTGTCACAAGACACTCAATGATGAACGAAAGATTAAGACAAGTAATATGCTCCAGCTGGCATATTTTAAATGTCAATAAAACAAAATCAGATCAGTTGTCCAAACCTTTATTTGCCTATAGACGCAATAAAAATCTAAAAGATCACATTGTACACTCGAGAATGAAAGCTACCACTGAGGTGTTACAAAGATCTTTACACAACACACAACCAGTGATTGGCAACTATAAATGTAGTACATGTAAAAGTTGCCCTTTAGCTATCGAGGCTTCGTCCCTCCAATTCAAAGGTCATCTTGTTCAATCAACGTGCCTTACTAACTGTAAAACGAAGGACGTTATATATTTACTCTTATGCCCTTGCAATATGGGATATGTGGGTGAGACTGCTATGGCATTTCAAACACGCCTTACAGAACACAGATCGTCCATTAGAACTAAGAGAATGTCGGCTCCTCTAGTACAACATTACGTAGAGACAGGACACACTCCAGAAGACATACGTTGGTACATCTTGGAGAAAATTCAAGTGAGAAAGGGTATATCGAGCGAGGCCATAAGAAAGAAAAGGGAGGTATATTGGATTTTTATTCTAGATACAGCGAATACTGGCCTTAATCAAGGAATCCCCTGGGATCAGGTGATTAAATTTAACAGCTGAATTACTTTAAATATATATAAGGTAAGTTGAGCTATCTATATGAAATATATGAAGAAGTCCAGCCTACTCTACTATATAGGCATTTATAGTTAAGCAACCTGTATGGTCGGTTTCTGAAAGGATATAGGGATTATCTATACCATCTCTTATTTAGATGGTGATATTGCTATATCATATCGAGATCTCTAATAATTTAATATGGTGCAGACCTTTGTATATCTATAGGCCGTAATGAAACTCTAGTGGTCTCTTTATTTATATCCCGATTGGCTATCGATGCCGGCTGTGCAATTATGTCCATTAATAAGATGGGTTTTTGTAACTGGTAAAGCAAATTATGATTTAAAGAGTTCTACAAGGTACAATATTTCATATACTTATATTTGGCAGACTATTGCCACCATTTGTAGAATTCTGTTTATATACATATGGGGGTTTAGACATTCAGTAATACATAAGGAGATTATATATATTCTAATACCGCGCCAGTCTACGTAGGTCAAATTATGGTGAAGAAATATCGTCAGGCCTCTCTCTATATCTGGCTCTCTATCGCCACCAGTCATGCCATTACGTCTAGAAACACGATGGGTCTATATTCAAATATGGCGCCGGTTTTCGTACGTTCTATTGCGGCAGAGAAATATCGTTAGTCCTCTTTTTATATCTGGCTTTCTATCGCCATTAGTCACGCCATTACGCCCAGAAACACGAGGGGTCTTGGCGTGCAGATATAAAACTGCGATACATAACAGATGCTTTTTACCACTATGGAGGGACACGACCAAACACAATATTAGAGGTAAGTTTGGGGCGCGTAGTTTTAAATTCAACACGGCACCAACGGGAATTTAGTCCTTACCGTTTCGCTATATTTTGTTGTTTATAGGATCGTTCAGTATACATTAAAGCCAAGAGAGAAAAGCTGCTGAATGCGAAGTATCATGGCATTATTTCTACAATTATAGGTAATATCATTGATAGTTCCTTGTGTAGTTCTGTTAGAACTTAGTTATATCCTGAGTCTAATTGTAGTTAATCCTGGTTTCTTAACATATAGGACTGTTCGATTCTATTCCGTTTGTTTTTTTAAAAAAAAGGAGAAGATACCTGAAATATTGGAAAGAGACAGCCCTCGAAGTCCTCGAGATTCAGAAAGGTTAGAAGGAGGGTCCACTTATGTTGGGTTTCTTTATGTCGTATTTTATTCGTAAGTGGACTACAGATCGCTTACATCTATATATATCTTTATGGCTATAGGACATTGATTTCTAATATCGAGCTGTCAGATGGACCCTCTTCGTGTGATTTGACGCCGTGGGGCACACTAGTCTGGGAGCTATCAGGTAATTGAGTCAACATTAAAAGGAATCGCTTCCACATTGTCGTAGCTTTTATACGTGATACAGCTATACAAGTCCATTTTTTCCCCCCTCAGGCAGAAAAAAGGTTTTATTCTCCTTTTTCTTTTTAAACATTTCAGGATTTTGAGGATATACAAAGCCCGGGAGACTTTATGTTTATATGGTCCAGCCGGGATAGATGGCTAGCATCTCTTCGGGTGTTTGCTCCCAATAAAAAGATATATATTAAGATCGTTCAACAGTATGTATTGAAAATTGTGTAGCCATTTTTGGGGTGACCTAACAACTAGAGGCCCATAATATCTAGGTAGTTAAATGAAAGTTTTTGTGTTTAATTTAGAAGAATGGAAGAAATCAACTCACTTTTTTGAACAAATACTCGGAACAGGACAGATGTGCCCTTCCCGTATTTTGCATATTATGGAGTAATATAGGCCTATCTTGGAAAGTTTAAATTCCTTATGCCCTATCTTTCTTATTTTTTCATTTCCAGAATAGGAAACTTTTGGAGTGTCTGCAACATTGAAATAACGTTGTACCTCCTCCTATTAACGTGACCAACTCCATTTTAAAATCAGAAAAGAAATTAAAGAAAAGAAACCCTCCAATTAGTGAATATAAAATTAAACATACAGACTGGTAAGAGAATACGAATTTTGAATAGACTTTGTAGATGCTGGATTATAATTTATAAATAAGACTGATATACTGACATAAGTTGACTGTAAATATTAGTTTTAATTGTATGGAGTAATATGTATGTAAAATCCTTAAAGCACAAGACCCTTTCTTTTTCCCATTCTTGATCCCCTAAATCCTTAAATCCCCTTTCCCTCCACACACCCCCTCTTCTTCTTTTCCTCTTTTTTCTCTTTTTTCAAAAATTGTCTATACAAATTGCATGTTGCGCATATACATCTGGGTGTTTTCATTGGTTTAAAACTTTTGGATATATGTATATTTTCAAACAAGCGTCAATAGTGTTAAACATGACGTCCTTTTTTAAGATACTTTTGTGATAAATCCTGCATGGATTTTTAGTTTTAGCATCTTAATCAACGGGTACCCAATTTCAGATATTGAATAATGTGACTATGTGTTTGCATTCAGTGACTCATTGAGACGGAACCCTGATGAAGGCTATGCCGAAACGCGCGTAGTAAGAACATACCGTCAGTTCCTGATCATTGTGTCTATCTGTAAATAAACTGTCTTATGTAAGGATATATCGTCAGTTCCTGATAATGTATTGTTTGTGACACTGTCTTATTTGTTAACACACTGAATGTTTTCTTTGAAAAGATAAAAAATTGCTTATTCTTTGTGTATAAAAAGTGAATACTCAATAGATCAACTAGCTTGACTATAAAAAGTGAAATAATAACCATAAAAATACATTTGTACAAGAAAAAAGGTTTTTTACATATATATACCTATTTAATAAATATCTATTTTTGTATATAATATTTGGTGAGTGATTGTTATTGGTTTAGTCAAATTTGAAATTGTGTTGCCCGTATTCGTTGTCATTAACCTTGCCCAGGTTTGTCTTTTCTCATATTTGTCTATTCCCTGTCAGGGCATAATTACCCTGCACACAGGGGCCCCAGTTCTTTTTCAAATATTGAAATGCGGTCTAAACCTGCTTAACAGTAATCCATTAGTGACATCTGTGGGTATTTATAGTGGTATGCTGGTTATTCTTGCATAACAGTGTCATGTTGTTGGGTTGAGCCTGCTTCTGATGGGGGGAACGTGGCGTGTTGGAAAGTTGGGGTGGAATCTTGGGGAAGGATAACAGGGGTTCTGAGGGACGACAGTTGCTGCCTGAATTGGAGGCCAGTGGTTGTGTACCATCAAGCAGCTGAACCCCTTACCTGGCTCAGTCTTTTCAGTGGCGACTAATGGCCACTGGTTCCTCCAGGTCCTATGCTGTACACTCCCTGCAGGCTGTGCAGTTATATCTGGAGTCTCTACAGCAATCTGAAGGGCAAAGGTGTGCACACTTTTCACCGCGGCCTCGGATTGTGTGGTGAGTCCTGCCGTCTTCTGCATTGGTGCCCTGCATCTCCCCGTCTTATCGAGCCACCGCCTCCTCCACACCCAAATTCACCACAGAAACTTTTCAGCTTGTCTTGGGCCACAATTGCAGAAACAAGCCCCACTGACTGTCGCAAGCACATTGTGCGACACTATATGCATCATGTCAGCCAATTTAGGAGATTGGGCTAAGATGTAAAACAAGCCCACTGACTTAACAAAAAAAAAAAAAAACACGTTGCGCAACGCTACATACAAAGTTCGCCGGCCATTCTGAATGTTTGGGGAAAAAAACATTATAGAATATGAAGATACGAGAGTTGGAGGAAGTTAAGGAAGATACAGGTACTGCGGGGACAATGTTTGTTTAAAGCCTGTTTGCAGTACTTATTGCGGTGACAGGCACAGATTTATTATAACTTATATAACGATTGGCTACTTCATAAGCTGTAATGTTAGACAGTTGTCTG
Organism: Calotriton arnoldi; assembly: GCA_963921515.1. Taxonomy (NCBI): domain Eukaryota; kingdom Metazoa; phylum Chordata; class Amphibia; order Caudata; family Salamandridae; genus Calotriton; species Calotriton arnoldi. The sequence goes on along the minus strand of CAWUFW010002724.1, from coordinate 63,608 downwards.
TCATCTGCTGATTTTTGATACATGTTGGGGTGACAGTCACACCTATATTAAACTACAGTTAGAGCATGATAGTGTAATTAGTATAAATAATACTGCTTGTGTGTAGGCAGCAACAACCCACACTTAGCAACATTATTACAATAGATAAAATTGCAGCACCACCTCCATTTCTTTAGTATACTGGTACTCATCCACTTAATTGGTAACTACAGCGTGAAGCGTTTGAGTCGTATCTTGAAGCCATTGATAGAGATACATTTACTTCTGAAGTGTGCATGAGGGAAATGAACACCAGTGCAAAGTTGAACAAAGCCCAGCTGGTCACTAAACAAAGTGATTAAAGAAATGTAACATCTGAAACTGAAAGACCTAAGAATGCTAATTTTCGTAAAGTCAATGTGAATGACAAGGATAATCTTGTGTGTTTTCGATGTGGTAGTAAGTCTCATTTGGGAAATGCAACATTTTGTAGTGCTCTCAATTCAGCTTGCTTCAAATATGGGGAAAAGTCCACTTTGCATGGGTGTGCAAAGCCTCACCCAGTCAAAAAGCTCAACCTGTCCCAATTGTCAAACCCCTTGACAAAGGTATGCTAGATGGCAAGGATAATGTTGTATTGATGTTGTCTTCCCAGGGGTGTGAGGAGGATGGTGTATTTGAATTAGCCACCATTGATAAGGTTAGGTAAAGAAATCTGCCTTTTAGATGATATCCATCAATGAAAAGGATGTCAAGGTCATGGCGGATTCAGGTCCCCCATTCACACTGATAAATGAGTGTGAGTTACAACATCTTCTGGAAGTACAGTTACGAGACACACATCAAAACTTTTGCAAACGGTGGGAAATGAATAGAAGTAATTGGAAAAATGGATGCTAAGTTACGATTTTATATTTGTACCATCAGTATTCAGGTTTATGTTCTAAAGAATGGGTCGAATTTACTGGGGTGGAATGACCAAGGGGAATGTGAAATAATTTGAGACCCCAATCATCCCGAGATGGTAGTGTCCAAGCGTAAATATTTAGAGTCTGCCAATAGAACAGTCTACCATGTAAGTGATCAGGAGTGGGATCACGGATTTCTGCATGTGTTCAGTGATGAAATGGGAAAATTGAAAGGTTGACAACATCGTATAGTGTTGAAACACAATGCTCAACCTAAAGTACAAAAGGTTCGTAAGGTTCCACTGAGTTTGAGGAAGGAGTTGAAATCAGAATTGGAGAAACTATGTAGTTTGGGAATCACTGAATCTATCAAGGGATCAGAGTGACTTTCCCCAGTAGTTGCAACTGTGTTGACTTGCACAACCTAAACACGAACATTTGGGTTGATCACCAACCTCTCCCTAATATCAATGAACTGTTGGCAACTGTAAAAGGGGCAAAAGTGTTTACTTCTCTAGACATGTTGGCTGCCTATCATCAAATTGAATTATGTGACTATTCTAGGCATCTGACCTCATTTGTGACGCCCAAGGGGGATATTTCTTTTTGTCCGTATGCCATTCGGCTTAGCATCAGCCTCCTCTGTATTCCAGAGGTTGATGAAGAATTTATTTGGGGACATGGAAGGAGTGTTATACTTCCAAGATGACATCCTGATTTATGGGAGGAATGATCACGAATACAATGTGAGACTTTGAAAGGTGCTAGAAGTCATAGGTAACAGCGAACCTACACTAAAGAAAGACAAATGTAAGTTTCTTTGCCAAAGGGTGGATTATTTGGGACATTTTATCTCTGAGAAAGGCATTGAGCCAAAGGTCAAAATTGTGAAAGCCATAAGAAACGCACCTGCGCCCAGTCACAAAGACCAGCGAAGGTCTTTTCTTGGTCTCATAGTGTAGTATGCCAAACTTGTAAACCATTTTGCATGTAAATCATCAAGTTTGCGAAATTTACTGAAAAAGAATGTAAAGTATGTGTGGGACACTAAATGTCAAGAAGTTTTCGAATTAGTTCAAACAGATCTTGTGACTGCCAAACCACTAAAATCTTTCCATACTGTATGTGTCATCAATACTGGCGCTAGAAATTAGGCCTAAGTGCAGCCTTAATGCAAAGGAGAAGTCAGGGCAGCAAGGAAATCATGGCTTTTGCTTCAAGAGCTTTGAGGGGTGCAGACGTCACATACTCCACCATTGAAAAAGAGGCCCTTGCCTTGTGGTGGAGAACCCACACCTTCAGGATATTGTGTAGGGAAATAGCTTCATTCCGAGAACTGACCATTAACCTTTAGTAGATCTATTCAGCACCACAGGTGGTGGGAGAGCCCCTCCCGGATGGCGAAGTGGCAGTACAGACTTCAGGAATATCAGTACGCTCTCGAGTATGTTACAGGAAAGAAAACTTTTACAGCAGACTGTCAAGATTACCTTTAAATGAGGAATATTCTGCTGAATTTTCTGTTGATGACTTTGAAATAGTTTGTGCTGTGCACCCGGTGGATATTGTAATAAATGGAGAACTGTCTGAAGTGGAATGGAAGTGAGTGTTGATGGAGGATGGTGACATTCAAGCAGTCATGGAAGTACTTGCATCAAGGATGGCCTAGTTCTAAGTTATTGCAGGAGAACCTTATTCCAAATAAAAGAGTTGCAGATGAATTATCGGTTTTCGAGGGGGTTCTGCGCAGGGTTGATTTGTTGGTGGTACCAGCTGGCCTTCGCAGTAAAATTGTAATATTAATTCACAATGGGCATGTTGGTATATGTTCCCTGAAGCGCAGGTTTCGCGAAGACTGCTGGTGGTCTGGTGTGGACAAACAATTGTAAGAAACCTGGTCCTGTACATATGGGTTTGTCACGTTTTTCTGCCCCAGTTCGTTTCAAGGAAGTCAACGACCATGTGTTGTAAAGCGCTTACAGTTTTCATTGTATTTCTTCATTTAATTTTCCCTCTTAAGTTATACTTTATTTTGTTGTTCATTTGTAGTATGTTACTTGGGACAATACAAAGCCATCCTTTTTATTTTATAAGGAAGGGGAGGGGGTGCTGGGTTGAGCCTGGTTCTGATGGGGGGAATGTGGAGTGTTGGAACGTTGGAGTGTAATCTTTGGAAAAGATAACATGGATTCTGTGGGACAACAGTTGCTGCCCGACTTGGAGGCCAGTGGTCGTGTACCATTAAACTGTTGAACCACTTACCTGGATCCATCTTTTCACACGTCAACATCTCACAGGTGTTCTTATTGACATGCTGGCTACCCCATTAGTGACATCTGTGGGCATTCATGGACACACGCTGGCTCGAGTAACATAAGAGAAGCCCAATAGTAATATGCATATTTGTATTTTTGGAGACATGCTGGATAAGCCTGCTTAAAAGTAGCCCATCAAAGACATCTTGTAGGCATTCACATCAGTATGTTAAACTTGTATTTACAAAATAAACTATGTTAACCTTTTTAACTAAGTTATATGACCTCTGCAACATGACCTTGGATTTTTTTAACATCAGAACATTCCACTTGCTTTATAGAAGTCAAACTCACTCACTACATCCTTTGTGAGCTAACCATGTATTCCAATTAGGTTTTGCAGTGTATGCTTCATAACCAATATAAAGAAACAAATAAATATTCTTGACAACATCCCTGCCATCTCTGGCCCACATCACCTGACCTCTGCTTTATTGTGACAATTCTTTACATAATCCTAGCCATTCCTAGAATAATGGAGATGAAAGTACTTGCCATATGATGGAGACACCTGAGATTTGATGCTAAATGGACATGAAAGACAGAATCTGTCCATTTGTGATAGTAATGTATGTGAGCTGAGGGTTGAAAATGTATTTACTATTACTCACTGTGCTTATTCTGTAAAACAGATACACTTTATGACCTGTGTGGGGGCATTTCAAAATGTCATCATCCACATAGATAAAACTTTTTAGGTAGCATTTAAACATGTCTCCGGCCTGCCATTGCAGCCTGTGTGTGGGCCCGTTTAAACTGCCATGTCGACCTAGCAAAGTAAACCTTTTGCCAGGCCAAACCTTCCTTTTCAATACATGTAAGTCACCCCTTGGGTAGGCCCTGGACATCCCAGAGGGCACGGTGCAGTGTATTTAAGAAGTTGGACATGTGGGTGTGGGGGGTGGCCAACCATCATGGATGTGTGGACATAATACTCCAGGGTTCCGCTGCATTTTCCTCAGAGACAAGGCGACTGGCGCCTCGGGCCCACAAATCGCTCTGTGCCAACATGCTTCAGTGGTCGTGGTGCCGGGGGCACTGTTTGGGCCACCTTGCGAACACAGAGATAAACGAACGGGCGAAGGCACCGGAATCTGAGGAAGTGGTGGGCCGTGTGGCAGCTTGAATTGTAGAGCCGAAACTTGCCCCACAAAGGCTTGACAATCTGCAATCTACCGGCCTGACACGGCGACACGGCCGACCAGCCTCTGGGAACGTGACAGAGGACTTTGGGAAGAGAGTAGTGGACCAGCGGCCCCAGGCGAAATGGATGCCTGGTCCTAACATGGCGTCCGTACCCCGGGAGCGGACCTGCAGAGGAGTGGCTCAAGCTCCTTGCGGCGATGCACCTGTAAAGGGGTTAATTCTGCTGAGACTGAATGCTTTGGCCGTGCTGCCACTTACCTGACTTCGGAAGAAGAGAGGCGCAATACACACAGAGACCGGGTGAGAGCTTATATTCCTGATCCATATGCCTCTTAATCCTAGACCCCGCGACGCCATGTGCTGCTGCTGCTAGTAGTTTTGGACGGCTGGGGGCCCTTCTCTATTAAGCGAGGTATTGTGCCTTGTGTCAGAGGCCTGGGGCCTGGCCTACTGCGTGGGGGTGTGGTAACGTGGAGATTAGCAGCCAGCTTTGTTGGATACCAGAGAGCTCTTATCAATATTTCAATAGCCTGGGCCCACGCCACTGGGGCTGTTGGTCACGGAGAAAGAAGGCTTTTAGAGAGGGGGCTCTGACCGCTTCAAGACTGAGACCTGCTACAAGGGTCATGCTCACCAACGACTCCCTCTACATATGAACACTTGGTAGCTGTGGGGAGGATCACAGACCTGCTCTCTCCCATGGCTTACGGAGGGGCGGCCTTTGACATCCATCGCCTGGGGCCCCTTACTTTGCGCCTGTCTACAGCATATATGCCTCCGAAATAAAGCGCAATGTAATAGGGTGCTGATCTACTTTACCCTGGTAGAAGCACGAGACTCACCCCCCACTATCACCACTGAAGAGGCTATGGCTCTGACTAAAGAAAACCTCCTTGCCTCCCTCCAGGACTTCAAAAGGGAACTGAGGGAAGAACTGAAGGTGAACCTCGCCACCTCCCTTGAAGCGAACTGAAGGAAGAACTGAAGGTGAACCTCACCACCTCCCTTGCAGCACTCAAATCCGATATCAACGCCAAGATCACTTCCCTACAGCAAGATGTCGACTTGGTGGGCACCCGAACATGGATCTTGATACTAAGTTCAAGGACTAGAACAACACGCTGTCCAGATGGAGGACTCCTCAGAACAAATCCGGATTCAATTGCACGCCACTCTTTTGAAATATGAAGACTTGGAAAATCGTTCGCAGCAAGACAATATCAGAATTTGGAATCTGGAGGAGGGGGAGTAAGGTCCGGATCTAGAGGCCTTCATGGTGGCATGTTCTTCAAGCTGCTGGGAGACAACCGTAACAAGGTTAAACTGGACCGGAATCACAGACTTGGTCCATTTGCTCTGGAAGGGGGGAGGGAGGGAGAGTGGAACAGCCCCTTGATGTCTTGGCAAAACTCCACTCCTTCAAAGTGAAAGACTCAATTTCATAAGCCGCATGAATAACTGATACAGTCTCGTTCCAGGGAGCAACATGCTCCCTTTTTCAAGACATGACTCCCGCCACACTGGCCCGCCGACTACAATTTAAGCCAGTCACAGACAACTCAGCCGAGAACACATCAAATATAGATGGACTTATCCCTTTGGTCTCTCCTTTGATTACCCGAACAAGACTCATCACTGCGTGGACCTGAATGAAGCAGCAACCTTATTGGGGGCGTCGACTTCTGAGCATCATGGATCTGATGGTGATCTGGGGGAGCATCCACGAGCTCCGCAAGCGGTGCAGACAAGGGACAACGGCAATCGCAGCGCTGGATGAGGCATCAAGGGAAAAGATGGGCCTAGAGCTGAGGCACAATCGCCAGAGGTCCACTACTCACCCGGAGAACTATGCAAGAACAGGCCACCACGGACAATTGTCACTCATCTTGTTTATTTGGCCTACCAGCACGGTGTCCTGGAGACTAATGTACCCGCCACTTACCTGCCTGCAGTGTCGGCCCGACATCTAGGGTCAGAACTCTGGACTGCGAGTTGGTGGGTGCTCTTACACATGGCCAAAATGGCTGTCTGTCCCCAGTCTGCCTTGAACTTGGTATGCATCCTATGACCTGAACCCCCAAGTCTACTATGCCAAAAGTCATAACAAACCATTGCTGGGAAAGTAGGCTCCCGAGTTATATTGTTTTACTGTTTTTGTTTAGGTTACTTGAGTGGGAGGTCTTTGGTGCACCATGGGGGGGACAGCGGGAGAGATAGAGGTGGGACCCAGGGATGCTCTGTCAGTCATTGAGTGATCGGGGTGGGAGCAAGAGTGGACAACAAACTACGTCAGGTCTGTGGCTACTGAGTATGAATGTTAATGTATTGTAGCTATGGTTCTAACTACCCTGTCATGGAATGTTAAAGTCCTACATTCTCCGACTAAACAACACAAACTTTGGAAAGAACTTCTTGACCGGAGATACGATATAGTAGCATTAGAGGAAACAGCTTGAACGTAGTGATGAGCACAGACTTAGACACACAGCATATCCCCTGGTATAGAAACCCTTAGCCACCACTAAGCACAACGGAGCAACTCTCCTCTTCCATTCTTCTTTAAAGTTCCAACCGGTAAGATGTAAGGCAGTCAAAGTGGGGAGAATTATGTTGGTTAAGGAAACCATTAAATGCCGGATGTGTAGGGTAGCTTCGATGTATGCCCCCAATACAAGTCAAGCCACTTTTGTCCACTCGCTTATATCCCTTCTAGGGAGATTTACGGAAGGAGAGATCATCCTGATTTTAATCATATGCTCCCACTCACATAGATCCCACACAGAGTTTCTCTAAGGCCCTGAAGCAATCTATCGTACACGGAGGTTTGATAGATGCCTAGAGAACCACACATCCTACGGCCAGGGATTATACCTTTTTCTCACACTCCCACCACACGTATTCTCGACTTGATATGTTTTCATAAGTCAATCTTTAGAATACTCTATTATGGAGGCCAGATTTCACTCTATTACGCTTTCTGACCATGCTCCTGTAGAGATTACACTAGAGTGGGATGCCCCGACGCCCAGGTTTCAACGGTGGTTCTATCCTGTGCCCCTCACTCGGGATCACCTCTTCCGGGATGAACTCCATGAAGCCATTAAGAAATTGTTCCAAATAAACGACCCTCAAGATACTAATCTTTCCACCACTTGGGACGCCTTTAAGGCGGTAATCAGAGGGAAAGGTTTATCAATAACATCTATTCTGACAAAGCAGACGACGCAGGACAGGCTAGCGCTTGAGGCTGAACTTCAGCTGGCAGAGGGAGCTCAAAAAAGACTCTCCGACCTTGCCTTTACAAAGGAAAGTCACAGCATTACAGGGGAAGCTCAATCCAATTTACACAAATAGAGCAGAGTGAACACTGTTACGCCTTTAAAAAACTACATACGACCAAGGGAATAAAGTAGGCTCCCACCTGGCACGGCAACTTCGGGCCAAACGTCAGAAAGAATACAGTGGTCAAATTAATCTGGATTCTAGAGTGGCTGCTACTTCAGAAGAAGATAAGGCACGGGCTTTCCGGGATTTCTATAAACTCCTATACTCCTCTGAGCTCAGCTGGTCTATCTAGCTGGTGTACAGCTGCCCCAAGTGACACCCTACCAAAACGAGGTCCTGGGAGGTCCCCTTGGGAAAGATGAAGTTCAGGCCGCCATTGATGCTCTTAAGCTCCACAAATAGCCTGGGCCAGATGGGTTCATGGGCCAATTTTATAAGACCGTTAGCTTCGATCTGGTGCCTCGCTTGACGGCTCTATTTAACTACATAGCTGATGCACACGATAGATAAAGCCTTAATATCGGTCATCCCGAAACCTGGGAAAGATCCTCATATTTGTACTTCCTACCGGCTCATTGTGTTACTGAATCTAGATGGCAAACTATACAGAAAGATATTGGACACTAGGTTAGTAGATATCATGCCAGATCTTCTCCACCCGGATCAGTCCGGTTTCATTAAGAGCTGGCAAATGCATGGCAACCTACGAAGGGTGGTCCACCTGGCTGCAAAAGCTTCTAAAAAACACCTCCTGGCAGTTCTTTTGGCACTGGATGCCGAAAAAGCCTTCGACCAAGTGGATTGGTCCTTCCTTTTCCATTCACTTCAAAGCTTACGCTATAGTGAACAATTTATAGCTATGATTCAGGTTACTTCTGCCAACCTACAATCGCGAGTGTTGGTGAATGGAGTAGGACCCGACCTTTTTAGTTTAGAGCACGGCACGAGGCAGAGGTGCCAACTCTGCCAGCTCCTATTTGTCCTCAGTATTGAACCCCTCAAGGTGAGAGCCATGCAATCAATCCAAGGCCTTCCATTTGGCTCTATAGAACATAAAATATCCATGTTCGCAGATGATATTTTGCTTTCCCTTACATCCCCTCAAACATCCCTGGCTGTCCTGCAAATTGAAATACAGGATTATGACAAAGTGTCAGGTTTTTATATTAACCTACACAAATCCTTCCTCCTGAACCTGACTCTATCCACAAGTGAGATGGAGTCAATAGTTGGATCCACCCCTTTTTACTGGGACAAAAAAGATCTCACTTACCTGGTGAATCAGGATCACTCCAAGACTGACCGATCTTTATCGAGCAAACTACCCTCTGCTTTTGCAGCAACCTAAAACAGACCTTAAGTGATGGGTACCCACGTACATATCATGGCTTAGTCGCATCAGTGTGATAAAGATGACAGTCTTACTGAGGCTTCTCTGCCTTTTTCAAGGGCTCCCCATTGAGAGAGAACAGGATTTTTTACCTGCCCTTTGCTCCCTGGTGACCCGATTTATCTGGCAAGATCGCAGGGCCAGACTCCCCAATAAATTATTGAGACTTCCGAGAGATGCTGGCGGTTTGGCCCTACTAGACTTTTTATTATACTATAAAGCAGCACAGTTGAGGGTGATTTCCGAATGGTCGCTAAGAGAGTCAGACAAACACTGGCTACATATGGATAGAGCGGTGGTGGGTACGTCTTGTGGAAGCCAAACTCAGACAGTCCTCCTAATGCTTACATTAGTAAGCCAACCAAGACAACCCTTAAAGTGTGGGACGAAGTGGACCGGTCTGCTGGATGGGGTACATTCCCCTCACACTTCACCCCTGTTCACTTTAACCCGGCCTTTACAACGGCGCTCATGCCTGGGCCTATCGATTTATGGTGGGAAGGGGCTGTTTTACCATAGCTGATCTAATCCACAGGTGGGACAGTCTCACTTTTGAAAAATATCAGCAGGATTTCGCCCTTCCGAGCACAGAGAGATACCATTTTACACATTTAAAACATTGGGTATCCCAACAGGAGATGAGGTTAGCAGCCACCAGAGAACTGTCACCGATAGAACAGTTTGTAAGATAAGAAGGTGGGCCACGGGGCAGTGTCTCGTTTCTATACTCGCTATTGATTAATATCACACACACAACTAGGCTTCGTCATATGACTTTTTGGGAACAAACTCTTGGGGAAATGATCACTGACGGGACGGGCAGTGATGTAAGCTATGGTGAGATATCCCTAGATTCAATCCTTCTAGGGGTATGAGGGAGGCGCACTATAAGGTGCTTTTCGATTGGAATCTATACACCCCACCAAACTTTAAAAAATCTACCTGACCACGTCCGATCTGTGTTGGAGGGTCTGCGGCTACTCTGGGATTTTTTAAATAATTTATTACGTTTTTATGGAACAGCGCATATAACAAGCAGTGCAGCATAGACATGTGTCTCCAAAGGGCAGTACATTTTAAAGAAACAAGGGAACCCAATAAATCTGAGAGGCGCCTTGGGTGCATGTAATTATAAAGAAACAGCGGTCCCCTGAAGCAAAAAAAAAAAAAAAACGATTATCACAGTGATGTCATAAAAACTGTGGTGTTGAACTCCTGAGGAAGAATGAACACATTTATTTTCATTATAAATAACAGAAAGAACATGAAAAAAAGTGGGGTAATGTCAAGAGATGAAGTTAAAAGAACTCCGGCATTGACAATTATGGCCAACATGCAAACAACAATTAGGCCAAAAGTATAGTGAGAGCACCATTTGCACCAATATACAATAGTTATGATGAACAATTCTGTGTCAAGGTGCTAAAGTTTGACTTTAGCACCTTGACACGGAATTGTTCATCTATTGTATACTGGTGCAAATGGTGCTCTAACTATGCTTTTGGCCTAATTGTTGATTGGATCTTGGCCATAATTGTACATGTCCGAGTTCTTATAACTTCATCTCTTGACACTACCCCACTTTTTTCATGTTCCCTCTGTATTATTTATAATAAAAATAAATATGTTCATTCTTCCACAGCAGTTCAACAACACAGTTTTTATGACATCACTGTGATAATCATTGGTTTTATTTTTTGCTGCAGGGGACCGCTGTTCCCTTATAATTCCAAAGGGCAGTACAGCAATAATTCGGTCATATATCTCATTCAAAATCAAAAAGAGTGACACAGTTGCAATTCCCAGAAATAATCTCATGGCTCGCGATTCAAGGAGTGCCCTTGTTATGGACACTAGGACTCCCAAAGGCCTCCTCTGCCATTCCTCGGTACGATCGCCATGGGGACTAAATCTTTTCCCACTTTGGTGACACCCTCTGCCTAGATAAATAGTTTTTTCAGCCATCATGCACCAGTCCATATCTTTCTCCCATTCAGCCACAATTGGTGTATCTCGCTGACCCCACATACGCGCTATATTTCTTTTTGCAACCGACAAGCCCAATGATCTATTATATCTATTGATCTAATGATCTACCACAACCTATTACATCTAGGTGGCGGGTCATCCCCCCCAGATGTGTAAGAGGCATATCTTGGCCTAGTCTGGTATCTCTGTTCCTATGACCTCCCTGGTCAATTTTTGCAGCGTCAGCCAGGAGGGCCGAATCATAGGACAGGCTCATATGATATGGAAGAACATTCCCCTCTCCCCACATACCCGGAGGCAAAGCTCTGATAGGCTGCAACCCATGGCAAAAATATTGGTGCAGGTGTGGTACGAGCGGTGTAGTGTTCGTAGTTGAATGAGGCAGAACCCTGATTTGATAGCCACCTCCCGAAATGCCCCGGTGGCTTCTTGCCACTCACCCTCCTCACAGTATCCCACATCAATCTCCCATTTAGAGCGTAGAGTCAAAAGAGTGTCGGGGGAGTTATTAGCCAGTTTCTTATATATAAGTGAGATGGTCTTTTTCGGTAATGGTTCCATGAGGTTACGGTCCTGCAAAGGCGAGGCCTATGGAATCAGGGTGTGGGTGGGAATATGTGTCGATAGCGCATGTCGGAGATGGATATATTTGAAAGTTTCCGTGGGTGATAGCTCATATTGAGCTTACATTTCGGCCAAACTGAGCATTGAGTCCCCCCTTTCAAACATCCCCCAAGGTTGATATGCCAATAAGGTTCCATTTTGTGAACCCACAGAGCCTTCCCACCTCTTCCAGGGCATCACTGGACCACATGGGGGTCATCTCTGTTAGCTTTCCTTTCCACCCCAAGAAGGTCGTAGCCACCCTCCAGACCTGCGCCACAGTCTGGGTTTGAGGCAGAAACTCACCCGAGGCGTTTGATTTATAGAGGACTCCCTGGTAGCCCGCACCCCCCATGAGAACCTCTCCAATCTCAAAGCCGGGTCATCCCAAGCGGCAAATGCCCAGTCGTTAACCACCGCCAATTGTGTGGCCCAGAAATATTTTCTGTTATCTGGGAGGCCAATCCCCCCCCCATCCTAAACTCCACGTGTACATTTTTGGAGGGCTATACGGGGTGGGCTTGTATTCCATAGGACCAGGCGAAGTAGGGACTCCGTCTTTGAAAACAATTAGTCAGGTACACGTATGGGGTGTTTTGAAGAGCATACAACATCCAAGGTAGCGTCATCATCTTGAACATCTCCGCTCTACCCAGGAGGGAGAGCGGCCATCCCCTCCAATATTGGACGTCTGCAGCAAAGTGGACAAATAAAGTGACTACCTTTTTTTCGATAGAAGAGATGGGGGTCATTTGTGACGTGAATTCCCAGATATTTGAAGCTCTCTTTAGAACTAGTCAGAAGAATATCACTGGGCAGAACGGGCATGGGGCCCATAATTAAGGGTATCAGAGATTTATTCCAATTACTAGTAAATCCCGAGTGTTGCCCAACCATTTGCAGGATCTGAGTCAATCTGGCGATTGTTAGGGGGGCGGTTGTGACATAAAAAAAGAACGTCACAGTGAAATACACTCCTCCCCCAATGGATACCCCGTATCAATGTGTCCTGCCGGACCCAAGCTACCAGGGGTTCTAAGTCCAGGGCAAAAATCAATGGGGTGAGTGGGCAGCCCTGTCTTGTGCCCCAATGGAGGACAAAGTTGCAGGAGACAGTCCCGTTCACCCCAACGTATGCCATGGGATCGTTATATAGAAGGCGCATCCAACCTATGAAGTTGGGACCAGACCCCATTCGTTCCAGCACCCCAATCATATAGTTCCACTCCAGAGTGTTGAATGCCATGGAGGCATCCATGGACAACACCATTGTTGAAACCGCATCATCCCTGGACCCCGCCATGACCCCCAAAGAGTGTCTGGAGGTTCTGTCTGGTCCCCCTGTTTTGCATTAGGCCGGATTGATCTGGGTGGACCAGAGATATTATTACTGGGCGAAGACGAGTGGCCAGGAGTTTTATCTTTCCGTTAAGGAGGGAGATGGGCCGACATGAGTAACATTTATCTGGAGGCTTCCCAGCCTTGTGGATTACAACTATTGTTGCGTGTCTTTGGTTCTCCGGGAGGTGGCGGATGGAGTGCGCCAAAGACCACATCTTCATTTTATGGGGTTCTAACTTATCAGAGAGACGTTTATAGAGCACGATGGGTAAATTGTTAGGGCCCACCGCTCTGCCGGAGTTTAGGGAGCATAATGCCTGGCCTATTTAATGTGGATGTATGTCCCCTTCAAGGAGGTGTTTTTGGTCCGCTGTGAGTAGAAGGAGTTTTATATCAGTTAAAAAGGCTTTCACGTCAAAGGGATGCAGTGTGTTTTCGCAGAGTACAAGTGTTTGTAATAGTCTGCAAATGTGTCAGCTATCCCCTCTGGGTCCGATTTGACCTCCCCACTCTCAGTGGTAAGTTGGAGGACCCAACTGCGCACCTGATCGCATTTTTCAAGCCAGGTCAGCAGCCGTCCTGCTTTATTTCCGACATTGTAAAGATGTCACTGGGTGAGGGTGTGACATGCTTTCGCATTTTCTTCGGCCAACTACCTATATTCCTTTTATTTAAGTCTAAGGGCGTATATGCGGTCCGGGTCTGTCCACTGGTTCTCTAGCTTCTCCAAGGCTATTATGTCAGACTCCAGGGTTTGGAGTTGCTCCTGCTGTTTCTTCTTTCCCCCACGATCACAGTCCTGACCCTGTCCCCAGATCACTGTTTCGAGGCCTCCCAAAGCGTTAGCTGTGAGTCAACCGATCCCTCATTAACCTCAAAATAGGAAATAGTTGCCAATTCCAATTTATGTATTAGTGTTTTATCCGTGAGGAGCCAAGCATTAATGGTTTTGCGTCCTCGAGGTCTGGTGTTCTATCCCCATAGCTCCAACCACACCAGGGAGTGATCTTATATTCCCCTAGCTAGGTGGTATATATCCGCAATATGGGTCATCTTAGCTGTCTGAGTAAATATATAGTCTAATCTAGAGAAACTATGGTGTGCTCCGGACATATATATATACTGGCACTCTAGTAGGTGGCGAAGACGCCAAATATCAGCGAGCCTCAACGCCGAGACAAAGGTGGCTAGTGTAGGGTCCCAGTGGACATGTTGGGCCCGAGATTATCTGTCCATGTTTCCTGATAAAGTTGCGTTGAAATCCCCACCCATGACTAATACTCCATCATGTATTTGTAGTAGTAGATCGCTTAACCCTGGTAGCGTAAGGCGCTGGTGATGTGGTGGGACATACACTGAGCAGAAGTCAATGGGGATCCCTTCCATATGCCCGACTTAGCAATATATTTCCCCTGGTGGTCCGCCAGGTCCTGTTTGGAATAAGCGGGACTGAGTTTTTCAATAAAACCCCAACCCCTCTGGAGTCAGATGTGTAACTCGCGTGTGCAATCAGAGAGTAGTCACTTTCTAGTCAGAGCCTGGTCAGAGAGGAGTCTCCTGAAGCTATACGACATCTGGGCTGTGTCTTTTGATGTATTGGAATACCATCCCCCATTTGATTTTGTCGCCCAACCTGTTTACATTCCATGAAAGGATTTTAAGACAGGTGAGGGGGTCATGTGTCATGTTTTTGTTGTGTGCGTTGGATAACGATGTGTGCCGCACTGAATGTTGCATAGGTCCCAAGGGTTTAGATTAATCCGTCTGCTGTGACTGCTCTGCAACTCAAAATGTAACTCTCTTTTCCCAGTAACAAACCCCCACCTCCCTGCGACCCTGCATGGTGGGTTCCAAACTACCCACCTGAGCCCAACTAGCAGAGCACCTGTCACCCCTGAGAACATAGTAGTAAACTGAGAACTGGGGATGAACTTGCCAGCATAACCCCCCCCATGCCCACCTTCCTTCAATGAGTATCAAAAAATGTGTTTCGCCCTCCCCCAGAGGTGACTCAGAGTATAATAGCATATAATAGTAGGAACGGACCCCAATCACATTCCAAAGTCAAAGTCATAAACCAGCCTCATGATGCCTCAGGATTCTGTCTCTGCAGGGACGGGTCAACTCGCTTTCGTTGTTTGTGCGCGAGTCCCCTAATACTCTACGTTGATAAGTCACTAGCTGCTCCTCCCCGGGTCTCGGATATACATTAACAGATATAAATGACCGTAAATAAAATAAAAGCAAAACACATTTCAGTTGGATTGTTAATTTAAAAAGGCCATTGTACGTAGCAGCATACAGACACCAAGTGCTTTGTGATCGCTCCATATGTTGTATTTCAACTAAGAACAAACAGAAATAGTCAAAGAGTAAAACACAAACGTGAGCAGGAAAGGAAATTAACAATTTTTTCCAGAAACAAGGATGTACATAAAATGGATTTTCACACATGATGAAACACAACCGAAATTTTTCCAGCTTTCCAAAATAATGAATACAAAAAATACCTGACTTTTCTTTAACTAAAGAACTGACTTTAGGAATTAGTCCAAGACTTAGATACAAAAACATCTGCACCGAGTAAGTCATGTCATTAGAACTGGCATGACAGAGCAGCTATCATAATGTTACCAATTCTTTACACTATATATAGAATGGGCTCTGACTTCACCAAGGGGAGAATTACCATTTCACCTCATTCAACTGGCTATTTTATGCATCATTCCACCTCCTATGGAATGCTTGCATTGCAATGCATAAGGTACTATTTTCCAACTATTCTTATTATATAAACTTTATTCGATTTTACAATAAAATCATAAAAAGCACATTAAAATACATAATTCCGTCAAAAAAGGGATATATCAAAACAGTAATAAGAATATTTGAACGTTAAAAACATAGGACAGTTTTATCTAATCCATAAATCGTTTCTTAGTTGTCACTCCCATAAATTGACAGGTTGAGCCGAACCCAATTAAATATTCAAAGTGCGTGTGCACAAACTGGTTAACAAAAATTAAAAAATCATAACATACATCTTTTCCTTAACCTCAAGGCCTGAACTAAAAAATCCACTTAATCATCACACGTTACATTCTGTATCTCAGACATGCTCTATGTACAGATATAAATCCTTTTTTTATAATTTATTTTCCTGCAGTAGGTTTATTTTAGTTTTTTGTCAGGATTCCACTGCGAGCCATGACAAGTGCTGCCTTGGCTACCAACACCATTACTACCATCATTATCACCACCATTGCCATTATCAGTACCACTATCATTACCAGTATTGCCAACACCACAATTTTCATCACAGCATTTGTGCAAACCACCATTTGCATGATTTACCACATAGAAGCCAGACCAACTGACTTAGCCAATGATTGTTTATAAAGCCATCTCATGCAGGTTGAAGCAACTCCTAGCATTTTTTATCACAGCAACAACTTTGTGAAAGGTGCAAAGAAGGAACTTTTCTCTCCTATAGAGACCTGCTTCGTGCAAGCACTGCAGCGGAGTTCCGGATGTGAAAAAGGATTCATCGTCCTACTTTGGTAGAACAAGTGAAAGTGAGCACTTTGAGGATTGTTGGAATAGCATCAAACGGATGTGGCAGGAAAGTTAATATGGATGTTATTTGGTCAAATAGACTGGAACTACAACTCAGTGGAAAAGCATAAAATGAACCTCTAGGAACTGGCTCCCTCAACTAAATTTGTCTCCAGTCTGGGTGCAAGGTGGATGACAGTTGTCGCCTCTGCATTTTGATGCATGCTTTAATCAAGATTCATGCTCCAAACTTTCCATAATCACGGGTGTCAAAAAGGGCAGAAAATAACTCGTCATAATGAATTTTTAAAAACGTACGTTTTTTTCTATTTCACGAACTTCCTTTCTTCCCAGATTTCGCTCAGCTCTCCTATTGATGGAAGGATGGAAATTCCTTGAGCTTTTTAAAACGTCAGAAGGACTGCAAATGCCTGCCTTTGCACACACTCACTCAATGCAAGAGAAGCCACCGCCTGGAGTGGCGGTCAAAAATCAGGCTCTGAACAAAAACTAGCGGGAGGAACAATAACAAGCACAACAGTCATACAAGAATTAAACACTAGCAGGTCAACCATGTACAAGCAGTAGTCTCCAACTAATCAGAGGCAGGAAGAGAGTAGAGAATTCTTAAGCAGCTTTAACAAAGCTTTTGTTCCTCAGGTATGGATTACTACGGGAAACATTCTGTGTAAGTCACATTTACTTTGAAATAAAAACTGTGAAATAGGACCTCATCCTTTTTTTTGTTTTTTTGCTTTTTTAAGGAGGTGGGGGTAGGATCTTTAGCATATTTTCTGGAGTACTAAGTACTACATAAATGATTTAAATTTATGTTATTGTACATTCATCTCAAGTAGACGACAGCCCGCTTTGGCCTACACTGGATGCACAAACGGTAAGTTTGAGTACATTACAGCACTTCCAGAACCTACTTTGCAACCTATCAGCAGCTATCATCAAAATTCATCTAACCACAACAATAACAGTCCCCCACATCCTTTATCAATTTAGGGATAAATTAATATTTTACAAGTACCATTTTATATTCTGATGCAAATTTTTATTGACGTGACTACTAGTAACATAACGGACACCTCTTGCCTGTGTATGGATTCCTGAGGGAATCAACTGCCTTCTATTCTTATTTCTGAATGACACACTACTCTTGGTCGGGGTCTACAAGGTGCCCTGTTGCTCTCTGTATGTAGACTAATGATGGACCTATTCCCTGTATCTTGATTTCTGATGATCCCTTTTGCCCTGATTTCCAAACAAGGACTCTGTTCTGATTTCTGATGGATCCAATCTCTGTGTATCCTAAATGATGAGGCTCACTACAATCCTCATTCACATTTTCTGAAGCACTCGCCTCAGTTCTAGCTTAATCTCTAAAAGATCCTTTTGACTCGGTCTTGAAATCTGGTGAGGGTATAGATGTTAAAAAAAAGGCCACCTGACATGTGGCCAGTACAGCATGGACCCATTGTGAACCTTAAACCAGAATTACAAGGCCCTATCATTAGCATAAATGTAATATCCCATTGGCTTGTTAGTCAGGCTCATCATTAGTAATCCCATATATCACCAGCTGTCCAACGTATCACATTAAAATTGCAAAGATATTGATGTAGCATGCTATAGGTGCATTTAGTTTGTTTCTCAGCATTCCTATCCCATCATACTGTAATATAGGTGGCACAGGAAGATGGCCTAGCTTGCCCTAGATTATAAACAGTGCTTAAGTATGTGAGCTGCGGGGGCGTGGCCTGGCATCTGCCAAGATGGCAGCGTAGATTGAGTGCTCCGGCGGGCCTCAACGAAAGCCCGTAATTATCCGGTCTAAATCCTGTTGTTGCTACACCGTAACTGAGTGCAGGTCTGCACAATATCGCGCACCGGTGTTTGGCGCCCGCGGACGTAGCCCCCGCCTTGCGAATCCGGAGCGGGGCGGTGACGGGCCTGTGAGACCGCCAGGACTGAGGGCCCGAGAAGACGCTGGGCGGTGCTGGAGTGAGACGTGCGCCGGAGAAGGCTGCGCGGTCCGGCTGCGGGAAGAAGAAGAGGCCGTGTGAGCTCGAGAGAAGCCAGGGGCTGGGCTCCTGTGATACTGTGAACCCGCTGCCGCCTTTGACCGGTGAGAGCCGCGAGGCCGGGTGCAGACGGGCGGCAGACGTGAGGTACGCGGAAGGATGGAGTGAGCCCGGTGGAGGCAGTGAAAGTAGGGAGGCCCAGTCCACGGACCGTGCGGGCGGACAAGAAGAAGCTCCCCCCCGCCCCCCACACAGGTGCCAACTAACTTGCCAACTAACCAGTTGAGTGCCTGGAGCGTTGCTGCAGCGTGGGCCCGAGCTGACTGGGCGTGCTGGGCAACGTGGCACCTCCAGTGATCCTGTAGATCAGCGGCCGATCCTGCCCGGTACCAGCAGAGGCGCCGGGCGCCAGCGGGCGGCCGCAGAGGAGTGTGCGGCTGGACAGAGTGAGTCCAGTGGGGGCAAGTGAGGCTGGGCGGCAGACATTTAATCAGTCCACGCGGGCAAGACAGAAGAAGCGCCCCCTCCCCCACAGGTTCCAACACTTTCGGCAGGGGCCGGGATCGCCGCTGCAGCGTGGACCCGGGCTGTCTGGGAGACTGGGGCAGAGGGACACCTCCCCACTACTCAGAAAATTAGAAAGCGGCCGGCCCGCAGCCCTTTCCGTATCCTGGGCGCGTGCAGAAAGAGGGACCCGGGAAGCGTAATCTGGCATGTCCGTGTTGTACTGGAAGGAACCCCCGGCCTGGACTATGTAGGCGGGCGATTTGGGCACCAATACTAGCTGCCCCACGAGACCACTTCGGCGGTGTAACAGAGGGAGGGGCTCGGCTGGATAACACACTCTGGAGCAGAGATTGAGCGCAGCGACCGCCACATGTGGGTGGGGGCCACAGACCTGGCAGTTCCAAGACGGTCTTGTGGGCTGATCTACTGGCATTCCCTACCTTGCACTGAGACTGGAACGACGCTACGGTACGGCCGTGTGAACGTAGGGTGCCCGCCATATATCACCCCTACTGTACGTTGGAACTTGACGCAATGAGGGGGGCCAGACAGTGCAGTCCAACAAGTTGGACAAATATACGGTCCCTAAACAGTCACAAGCGGAAGGGGGAGAGACCGGAGAACGGGACGATGCACCAGAACCGTCGCTTGGATCAATAATGGCGGCCATCCAGACACTTGGAACGACATTAGAGACCAAAATTGATGAAGTTACAATAGAAATTAACTTAATGAGGGCGGATATGAAAAAAACCTCGAAGAGGGTCGCTGCGGCCGAAACTAGTATCACGGATATTCAAGCTGCCACACGTAAACTTGAAGAAAAGGTCCAGCAGCACAAACAAGTCGCCCTGAAGCTGGAGGATCAAGAAGGGCGGGCCCGTCGGAACAATATAAGGGTGGTGGGGGTCCTTGAAGACATAATATTGAACCATCTGAAACCTAAACGACTGTCCACCTTTTTCACTGTGGAAAGGGCTCATAGGGCACCGGTCCCCCCGCCAAAAGCTGGGGCTCCCCCTAGAACTATCATTGCCAGTATTCTAAATTATAGGGACCGGGACGCCATCCTGCAAGCGGCCAGACTCCATGGAGATCTTGCCTATGAGAACACGACCGTAAGATTCTTCCCAGACTTTACTCTGAAGTTGCAGCAGGAGCGACGCACCTACGACGGAGTAAAACGTGCTCTCCGGGAAAAAGGAATAAAGTACATGATGCTCTTCCCGGCTAAACTTAAAGTGATCGACAATGGCAAGTCATGGTTCTTCATGGCCCCGTCGGAAGTTCAGGACTGGCTAGATGCGGGGCGCCCCGAGAAGCGCGCCCAGCACCAAAGGGGCGGATGGAGAGGAAATCGATGTCCGCAATCGGGGTCTCCCAATGGGTGAGAAGGAACTGACACTCGCGGGGAGCGCTCTAGAAGGTCGAGATCGCTGAGCCCAGCAGACTCGGAGAGTCGCCAAAAGTAATCCAGGTATCGCCGCAGTATTGACAATGGGACTTACAGTGGCCGCTCGCCACGCCCGGGACTGAGTTAGGCAAGAGGCTAAATGCACTCGACATGGTGGGGGGGGGCCTGCATGCTCGTAGGCCACCGTTAGACACGGATCCTATAATGCAACAACCATTGAAGAACTCGGGCCAAGTTAGGCCCTCAGGGGATCTAAGGGAGGCGGCGTTCGGCACCCCCCACATTCTCTGTCTATTGGGCGACAGGCGCTCTGCTAGTAGGGGATGTGGGTAGTTTTAGACCTACAATGGAGGGTAGCAGGGAGGGGGGGACTTGTTAACGGGGTTTGGTTGCGTAAAGTTGTGTTCATCATGCTTCAGTATTGCTATGTATTCGGGGCGGGTGGTGATAGGCTGAACGGGAGGGGCGGGAGGAGGGGGGGACATGGGATGTGCACGGCTCCCAGATGGCCTTACGACCAACTAGCAGACTAAAGGTGATATCGTGGAATGTGAATGGGCTGGGGGACAAAATTAAACGGACTGTGGTACTCCAGTATCTGCATAGACACTCCCCAGATATCGTGCTCCTGCAGGAGACGCACCTGAAAGGAAACAATTACCTAGCTCTGAATCGGATCAGATACACACTTATGGCCCATGCGGGGTTCACCACTGGCTCTAGGGGGACGGCAATCTTGATCAAAAACTCGGTGCCACTAGTACTGAACTGCACCTGGTGCGACCACTTGGGACGCTATGTGGCGATCTCCGGAAAGAAGGGAGGGCCTCACCCTGAATATATGTTCAGTATACATACCTCCTAGGATGCATGGGGCGACATTTCCAGATCTCAGTAAATTGTTGCTCGAGATGCCCATGGGTACTCTGATCATGGGTGGGGACATGAATGAGATAATGTCATTGGAGCTGGACCGAGACACACAGTTCCAGAGAGCTAGGGGGCCGCAGCCGCTAAAAGCTTTTGCAAACGTGATGGGGCTGGTGGACCTCTGGAGATTGCACAACCTTGGCACAAGTCAATACACCCATATCTCAGCGGCGCACGGCAGCGGAGCGCGATTAGACTACATTTTCACACACACTTTCTCCGCTGGGCTTTTTCAGGCTGGATGCCACAAGGCCCGTGGAATATCGGACCATTCCCCGGTTGAGGTATATATGCGTGGCACGGTGAGAGACTGGACTGTGCCGCCACGTCTCGACCCCTACCTATTTAGGGATCATGACTTCCAGGACCAATACAGGGAACGTGTAGAACAATATTTTGCAGAAAACTCGGGGACTGTACAGTCCCACTGCGTACTATGGGAGGCGTACAAGACGGTTGCTAGGGACTTTGTGCAGGTGACAGCAGGGGCTCAGTGTAAGGAGAAACGCACGCAGTTCGACAGTCTTGAACAAGAGATTTTGTCACTGGAGTCGACATTGGGTTCAAATCAGGGGAAGTAGGCTGACCGAAAACACGAGCTTCGGCTTAAACAGTGAGCTTAGAGACCTAGGAGAAAATACGGCCCACGCGCATGCGATAGCTACACAACGGCGCATTTACGACCTTGGTGACAAAGCCAATAAGCTTATTGCATGGCTGGAAAGGAATGACAGAAGACGTAATTGGGTTTCGGAAATCCAGGCCCTTGAGGGTATACAGCGGGTAGCGGGTGCGGAAATAGCAGAAGCGTTTGCTCAATATTATGAGGAGCTTTATCAATCGCGAACAGAGAGGGGAACTGGATTGGGACGAGCTGCTGAAAGACATAAAGCTTCCGGGGCTGAGTGTGGAGGAGCGAGACATGATTGAGACGGACCTGACGATTGAGGAAATCGAAGGGGCCATGGGCGACCTACAGTCAGGGAAGGCTGCGGGTCCAAACGGCTTTCCTGCGGAATCGTTCAAGTGTGTCGCGGGGACTATCGCACCATACATGCTCAATATGTTTCAGGAGGCGCGGAAGGTGGGTCGGCTGCCGATAGACCTGAGAACAGCCACCATAGTGGTTATCCCTAAAAAGGGCAAGCCCCAGGATCTTTGTAGCTCGTACAGGCCTATCTCGTTACTCAACTATGAAACGAAGGTGCTGGCAAAGGTGCTAGCCAACAGACTATGTCCGGTAATACAATCCCCGATACATCCTGACCAGTCTGGCTTTATGCCCCACAGAAGCACCAGGTTGAATCTCCGACGTTTATATGGTGTGTTACATATGGTATCAGAACAACCGGAGGTGCCGGCAGCACTCCTATCACTTGACGCCCATATGGCGTTCGATAGCATCGAATGGGCGTACCTCTTCGCAGTACTGGCCAAATTGGGCTTTGGTCCAAATTTTCGGGCATGAATTGGGCTCCTCTATTCAGTGCCGATGGCACGAGTCAGGGTTAATGGTACAATGTCTAGGATCTTCGAACTACCTAGGGGCACTCGGCAGGGCTGCCCGCTCTCGCCGATACTTTTCGTGCAGGCACTCGAACCGCTGGCCTCGTAGGTGCGAGGGGATCCAGTGGTTAGGGGCATCGACATAGGAGGGGGATGGGAGGAGCGTATCTCCCTCTATGCGGACGACATCTTGCTCTATGCCCACAGGCCCCGACAGACATTCCACAGACTCATTCACATTATACAATCTTTCGGGGCGTACTCTGGGTATCGCATAAACTGGGACAAGTCCCTGGTGTTTTCCCTGGCGGGCGAGCCACCCGTTTTGACGTCCGCATGCAGGGAGTTGGTGCACAGGGAAACTTTTAAATACCTGGGCATTTGGATCACCAAATCGGTGGAGGAATTTATGCAGTTAAATGTAAATGCGCAACTGGATAGACTGAAGGGTGACGTGACCCACTGGCGACGTCTGCCAGTATCCCTTATGGGGAGAGCAGTTCTGTTTAAGATGATGGCTTTCCCGCGTCTGTTATATGCACTACAGAATACCCCCTATCTGATCCCGGAGGCCTTCTTTCGTGCGATCGAGTCAGAGCAACGCACGCTGTTATGGGGGGGGGGGGGGCAGTCCCAGAATTGCCCTACGAAAACTACAACAGGGGGTGTATGAGGGAGGTCTGGCTGTGCCCGATATTAGAAAATACTACTGGGCAACTCAACTTAATAATGTTAATGGGTGGGTGTTCTCTACGACCGATGAGCCAGCTTATCAGGTAGACCGAATGGCTTTGGGCAAGGGTGGTTATCTCTCTGCGTTATATTCGAAAAGGAAGTGTACTAAGACCCTCCCAATCCACACTCAGACGGTGGTCGCAGCATGGCGGAAGGCAACCAAAATGACCGGGTGGGAGACCAAATTCACAGAACAAACCCCACTGGGGGAGGGAGACTTTTTGAGAGAGTCAGCGCGCCTTCGGGGCTTCTCTAGCTGGAGCAACATCGGTATAGACCTCCTGAGCGACGTCTGGAAAAAAGGGAAAATGATTGAATTTGGCACTCTTCGAACAGAGTATCAGATGGGAGAGGGCGAGTATTTTAGGTATTTACAACTGCGCCATGCTCTCTACTGTCATTTGAAGGAGGGGGATCCGCTGCCAGAGTACACACCGCTGGAGGATAGAATCCTACTTGATCCAATGATAGATAGGGCGATATCTCTCACATACAAGAAGCTGGTTAACAACTCACCAGACCTCATGGGGCCATTGAGGGAGGTTTGGGAATCGGATGTGGGTCTTCTCGAAGATGACGACTGGACAGAGGCCCTACAGTGCCCTAGAGAAATTGCTGTGAGAGCGCGATTCCGCTTAATTCAACTCAGAATCCTCCATAGGTCATATGCCCCCAGGACAGTGCAGTATTGTATTGGAAGATGTGGGTCTGATGAGTGTGCCAGGGGCTGTGGGCAGACCGGCACATTCTTTCACATATTATGGGCCTGCCCCAGGATTCAAAGGTACTGGGGTAGCCTGGCCCAAGTGATGTCCACCGTGGTTGGGTCCCCGGTCCCGGCAGATGCGAGATGGCACATCCTCGGGGTGACGGGTGAGACAGTCTGGCCCAAATGGGCATGAACATGGCTCGCACTGGGGTGCGTGGTTGCAAAAAGGAATATCACCCGGTTGTGGGGGTCTGGGGAGGTACCAGCAGTATTGGCCTGGGAAAGAGACTTGGACTGGTGCCAACGGGCCGAACAGACCATCTACCAGAGCAGAGGGTGCCCACACAAATGGGAAAAGATATGGGGGGCATGGGCAACCTATAGGGACCTAGGCTAGAATATTGGGGAGGAGCCCTGACCGGGGATCATGGGGCCGGTGACATCCCGGACATCCTGAGAGGGAACGCTGGGCCACAGGGATTGCGTAAAAATGTATGTATCTGTGTATATGCCTAAGCTAAACCACCTGACATGTATACTCATTCTGTATCAAACTGAAGCGTTCGTTTCTCTTGGTTAATAAAAAGAATTTAAAAAAAAAAAAAGTATGTGAGCTGCGACTCAGCCCAGGATTCCTGGATCCAAAGTTGGAATCAGCTCAGGTTGCGCTCCCTCCTTACAATGTCCAAGCACCCACTAGTAGTGCACTGCAGAAATATTCTTATCATCCATTGCCATGTTTCCACTGACTTCCTCACAGGTACAAAATATGTTGTGTGGGGTTCTGACATTGAGCAGATAAGATGCCCATTCTTTAAAAAATTCGATGAAACTAACCTTAAACCCCGGAATGGATAGTTTGCAGATAAAATGAGCCAAAGCAATCAGTAAGGAGCCACTGCAGGCTCAGTGGAGAAGTGATTCAGAGGTGTACTGGGTGGAGTGTGGGATGCTTTCATTCTTTGTCTGTCACCACATCAGCACTTTTCAGAATTCCCAACTGCAACGCACCAACCTTTCAGGTTGCAAAGAGGACCATGTAGAGAAGCAGATCTCTTTATGGTGAACTGTAGCTGTTACATGAAAATGCACTTCTGTGCTTCCTCCAACGTGCACGCCAAACCCTTTTCCTCCCTACCGAACTATATTACCACAGTCACATTGCAGTATAGCACTCATCCTAGGCGACCACCTACTTTGTCCCCTTCATATTACCACCTTCCCCCACACAGACACAATGCAGTCATGGATTCACTGACTATCAATTGCTTACTCACTCATTCACATGCTCTTTTGAAAAGTTCCTGTAGGTACTCCTACTCACACACAGATTCACTGACTGTCTCTCGTAGAGGTCCAAGAGCCTGTAACCCTAAAGTAAAACTGGCAGAGGTCTGCACCTATTATCCTTCCATGCCTCCTAGACTTCCCCGAATGCGAGCCCAAGCCTTGGCCTTGCCAAAGCCACAGGGGTTTCACGAGAACAGCCATCTACGAGATTCAGAATGAGGTCTAGTAGCATTGTCCAGGCCACATTAAGCTAAGTGTATGATGGGGATAGCTTCCCGAGGAACCCTTCTCTTCAAACCGCGACATCTCTGCCTGACTAGAAATCAGAGGATCACACCTCTTCGTTTTGAAGGTGCTATCAGTCACAAACTCTCTCTTCCGTTTGAGAGCCATGACAGAATCAACCACTTTCGGTCTAAGTGCAGACACTGTCAGAGCAGGTGGAGGTGTCAGTCTCTTGCTCCCCTTGGAATTCACCTGGACCTAGTATCCCTCCAACAGACCACTTTGATCATGTTCTATTCCTCCACTAGACCAATAGGCAGACACAGCAACGCAGACACACCCCCCGATTCATCGCTCCATTAGTTTTTCTCGCTCCATGCCACTCAAACCTACAGGTTAGTACATCTTTTTGCTCCGTCATGCTTCGACTCTTCACAGCTAGTGGCCGCCAATTTTCATCCTACCATATTCTAGTCCTTATTTAGAAACCGACTGGCCCCATCCGTGCCAATAATTATTATCTTGAAAACACTGCTCCCACCTTCCTGTTCAGCCAACCAGACACTGGAGTTTGGTTCAAACAAGCACTATCGCTCTACCAGGAACTGAAAGCATTGAGGCTAGGGGCTGACAGCATATTTCTCCAACAAGACTTGCACGGCCCTGCTCCTTGAAACGGTGGTTGAGGCACGTTCACAGAACTAGAACTACGAACGCGAATTGTACAACAGAATAAAGTTAACTAGCACTAATTCAAACCAGGAGGAGGACCCTACAAGTAAAGAATGGCTTACATCAAACATGGAATTACTAATAGTCAATGCGATTGTTTATTAGGCACTGTTCTTCCCATTAAAATGCAGCCACTTTAGCATATTACGTGGGCCATAGCAGGACCTCTCAATCATAAAGCAAGCATGATTTCTGACACATAGGCAGGCACCTGTTAGCTCAGTAATAAAAACAGTTATCATTATTTACACAGACTTAATCCGAAAAGGAAACGGCCATTAACTGCTGAATTGAAGTAACCTGGACATTCAAAATATTTTTTAAAACAGTAACAAAACTTAAACAACCTTTTTAAACGCCTGATAGCTGAACCACCACTGGTCTTAGCACTGTCGATTTGTATCAACTCTGAAAAGGTGAGAGCACGGGCAGCTAGGGCTGAGTAAATATTATTGCAATTAACAACATAATCCAAACAATTACAAAAAACAAACGAACTGTCAGTTATTTAGAGTAGTTGCGCATGACCTTCCTAAAAAAGCATGTACAATCTGTGTAGACACGCTCCCTCCTAGAAGAATAATAAAAACAAAGGGTTTATTTCATGTGGTTATAGCTGTTAAAATAAGCTTGCACTGGAGTTGTGTTTGCGTTCACTCCACGTGTATGCTCTACAACTACAAATGTTCTTCCTGTGAATAAAAACCATCTCAAATTAGAAAAAAATGTTTTTCAAGAGGACTTTGGACCAGAATGACCGTCGAAAATAGTTTTTGGTAGATTACAAACTCTGTGACTGGTATTTCACCCATTGACCATACTATTCTAATAGACTCCTGCAGTCGCATGGTCTGGTTTAGATGTGACCGGGTTCCAATCTTTTCTTTATGATCAGTTCTTGAAGGTTATTATTTTTATCTTGGTGAGGATTCTGTCTTGTAAACCAGGTGCCCTATGAGCAGCAGTCTCTCTTCAACATTTACATTGAGCCTTTTGCTAAAAAAAAAAAAACGGTCCTGAGGATTATTTTTGCCAACTAACCCAGACCCATAGATTCCAGTTCTATGTGTATGCCGGCGACATGCAGATTCTCTAGGCGTTATATTTTCTTTCAAACACTGCATGAACAATATCAGAGATTGGATGAGGACAACTGGCTCCAACTTATCTAATCAAACTTAGATTGGTGTGGTTGGTAGCAGAGAGGACAACTGAGGCCCATCCCTTTGGCCCAAGGACATTTTTCCCAAGTCAGGGACAAAAGAAAAACAAGAATTTGCAAAGTGAGGCGAATATTGGCCTATTGGCATTGCAGATAGTAGCATGAGTCTTTGTGGAACATCACAATGCATGCAGATGTATGTGTTGTGATACATATTGGTGCATGGGCAGCGAATCATGCACACAAATCTTCACCTATGGCAGGTATCCTGCAGACCATCCTAAGACACCGCATACATGAGTACACATACTCCTTTGCTGGCATGCACATGCATAATGATGTGCTGGTGGCTTTTTTTTTTTACTGTACCGACATGGCCGCAAGGTCAAAATAAAAAATGCACAGAATTGCTTAAAAAATAAAAAAAGAATTAAAGCAAGAAGCCTGGTATCAGTATACAACTGCTAAGATCAGGATTAAAAAAGAAAAGAAAGAAAAAAAATGAAAACAAACATCATAGGTGACGTACAGGGGGCACTGGAGCGGGACAGGAGGCAATGCGGGAGGGTTGGTGGGGAGAAGGTATGAGGGCTTAAGCAGTCTGTTTGAGGAAGGGCTAAAATTGCTTGGCAGGGACCGTCACAAAAATAAAACAAAAAAAGTCCAAAAGTCTTGAGGCGCATGATTTACTGACTATTGACTGCCCTTGGAATGTGGCGATGCCTCGAAATCCAATTGGGACTCCCTGAAACCATACGGTATCTTTTGCACGGGTATGAACACCGTGTGCAGGTGAACGGCAAGTTAACATTGCAGTGAAATGCAGCCTGTGGGCCACAAGCGGAAACACCCGAAATATGCACTCTTTATAGTTCATTAACAGATGTAGTAACTTGAATTGTACTGAAACTTTCAGGACTACCTCGGCAGAGGCCGCTGATCTCGTGTGTGCAGTGACGCCGGTTTGTATCAAACCAGCAGGTTTTAAAACACCCTGTCAGTGACTGAAAAGCTGGGCTCCCGAGAGTGAAAACGAAAGTAAGAAATCGAGCACTCGCGTGGCGTAACACAGGCCCCCGCAACCCCCACGGTGCGGGGGTGGGCCCAAGCTCCAGGGCCCCCTTCAGCACAATACTCTGGTAGGTGAGTTCCTGAATGAGTCCAGAGAGGGCCCCTCCAGTTACCTTGCAGAGGGGCCCCCCTCAAGTTTCGTTACGCCCGACACTAGGTTACATGGCTAGATACGGTTGAAAAATGTAAGTGACGGTGCACGCACCTGCGTTTTACTTTCCTTTTCGTTCTGATTGGACATGAGTGATGTGCCCTGGGTGTACAGCTAGTGACCACCTCTGTGTGCTCAAACGCTGCTGTGACTTGGTTTGCGGAGAGCGGCCTTGGCCGCGGCTTTCCCCTAAATGTCCACTACATTTCACGCTCCATTTGAGGAATTCAGTGAGACAAGGCGCTGCACACCACTGCTCTCACACACTTCATTTAAGGATAGTTTGCGCCTGTATGTCTTCTGTTCCCTTGGAGCGCACGTCAGAGTGAAAGGGCCAGGGCTCTGTGTGTTGTGTGTGACCCGCGCCCCGTGAGTTGCTTGTGTTGATGTTTGCATCTTTGACTCGCACTTCGATACTTTGTACCCCACATGTGATGTTTAGTGTCCACTGGAGACGGGACCACCAGCGTAGGTGGGGGATGTGCCGGGCTCACTCTGACCTCAAGCTGAACTGCTCTCTAACGAGGTCTCCAAATGTTGCGTTCCCGCCATCGCCACCCGGATTCGCAGCTTTCCTGCCGCTGGCAGCCATGACCGCGTGTGACACCGCTTCCCACACTAGGAACAATTGGTCTTCCAGCGGTTAGAATAACAGCTCCGCCAGAAGAGCGGTGCAGCAAAAATATTCTGCGCTTCAGGCTCGTGAGAAGCGTCAAAGCTAACGTGCGGCTATCCCTGGCACATGCCCTCTCCGTAGGCGGACTGGGGTGACCTGGAAGTGGCTGAAAACACAACCACGACTTCAGCCGCAGCTCAGGGCTTTGCTGCACAACCTGCCCCTCCCTTTGGTTGCCCCTGGCGCCCTTTGTGCTGCGGTGATGCGAGCAGAGCTCCCCACCAAGGGCCTCTACAGAAATACAAATATTCCTAGATTACTCATAGTGGGTCAACAATTTGGTGCCACTAAATGCACGGAACCATTCCAGCCTCAAAGTATGGAAAAATAACCAAGTTGAGTGATTGCCCGCTGCTGAAGTGTTTTTCAAACGAGTTTTTACTTTACTAAGGTCGAGTGATTTTTGCACTGTGTTCATACTTTTCATTAGGGCTGCCGTTAAATCAGACCTTTTGATTTTACTAAAATGATATGCATAATAGACTTGTGTAGGCTTTTAGCCCGCATTTTCATCCATTGTTCTGGTGATGTTCGCATTTTTCTTCCGCCCACTACACCGTACAGTATCGGCCACTGTGTCTGCCCACATAAGCCATTGGCTAACTTCACTGTGAGAGCATTATGCTCTTACACCAGGGGCACGTGTGTACAAGAATTATTCTTTCAGTGGTTAGGGACTACTATGGCATTGTATGCTTTTAGAGATCCAAAATTGTTTGCTTGCAAGTATTTATTATATTGATGATGTCACAACAGCGTCCCTAACAAAAAGGTTTTAAAAACCATGATCAAACAAGCTTTGATAAAACGAAAAATTGATTTAGCAAGGCTGCCAATACTAGTTTCAGAGCCGGCCTTTGCTAAGATAGCGCCCTGGGCGTGAGAGGAGAGAAATTTGGCACACTTGTGTGGTGAATTAAATGAGTTAGCAGGGAGTCCCTTTTGTGTTTACAGGTCATTATCCTGAGGAGCAGGGACTGGCTCCTGAACACAAACATCCCGGGACCTCCCCCAGCTCGCTTAAATCACCTGAAAGCTTGGGTGTCTCAGGCAGATGATGGTTTTGTTGACGTGTCAGCAGGGGTCAGAGGGTGAAGGGAGGGCAAGGAAGGGAGCTAAAGGGGGTGTTAAAAACATCGCCCGATGTATAATAATGATGGATAAAACCACTTTAAACTGACAGAAACTAACAGGCAGGGACATGGGTGGAACAAGACGAGAAGGGCGCTGTTGTCATCACCTTAATGCACACAGCTTCTGCGCCCCTCAGAAGATTGGCGCCCTGGGCTTAGGCCCAGCTCGCTCAAGCTAAAGGCCGGCCCTGGTCTAGTTTTAATAGAGTCGTTCAGTTCTACATAATATCTTCTTCGTTATATATATTTAAAAAAATGCTTACAACACTTTATTATAACTTTTCAAGATGCAGCACAGCAGCCACACTGCTCTACACCATAGCTTAAAGGCATTGGCAAAGCCAGTAGTTCTGGCTAAACACTTATAAGGTCCCAAAGGCGAGACCTATTGGCTATGCCAATGCTCGTTTAATTAGGTTTCTCTTTGGCTGCTGCTCTCGACCCTGTTCAGGGCCATGGGGCCAGTTATGAACACGAGCCCCTCCACAAAAGCTACAATAACATAAAATACAAAGCCAGGTGAGGAAGCAGCATTGCCATCCAAGCTATGATCTGAGCATACACTAACAAGTAGCATGAAATATTGCACTGGGTTTTAGCTGCTACTTCCAGAATACCAGCAGACATTTAGCACAGCTGACCAGGAATCCAAAAGTTAGTGAAACATACATTTTTATGAACCATCTCTATTAATCCACCTTATTATAAGAGTTTGATGGATTAGGCAGTTGTGTGTTATAGTGCATGGATGACTTAGTCTCACATCAGGTGACACCATAGCTTACTCAAGAGTGCAGGGGGTGCTTGCAGTTCCTGCCACAGTACACCTCTCAAGAATTCAACATTAAATGAATGGAGTTGGCCTACCTAAAAGAGCAAAAGGGACAGGGATTGTGCCTATGCACGCACAGCCCAAAATATGGTGAGCTACAAATAAAGACATGATGTGAGGAGTCTCGGGCCTCTCTCTGCCCAAGAAATATCTGTTTTTACCACAGATAAGGGCTAAGAGGAAGCCCAGCCTGTAGAATGGAAAACTAAGGCTAGCCATGATTCAGCATTTCCCCTCGGAAAGTTGTCATTCCTACAAAATCGAACTGGCATCAATAATAAATCATCCTAATTCAGGAGTTAATTTCTGCTCCCCAACAAAAAGAAGCAGCAAGAACTTTAGGATTATGTTCAGATATCTACGGTATGCAGCTGCCACAATGGCAGCACGTGGCTACAGTATTCCTTGCCACCGCACTTGTAGAGTTCTGCCTCACCTAGTGATAGTCAGTCATTCGCACTGTTATGACCCTTTTTAGACTACAGAATATGCCTATGTAAATAAATATAAATTATAAATAAATATTTATACACTTTACTTGATGACTGTAATTTGTGTGCTCTGCATTCCAATTTGAATAAACAGAGAATTTAAGCCGAGGTGCAGTGCTATGTAAAGTTTAGGCAAAAGGCTTCAGCTAAACTCAGCGGTCATCTGAATCAAATAAATGTTTCACAGTCT
This sequence comes from Calotriton arnoldi, assembly GCA_963921515.1. Classification (NCBI taxonomy): domain Eukaryota; kingdom Metazoa; phylum Chordata; class Amphibia; order Caudata; family Salamandridae; genus Calotriton; species Calotriton arnoldi. The sequence continues at coordinate 31,313 of CAWUFW010002724.1, read as the reverse complement.
TGAGCTGTAAGAACAGTCGCGGTAGAAGGCTGACATTCACACCAATTTGGAACCACTAATGTAACATTGAACAATTACCCTTTAGTCATTATTTCAGCACAAAAGACAAAAGGTTAGTCTTGGGGAACAGATAAACGGAAATTTCGTAACTTCATTCTTCGTAATAGAGCTGAAGCACAGGGTCACTGTACTGCCATAAGTCAGTCAGAAAAGCTTTATTCGGCACAAATATTACAATAAATTATTACAATGTTGTTTAAAAACATTGATCTTCTAAAACCAGAATTCACGCAGTGCAAAAGTAGATAAAATAAAATGTGGTTAAAAAGAATTATATACAGACTGGCCATCATGCATAAATACACCAAATCAAATAATAACCAATGGCTTAAATTGAATTCTACTGACACAATTTACATTTAGTCATGAATCCCTAATGGAATCACCAATAAAGCAAAACATGGAATTAAAATTGGCACACTAACCTATTAGGTTTTCAGGTTTCCTGGATCATTTAAGGACGCTCTAATGCGAATTACTCTAGAGAGAAACAGGGCAACCCAATAACATATTCTTGCGTCCTCTAATTCATCCAAAATTCAAAAGCTGCCGTAAGTCAATCAGCGAAACTGTCACAGTCGTAATGCGAGCTGTGAATGAGGTAACACAATGCTCAATACTGCATTTTCCCGAGGCAACTAGGTTTCAGTGACTGTAACTTTGGCTCACCTTTGGTAGCGTGACATGAGTGGCATTCGCAACATGTCAGACTTCAGAGAAGTGGGGTGGTGTTGTGTGTAGCACCCAGCCAAAAAGAAATGATATTCAATTAAACATAGAACTTAAGGTCCACACTAATCAAGCAGTCCATTTGAAGAAGAAAACAAATGAAAAATTAGGAAAATGGGCCAAGTAGATCAAATAAAGTTATAATGGAAACACAAATAGTCCGCATGGAAACAAGAAGGGATAATGCATAGTCTGTCACACTAACAATTCTCAAAAGTCTTGAATTGAAAGACTGTACTGGAGGGCAGCAATGCTCCAAAGAATAATCACCAAACAAACTTCAGCCCTAGGGCATATATAGACGCCAATCGAGCTTAGGCTAAGTCAGTTTGCTGGATCTGGCAGGCTCTTTCTGTATGTGGATTCTGCATGCATTCAGAAGTACAAGTTGACATGCAACTAACTGTTGTGGGTTTCTAAATGATTTTTTTTATGATCACTGCTAGACTGCTTCTGCGGACCAAGGCCTCTAATGTAACATATTTTGCAGAATGTCCCTCCTTAGAATCAACTGTATATAATTCTCCTAGTAATGCAGATAACCGGGTTCCCTACAAATGGGCCGCAGGCTTCCCCAGTGACAGACGTTTTAGCAGTAAGCTCAACAGGAGATTACAAAAGTGAAGAGCAGGCCACATCTTCCCCACACAAATGGTATTTCCATTAATTCCTTTCCTTTCCAGAGGCTATTAAGTAGTTCTGGGCACACAAGACCTTCTTTAAGCATACAGCTAACATGAACTAATGAGCCCCAGCCACTTAAAGCACACTGCCTACATGTATATTCATTAAACAGCCTTGTATTTATTCTGAAGTCCAATCCCAGCGCGCAGAGGTTTACGTTTAATAAAAGAACACGCACTCCAATTAAAAAAAATATATATATATTATGTGTGTGTGTGTGTGTGTGTGTGTATGTGTCGAAAAACGGTTACAAGTGCATTTTAAAACATTTTTGTTTTCTTTCCTATTTTAATTTCTGTGGTGACAACACTCAAATAATAAAGGTTGTTGAAATGACAGCGAGGAGTTTACTGGTACAGTGGGAGTATGAATTGGGACACTTGGGTACCCCTCACCATGTGTGGGGCAACGCATAGATTTGGAAACCTTGGTATAAGGTAGAAATACCGCTTGGCATTGTTCAGGCAGGGGCAGTGTCAGATTCCAGCCTTAAGGAAAGGGTAAAAACATTGGTAGGACTCCCGTAGGTGAAGTAAGTCTGTCTACTGAGCTTCTCACCAATGATGAGAAGTCCAGAAGAATGTATCAATGTAATAATTCTCCTATCTGGTTCTCCCATCAGGTGTTCTCAGTTTCTTACATGCCTATGACATCTTATACACACTCCGAGTACCTCCTAGAGCATGAGCGCAACATATGAGTAATCGGTAAGTATATTCTGATTAATCATTCCAGCTCTAAATAGTCATTAGTTCGATAGCTGTACAAACTGGAGCGCTTCCAATTTAATTGCTCTTTGCAAAAGCTATTTTTCCCAGAGCACCACACATGGTCCCATCGAAATCCTATGCCTAGCAGAGGTAGGATTCTAGCTGGCGGAGGAAAGTATCGGTACTCTGGCAAAATACCATCATAAGCACACCAGCCACTACATTTGGGATGGGGATTGGAGTTTCATCAATAGCCTCCAAAGAATAATCAGGGAGTTATCAGATTTTGAACATATAAGGCACCTGAATACCAAGTGGAATTATGATATTTATGACTGGTTGAACGACAGAGGTAAGCAAGTTCCATGCTTAATGAAAAGAAGTGTAGCTTATTCACTGAGGTAATTTATTATGTCATGTTTTCCTTGGCGCAGCCTTCGCAGAAAGCATTTTGCACAGATATGTTTCTGTAACACACTGTGTGTTTCAGTAGGTGCATCATTGTGCGGCCTGAACCAAGTCATTAATTTCACCAAGGTTCAGCAGCTACTCATTATATGGCTGGATGATCCATTCAAATAATGTACTACATGCGACCCTTAATGTGTCCAGTGAAATGTCAAATTTAAATCATGTACTACATGCGACCCTTAATGTGTCCAAGACATGGTAATGAATAGTGTGCCTTTGAAATGGAGATATGATGCTTACTGAACTTGCTGCAAAAATACAAATTTAAAAAAACAAAAAACATTCCAAGCTGAAGAAGGGAGTTTGCTAAAAAATGCCTGTAGGGAGGGAACACCTTTGAAAGGAGGAAAACAAAAGTCAATTTGAGTTCATCACTATGTAGAGAGGTCCTGAACTCCAGTGATACTGAAGTACGATTGTCCCAAAGAGCCCACGCATGAGAATGACAAGTGCTATGTATTGTTACCTCCAGGGGTTCAATCCAGAGAGGACAAGGTTTAGAGTGACATCATCCAAAAAAACTGATTTCCCAAAAGTGAAGCCACGGATTGAAGGAGAATGACAATCTACCTGAAGTGCGGTTTCACCATAGAGGGTTCTTAATGTTAAGTAACTATGACATTTACATTTCTACAGCAGTCATTTAGTATCTGAACTTCCTATGGTCTATTCATCATTCTATCTCCATGCCTGTGAGAGTGCATGTATAAATGTGAATACAGATTTCTGAATGGGCGGTGTCACAATGTATGTAAAATGAAAAGGTTTCTTTGAGTATTCGGGTGGCATTATGTCTACTGTCTGTGGATGAATGGGTACCAGTAGTTGCCTGTATGTTTCATGTCATATGTAAACAAGGGAGTCTGGGAGACTATATGTCCATATATAAAGGGTGTCTGTATTTTGTTGGTCTTTGTGTATGGGTGTTTCTGCCTTTAGGTCCACGTGCATGATTATGGTGTGTAAATCTTGGAGGGAATGGAAGTCTATTAGTGAGTTATGTTTCTGTCATCAATCATCGAATCTCCACCCATCATTCTGATTCTATAGCCATCTGTGTGTGTCTACCGGTGTGTTGCCAGACTGCGTGCAGTGTGGGACTTTTAAGTGTCACTGTGTGTTGCTTATATGTGAGTGTGCAAATCTGGGTATTTCTGCACCCAGATGAATGGTGATGTGTGTATGGTTGTCTGTAGGTATAGTGGTCTGTTTGCAGGGCTGGATGCTTGTCTCCATGGTCTGTGTGCAGGGGTGTGTCTACATCTGCTAATGGATAGTAGGTGTCTGTAGGTGTGGTGCTGTGATCATGAATGTTGCTCTCTCTGCACGTTGTGAGTGCTCCTTCAATATACAACAAGCATTGGTATAGCCAATAGGTCTCGCCTTTGGGACCTTATAAGTGTTTAGCCAGAGATATTGACTTTGCCTATGTCTTTAAGCTGTGCTGTACAGAAGTCTGCAGCATGCTGAAAAGTTATAATAAAGAAGTGTCAGAAGCATTTTTGTTACCTTATATATAACCAAGAAAGCATTATGTACAACTGAACGACCATATTAAAAAAGTATTAACAATAAACAATGTCCTGAGGTTTTTTTTGTCCTTTCAATGCTGGCAACTTCTATCTGCCTGTCCCATTGGTTGCTTGTTATGGGTTTTTTTTATATGGGGGGGGGTGGCATAAATAACAGGAAGGTGAAGGTTGGGAAATAGTACCTGTATAACCGTCAGTGAGAGAGTCAGTTAGTTAGTCAGTGAGAGAGAGAGAGTGAGAGAGTCAGTTAGACAGTCAGAGATTCAGTTAGTCAGTCAGTGAGACAGTGAGAGAGTCAGTCAGTGAGAGAGCGAGTGAGAGTCAGTCGAGAGAGTCAGTGAGAGAAAGTGAGAGAGTCAGTCAGTGAGAGAGAGAGAGTCAGAGAGTCAGTCAGTGAGAGAGTCACAGAGTCAGTCAGTGAGAGAGAGTCAGTCAGTCAGTGAGAGAGTGAGTGAGTCAGTCAGTCAGTGAGAGAGATTGAGAGTCAGTCAGTCAGAGAGTCAGTGAGAGAGAGTCAGTCAGTGAGAGAGATTGAGAGAGTCAGTCAGTGAGAGAGAGAGAGTGAGAGTCAGTCAGTGAGAGTCAGTCAGTCAGTGAGAGAGAGAGTGAGAGTCAGTCAGTCAGTGAGAGTCAGTCAGTCAGTGAGAGAGAGTGAGAGAGTCAGTGGAGAGAGAGAGAGTCAGTGAGAGAGAGTGAGAGAGAGTCAGTCAGTGGAGAGAGAGAGTCAGTCAGTGGAGAGAGAGAGTCAGTCAGTGAGAGAGAGAGAGAGTCAGAGTCACAGAGTCAGTCAGAGAGAGAGAGTCAGACAGTGAGAGAGTCAGTCAGTCAGTGAGAGAGTGAGTCAGTCATGAGAGAGAGAGTGAGTCAGTCAGTGAGAGTCAGTCAGTGAGAGTCAGTCAGTCAGTGAGAGAGAGAGAGTGAGAGAGTCAGAGAGTCAGTGAGAGTCAGTGAGTCAGTGAGAGAATGAGTCAGTCAGTGAGAGAGAATGAGAGAGTCAGTCAGAGAGTCAGTGAGAGAGTGAGAGTCAGTGAGAGATTGAGAGAGTCAGTCAGAGAGAGAGAGTGAGAGTCAGTCAGTGAGAGTCAGTCAGTGAGAGAGTGAGTCAGTCAGTCAGTGAGAGTCAGTGAGTCAGTCAGTGAGAGTCAGTGAGTCAGTGAGTGAGAGAGAGTGAGAGAGTCAGTCAGAGAGTCAGTGAGAGAGTGAGAGTCAGTGAGAGAGATTGAGAGAGTCAGTCAGTGAGAGAGAGTGAGAGTCAGTCAGTCAGTGTCAGTGAGTGAGTCAGTGAGTCAGTCAGTGAGTCAGTGAATCAGTCAGTGAGAGAGAGAGTGAGTCAGTGAGTCAGTCAATGAGAGTCAGTCAGTGAGAGAGAGAGTGAGAGAGTCAGTCAGTGAGAGAGTGAGAGTCAGTCAGTGAGAGAGATTGAGAGAGTCAGTCAGTGAGAGAGATTGAGAGAGTCAGTCAGTGAGAGAGATTGAGAGAGTCAGTCAGTGAGAGAGAGAGTCAGAGTCAGTCAGTGAGAGTCAGTGAGTCAGTCAGTCAGTGAGAGAGTCAGTCAGTGAGAGAGTCAGTCAGTGAGAGAGTCAGTCAGCCAGAGAGTCAGTCAGCCAGAGAGTCAGTCAGTCAGTGAGAGAGAGAGTCAGAGAGTCAGTCAGTGAGAGAGAGAGTCAGAGTCAGTCAGTGAGAGAGAGTGAGTGAGAGAGTCAGTCAGTGAGAGAGAGTGAGAGTCAGAGAGTCAGTGAAAGTCAGTGAGAGAGAGTCAGAGTCAGTCAGTGAGAGAGCGTGAGAGAGAGAGTCAGTCAGTCAGTGAGAGAGTCAGTCAGTGAGAGAGAGAGAGTCAGAGAGTCACAGAGTCAGTCAGTGAGAGAGAGAGTCAGACAGTGAGAGAGTCAGTCAGTCAGAGAGAGAGTGAGAGAGTCAGTCAGTCAGAGAGTCAGTGAGAGAGTGAGAGTGAGTCAGTGAGAGAGATTGAGAGAGTCAGTGAGAGAGAGTGAGAGTCAGTCAGTGAGAGTCAGTGAGTCAGTCAGTGAGAGAGAGTGAGAGTCAGTCAGTGAGAGTCAGTGAGTCAGTGAGAGAGAGAGAGAGTCAGTCAGTGAGAGAGAGAGAGTCAGAGAGTCAGTGAGAGAGTCAGAGAGTCACAGAGTCAGTCAGTGAGAGAGAGTCAGACAGAGAGAGTGAGAGAGTCAGTCAGGGAGAGAGAGAGTGAGAGAGTCAGTCAGTCAGTGAGAGAGTCAGTCAGTGAGAGAGAGAGTCAGTCAGTCAGTGAGAGAGAGAGTCAGTCAGTCAGTGAGAGAGAGTGAGAGAGTCAGTCAGTGAGAGAGTCAGTCAGTGAGAGAGTCAGTCAGTGAGAGAGTCAGACAGTGAGAGAGTCAGTCAGTGAGAGAGAGAGTGAGAGAGTCAGTCAGAGAGTCAGTGAGAGAGAGTCAGTCAGTGAGAGAGATTGAGAGAGAGTCAGTCAGTGAGAGAGAGTCAGTCAGTGAGAGAGAGTCAGTGAGAGTGAGAGAGAGTCAGTGAGAGAGTGAGAGAGAGTCAGTCAGTGAGAGAGTGAGAGAGAGTCAGTCAGTGAGAGAGAGAGTGAGTGAGTGAGTCAGTCAGCCAGAGAGTCAGTCAGTCAGTGAGAGTCAGTCAGTGAGAGTCAGTCAGTGAGAGAGTCAGTCAGTGAGAGAGTCAGTCAGTGAGAGAGTCAGTCAGTGAGAGAGTCAGTCAGTGAGAGAGTCAGTCAGTGAGAGAGTCAGTCAGTGAGAGAGTCAGTCAGTGAGAGAGTCAGTCAGTGAGAGAGTCAGTCAGTGAGAGAGTCAGTCAGTGAGAGAGTCAGTCAGTGAGAGAGTCAGTCAGTGAGAGAGTCAGTCAGTGAGAGAGTCAGTCAGTGAGAGAGTCAGTCAGTGAGAGAGTCAGTCAGTGAGAGAGTCAGTCAGTGAGAGAGTCAGTCAGTGAGAGAGTCAGTCAGTGAGAGAGTCAGTCAGTGAGAGAGTCAGTCAGTGAGAGAGTCAGTCAGCCAGTGAGAGTCAGTCAGCCAGAGAGTCAGTCAGCCAGAGAGTCAGTCAGTGAGAGAGTCAGTCAGTGAGAGAGTCAGTCAGTGAGAGAGTCAGTCAGTGAGAGAGAGAGTCAGTCAGTCAGTGAGAGAGAGAGTCAGTCAGTCAGTGAGAGAGAGTGAGAGAGTCAGTCAGTGAGAGAGTCAGTCAGTGAGAGAGTCAGTCAGTGAGAGAGTCAGTACAGTGAGAGAGAGAGTGAGAGAGTCAGTCAGAGAGTCAGTGAGAGAGAGTCAGTCAGTGAGAGAGATTGAGAGAGTCAGTCAGTGAGAGAGAGTGAGTGAGAGAGTCAGACAGTGAGAGAGTCAGTCAGTGAGAGAGAGAGTGTGAGTGAGTGAGTCAGTCAGTGAGAGAGAGAGTGAGAGAGTCAGTCAGTGAGAGAGAGTGAGAGAGTCAGACAGTGAGAGAGTCAGTCTGAGAGAGAGAGAGAGAGAGAGATTGAGTGAGTCAGTCAGTCAGTGAGAGAGAGAGTGAGAGTCAGTCAGTCAGTGAGAGTCAGTCAGTCAGTGAGAGAGAGTGAGAGTCAGTGAGAGTCAGTGAGAGAGTCAGTGAGAGAGAGAGTCAGTGAGAGAGAGTCAGTCAGTGAGAGAGAGTCAGTGAGAGAGTCACAGAGTCAGTCAGTGAGAGAGAGAGTGAGAGTGAGAGAGAGAGAGTCAGACAGTGAGAGAGAGTGAGAGAGTCAGTGAGAGAGAGAGTCAGTCAGTGAGAGAGAGAGAGTGAGTGAGTGAGAGAGTCAGTCAGTCAGTGAGAGAGAGAGTCAGAGAGAGAGAGAGTCAGTCAGTGAGAGAGAGAGTCAGTCAGTGAGAGAGAGAGAGTCAGTCAGTGAGAGAGAGAGAGAGTCAGTCAGTGAGAGAGAGTCAGTCAGTGAGAGAGAGAGAGAGTCAGTCAGTGAGAGAGAGTCAGTCAGTGAGAGAGAGTCAGTCAGTGAGAGAGAGTGAGAGTCAGTCAGTCAGTGAGAGAGAGAGTGAGTCAGTCAGTGAGAGAGAGAGTGAGAGTCAGTGAGTCAGAGTCAGTGAAAGTCAGTGAGAGAGAGAGTCAGTCAGTGAGAGAGAGAGTCAGTCAGAGAGAGAGAGAGTCAGTCAGTGAGAGAGAGAGTCAGTCAGTGAGAGAGAGAGAGAGTCAGTCAGTGAGAGAGAGAGTCAGTCAGTGAGAGAGAGAGTGAGAGAGTTAGTCAGAGAGTCAGTGAGAGAGAGTCAGTCAGTGAGAGAGATTGAGAGAGAGTCAGTGAGAGAGAGTCAGTGAGAGTGAGAGAGAGAGTCAGACAGTGAGAGAGAGAGAGAGAGTCAGTCAGTGAGAGAGAGTCAGTCAGTGAGAGAGAGTCAGTCAGTGAGAGAGAGTGAGAGTCAGTCAGTCAGTGAGAGAGAGAGTGAGAGTCAGTCAGTGAGAGAGAGAGAGTGAGAGTCAGTCAGTGAGAGAGAGAGTGAGAGTCAGTCAGTGAGAGTCAGTCAGTCAGTGAGAGTCAGTCAGTGAGAGTCAGTGAGTCAGTCAGCCAGAGAGTCAGTCAGCGAGAGAGTCAGTCAGCGAGAGAGTCAGTCAGCGAGAGAGTCAGTCAGCGAGAGAGTCAGTCAGCGAGAGAGTCAGTCAGTGAGAGAGTCAGTCAGTGAGAGAGTCAGTCAGTGAGAGAGTCAGTCAGTGAGAGAGTCAGTCAGTGAGAGAGTCAGTCAGTGAGAGAGTCAGTCAGTGAGAGAGTCAGTCAGTGAGAGAGTCAGTCAGTGAGAGAGTCAGTCAGTGAGAGAGTCAGTGAGAGATTGAGAGTCAGTGAGAGATTGAGAGTCAGTCAGTGAGAGATTGAGAGTCAGTCAGTGAGAGATTGAGAGTCAGTCAGTGAGAGATTGAGAGTCAGTCAGTGAGAGATTGAGAGTCAGTCAGTGAGAGATTGAGAGTCAGTGAGAGATTGAGAGTCAGTCAGTGAGAGATTGAGAGTCAGTCAGTGAGAGATTGAGAGTCAGTCAGTGAGAGATTGAGAGTCAGTCAGTGAGAGATTGAGAGTTAGTCAGTGAGAGATTGAGAGAGAGAGTCAGTGAGAGATTGAGAGAGTCAGTGAGAGATTGAGAGAGAGAGTCAGTGAGAGAGTCAGTCAGTGAGAGAGTGAGTCAGTCAGTGAGAGAGTGAGTCAGTCAGTGAGAGATTGAGAGTCAGTCAGTGAGAGATTGAGAGTCAGTCAGTGAAAGAGTCAGTCAGTGAGAGTCAGTCAGTGAGAGAGTCAGTCAGTGAGAGAGTCAGTCAGTGAGAGAGTCAGTCAGTGTCAGTGAGTGAGTCAGTGAGTCAGTCAGTGAGTCAGTGAATCAGTCAGTGAGAGAGAGAGTGAGTCAGTGAGTCAGTCAATGAGAGTCAGTCAGTGAGAGAGAGAGTGAGAGAGTCAGTCAGTGAGAGAGTGAGAGTCAGTCAGTGAGAGAGATTGAGAGAGTCAGTCAGTGAGAGAGATTGAGAGAGTCAGTCAGTGAGAGAGAGAGTCAGAGTCAGAGTCAGTGAGAGTCAGTGAGTCAGTCAGTCAGTGAGAGAGTCAGTCAGTGAGAGAGTCAGTCAGTGAGAGAGTCAGTCAGCCAGAGAGTCAGTCAGCCAGAGAGTCAGTCAGCCAGAGAGTCAGTCAGCCAGAGAGTCAGTCAGCCAGAGAGTCAGTCAGTCAGTGAGAGAGAGAGTCAGAGAGTCAGTCAGTGAGAGAGAGAGTCAGAGAGTCAGTCAGTGAGAGAGAGTGAGTGAGAGAGTCAGTCAGTGAGAGAGAGTGAGAGTCAGAGAGTCAGTGAAAGTCAGTGAGAGAGTCAGTCAGTGAGAGAGCGTGAGAGAGAGAGTCAGTCAGTCAGTGAGAGAGTCAGTCAGTGAGAGAGAGAGAGTCAGAGAGTCAGAGTCAGTCAGTGAGAGAGAGAGTCAGACAGTGAGAGAGTCAGTCAGTCAGAGAGAGAGTGAGAGAGTCAGTCAGTCAGAGAGTCAGTGAGAGAGTGAGAGTGAGTCAGTGAGAGAGATTGAGAGAGTCAGTGAGAGAGAGTGAGAGTCAGTCAGTGAGAGTCAGTGAGTCAGTCAGTGAGAGAGAGTGAGAGTCAGTCAGTGAGAGTCAGTGAGTCAGTGAGAGAGGGAGAGAGTCAGTCAGTGAGAGAGAGAGAGTCAGAGAGTCAGTGAGAGAGTCAGAGAGTCACAGAGTCAGTCAGTGAGAGAGAGTCAGACAGAGAGAGTGAGAGAGTCAGTCAGGGAGAGAGAGAGTGAGAGAGTCAGTCAGTGAGAGAGTCAGTCAGTGAGAGAGAGAGTCAGTCAGTCAGTGAGAGAGAGAGTCAGTCAGTCAGTGAGAGAGAGTGAGAGAGTCAGTCAGTGAGAGAGTCAGTCAGTGAGAGAGTCAGACAGTGAGTGAGTCAGTCAGTGAGAGAGAGAGAGTGAGAGAGTCAGTCAGAGAGTCAGTGAGAGAGAGTCAGTCAGTGAGAGAGATTGAGAGAGAGTCAGTCAGTGAGAGAGAGTCAGTGAGAGTGAGAGAGAGTCAGTGAGAGAGTGAGAGAGAGTCAGTCAGTGAGAGAGTGAGAGAGAGTCAGTCAGTGAGAGAGAGAGAGTGAGAGTCAGTCATTGAGAGTCAGTCAGTCAGTGAGAGTCAGTCAGTCAGTGAGAGAGAGTGAGTGAGTGAGAGTCAGTCAGCCAGAGAGTCAGTCAGTCAGTGAGAGTCAGTCAGTCAGTGAGAGTCAGTCAGTGAGAGAGTCAGTCAGTGAGAGAGTCAGTCAGTGAGAGAGTCAGTCAGTGAGAGAGTCAGTCAGTGAGAGAGTCAGTCAGTGAGAGAGTCAGTCAGTGAGAGAGTCAGTCAGTGAGAGAGTCAGTCAGTGAGAGAGTCAGTCAGTGAGAGAGTCAGTCAGTGAGAGAGTCAGTCAGTGAGAGAGTCAGTCAGTGAGAGAGTCAGTCAGTGAGAGAGTCAGTCAGTGAGAGAGTCAGTCAGTGAGAGTCAGTCAGTGAGAGAGTCAGACAGTGAGTGAGTCAGTCAGTGAGAGAGAGAGTGAGAGAGTCAGTCAGAGAGTCAGTGAGAGAGAGTCAGTCAGTGAGAGAGATTGAGAGAGTCAGTCAGTGAGAGAGAGTGAGTGAGAGAGTCAGACAGTGAGAGAGTCAGTCAGTGAGAGAGAGAGTGTGAGTGAGTGAGTCAGTCAGTGAGAGAGAGAGTGAGAGAGTCAGTCAGTGAGAGAGAGTGAGAGAGTCAGACAGTGAGAGAGAGTCAGTCAGTGAGAGAGAGAGTCAGTCAGTCAGTGAGAGAGAGAGTCAGTCAGTCAGTGAGAGAGAGTGAGAGAGTCAGTCAGTGAGAGAGTCAGTCAGTGAGAGAGTCAGTCAGTGAGAGAGTCAGACAGTGAGAGAGTCAGTCAGTGAGAGAGAGAGTGAGAGAGTCAGTCAGAGAGTCAGTGAGAGAGAGTCAGTCAGTGAGAGAGATTGAGAGAGAGTCAGTCAGTGAGAGAGAGTCAGTCAGTGAGAGAGAGTCAGTGAGAGTGAGAGAGAGTCAGTGAGAGAGTGAGAGAGAGTCAGTCAGTGAGAGAGTGAGAGAGAGTCAGTCAGTGAGAGAGAGAGAGTGAGTGAGTGAGTCAGTCAGCCAGAGAGTCAGTCAGTCAGTGAGAGTCAGTCAGTGAGAGTCAGTCAGTGAGAGTCAGTCAGTGAGAGAGTCAGTCAGTGAGAGAGTCAGTCAGTGAGAGAGTCAGTCAGTGAGAGAGTCAGTCAGTGAGAGAGAGTGAGAGAGTCAGACAGTGAGAGAGTCAGTCAGTGAGAGAGAGAGTCAGTCAGTCAGTGAGAGAGAGAGTCAGTCAGTCAGTGAGAGAGAGTGAGAGAGTCAGTCAGTGAGAGAGTCAGTCAGTGAGAGAGTCAGTCAGTGAGAGAGTCAGACAGTGAGAGAGTCAGACAGTGAGAGAGAGAGTGAGAGAGTCAGTCAGAGAGTCAGTGAGAGAGAGTCAGTCAGTGAGAGAGATTGAGAGAGAGTCAGTCAGTGAGAGAGAGTCAGTCAGTGAGAGAGAGTCAGTGAGAGTGAGAGAGAGTCAGTGAGAGAGTGAGAGAGAGTCAGTCAGTGAGAGAGTGAGAGAGAGTCAGTCAGTGAGAGAGAGAGAGTGAGTGAGTCAGTCAGCCAGAGAGTCAGTCAGTCAGTGAGAGTCAGTCAGTGAGAGAGTCAGTCAGTGAGAGAGTCAGTCAGTGAGAGAGTCAGTCAGTGAGAGAGTCAGTCAGTGAGAGAGTCAGTCAGTGAGAGAGTCAGTCAGTGAGAGAGTCAGTCAGTGAGAGAGTCAGTCAGTGAGAGAGTCAGTCAGTGAGAGAGTCAGTCAGTGAGAGAGTCAGTCAGTGAGAGAGTCAGTCAGTGAGAGAGTCAGTCAGTGAGAGAGTCAGTCAGTGAGAGAGTCAGTCAGTGAGAGAGTCAGTCAGTGAGAGAGTCAGTCAGTGAGAGAGTCAGTCAGTGAGAGAGTCAGTCAGTGAGAGAGTCAGTCAGCCAGAGAGTCAGTCAGCCAGAGAGTCAGTCAGCCAGAGAGTCAGTCAGCCAGAGAGTCAGTCAGTGAGAGAGTCAGTCAGTGAGAGAGTCAGTCAGTGAGAGAGTCAGTCAGTGAGAGAGAGAGTCAGTCAGTCAGTGAGAGAGAGAGTCAGTCAGTCAGTGAGAGAGAGTGAGAGAGTCAGTCAGTGAGAGAGTCAGTCAGTGAGAGAGTCAGTCAGTGAGAGAGTCAGACAGTGAGAGAGAGAGTGAGAGAGTCAGTCAGAGAGTCAGTGAGAGAGAGTCAGTCAGTGAGAGAGATTGAGAGAGTCAGTCAGTGAGAGAGAGTGAGTGAGAGAGTCAGACAGTGAGAGAGTCAGTCAGTGAGAGAGAGAGTGTGAGTGAGTGAGTCAGTCAGTGAGAGAGAGAGTGAGAGAGTCAGTCAGTGAGAGAGAGTGAGAGAGTCAGACAGTGAGAGAGTCAGTCAGTGAGAGAGAGAGAGAGAGAGATTGAGTGAGTCAGTCAGTCAGTGAGAGAGAGAGTGAGAGTCAGTCAGTCAGTGAGAGTCAGTCAGTCAGTGAGAGAGAGTGAGAGTCAGTGAGAGTCAGTGAGAGAGAGTGAGAGAGTCAGTGAGAGAGAGTCAGTCAGTGAGAGAGAGTCAGTGAGAGAGTCAGAGAGTCACAGAGTCAGTCAGTGAGAGAGAGAGTGAGAGTGAGAGAGAGAGTCAGACAGTGAGAGAGAGTGAGAGAGTCAGTGAGAGAGAGAGTCAGTCAGTGAGAGAGAGAGAGTGAGTGAGAGAGTCAGTCAGTCAGTGAGAGAGAGAGTCAGAGAGAGAGAGAGTCAGTCAGTGAGAGAGAGAGTCAGTCAGTGAGAGAGAGAGTCAGTCAGTGAGAGAGAGAGAGTCAGTCAGTGAGAGAGAGAGAGAGTCAGTCAGTGAGAGAGAGTCAGTCAGTGAGAGAGAGAGAGAGAGTCAGTCAGTGAGAGAGAGTCAGTCAGTGAGAGAGAGTCAGTCAGTGAGAGAGAGTGAGAGTCAGTCAGTCAGTGAGAGAGAGAGTGAGTCAGTCAGTGAGAGAGAGAGTGAGAGTCAGTGAGTCAGAGTCAGTGAAAGTCAGTGAGAGAGAGAGTCAGTCAGTGAGAGAGAGAGTCAGTCAGTGAGAGAGAGAGTCAGTCAGTGAGAGAGAGAGTCAGTCAGAGAGAGAGAGAGTCAGTCAGAGAGAGAGAGAGTCAGTCAGTGAGAGAGAGAGTCAGTCAGTGAGAGAGAGAGTCAGTCAGTGAGAGAGAGAGAGAGTCAGTCAGTGAGAGAGAGAGTCAGTCAGTGAGAGAGAGAGTGAGAGAGTTAGTCAGAGAGTCAGTGAGAGAGAGTCAGTCAGTGAGAGAGATTGAGAGAGAGTCAGTCAGTGAGAGAGAGTCAGTGAGAGTGAGAGAGAGAGTCAGACAGTGAGAGAGAGAGAGAGTCAGTCAGTGAGAGAGAGTCAGTCAGTGAGAGAGAGTCAGTCAGTGAGAGAGAGTGAGAGTCAGTCAGTCAGTGAGAGAGAGAGTGAGAGTCAGTCAGTGAGAGAGAGAGTGAGAGTCAGTCAGTGAGAGAGAGAGTGAGAGTCAGTCAGTGAGAGAGAGAGTGAGAGTCAGTCAGTGAGAGTCAGTCAGTCAGTGAGAGTCAGTCAGTGAGAGTCAGTGAGTCAGTCAGTGAGAGAGTCAGTCAGTGAGAGAGTCAGTCAGTGAGAGAGTCAGTCAGTGAGAGAGTCAGTCAGTGAGAGAGTCAGTCAGTGAGAGAGTCAGTCAGTGAGAGAGTCAGTCAGTGAGAGAGTCAGTCAGTGAGAGAGTCAGTCAGTGAGAGAGTCAGTGAGAGATTGAGAGTCAGTGAGAGATTGAGAGTCAGTCAGTGAGAGATTGAGAGTCAGTCAGTGAGAGATTGAGAGTCAGTCAGTGAGAGATTGAGAGTCAGTGAGAGATTGAGAGTCAGTCAGTGAGAGATTGAGAGTCAGTCAGTGAGAGATTGAGAGTCAGTCAGTGAGAGATTGAGAGTCAGTCAGTGAGAGATTGAGAGTCAGTCAGTGAGAGATTGAGAGAGAGAGTCAGTGAGAGATTGAGAGAGAGAGTCAGTGAGAGATTGAGAGAGAGAGTCAGTCAGTGAGAGAGTGAGTCAGTCAGTGAGAGAGTGAGTCAGTCAGTGAGAGATTGAGAGTCAGTCAGTGAGAGATTGAGAGTCAGTCAGTGAAAGAGTCAGTCAGTGAGAGTCAGTCAGTGAGAGAGTCAGTCAGTGAGAGAGTCAGTCAGTGAGAGAGTCAGTCAGTGAGAGAGTCAGTCAGTGAGAGAGTCAGTCAGTGAGAGAGTCAGTCAGTGAGAGAGTCAGTCAGTGAGAGAGTGAGAGTCCGTCAGTGAGAGAGAGAGTGAGTGAGAGAGTCAGTCAGTCAGTGAGAGTCAGTCAGTGAGAGAGTGAGAGAGTCAGTGAGTCAGGCAGTGAGAGAGTCAGTCAGTGAGAGAGTCAGTCAGTGAGAGAGTCAGTCAGTGAGAGAGTCAGTCAGTGAGAGAGTGAGAGTGAGTCAGTCAGTGAGAGAGTGAGAGTCAGTCAGTGAGAGATTGAGAGTCAGTCAGTGAGAGATTGAGAGTCAGTCAGTGAGAGATTGAGAGTCAGTCAGTCAGTGAGAGAGAGAGTCAGTCAGTGAGAGAGTCAGTCAGTGAGAGAGTCAGTGAGAGAGTCAGTCAGTGAGAGAGTCAGTCAGTGAGAGAGTCAGTCAGTGAGAGAGTCAGTCAGTGAGAGAGTCAGTCAGTGAGAGAGTCAGTCAGTGAGAGAGTCAGTGAGTGAGAGAGTCAGTGAGTGAGAGAGTCAGTGAGTGAGAGAGTCAGTCAGTGAGAGAGTGAGTCAGTCAGTGAGAGAGTGAGTCAGTCAGTGAGAGAGTGAGAGAGTCAGTCGGTCAGTGAGAGAGAGAGTCAGTCGGTCAGTGAGAGAGTCAGTCAGTGTCAGTGAGAGAGAGAGTGAGAGTCAGTCAGAGAGTCAGTGAGAGTCAGTCGGTGAGAGAGTGAGAGTCAGTCGGTGAGAGAGTGAGAGTCAGTCCGTGAGAGAGAGTGAGTGAGAGAGTCAGTCAGTCGTTTAGTCAGTCAGTGAGAGAGAGAGTCAGAGAGTCAGTGAGAGAGAGAGTGAGTCAGTCAGTGAGAGTCAGTCAGTCAGTGAGAGAGTGAGAGAGTCAGTCAGTCAGTGAGAGAGAGAGTCAGACAGTAAGAGAGTCATTCAGTCAGTCAGTGAGAGAGTCAGTCAGTGAGAGAGTGAGAGTCAGTCAGTCAGAGAGTCAGTCAGTCAGAGAGTCAGTCAGTCAGTGAGAGAGATTGAGAGTCAGTCAGTGAGAGAGAGAGAGAGAGTGAGAGTCAGTCAGTCAGTGTCAGTGAGTCAGTCAGTCAGTGAGAGAGAGTGAGAGTTCTCTCAGTCAGTGGAGAGAGTCAGTGAGAGAGTCAGAGTCAGTGAGAGAGTGAGAGAGTCAGTCAGCGAGAGAGAGATTGAGAGAGTCAGTCAGTCAGTGAGAGAGAGAGAGTGAGAGAGTCAGTCAGTCAGTGAGAGAGAGATTGAGAGAGTCAGTCAGTCAGTGAGAGAGAGATTGAGAGAGTCAGTCAGTGAGAGAGAGTGAGTCAGTCAGTTAGTCAGTCAGTGAGAGAGAGAGTCAGTCAGTGAGAGAGTCAGTCAATGAGAGTCAGTGAGATAGAGTGAGAGAGTCAGTCAATGAGAGAGAGTCAGTGAGAGAGAGTGAGAGAGAGTCAGTCAGAGAGTCAGTGAGAGAGAGAGTGAGAGTCAGTCAGTCAGTGAGAGAGAGTGAGAGAGTCAGTCAGAGAGTCAGTCAGTGAGAGAGAGAGAGTCAGTGAGAGAGTCAGTGAGAGAGAGAGAGTGAGAGTCAGTCAGTGAGAGAGAGAGTGAGAGTCAGTCAGTCAGAGAGTCAGTCAGTGAGTCAGTGAGAGATAGAGTCAGTCAGTGAATCAGTGAGAGAGTCAGTCAGTCAGTGAGAGTCAGTCAGTGAGAGTCAGTCAGTGAGAGTCAGTCAGTGAGAGAGTCAGTGAGAGAGAGAGTCAGTCAGAGAGAGTCAGTCAGTGAGAGAGTCAGTTAGTGAGAGATTGAGAGTCAGTCAGTGAGAGATTGAGAGAGAGTCAGTCAGTGAGAGAGAGAGAGTCAGTCAGTGAGAGAGAGAGAGAGTCAGTCAGTGAGAGAGAGAGAGAGAGTCAGTCAGTGAGAGAGAGAGAGAGAGAGTCAGTCAGTGAGAGAGAGAGTGAGTCAGTGAGAGTCAGTCAGTCAGTGAGAGAGTGAGAGAGTCAGTCAGTGAGAGTCAGTCAGTGAGAGAGAGAGAGTGAGAGAGTCAGTCAGTCAGTGAGAGAGAGAGAGTGAGAGAGTCAGTCAGTCAGTCAGAGTCAGTGAGAGTGAGAGTCAGTCAGTGAGAGTGAGAGTCAGTCAATGAGAGTCAGTGAGAGAGAGTGAGAGTCAGTCAGAGAGTCAGTGAGAGTCAGTCAGTGAGAGTCAGTCAGTGAGAGTCAGTCAGTGAGAGAGTGAGAGAGTCAGTCAGTGAGAGAGAGAGTGAAAGAGTCAGTCAGTGAGAGAGAGAGTGAAAGAGTCAGTCAGTCAGTGAGAGAGTCAGTCAGTGAGAGAGTCAGTCAGTGAGAGAGATTGAGAGAGTCAGTCAGTCAGTGAGAGAGAGAGTGAGAGTCAGTCAGTCAGTGAGAGAGAGATTGAGAGAGTCAGTCAGTGAGAGAGAGAGTGAGAGAGTCAGTCAGTCAGTGAGAGAGAGAGTGAGAGTCAGTCAGAGAGTCAGTCAGAGAGTCAGTCAGTGAGAGAGTCAGTCAGTGAGAGAGTCAGTCAGTGAGAGAGTCAGTCAGTGAGAGAGTCAGTCAGTGAGAGAGTCAGTCAGTGAGAGAGTCAGTCAGTGAGAGAGTCAGTCGGTGAGAGAGTCAGTCGGTGAGAGAGTCAGTCGGTGAGAGAGTCAGTCGGTGAGAGAGTCAGTCGGTGAGAGAGTCAGTCGGTGTCAGTCAGTGAGAGTGAGAGTCAGTCAGTCAGAATCAGTGAGAGTCAGTCAGTGAGAGAGTGAGAGTCAGTCCGTGAGAGAGTCAGTGAGAGAGAGTCAGTCAGAGAGAGTCAGTCAGTGAGAGAGTCAGTCGGTGAGAGAGTCAGTCGGTGAGAGAGTCAGTCGGTGTCAGTCAGTGAGAGTGAGAGTCAGTCAGTCAGAATCAGTGAGAGTCAGTCAGTGAGAGAGTGAGAGTCAGTCCGTGAGAGAGTCAGTGAGAGAGAGTCAGTCAGAGAGAGTCAGTCAGTGAGAGAGTCAGTTAGTGAGAGATTGAGAGTCAGACAGTGAGAGAGTCAGTCAGTCAGAGAGAGAGTGAGAGAGTCAGTCAGTCAGAGAGTCAGTGAGAGAGTGAGAGTGAGTCAGTGAGAGAGATTGAGAGAGTCAGTGAGAGAGAGTGAGAGTCAGTCAGTGAGAGTCAGTGAGTCAGTCAGTGAGAGAGAGTGAGAGTCAGTCAGTGAGAGTCAGTGAGTCAGTGAGAGAGAGAGAGAGAGAGTCAGTCAGTGAGAGAGAGAGAGTCAGAGAGTCAGTGAGAGAGTCAGAGAGTCACAGAGTCAGTCAGTGAGAGAGAGTCAGACAGAGAGAGTGAGAGAGTCAGTCAGGGAGAGAGAGAGTGAGAGAGTCAGTCAGTCAGTGAGAGAGTCAGTCAGTGAGAGAGAGAGTCAGTCAGTCAGTGAGAGAGAGAGTCAGTCAGTCAGTGAGAGAGAGTGAGAGAGTCAGTCAGTGAGAGAGTCAGTCAGTGAGAGAGTCAGTCAGTGAGAGAGTCAGACAGTGAGAGAGTCAGACAGTGAGAGAGAGAGTGAGAGAGTCAGTCAGAGAGTCAGTGAGAGAGAGTCAGTCAGTGAGAGAGATTGAGAGAGAGTCAGTCAGTGAGAGAGAGTCAGTGAGAGTGAGAGAGAGTCAGTGAGAGAGTGAGAGAGAGTCAGTCAGTGAGAGAGTGAGAGAGAGTCAGTCAGTGAGAGAGAGAGAGTGAGAGTCAGTCATTGAGAGTCAGTCAGTCAGTGAGAGAGAGTGAGTGAGTGAGTGAGAGTCAGTCAGCCAGAGAGTCAGTCAGTCAGTGAGAGTCAGTCAGTGAGAGTCAGTCAGTGAGAGAGTCAGTCAGTGAGAGAGTCAGTCAGTGAGAGAGTCAGTCAGTGAGAGAGTCAGTCAGTGAGAGAGTCAGTCAGTGAGAGAGTCAGTCAGTGAGAGAGTCAGTCAGTGAGAGAGTCAGTCAGTGAGAGAGTCAGTCAGTGAGAGAGTCAGACAGTGAGTGAGTCAGTCAGTGAGTGAGTCAGTCAGTGAGAGAGAGAGTGAGAGAGTCAGTCAGAGAGTCAGTGAGAGAGAGTCAGTCAGTGAGAGAGATTGAGAGAGTCAGTCAGTGAGAGAGAGTGAGTGAGAGAGTCAGACAGTGAGAGAGTCAGTCAGTGAGAGAGAGAGTGTGAGTGAGTGAGTCAGTCAGTGAGAGAGAGAGTGAGAGAGTCAGTCAGTGAGAGAGAGTGAGAGAGTCAGACAGTGAGAGAGTCAGTCTGAGAGAGAGAGAGAGAGAGAGATTGAGTGAGTCAGTCAGTCAGTGAGAGAGAGAGTGAGAGTCAGTCAGTCAGTGAGAGTCAGTCAGTCAGTGAGAGAGAGTGAGAGTCAGTGAGAGTCAGTGAGAGAGAGTGAGAGAGTCAGTGAGAGAGAGAGTCAGTGAGAGAGAGTCAGTCAGTGAGAGAGAGTCAGTGAGAGAGTCAGAGAGTCACAGAGTCAGTCAGTGAGAGAGAGAGTGAGAGTGAGAGAGAGAGTCAGACAGTGAGAGAGAGTGAGAGAGTCAGTGAGAGAGAGAGTCAGTCAGTGAGAGAGAGAGAGTGAGTGAGTGAGAGAGTCAGTCAGTCAGTGAGAGAGAGAGTCAGAGAGAGAGAGAGTCAGTCAGTGAGAGAGAGAGTCAGTCAGTGAGAGAGAGAGAGTCAGTCAGTGAGAGAGAGTCAGTCAGTGAGAGAGAGAGAGAGAGTCAGTCAGTGAGAGAGAGTCAGTCAGTGAGAGAGAGTGAGAGTCAGTCAGTCAGTGAGAGAGAGAGTGAGTCAGTCAGTGAGAGAGAGAGTGAGAGTCAGTGAGTCAGAGTCAGTGAAAGTCAGTGAGAGAGAGAGTCAGTCAGTGAGAGAGAGAGTCAGTCAGTGAGAGAGAGAGTCAGTCAGAGAGAGAGAGAGTCAGTCAGAGAGAGAGAGAGTCAGTCAGTGAGAGAGAGAGTCAGTCAGTGAGAGAGAGAGAGTCAGTCAGTGAGAGAGAGAGTCAGTCAGTGAGAGAGAGAGTCAGTCAGTGAGAGAGAGTCAGTCAGTGAGAGAGAGTCAGTCAGTGAGAGAGAGTCAGTCAGTGAGAGAGAGAGAGAGAGTCAGTCAGTGAGAGAGAGTCAGTCAGTGAGAGAGAGTCAGTCAGTGAGAGAGAGTGAGAGTCAGTCAGTCAGTGAGAGAGAGAGTGAGAGTCAGTCAGTGAGAGAGAGAGTGAGAGTCAGTCAGTGAGAGAGAGAGTGAGAGTCAGTCAGTGAGAGTCAGTCAGTCAGTGAGAGTCAGTCAGTGAGAGAGTGAGTGAGTGAGTCAGTCAGCCAGAGAGTCAGTCAGCCAGAGAGTCAGTCAGTGAGAGAGTCAGTCAGTGAGAGAGTCAGTCAGTGAGAGAGTCAGTCAGTGAGAGAGTCAGTCAGTGAGAGAGTCAGTCAGTGAGAGAGTCAGTCAGTGAGAGAGTCAGTGAGAGATTGAGAGTCAGTGAGAGATTGAGAGTCAGTGAGAGATTGAGAGTCAGTCAGTGAGAGATTGAGAGTCAGTCAGTGAGAGATTGAGAGTCAGTCAGTGAGAGATTGAGAGTCAGTCAGTGAGAGATTGAGAGTCAGTCAGTGAGAGATTGAGAGTCAGTCAGTGAGAGATTGAGAGTCAGTCAGTGAGAGATTGAGAGTCAGTCAGTGAGAGATTGAGAGAGAGAGTCAGTGAGAGATTGAGAGAGAGAGTCAGTGAGAGAGTCAGTCAGTGAGAGAGTGAGTCAGTCAGTGAGAGAGTGAGTCAGTCAGTGAGAGAGTGAGTCAGTCAGTGAGAGATTGAGAGTCAGTCAGTGAGAGATTGAGAGTCAGTCAGTGAAAGAGTCAGTCAGTGAGAGTCAGTCAGTGAGAGAGTCAGTCAGTGAGAGAGTCAGTCAGTGAGAGAGTCAGTCAGTGAGAGAGTCAGTCAGTGAGAGAGTCAGTCAGTGAGAGAGTCAGTCAGTGAGAGAGTCAGTCAGTGAGAGAGTCCGTCAGTGAGAGAGTGAGTGAGAGAGTCAGTCAGTCAGTGAGAGTCAGTCAGTGAGAGAGTGAGAGAGTCAGTGAGTCAGGCAGTGAGAGAGTCAGTCAGTGAGAGAGTCAGGCAGTGAGAGAGTCAGTCAGTGAGAGAGTCAGTCAGTGAGAGAGTCAGTCAGTGAGAGAGTCAGTCAGTGAGAGAGTGAGAGTGAGTCAGTCAGTGAGAGAGTGAGAGTCAGTCAGTGAGAGATTGAGAGTCAGTCAGTGAGAGATTGAGAGTCAGTCAGTGAGAGATTGAGAGTCAGTCAGTCAGTGAGAGAGAGAGTCAGTCAGTGAGAGAGTCAGTCAGTGAGAGAGTCAGTGAGAGAGTCAGTCAGTGAGAGAGTCAGTCAGTGAGAGAGTCAGTCAGTGAGAGAGTCAGTGAGTGAGAGAGTCAGTGAGTGAGAGAGTCAGTGAGTGAGAGAGTCAGTGAGTGAGAGAGTCAGTGAGTGAGAGAGTCAGTGAGTGAGAGAGTCAGTCAGTGAGAGAGTGAGAGTCAGTCAGTGAGAGAGTGAGAGTCAGTCAGTGAGAGAGTGAGAGAGTCAGTCGGTCAGTGAGAGAGAGAGTCAGTCGGTCAGTGAGAGAGTCAGTCAGTGTCAGTGAGAGAGAGAGTGAGAGTCAGTCAGAGAGTCAGTGAGAGTCAGTCGGTGAGAGAGTGAGAGTCAGTCGGTGAGAGAGTGAGAGTCAGTCCGTGAGAGAGAGAGAGTGAGAGAGTCAGTCAGTCATTTAGTCAGTCAGTGAGAGAGAGAGTCAGAGAGTCAGTGAGAGAGAGAGTGAGTCAGTCAGTGAGAGTCAGTCAGTCAGTGAGAGAGTGAGAGAGTCAGTCAGTCAGTGAGAGAGAGAGTCAGACAGTGAGAGAGTCATTCAGTCAGTCAGTGAGAGAGTCAGTCAGTGAGAGAGTGAGAGTCAGTCAGTCAGAGAGTCAGTCAGTCAGAGAGTCAGTGAGTCAGTCAGTGAGAGAGATTGAGAGAGTCAGTCAGTGAGAGAGAGAGAGAGAGTGAGAGTCAGTCAGTGTCAGTGAGTCAGTCAGTCAGTGAGAGAGAGTGAGAGTTCTCTCAGTCAGTGGAGAGAGTCAGTGAGAGAGTCAGAGTCAGTGAGAGAGTGAGAGAGTCAGTCAGCGAGAGAGAGATTGAGAGAGTCAGTCAGTCAGTGAGAGAGAGAGAGTGAGAGAGTCAGTCAGTCAGTGAGAGAGAGATTGAGAGAGTCAGTCAGTCAGTGAGAGAGAGATTGAGAGAGTCAGTCAGTGAGAGAGAGTGAGTCAGTCAGTGAGAGAGTCAGTCAATGAGTCAGTGAGATAGAGTGAGAGAGTCAGTCAATGAGAGAGAGTCAGTGAGAGAGAGAGAGTCAGTCAGAGAGTCAGTGAGAGAGAGAGTGAGAGTCAGTCAGTCAGTGAGAGAGAGTGAGAGAGTCAGTCAGAGAGTCAGTCAGTGAGAGAGAGAGAGTCAGTCAGAGAGTCAGTGAGAGAGTGAGTGAGAGTCAGTCAGTGAGAGAGAGAGTGAGAGTCAGTCAGTCAGAGAGTCAGTCAGTGAGTCAGTGAGAGATAGAGTCAGTCAGTGAATCAGTGAGAGAGTCAGTCAGTCAGTGAGAGTCAGTCAGTGAGAGTCAGTCAGTGAGAGAGTCAGTGAGAGAGAGAGTCAGTCAGAGAGAGTCAGTCAGTGAGAGAGTCAGTCAGTGAGAGAGTCAGTTAGTGAGAGATTGAGAGTCAGTCAGTGAGAGATTGAGAGTCAGTCAGTGAGAGATTGAGAGAGAGTCAGTCAGTGAGAGAGAGAGAGAGAGTCAGTCAGTGAGAGAGAGAGTCAGTCAGTGAGAGAGAGAGAGAGTCAGTCAGTGAGAGAGAGAGAGAGAGAGTCAGTCAGTGAGAGAGAGAGTGAGTCAGTCAGTCAGTGAGAGAGTGAGAGAGTCAGTCAGTGAGAGTCAGTCAGTGAGAGAGAGAGAGTGAGAGAGTCAGTCAGTGAGAGAGTCAGTCAGTCAGTGAGAGAGAGAGAGTGAGAGAGTCAGTCAGTCAGTCAGAGTCAGTGAGAGTGAGAGTCAGTCAGTGAGAGTGAGAGTCAGTCAATGAGAGTCAGTGAGAGAGAGTGAGAGTCAGTCAGTGAGAGGCAGTCAGTCAGTGAGAGAGAGTGAGAGTCAGTCAGAGAGTCAGTGAGAGTCAGTCAGTGAGAGTCAGTCAGTGAGAGAGTGAGAGAGTCAGTCAGTGAGAGAGAGAGTGAAAGAGTCAGTCAGTCAGTGAGTGAGAGAGTCAGTCAGTGAGAGAGTCAGTCAGTGAGAGAGATTGAGAGAGTCAGTCAGTCAGGGAGAGAGAGAGTGAGAGTCAGTCAGTCAGTGAGAGAGAGATTGAGAGAGTCAGTCAGTCAGTGAGAGAGAGAGTGAGAGAGTCAGTCAGTCAGTGAGAGAGAGAGTGAGAGTCAGTCAGAGAGTCAGTCAGTGAGAGAGTCAGTCAGTGAGAGAGTCAGTCAGTGAGAGAGTCAGTCAGTGAGAGAGTCAGTCAGTGAGAGAGTCAGTCAGTGAGAGAGTCAGTCGGTGAGAGAGTCAGTCGGTGAGAGAGTCAGTCGGTGTCAGTCAGTGAGAGTGAGAGTCAGTCAGTCAGAATCAGTGAGAGTCAGTCAGTGAGAGAGTGAGAGTCAGTCCGTGAGAGAGTCAGTGAGAGAGAGTCAGTCAGAGAGAGTCAGTCAGTGAGAGAGAGTCAGTGAGAGAGTCAGAGAGTCACAGAGTCAGTCAGTGAGAGAGAGAGTGAGAGTGAGAGAGAGAGTCAGACAGTGAGAGAGAGTGAGAGAGTCAGTGAGAGAGAGAGTCAGTCAGTGAGAGAGTGAGAGTCAGTCCGTGAGAGAGTCAGTGAGAGAGAGTCAGTCAGAGAGAGTCAGTCAGTGAGAGAGTCAGTTAGTGAGAGATTGAGAGTCAGTTAGTGAGAGATTGAGAGAGAGTCAGTCAGTGAGAGATTGAGAGAGAGTCAGTCAGTGAGAGAGAGTCAGTCAGTGAGAGAGAGTCAGTCAGTGAGAGAGAGAGAGAGAGTCAGTCAGTGAGAGAGTCAGTCAGTGAGAGAGAGAGTGAGTCAGTCAGTGAGAGAGAGAGAGTGAGAGAGTCAGTCAGTCAGTGAGAGAGAGAGAGAGTCAGTCAGTCAGAGAGTCAGTGAGAGAGTGAGAGTGAGTGAGTGAGAGTCAGTCAATGAGAGAGAGTCAGTGAGAGAGAGTGAGAGAGTCAGTCAGTCAGTGAGAGTCAGTCAGTGAGAGAGAGTGAGTCAGTCAGAGAGTCAGTGAGAGTCAGTCAGTCAGTGAGTGAGAGTCAGTGAGAGAGAGAGTGAGAGAGTCAGTGAGAGTCAGTCAGTGAGAGAGAGAGAGTGAGAGAGTCAGTCAGTCAGTGAGAGAGAGAGAGTGAGAGAGTCAGTCAGTCAGAGAGTCAGTGAGAGAGTGAGAGTCAGTCAATGAGAGAGAGTCAGTGAGAGAGAGTGAGAGAGTCAGTCAGTGAGAGAGAGAGTGAAAGAGTCAGTCAGTCAGTGAGAGAGTCAGTCAGTCATTTAGTCAGTCAGTGAGAGAGAGAGTCAGAGAGTCAGTCAGTGAGAGAGAGAGAGTCAGCGAGTCAGTCAGTGAGAGAGAGAGTCAGACAGTGAGAGAGTCATTCAGTCAGTCAGTGAGAGAGTGAGAGTCAGTCAGTGAGAGAGTCAGTCAGAGAGTCAGTGAGTCAGTCAGTGAGAGAGATTGAGAGAGTCAGTCAGTGAGAGAGTGAGAGTCAGTCAGTCAGTGAGTCAGTCAGTGAGAGAGAGTGAGAGTTCTCTCAGTCAGTGGAGAGAGAGAGTCAGTGAGAGAGAGATTGAGAGAGTCAGTCAGTCAGTGAGAGAGAGAGTGAGAGTCAGTCAGTGAGAGAGAGAGTGAGAGTCAGTCAGTGAGAGAGAGATTGAGAGAGTCAGTCAGTCAGTGAGAGAGAGAGTGAGAGAGTCAGTCAGTGAGAGAGAGAGTCAGTCAGTCAGTGAGAGAGAGAGTCAGTCGGTCAGTGAGTGAGAGAGTCAGTCAGTGTCAGTGAGAGAGAGAGTGAGAGTCAGTCAGAGAGTCAGTGAGAGTCAGTCAGTGAGAGAGTGAGAGTCAGTCAGTCAGAGAGAGTGAGAGTCAGTCAGTGAGAGAGTGAGAGTCAGTCCGTGAGAGAGTCAGTCGGTGAGAGAGTCAGTCGGTGAGAGAGTCAGTCGGTGAGAGAGTCAGTCGGTGAGAGAGTCAGTCGGTGAGAGAGTCAGTCGGTGAGAGAGTCAGTCGGTGAGAGAGTCAGTCGGTGAGAGAGTCAGTCAGTGAGAGAGTGAGAGTCAGTCAGTCAGAATCAGTGAGAGTCAGTCAGTGAGAGAGTGAGAGTCAGTCCGTGAGAGAGTCAGTGAGAGAGAGAGAGTCAGTCAGAGAGAGTGAGTGAGAGAGTCAGTCAGTCATTTATTCAGTCAGTGAGAGAGAGAGTCAGTCAGTGAGAGAGAGTCAGTCAGTGAGAGAGAGAGAGTCAGAGAGTCAGTCAGTGAGAGAGAGAGTCAGACAGTGAGAGAGTCATTCAGTCAGTCAGTGAGAGAGTCAGTCAGTGAGAGAGTGAGAGTCAGTCAGTGAGAGAGTCAGTCAGTCAGAGAGTCAGTGAGTCAGTCAGTGAGAGAGATTGAGAGAGTCAGTCAGTGAGAGAGAGAGAGTGAGAGTGAGAGTCAGTCAGTCAGTGAGTCAGTCAGTGAGAGAGAGTGAGAGTTCTCTCAGTCAGTGGAGAGAGAGAGTCAGTGAGAGAGTCAGAGTCAGTGAGAGAGTGAGAGAGTCAGTCAGTCAGTGAGAGAGAGAGTGAGAGAGTCAGTCAGTCAGTGAGAGAGAGATTGAGAGAGTCAGTCAATGAGAGAGAGTCAGTGAGAGAGTGAGAGAGTCAGTTAGTGAGAGATTGAGAGTCAGTCAGTGAGAGATTGAGAGAGAGTCAGTCAGTGAGAGAGAGAGTGTCAGTCAGTGAGAGAGTCAGTCAGTGAGAGAGAGAGTGAGAGAGTCAGTCAGTGAGAGAGAGAGTGAGAGAGTCAGTCAGTGAGAGAGAGTGAGAGAGTCAGTCAGTGAGAGAGTGAGATTGAGAGAGAGTGAGTCAGTCAGTGAGAGTCAGTGAGAGAGAGAGAGTGAGAGAGTCAGTCAGTCAGTGAGAGAAAGAGAGTGAGAGTCAGTCAGAGAGTCAGTCAGTGAGAGAGTCAGTCAGAGAGAGTCAGTCAGAGAGAGTCAGTCAGAGAGAGAGAGAGTGAGAGAGTCAGTCAGTGAGAGATTGAGAGTCAGTCAGTGAGAGATTGAGAGTCAGTCAGTGAGAGAGAGAGAGTCAGTCAGTGAGAGAGAGAGAGTCAGTCAGTGAGAGAGAGAGTGAGAGAGTCAGTCAGTGAGAGAGAGATTGAGAGAGTCAGTCAGTGAGTGAGAGAGAGAGTGAGAGAGTCAGTCAGTGAGAGAGAGAGTGAGAGAGTCAGTCAGTGAGAGAGAGATTGAGAGAGTCAGTCAGTCAGTGAGAGAGAGAGAGTGAGAGAGTCAGTCAGTCAGTGAGAGAGAGATTGAGAGTCAGTCAGTGAGAGAGTGAGAGTCAGTCAGTGAGAGAGTCAGTCAATGAGAGAGAGTCAGTCAATGAGAGAGAGTCAGTGAGAGAGTGAGAGAGTCAGTTAGTGAGAGATTGAGAGTCAGTTAGTGAGAGATTGAGAGTCAGTCAGTGAGAGATTGAGAGAGAGTCAGTCAGTCAGTGAGAGAGAGAGTGTCAGTCAGTGAGAGAGTCAGTCAGTGAGAGAGAGAGTGAGAGAGTCAGTCAGTGAGAGAGAGAGTGAGAGAGTCAGTCAGTGAGAGAGAGAGTGAGAGAGTCAGTCAGTGAGAGAGTGAGATTGAGAGAGAGTGAGTCAGTCAGTGAGAGTCAGTGAGAGAGAGAGAGAGTGAGAGAGTCAGTCAGTCAGTGAGAGAAAGAGAGTGAGAGTCAGCCAGAGAGTCAGTCAGTGAGAGTCAGCCAGAGAGAGTCAGTCAGAGAGAGAGAGAGTGAGAGAGTCAGTCAGTGAGAGATTGAGAGTCAGTCAGTGAGAGAGTCAGTCAGAGAGAGTCAGTCAGTGAGAGAGAGAGTGAGAGAGTCAGTCAGTGAGAGAGAGAGTGAGAGAGTCAGTCAGTGAGAGAGTGAGATTGAGAGAGTCAGTCAGTGAGAGAGAGAGTGAGTCAGTCAGTGAGAGTCAGTCAGTGAGAGAGAGAGAGTGAGAGAGTCAGTCAGTGAGAGAGAGAGAGTGAGAGAGTCAGTCAGTGAGAGAGAGAGTGAGAGAGTCAGTCAGTGAGAGAGAGAGTGAGAGAGTCAGTCAGTGAGAGAGTGAGATTGAGAGAGTCAGTCAGTGAGAGAAAGAGTGAGTCAGTCAGAGAGAGTCAGTCAGTGAGAGAGAGAGAGTGAGAGAGTCAGTCAGTGAGAGAGAGAGAGTCAGAGAGTCAGTCAGTGAGAGAGTCAGTCAGAGAGAGTCAGTCAGAGAGAGAGAGAGTGAGAGAGTCAGTCAGTGAGAGAGATTGAGAGAGTCAGTCAGTGAGAGAGAGTGAGAGTTCTCTCAGTCAGTGAGAGAGAGAGTCAGTCGGTCAGTGAGAGAGTCAGTCAGTGTCAGTGAGAGAGAGAGTGAGAGTCAGTCAGAGAGTCAGTGAGAGTCAGTCAGTGAGAGAGTGAGAGTCAGTCAGTCAGAGAGAGTGAGAGTCAGTCAGTCAGAGAGAGTGAGAGTCAGTCAGTCAGAGAGAGTGAGAGTCAGTGAGAGAGTGAGAGTCAGTGAGAGAGTCAGTCGGTGAGAGAGTCAGTCGGTGAGAGAGTCAGTCGGTGAGAGAGTCAGTCGGTGAGAGAGTCAGTCGGTGAGAGAGTCAGTCGGTGAGAGAGTCAGTCGGTGAGAGAGTCAGTCGGTGAGAGAGTCAGTCGGTGAGAGAGTCAGTCGAGAGAGTCAGTCGGTGTCAGTCAGTGAGAGAGTGAGAGTCAGTCAGTCAGAATCAGTGAGAGTCAGTCAGTGAGAGAGTGAGAGTCAGTCCGTGAGAGAGTGAGTGAGAGAGAGAGAGTCAGTCATAGAGAGTGAGTGAGAGAGTCAGTCAGTCATTTATTCAGTCAGTGAGAGAGAGTCAGTCAGTGAGAGAGTCAGTGAGAGAGAGTGAGAGAGTCAGTCAGTGAGAGAGAGTCAGAGAGTCAGTCAGTGAGAGAGAGAGTCAGACAGTGAGAGAGTCATTCAGTCAGTCAGTGAGAGTCAGTCAGTGAGAGAGTGAGAGTCAGTCAGAGAGTCAGTGAGTCAGTCAGTGAGAGAGATTGAGAGAGTCAGTCAGTGAGAGAGAGAGAGTGAGAGTGAGAGTCAGTCAGTCAGTGTCAGTGAGTCAGTCAGTGAGAGAGAGTGAGAGTTCTCTCAGTCAGTGGAGAGAGAGAGTCAGTGAGAGAGTCAGAGTCAGTGAGAGAGTGAGAAAGTCAGTCAGCGAGAGAGAGATTGAGAGAGTCAGTCAGTCAGTGAGAGAGAGAGAGTGAGAGAGTCAGTCAGTCAGTGAGAGAGAGATTGAGAGAGTCAGTCAGTCAGTGAGAGAGTGAGAGTCAGTCAGTGAGAGAGTCAGTCAATGAGAGAGAGTCAGTGAGAGAGTGAGAGAGTCAGTTAGTGAGAGAGAGAGAGTCAGTCAGTGAGAGATTGAGAGAGAGTCAGTCAGTCAGTGAGAGAGAGAGTGAGAGAGTCAGTCAGTGAGAGAGAGTGAGAGTCAGTCAGTGAGAGAGTGAGATTGAGAGAGAGAGTGAGTCAGTCAGTGAGAGTCAGTGAGAGAGAGAGAGTGAGAGAGTCAGTCAGTCAGTGAGAGAAAGAGAGTGAGAGTCAGTCAGAGAGTCAGTCAGTGAGAGAGTCAGTCAGAGAGAGTCAGTCAGAGAGAGAGAGAGTGAGAGAGTCAGTCAGTGAGAGATTGAGAGTCAGTCAGTGAGAGATTGAGAGTCAGTCAGTGAGAGATTGAGAGTCAGTCAGTGAGAGAGAGAGAGTCAGTCAGTGAGAGAGTCAGTCAGAGAGAGTCAGTCAGTGAGAGAGAGAGAGTGAGAGAGTCAGTCAGTGAGAGAGAGAGTGAGAGAGTCAGTCAGTGAGAGAGTGAGATTGAGAGAGTCAGTCAGTGAGAGAGAGAGTGAGTCAGTCAGTGAGAGAGAGATTGAGAGAGTCAGTCAGTCAGTGAGAGAGAGAGTGAGAGAGTCAGTCAGTCAGTGAGAGAGAGATTGAGAGAGTCAGTCAGTGAGAGAGTGAGAGTCAGTCAGTGAGAGAGTCAGTCAATGAGAGAGAGTCAGTGAGAGAGTGAGAGAGTCAGTTAGTGAGAGATTGAGAGTCAGTCAGTGAGAGATTGAGAGAGAGAGTCAGTCAGTCAGTGAGAGAGAGAGAGTGTCAGTCAGTGAGAGAGTCAGTCAGTGAGAGAGAGAGTGAGAGAGTCAGTCAGTGAGAGAGAGAGTGAGAGAGTCAGTCAGTGAGAGAGAGAGTGAGAGAGTCAGTCAGTGAGAGAGTGAGATTGAGAGAGAGTGAGTCAGTCAGTGAGAGTCAGTGAGAGAGAGAGAGTGAGAGAGTCAGTCAGTCAGTGAGAGAAAGAGAGTGAGAGTCAGTCAGAGAGTCAGTCAGTGAGAGAGTTAGTCAGAGAGAGTCAGTCAGAGAGAGAGAGTGAGAGAGTCAGT
Organism: Calotriton arnoldi; assembly: GCA_963921515.1. Lineage (NCBI taxonomy): Eukaryota > Metazoa > Chordata > Amphibia > Caudata > Salamandridae > Calotriton > Calotriton arnoldi. The sequence continues at coordinate 1,813 of CAWUFW010002724.1, read as the reverse complement.
CAGTGAGAGATTGAGAGTCAGTCAGTGAGAGATTGAGAGTCAGTCAGTGAGAGATTGAGAGTCAGTCAGTGAGAGAGTCAGTCAGAGAGAGTCAGTCAGTGAGAGAGAGAGTGAGAGAGTCAGTCAGTGAGAGAGAGAGTGAGAGAGTCAGTCAGTGAGAGAGTGAGATTGAGAGAGTCAGTCAGTGAGAGAGAGAGTGAGAGAGTCAGTCAGTGAGAGTCAGTCAGTGAGAGAGAGAGAGTGAGAGAGTCAGTCAGTGAGAGAAAGAGTGAGAGTCAGTCAGTGAGAGAGTCAGTCAGAGAGAGTCAGTCAGAGAGAGAGAGAGTGAGAGAGTCAGTCAGTGAGAGAGATTGAGAGAGTCAGTCAGTGAGAGAGAGTGAGAGTTCTCTCAGTCAGTGAGAGAGAGAGTCAGTCGGTCAGTGAGAGAGTCAGTCAGTGTCAGTGAGAGAGAGAGTGAGAGTCAGTCAGAGAGTCAGTCAGTGAGAGAGTGAGTGAGAGTCAGTCAGTCAGTGAGAGAGAGAGTCAGAGAGTCAGTCAGTGAGAGAGAGAGAGTCAGCCAGTGAGAGAGAGAGAGTCAGAGAGTCAGTCAGTGAGAGAGAGAGAGTCAGACAGTGAGAGAGTCATTCAGTCAGTCAGTGAGAGTCAGTCAGTGAGAGAGTGAGAGTCAGTCAGTGAGAGAGTCAGTCAGTCAGAGAGTCAGTGAGTCAGTCAGTGAGAGAGATTGAGAGAGTCAGTCAGTGAGAGAGTGAGAGTGAGAGTCAGTCAGTCAGTGAGTCAGTCAGTGAGAGAGAGTGAGAGTTCTCTCAGTCAGTGGAGAGAGAGAGTCAGTGAGAGAGTCAGAGAGAGTCAGTCAGCGAGAGAGAGATTGAGAGAGTCAGTCAGTGAGAGAGAGTGAGAGAGTCAGTCAGTCAGTGAGAGAGAGATTGAGAGTCAGTCAGTCAGTGAGAGAGAGAGTGAGAGAGTCAGTCAGTTAGTCAGTCAGTCAGTGAGAGAGAGAGTCAGTCGGTCAGTGAGAGAGTCAGTCAGTGTCAGTGAGAGAGAGAGTGAGAGTCAGTCAGAGAGTCAGTGAGAGTCAGTCAGTCAGTGAGAGAGTGAGAGTCAGTCAGTCAGTGAGAGAGTGAGAGTCAGTCAGTCAGTGAGAGAGAGTGAGAGAGTCAGTCAGTGAGAGAGTCAGTCAGTGAGAGAGTCAGTCAGTGAGAGAGTCAGTCAGTGAGAGAGTCAGTCAGTGAGAGAGTCAGTCAGTGAGAGAGTCAGTCAGTGAGAGAGTCAGTCAGTGAGAGAGTCAGTCAGTGAGTCAGTCAGTGAGAGAGTCAGTCAGTGAGAGAGTCAGTCAGTGAGAGAGTCAGTCAGTGAGAGAGTCAGTCAGTGAGAGAGTCAGTCAGTGAGAGAGAGAGTGAGTGAGTCAGTCAGTGAGAGAGAGAGAGAGAGTCAGTCAGTGAGAGATTGAGAGTCAGTCAGTGAGAGAGAGAGAGAGAGAGAGAGTCAGTCAGTGAGAGAGTCAGTCAGTGAGAGAGTCAGTCAGTGAGAGAGTGAGAGTCAGTCAGAGAGAGTCAGTCAGTGAGAGAGAGAGTGAGAGAGTCAGTCAGTGAGAGAGAGAGTGAGAGAGTCAGTCAGTGAGAGAGAGAGAGAGAGTGAGTGAGTGAGTCAGTCAGTGAGAGAGAGAGTGAGAGAGTCAGTCAGTGAGAGAGAGTGAGAGAGTCAGACAGTGAGAGAGTCAGTCAGTGAGAGAGAGAGAGAGAGAGAGTCAGTCAGTGAGAGAGTCAGTCAGTGAGAGAGTGAGAGAGTCAGTCAGAGAGAGTCAGTCAGTGAGAGA